>CAKLNU010000007.1:1200000-1824185 GCA_922788865.1 Poeciliopsis turneri
GGTAGCAGCTTTCCCCTCATTGGTAATCTGCTGGTCAAACAATGGAAAATCTCATTTTTCTCTGCTTATCAGAAGATGCAGGAAATGATCAAAATTCTTTGAAACGTATCAAAACTGAAAACATCCACTTTTTTTGCTCTGCAAATGGAAAAACGAATGATGTGATTTTCACAGTGACTTGGTTTTGAGTTTAGCTTACATCAAAAAGCGGCTAGGAATATTTGATTTAAAAACTGATATTATTTTTTAATACCTTTATTCTCTGTTGAAATTAAAAGCATCACCGCTATCAACCTCTAAACAGTACATTTCTCAGAGTATTTTTCAGTACATTAATTTGTTTAAATAAAATAAAATATAGTCAAATTAACCAGAAGTAAAAAGGAAGAAGAACAAAAACCCACAATAAAAAAACCCCAGAAAATCCATATTTGTCCCAAAAAGCCTGAGCCATGTATCCCCAATTATTATTTCAGAGAAACATCTTCCATAATTTTTCCAATAACGTTGAGATTTTAACATTTTTTTATGGTTGTATTGCTTTTGTATCGCTAAAGCTAAAGTTCAACCATTCTTTCTACTGTTGTTTGACACTGAAACTGCAATTCAGAACTATTTAAAAAAAAAAAAAAGTTTCCAGCAACAACACATGGAGCAGCAGGATGTGGAACCTACTGGCAAAACAAACCCAGGCATACTTGCCGCTGCTGTCCTGCACAGTCATGTCCATCCATCCATCCATCCATTTTCCGTCACCCTTCTCCCTAACGGGGTCGGGAGTTGCTGGTGCCTATCTCCAGCTGCGTTCCGGGCGAGAGGCGGGGTTCACCCTGGACAGGTCGCCAGTCTGTCGCAGGGCAACACAGAGAGACAAACAGGACAAACAACCATGCACACACACACTCACACCTAGGGAGAATTTGGGAAGGCCAATTAACCTGACAGTCATGTTTTTGGACTGTGGGAGGAAGCCGGAGAACCCGGAGAGAACCCACACATGCACAGGGAGAACATGCAAACTGCACAGTCATGTGTGGAGGGAAATTCATGTTCAGGATGTTCCTCTGCCATTTGCATGGGGAAAAATCCCTCCTGCGTATTTGAAAACTTCATTACGCTGTTCTTCCTGCTCTTAACTGTAAAACTAACACACCCAAAGGCTTACTAAAATCTTGGCATACTACATGTACACATATAAAATCTTCTAGAGAAGGTAAAACAGTGTCAGGAACTTTTCAGCGTACAAGTAAAATACTTGACTTCTTTTTGAGAAGTCCCTGCTCTTTTAGACATAAACATAAAAGTGATATATCCATCCATTATCTGAAAATGTTTATCCTTGCAGGGTTGCGTCAGAGACGGGGTAATGCAGGAAATCATCAAAATCCTTCGAAAGGGTCAAATGCATTGTAATCCCTCATAAAGCACATAACGTAGTCTTGTTCAAGACGCAACAGACAATTAAGTTAAATTTTCTGATCTGGTAATTGTGAGCAAACCCTTTCTGATGCTACTCTGGGCAAGTGCCCATATGATGCCTCTTAAAAGACGGCTCAATTCTAAAAAGACAACACTGCTAAGATGGTACTGGCAGCATTGCTTAGAAAAGATGTTAATATTTTCCTTCAAACGTTTTGTCAGTCTTGTCACTTGGCATCAGATCACCTGTTTTGACAAACTACCTACAACTGTAACACCAATAAATGTCAAAACAGAGTGTTGTCCCGTACGCAGCCATCAACCTTTGAAGAAAGTTTGCAAAGTATCAGACTTGGCTGCTTCAGAAGGCTTCAATCTATTGTTTCATATTCCCTAAGAAAAAGCAAACAGTCACAATTAAAACCCTTTTGTTTGCTCTTCTCTCTGGTTTTGCCATAAATGACATTGCCCCAGGCACAGAGATCCAGTTTAACTGTCAAAATGGTCTCTCTCTGATCGTCGCAACGGTTGATGGACAGCCTGATAAAATTCCTTCGCTGCAGCTGGGCGTCCAAGGCGGAGCTTCACGAGGAAGAAATGACAGTGTCAGCCCAGTTTTAGTCACAGTCCAAAGGGCAGACGCTCGGCATGAAGACAGCCAACGTCTTAATACTGTGGTGAGTGTTCGCTACTGCAAGCAACATGAATTTTAATGAGAAACTTATAAAAACGAAAGAAAAAAATAGATTCAATGAAAACAAGGAGGCCTCGCTGCTTCCTTGCAGCAGTTGCCTGAATGGAGGCTGCTACTCCTCATGACCCCGAAGCTTAGAGCAGATCAGATCAGAGATGCTGCGTGACAGATGTCCACCCCGGTGCTCTGTTCCAGGCACGAGCATGGCTGGCAAACAAACCAAAGAAAGCGAGAAGAGGGTCAACATAGAGGAAAACCTGGATTGCATTCAAAAAAAAAAAAAAAAAAAGAGACAAGAGAGAAAAGGAGGGAAATGCAAGCAGAACCAAGGAAAGAGGACCAGGATGAGGGTGGAGAAAAGGCGGTGGAGGGAGCAGGGAAACAGAATTCAGACATCACATCCTGCAGACTTTATCGCTGGAATGAGATCTGCTCTGTCATGTTTCCATCACTCAGCAACGAGTCGGGTCATAAAGTGACACGACAGGTTTAGACATATCTCAAGCAGTTCCTGTCACTCTGATTGACTTGGGAAGAGAAACGGAAGACCTCACATGCACTAAATCACAACCAGACACGGTTATTGGAATCAAGGAAGCGTTATGGTTTCACAATCTAAAGAACTCTCCATCAGACTGTTTTTATCTCGTGTTAATAATCGCAATACTTAACGTGTCTCTGCTCAAGGTTATCATAATGTGAGAATCTAATCACAAGCAAATTAAAACAATAAAAGAAATTAAAAACACACAATAAACTGTCTTCAGAGTTCCATACTTTTCCCAACTTGAACTGTTAACAATTATCTCTCCTTTCAGTCCATTTTAATGTTTTAATACAAAGTCGTGGACGGAGGATACTATTTTCTCTTTCCATATTTCTCCCGGTTTTCCAGACTGCATGTTAACCACATAAGTTACAGAGAAAAAACAAAGTCTTCATTCCGATCACAATACTTTGCTTCCGCTCCGAGGAGCGAAAGCACAGAAAAAATCCTGATGAGAATAGAAAAGAAGAGAGCTAATTATAGCACCACAGCGGGATGTCCAGAAACAAACTTGATTATCATCTTCGTCAAGAAGGCACAAAGGAAACCTGCTGCTGCCACCCCCACCACCCCTCCTACATATCCGCCACAATCCAATAGAGGGGCTTTTAGCCCTCGTAATGATTTCAAAAGTGACAAGTCAAACAGATTTACGGTGACAGCCTGAAAGGAAGTGGCATGAGCACCATTACCGCTCACGTGATCGGACCTCCTCGCCTCTCGCCTGCATCCTCCCCTCTCGTCCCTCGAGCTCCTCCAACCCACCCACGGTTTGAGAGAAGAATGAGGCTGGTTCAAAAGAGACCGGCAACAAGCCTATTTGACACCCCCCCCACCCACCCCCCTCCCCCCACCTCCCCTCTACCCAACCCTCCACCCACTCGCTCAACACAAGCCCCTTTCAAATGAGAGGGAAACCCTCCGCTCTGTGGAAGTTAGTTACTTAAAGCGACAGGGCACCAGATAACGATCTGGAGATGGAAAACTGGTGGCTCGGGATAAATGGAGATATCTCTGTACAACTTAAAACACCATCACCCACAGTTTATCAGCTTTAACGAGCCGTGATTGGAAAGTGAGATTTTACAGCTTTAACCAGACGCTGACAACTTTTCGGCTGCTGCTGTTGGCCTTTCAGTAGCCTTGAAACGTGATTAAAAGAGGAATTTATTTACCAAGCAGAGCAGTTACAGAGGAGAATAGGCAATTATTAAGTTTATCCTATTCCAAGATGTTTTTATCCAACTTAAACATACACTAATCAATCATCCGAAGTTTGAAACTGTTCTCCACTTTAGGTTTGGCAAATTTTAAAAATCAAATTTGTGTTCATATTCATTTAATGAATGACATAAGAACTCACAACAATTTTAGTTTCCAAATGTTTGAACCAAAACCATAAACTTAGATGCACTTTCTTTTACTTTGATGAAAAAATAAATAAATAAAAATCAGATAGAGGTTAGACACAGTTGCTTTGATAATCTCGTAGTTAAATTTTCCTGTTCGACTTAAAACTAAAGCCTTTTCTGTGTTATAGTACTTGTGTAAAAAGGGGTATTGCCAGGTCTCGATGAAAATCAGAAACAGCCCGACTGGTGCGCCTCTAATCCAAAAGAGTCGTGACTGAAAGAATCAACATTTGACTTGTAGAACATTGATGTTTGAGTCGTGTCGGGTGTGCGGGTGCAAGTCACCCTCCCTTCTGTCTGGAAGCTTAAAAGCACCTTTGCAGCGTCGAGCTTTGAAAACCGAGCTGCCCCTCACAGCCATCAGAGATGGCGTTAGAACGAGGTGAGCGGGGGACTTCTCAAGCTGCAGAGCCCCCGAGGCTACGCAGATTCAGTTTCCACCATTCTGGCTCCAAAAACAAAGGAATTCCTGAGAAAATCAGGGCAGGACCTCACCCCAAGCAACCACTGCTTCTCCTACACCCCTCTCACTCTCTGTCTCTCTCTCTCTCTCATACACAGACATGCACACAGTCAAATGCACATATTTCACATAAACACACAGCACGACAAAGGTGATTTCATGCCAACATCAATGAGGCACCCCTCCTCTCTTGTTAAACAATCATGTTAATTTGATATTCAGGGTGACGTGGCTGCAGAGACATAACACACAGAGGTGTGTGTCTGTGAATGTGTGTACATACGTAATGTACTGTTAGGCGATACTTTAGAGTCTAATATCTGTTCCTGTTATTATTGCTAACCAGCACAGACTTGCTGGTCAGCAACAGACACTTATTTCTTTATTAAGAAACACCCTTTAGGACTGAGGATGAGGCTAGACACAGAATGGCAAAGTGAAACCCTCCCCACCCCCCCGATCGTCCCACAACGCCCTCCACGTGAGTGTGTGATGTCCTCACATGGGCCTTTAACAATGTCAACACACACCATTCAGCTTCCACTCGGCGGGAACCGACATGTAAAGGTCGCAGTATGTCTGTGGAAGCGGAACATTAGAGGTGTGTAACAACAGTGGCTGCTAGACATGACCTGGAATAATAAGCTGTAGTTTGGGCGAAAACTAAATGGTGTGTCGTATCCTCTCCAAGAGACAGTGGGGTTCAGGAGGCAAAGTAAAATTTTAGTTTTCCAAATAAAGTTTCCACAAATCACAGTGATGCAAAGTCTGCTTATTACAAGCAACATTGGGCTTGTTTTTCTGTAAAGTCGCTCGCAAATCTTGTGAGTTGTGGTTTGCGTTTCTTTTGGGCTTGTTTTTGAACGTGAAGTTGCTTGTTTGGGCTTGGCTTTCTATCCCAGTGAAACTCCTTGATTATCTTGCAGCTGCCCACAATAAAGTAGAACACGAGTGGAAGATGTAGTCCGTTCTTTCCACCCTCCCCCCATTTCCTGGTTATCGCGCCCGCTTAAGTTAACTCGTCAAACCGAGTGGGGTTTGCCAAAGAAAGTGTCTTTTCTTTTAAACAGTTTAAAGACTAAGGTTTTTTTCAAATTGAGTTTACTCCGTTTACTCTCATTTTGCTGTTTTGTATGCGAAATGCATTTTCTTTTGTTTAAAAGCACAAGTTATTCAACTTGGTAAAACTAGCATAATTTTGTTGTTGCTTATGTATGATGCCATAATAAATTTATACATTAATGCTGTCTACAAGTGGCCTCGCTTTTACACAGTATGGAGGGCAGTGATGGGAATAACAGCATTAAAATAGATGTTATTACTATAACAGTGTCACTTTTTCAAATAATCAGACATATTACGTTTTCCTTACCAAGTGAATCCCGTTACTGACAGTAAAATGCGGCACTAAAGGGGTGAAAAGAATTGAAAATGTGCTGCGTGTTGGATGAGGAAGAGTAACATAGTCACTGCAAACCAATCAGAGGTAGGCTTGGCCGAGTGTTTAGACACAAGCAATGAAGAACTGAGCACACATAAATAAGGCAGACAGACAGAGAGTACCCCCTCACTGAGCCCAGATAATCAAATGTAGCAAATTTTAACTCAAAGTCTTTTTTGTCTCAAATCTATGTGTGAAAAGTCATTTTTGCCCAGATAGCAATGTTGTTCTTCATTTCAGCTAGAAGTATTTTGGATGTCATGAAGCACCTTTCAACATCACAAGCTTTAGCAAAACTAGTCACTGAGAATAACGTAGATGTGAGCAGTTGCAGCCTAAACCCAGCAGAGGTTCAAATAAGCGCAGCAAATAAACCAAATGGGGCGACGCTGTCCAACCCGTCTAAGCATGATTTCACTGATACCTGGAGCCTTACCTTTAGAGCACAGCATCCTGGTTTTAAATCAATCAGTTGAGTGTCCATTTATTGATTCAGTTTTATGATGAACATTTGAATATATATTCTGAAATTATTGTAAGAGGGGATCCAAAATGGTTTTGAATATTTAAATACATTTTTTGTTGTTATTGTTGTTTTTATTAAAGTTCTCTGGTAAGTAGTTTTTTGGGGGGTTTTTTACAATATAGTAAACCAGTTACTTTTTTGAGAAAGTAACTAGTAACTATAACTAATTACTTTTTAATAAACCTTGCCCAAAACTGGTAGTGAATTTTTGGGGGGTTTATTTTCTTGCTTGTTTCTCTCACGAGATCTTGCAACATCAATCACAGATAGTGTCTTCTTAATGTGAGGGTAGGACAACTTTGAGTACTCTCTATGATATTTTTAATGCTCGTCTACACACATTAACCTAAATGTTAGCCTGAATAAATGACCACAGTGTCAAATTGAAGTTAATTTTAAATTGAAAGCTGACCTTTCTGCCCCATTGGGCAATGACTGTCAATATCATAAGCCTTCTTATTGTTGTTGTGTTTAGCTTAGTTCTGAGAGCCTCAGAAATATTTAGAATAGAGTTAGACAGATTATCCTTCTTCTGTCAGTACGACAATGAAGGGAGTTAATGTGAATTAAAGATTTGATCAGATCTGGATCGACCTCACCCTGCGTTCCTTAATCGTCTCCCGTAATCCATCATTCCAACAAAGTGTAAGCAATAAAGACAGCTGGATATTATTTGCTAGTACAATCAAGTGGATAGATTTTGTGAATAGTAACTAAGAATGTTGTAGATACAGGGAGCGTTGCTGGTTTGTCAATAATATTTGCCAGATAATTAAACAGCCTTGGGAGACAATGATAAACATTGTTTACAGAGGGCTGATCCCTGGCAAGCGCCAAGCTTTGTATCATCGCTGTCTCCGGAAAACACACGATTACCCCGCTCTCATTACTGATATGATAAACGATGGATTGCGACGTGTCTTTGGATTGCTGAGAGGACACAAAACGAGGGGAGGCTAGAAAAAGACAACAACAAAAAAAAGCCCAAAAAGAAGTGAAACACATTGTCCCTGTAGCAGAGAGCGGGGTTATCTGCGTTGTGCTGCAAATGAAGCGGGGTTCTTTGTACATCTCATACCAGAACTGGTAGAATTCAAACATATATGATGAATTCCAGCTTTCACTGTCCTTAATTCACTTCTTATTAATACTTCATCACCCCATGGCTTCCTCTTTCCTCTCCCTTTCTGTCTGTGTAAAGTAAATTTCGTTGCCCACCAACCCATCTTTCTTTCTGTTTTTTTTTTTTATATTATTTTCTTACGGTTGGTGTATCCACACAGAGGTTTAAATATGCCCCTTTATCTGAGCCGCCCAGGCGGGAAAATGAAAGGGATGGCAGTCCTTAGAACCCTGAGAAAGTGGCTGGCTCAGTTGCCAGTGTCGAAACCGAGGGGAGGGCACTGAGCGGGCAAACACACCACACACAGTAACACACTTTTCTGCCACCGAAAAGAGAAATTGGGAAGAAAAAAAGTCTTAGTAAGGCAGTGAGGCTTATGATTATATGCCAATATGATTTAAGAGGCTCCCCATAACAACTATGACTGGATGGGGAAATTCAACTGCTAGTGTACATCCTTCTCCCTGCTTTCCAAGACTACAGGGCCTTAAATCCCCTTCAAATTTTGTCTCATTTTCACACATTACCACCACAAACTTCAATTTATTTTGAGGATATCTGAAGTGGTAGACCACCAGAGAGCAGTTAATAGTTGTCAAGAAGAAGGAGAGTGATCGTTTTTATTTTTTTTCTAAAAATAAATCTATTTTTTAATGAGTCTCAAATGTGGCGTTTGTTTCTATTCGTCCCTCCAAAAATGAATCGCTTGTCAAAGCACCTTACGTTCCACTTAGTAAATATTTTACAGTACGCCGATAGCTGGTTCTATTGTCTACAGACTGACATTTTTTGCAAAAAAAAAAAAAAAAACTGAGGCAGTTTCAAGTCTTACCACATATTCTCAGCTGGAATGAGATCTGGACTTGGAGTGAGCCGAAAAAACAATGCGATTGAACCTCAACCATTCTATTATATCTCTGGATGTATGTTTCTGATCTTTCTTTTGCTACAATCTCAAGTCGTTTGTAACCCAGAAAAGGTTTTTCCTCCAAGCTGTTCATCTCTACATCAAAACAGATCAGCTTTTGTGCTCCTGGTTTCATCTGACAAGAGCAACTTCTTTCATATGTTTTCTGTGGCTACTTCATTTGGCTTTTGCTCAAATTTAAATAGGGCTTCTTAAAGGTTTCTTTTAATAGCACAAAAAAACAATAGTTGTCCCATATACTAATTATCTCTCCTGATCTTTGGAGCTCTACAGGTCCTCCAGCATTGCCATGGGGCTCTTGGACACTTAATGTTCAGAAATTAAGCATCCAAAACGAAATTGTTATAAATTGCTATATTGTTTCAATGTCAAGTTGGGTTAATTAAGAAGGCTACGGATTGCATTGAATTGCCCGTTTACCCTAGGATACCTTAGAGTAAACGGACTAACTTCAAACGAAACTACACACTTACTGAGAGCATTATTTGAGATAATCTTTGAAAACATATATCTTTTCTTCAACTTAGGAAGAAACCAAATACAATTCAGTTTGTAGTTGTTATAAACTAGTAGCTATGACCTGTTCTGTTCTCGATGGAGATCCATGTGAGACCAGACAGCATTCTCCTTTTAGCAGCCAAACAATAATTGCCACTAGTAAACCTTTGTTAATTTACTTTGTCAGAAAGCAAAGGCGCATGTCTCCCTGGAGGGCACGTTGACAACTTGACTGCCTTTACAGAATATCAGCCATCCCTGTGCATCCCTATGCATCCTCCAGCAGAAAAATCTGCATCAGCGCGCACTGCTGCTGATCAGACAAGGAGACTGTTTATAGCACAAATTGCAACCACAGCATTGGGTGTTTTATTTTAGAAAAATGATTCATTACAATCTTTGAGCTAGACAAAAACTGCAAAACGCTATGGAAAGGGGGCAGCTGAAATGAATTCAAATGCTAGAAAAAGGAAATCCATAAAAACCTATTGCTGGTGCTGGTTTAAAGCACAGCAGGTTATTGACTCCTGAATCCTGCAGGTGCAGAGGTTTTTCTGCCAGACTGGTCGGTTTGCTGCGCGAGCGGGAGGCAGGAGCTCAGTCCTGTGGGGCTGTCAGACAAACGGAGCCATGTGGGATACTGTTTAAGGCGTGAGCGCCTCTTGGAAGAAGCTGCAGCGGCTTGCAGGAATGCATCTGTAACTAAAGAGAAAAGGCAAATACAGACGAAACAGTAAACCCACCAACCCAGCATGAGCAGGGACTAATTAGTGACTGTACTTACAATTCAAAGAGAGGGGGATGAGGAGAAAGGAGAAGGAGGGGATACACAAACAAAACACACGCTCACACATACACCCAGCAGACAGTTGGAGGATGAGGACAATGAGTTTGCTAAGCTTAAACGGGATTTACAAGCCAAACAGACACACACCAACGCCACTCACTCAGACACATAATATTGCTTTTGTGACACGGCCCTTTTCTCTCGCTGTCAAACCAGCACGTACTAGCTCAGCCTTGCTCTGTGCAGATTTCATTAATAGTCCTCCCAAAAAAGTGAGGGAAATTCCTTGTGATGGTGAGAAGTCCTGAGTCCAGGCGGTTCTGGTGGGCGACCGGATAGATAGAGGGAACATTTTGTTCCTCCTGTGTGTTCTTTGACTCTCAGACTGTTTCCATTGAGGCCGACTGTCAGTTATGATTCAAGGACCCCGGTCTCTCTCCGGAGAGGGGGAGAATAGGACGTGGCCACTGTGACATTCTCTGAATTTGTCATCAAAGAACAAACATACAGGAGACAGAGACAAGGTGGACCAGAAACTTTACTTTCCCCTTGCCTGTGCTCTGCTACAGCACTTTGCAAGACTCTGAATACTTCCTGAGCCTTTTAAAATATGCCCCATAACAACCACAAACTTCAGGGAACTTTATTAAAGTTTTATGTGATAGAACAATCTGTGGCTCCAGAGCCTTATGTGGATCTTTAGCCCCTTTCACATCAGCTCTTAACAAGTTTGGCTTAAAAAAGGCTGGTTTTAGCAATTCTTCTGTCTGAATAGCCACATAAAAATTATGATTAAATTCAATACAAACCATTTTTTTTATATATACAGAACTTAAAGAAAGAGCACTTTTTACTTTAATTTTAGATTTGATGTTTTTCTTTGTTCCAAAAGCTACAAAACTAATTGCTGTTATTTAAAACCTCAAAACAAAACACAGTAAATGTATATCTATATATAAAAGTTTTTGAAATGTCCAATCAGTTGTATGGCTCTGCATAAAATTCATTTCAGAGGACCCTACAACACAAAGTAGCTGACGATGGAGAAGTGAATGGATATGAATAACAGAATGGCTCAGTCAAAGTCAGGATTTAAATCTAAGTGAGATTCTGCTGTAAGACTTGAAACATGTACTCTTCATTCAGTCCATCTGAGCTTGATCTGTCATACTAATAGTTCAAAGAATGGCTAAAAACTTCAGCATCTATGTGTACAAAGCTGTGACAAACTTACTCCAAAAATACACACTTAAGTTTGTCATTGTCACGTGACAAAACGTGGAGAATTTAGGAGGGAATGAATACTTTTGCAAAGCACTGTATATTCTTATCTTTTTTAGAAGAAAAATAAAAATCACTAAAAATGTCTCATTTCCCTGACGTTGGCACCGCTCAAGGCTGAAGCAGCGCCTCCTCAGGAACATTTCAATTTAATGTTTTGTCTGCGTTAAACAGCAACGACTAATTTCAAGGCAATGGCAAGTTACCATAATATAGTCGTGGTTAAAACACAATTCAGAGCCTGCAGCTGGTATAATCTACTTCTCACAATGAGCTTTAACAGCAGCAGCACCCCACTCAGCACTCCTGGGATTCCTCTACAGTAGGTGGCCAAACAATGCCGCCCAACTCTCCATGAGGTTAAATGCCTTTCCAAGGGACTCAGCATTATTCACAATGACTCTGCCGCCCTCCTCCCACTACCTTGCGAGTTCAAACCAGTCCTGCCTGATCCATGAGCAGAAGACGGCGGTGAGGAGCCCGCCGCCGAGGCTGAGGTTTTCTTATCCCGACTTCTAATCTTGGTTCATTTTGGCTTCCTGTATCACGCTGATGTCATCACAGTAAGTCAGCGGGATGACTTATTCTGACTTCTCGGCTGGGCAATACGTTTCTCGTGTATTAGTTGAACCGTGATTACCACATTTTAACTGGACGAGAGCTTACTGGAGGCTTATTACGATTGGGAAAAATTCCAAGGTCTAACACAGGCTCATAAAATGTCTGTATTTTAAAAACAACACAATTTTCCCAATAAAAAAAAAAAAAAAAAATGCAGAAAATGGTACAATGCAAAGCAAAGGATCGACCTAAAACAAAATTAGAGCAAGATTTCAGGCTTCCCCGCTGGACACAAGTGGGTGGGTTCATACTGAAGGCGAGACACAAGACTATCAAGAATCTGTGTCGAGAAAAAAAAACTCTGTAAGCAGTTTCACAGCACTCCTTTAAAACAGTCAGATGAAATGTCGGGCTGTCAAAACATTGATTAGCGATCGGCAGGTTTTTAGCACGTTCAGCAGGCTGCAGCCGCACAGAGAGCAGCGAGGACCGTGTGACTTCAGTGAACTGCTGAGCAACAAAAAGCTAATTACTGCAACATGTGCAATTAGTTGTTTTCCTTGAATTCAAATTACCACCTCACTGCTTCGCAGAGGGCTCAAAAGCCGGTGTTCAGGATGCGCTCACTGCCGTAGTGCCTCTGTGCACAGGGAGCAGACGTGCCTGATGAATTGTGCAGGCGATTTATGTGCTGCAACTTGTAGCAACTTGACATATTTCATGACACAAACATCGAATATTTCTTACCTTTGATGTTTACCAATTTAGTGCTTGGTAGGAAATATTTTCTATTTGTCTACTTGTTTGGTGAGGAAACAAGTGTGATTGCAAGCAAACCTTTATCTTCCTCCTACTTTGCTACAACTTGTAGTTCTGTTGTGTTTTCATCTCAGGTGTCTATTAGTTTTCCAGACTTAAATTTCAAGGTTTTTAGTAATTTAGTAACACTCTGGACTTTTGTGTAAACCTTACATTACCTTGTTTGGTTTAATCATTTGTACTCTTTGCAGACTACAAAATAACACAAATCTTTTTGGCTTCCAGTTTATCAGTGTGTGATAGAACACTGTCTTAAACATCACCTGGACGGAGATAAAAAATCTTTTTTTTTCTATAATTGAATGCAGCACAAGGCACTTTCAGATTATTCTGAGCTCAACAGACTTCAGTGTGGTAGTTGTTACTGCAGGAACACTGAACCTCAGTTCCTTTCAGTGTCAGAAAGATGTTTATCAATGAATTATTTATGAAGCACAAAAGATGTACAAATCTTCAAGAAAGAAAACTGTATTTTAGGTTAGGAAATTACATTTCAGCAGACACCGAAGTTGCTCTGGATTTGAGCAACTTAGCATGTCTATTCCCTGAAAATAGGCATAGAAAATATTGGATTAGTAAATATTGGGAGTGTTTTGAATAAACTCTGCAGGAAAAACAAACAGGGGTTGCTGTTAGTAATGCTAATTATGCTAAATGGTAAAGACAGCTCAAAATGGCAACTCTGTAATCGTTTGTTCTACTGAAATCATGTTTTACTACTGAGGTGTGTAACACACGCTGCTCTCTGACACATGATGTGATGGTGACAGTGATATAAATAATTAATGATCAGTCAAAGAATGGCTCCCTGTTTTTGTTTTATCAGAAAAAACAAAGGGTTTTTTTCAGAAAAAAAATTCAGAATACTATATTTTTGTTAATTTAATAGGGGGGAAAAAGACTGGAGGCTGATAAGTTTTTCTTTTCCACACACAATTACATGTTTCCATACTTATCCAGACTTGGAAAAAGATCAAATTGTATCCCAGACTTTCCTAGACTTTCCGAGCCCTGCGTGTTAAAGACGCGAGCTTTTTCCCGCCGTATTTCCAGTGTGACCTCTTCACAGTCTGGCACTCTGGAGAGCCAGAGAATCCAGCCTCACAAAGTCTGCTTGTATTTGCTCCCATCCTCTGAGCTTTTGAAAACACCCAAATTTGATTTCAGAGTGAGTCTACAGGAGCCTTTTGCCTGTTTACTGAATCAGACGCTTCTCTGTCTTGTCTCACAGCCTGCCTGCCTGCCTGCCTGCCTGCCTGGCTGGTTGCAGAGAGGCCCCAAGAGGGACAACAGACGGAAAGAAAAGTTACACATGCACACCAACACACACACACACACACACATTTCAAACACTTGCAGATGACTTTAATTCCTCCTTCTCCTTTGTTGCCAATTTATTTGGTAACCCACTTTGAATGGATGCATCTTCAGTGTTTAAGTTTGTTTGGAATGAGTTACAACTCCTTTTGGTTTGTCAGAAGGAGGGTTTTAAAAGAGAAAGAAAAAAGAAATATCTGAACAGCAGCACTAATTAATGTGGTGTGCCTGACAAGTGTTGCTGCTAAAACAATTTCATTACATCACCAATTTAAATTACAGAGGAAGGAGACACTGGAGGGTGCGCTCGTTCTTAGTGTGTTTACGCACTTTCTTAGACAGACACAAAGAGGGAGTGGACGTAATGACATGAACACCTGCAATCCAATGCAACACTTTTGCAATGAATACAAGGCCAAATTCAAGTCTGCGATCAGAATCAGAGGCTTGTTGGTGAAATGTTCAGAGCTTTGGAACTTGTATTTTAAAATGAAGATAAAAACGTCTTCATCACGTTTTATGAATTTGAGAACACTTTTAGACCTCTCACTGTAATATAGGCTGACTTGTTTTACTCTTTGCCCCTCATTTAGCATTTAGCAAAATAAATAAATAAAATTTATTTATTTATTTTTGTGTATCGGAGCACTACCACAAAGGTGTGATGCGAGTTTCACACTTTTGTGGCTCCTACAAACTGAGGCGTTTGTAATGGAAAACAAAAAAAAAGACAGATGTTTCCAGATCCACTCACAAATGTAAATAGTTTTCAGTCTGAAGGCACAATAACCACTGTAATGTTTAGCTAGTGTTCCAATATAGTACATTTGGTTTCACAGTTAAATATTATTATTTACCATAAAAATAGCAGATAAAATGCTTCACTTTGCAACATTTAACCATCAGAATGACTTTTAAAATGTGTTATTTTTTTTAACAAAAACAAGAAACAGAAAGGAATGCGTTCTATTTTTTAAAAAAAAGAAATTGTCCCAACAAAACACAAAAATTTGAATTAATCAAGGTCAATATGATTTTCTTCATAGATCACTAATCACAAAGCGCCTTGCAATTGTTCGAATAAAGAAACGAGAACGCAAAACAACAGTCAGACCAAAACTGTTGACACAAATAAACTAATGATTAAAACACAACTAAAATAAATGCCATGTAAACTACAAAACAGATTAAACACAGTCTTAAGAGAGGAAACAGTAGCAATAAATGTTAAAAAAAATGTCATGTAATGAAAGTCTCCATTTGTAAAATACCATAAGACATTAAACTGCCTTCTAGTTTTTAGACTTCATGATGAAATCTAAAGTAGATAGAAAAAACAGGACAACAAACAACCAAACAGCAGAAATACATATCTAAACTCACCAAAAACAATTATATAAAATTTGAAACAAGACATGTTTCTCTACCGCTGTGAATGTGTGGAGCACAACAACAAGGTTAACTACAGCCATAATAGCTTTACTTTCAGATTCGGTTGAGCGGCATATAAACTTATCCATCACGTTTCCGAGCAGAGCCTGCAGAGTGCTGACTCCGGCTGTCACAAACAGTTCACTTGCACTGCCCCCAACTTGGTCTTTTCAAGACTCCAAGCTATTTCATTTGTCTCACTGACACTTTTCATGTCATCTGACAGTTTGAAAGAAGAATATTTGCCTTCTTTTGTTCAACAGATGGTAACAGCACTGTTACAAGCGTTGTACTCAAAATGATGTCCTACATTTTACAGAGTATAGCAGCTGCTGAAAACCTGCACTTGAAGAACTAAAACCCACAGGATCATCTGCATACATAATGTGAGGAATTTCCAATAAATCATCCAGGAAATTCTTATAAGCACAACAACAAAAATGGGTGGGCACGAGATTATAAGGATATCCTTAATTAAACCAGCTATATAATTAATTAAAACAGAACAAGTATGTACATGTTACATGTACATACTTGTATATTTGTTGTGAGTATACTGGTTAACTAAAAAAAAGTGTAGTTTAAATATCTGTAAGTGCACTTATTTATCAATAAGATGGATTTGGAAACATATTTTGTAATTCAGATAAGAATTACAATGGCTGCATGTTGATGTCTGCTGCAGGATGCTGTTCTCTTTTCCTCTTGTTTTGGGGGTTTTGTTTTGTTTTGTTTTGTTTTGTTTTTGTTACAGGAATTATCAAGTGCAAAGGGGTAGGGGCTAACCGTAGGAAACGGGATTCAGGCTAAGAATACAAGCTCTACATCACCCTGTCCTAAACTTCAGCTGTCCTGTAGCAGGCTGCAGGGTAATGAAAGAGCAGCAGTCTCCACCTCCTCCTCCCTCTTGCTATCCCTCCTCCCATCCTGAGCTCCCCTCTCTCTCTCTCTCTCTCTCTCTCTGTGTTGCGCTCTGCCCTGGCTGGCCTCACATCCAGACGGCAGGAATTTAACGGGGAGGGTCTGCCAGACTTAAGACACAGGGCTGCAGGCTGAGACCAAATGAGGCACTGCTGGTTACCAACACAGATACTGATTTTGGGTTTTGTGCAGAGCAAACAGGATGTGCAGACCAGTCTGTGGAGAAGGATCAAGGGTGGGTGTGCGCTGCAAGATTTCAGAGTGGGCACCAGCTTTATGGCCATCTGGACACTGTCTAACTGTAATATTAAGGGTACAGTAAATACTCTTTATTATTTATCAACTTGAATAAATAATTTTAAAAAAAATTATTTGAAAAATATTGCAGGAAGGACTTTGATGCCAAATGTCCTAATTGACCTCCTGCTGGGAGCCAGTGAGATTCTGAAATTCATTCAGTAAATAGTGTCATGCATTCAAACCGAAGTGCCAAACATCACAGAAGCTGCATGACAGGTGTTGTATAACACAGCAGAGAAGGAGTAACACTTGGACATGCCAGCTAATTGCATTACAACAGGTAGCCGATAATAGCCTTGATGGGAGTCAACAAGCCCAGACACACGGCTGTCTGTTAGCTAAGTGACATACATTGAAGCGAGCCATCAGCTGATCGACCGAGAAGACACAGTAACCCACACGCACACAGACTAAACCCGCAGCCGCTCTCTTCCGAACATATTTCCACAGCGCTGTCCGAATGCAGTCGCCTCCTTTTTTTAAAAAAAAAACAATCCCAATAAACGTTGCCGCTTCGGCGCAACTCGCTCGCTCGGTGTTTACATACAATGGAGCAAGCGGTCTGGCTATTAAAGCGCTCCGTCGCGGCTCACGCAACCAGAATTTGCCCCCTTGACACCAGTTCACCAGCGGGTGTTAAAAAGGTTTCCCAGAGGTCAGCCTATTGTTAGCAGGTAGTGGCTGTCCGGCGGGAGGCAGAAGCCCCACATTCAGCATTCAAACCCTCGCTCTGCAACAGTAATTCAGAGGAGAAAATAACCAGGCGCGAAACTTACTTTCTGCTCGAAGCTCAGAGGCAAAGCCGCGTATTGTTCCTCCACGCCGCGTGTTTACGGCGCTCCGCTCCTTCGCTCTCTTCACTTCACAAAGACGACGTGAGAGAGCCCCGAAGACGGTGTGACGGTGTGACTGACTGACTGACTGACTGAATCAACTACCGTAGAGCACGGCAAGTTGAAGTGTCAGATTTCACTGGCTATTCAGTTACCAGAGAAAGCCGTGCGCGGTGGTGGAAGGAAAAAGGCGGCCTAGATTCCCATGCGGAAGGACACCAGTGGCGAGACTGGTGTAATAGTAACGTTATAACAATACCTCTGCAGTACATGCAGTAATTAACTTCTGTGGCCTGTTTCTTCATGCACTTATTATTATTATTATTATTATTATTATTATTATTATTATTATTATAGTCATAACATTTGTCAGTGATATTTATTTATAAATATATTTATTTTTTATATCGTCATATCTTGGTTTTTGCCTGAATATTCTTTACTTGTAGCTGTTTATTTAGTCATTTTAAAGAGCCGTGTTTATTTACGTTTTGGGGTTCATCTGATTAAATAACAGCTAAGTACTTTTTTTTCTTTCTTTTTTTCTATTTTGAACATGAATACAAAAATGTAGCAAAAAATGAGCAGTGGGAATTCACAACAGATTTCAGCTGTCTGTTGAATGTTGCGTTTAATTGCTTTTATTTTGGTTTCGTGTTGTATTTCGTTTGTTTGTTTTTTTTCTGTGTCTTTTTTTTTTTTAGAGACATTTGGTATTACGTTATATTTGAAACATATATTAGTTCATAGCTGATGTCGTTTGTACACTCAATACTGTCAAGAAACAGCAGTACATAAATGATTATAAATACGCCCACAAGAAATGTGGACGGGCGTCTGAAGTTATTTCGGCGTGTATATGTCTTTGCACACTTGGGCCCGGCTCCAGCAGCTCCGCACGCCGGTTTCCGTGTTTTGCTGGCGGCCGTCCTCTTGTGGAAGCCTCGGAATAACAAAGACGTGTTTGAGAGCAGCGGCAGGCTGGGCTGAGCGCTGACGTCAAGGAACAATGTCTCTCCTCCCGACGCGCACACGCACCCTCGCACACACGGGCACGCACGTCTGCACGCAATCTCTTTACTTCCCCTGTGTTCCCAGTCAGGCGAGGCTGAACTGCCCCAGAGGGAGGGCCGCTGCGCTCGCAGCGCATCAGATAGAATCATTCACTCCTCGTGCAGAGGCGCGCACACGCAGGATTTCTGTAGTGTGCGTGCGCGCTGGGGTGGGAGCAAACGATCAATGGACTCATAGGTAACGGATGCCACATAAACCACAAAAAGAAGGAAGAAAAACAAACGAACGAACGGGAAAACTTGTCTTGCACGTGCAGCGTGCACCGGACGGGAACCGCACTTCCTTTTTGGCTGGAACTTTTGGATAGAAAATCAGCAACAAAAGTGATGACAATTGCTGTGCTCAGTTTACGGTTTCATTTCACACTGTGTCACAAGTCCAAGGGTCAGATTCCTGTTCGTAGTTCTTGGCTCGGGCACCTCTCTTTGAAGGGAAGGAAGTGTCTGCCATCCTTTTAGCTTCCTGCCTGCAGGGTTCCTGACACTGATGCAGTGTACAGCCTGAGCAAGCTATCAGCAGTGAAAGGAGGGAGGCGGCTGGGTGGCCGTGTGTGTGTGTGTGTGTGTGTGTGTGTGTGTGTGTGTGTGTGTGTGTGTGTGTGTGTGTGTGTGTGTGTGTGTGTGTGTGTGTGTGTTTGGGTGGGGGGGGGGGGTCTGTATCAATGTGTCTCAAGGACACCCCAGCCCTCTGGTCAAAGCAGCCATGATCACTGATGGGGACAAATGCAACCAGTGACATCAGCTGCTTGGGCAGTTTCTCATTTTTATGTCAGGGAAGAATATTTCTACAATGGAAATGAGGTTAGCAGTCAATGTCACTTGCTGTATCTGGGAGCTCATGTTTTTTTTTTTCTACCTTTAAATGGCCTCTGAAGATGACTTATGCCAATGTGTCCTCACTCTTTGCTCTTTCCAAGCCTCTCCTTCTGCAGAGGAGGCAAAGAGGAAAGATTTTAACAGTATCTTGCAAAACATCTTGAGAAAATTTGGGTAAAACCAAGAGCACCCATTTTTGGGATGGTTTTTGCAACTCACAATATGCGATTACTATTGAATAATTTGGTATTTATAACGGTTTAGTTCTCTATTATCAGTCTGATAATACTATCCCATGTTCTGGTTCATCCATCAAGTTTTTGTTTAACACTACCTAAAGGCAATAGGGCATGCTATGGGTGTTAAGGGCCTGCAGATGGTCAGGTCATCCTGCAGTTCAGAAAAAAAAAAATTTTGTTGCCGTTGCGTGGAACGCACTTCATCCTCTCCAAATAATTTAGTCAAATAGCTGCCAAGAAGATGGATGGATTTTAATACATATGGGTTCAGTCTGAATTGTGTATAATTTCACGTCTGCTGCATTTGAAACATTAAGCGAGCGTATCAATGTAAACCAGAAGAAATAAACTTTGACAAGGTTAACCCACAGTGTGTTTTAGCAGATCAAATTACCACATGAAAACAACTTAGTCTTCAACACATTAATGACAATCAGGCCAGACTCGTTCTCTGGCTTTGTTTAAATACTAAATGATCCTCATTTCTCTCTGTCATCTTTCCGCTCCTGACATTGCTTCTCTGTGCTGAAGCAGGGGGCTTACATGTAGTTACATGATGGAAGGAGAAATTTAGTAGCGCTGAAGCTCTCTTGTTCACGTGGAGGTGTGATGGTGGTGTACTGTGCACTCCAGTTGTTTCCACCGACAAATTTCTGCAGCGACTGAGAACCCCAAAACTGAAACAAGCCACATGGTCAGGAGTGACAGACACCAGTTAAACAGTCTCTGGTTAGACTTGCGGCACTGTCTTGGGAACAAAACTCTTCCTAAAGTCTGTTACAGTAAACTATGGTAACTCTTAAATATGATTGTTATATTTAAGTGTCAATCCAAAAACACTCAACCACGACATATCGTACCACTTTGCTTCTAAATCACTTTAAAAACAAGGCTGAACAAACTACTGAAAAATGATAGAAGGTTAAAAAATTGCAAGCTCCTAAAAGCCACAAGATTCCCAAGTCAATTTTAAAAATCCATTCGTGTCGGAATGTTCTGAACAAAAAGACAAGCTCAAATCAACCGAAAACAGAAGGTGAAGAAGAAATGTGTCCAGGGTTTAGTTGTAAAAATTTGCACAAGCATTTAAAAAAGTTATTTATTTATTTATGTGTTTTTTTTTTTATTATTATTTATAGAAACTTGCTAACTCCTTTAGATTGAATCAGAACAGATCCAGCTGGCGGGTCTCATGTTTAAAATGCAGATTCAAATGTAAGCATGCTTTCAAGGTGAAGATGTTGTAAATGGACTTAATTTATGTTGCACTTTTCTAATCATACCGATCACTCAAAGCGCTTTGTGCTGGAGCCACATTCAGCAAGTCACACTCACTTATGCAGGGCACCATCAGACACCCATACAAAGACCCGTAAGCAACTCACGGTAAAGTGCCTCACCGAGGGCCACATCGAGATCTGGCAGCAGGAAGCCACGACTTCTGGATTGCAGGATGACTTCCCACTGTTGCCTCTGTAGCTCAAGTTCCATGAGATAATGTTATTTGAAAGTCGCACTAATGTGAAAGAGGACAAATTCCTATCTGTTAAGAGATATAAATTGGTGATTAATTGTCAATAGTGTGGCAGCAAATGTTTGCAGCAAATGTGGAGCACAGCTGAACAGAAAAATGGGAGATGTCAACAAATTTATGTAGTGAAAAAAATTCAAATTTGAGGAAGAAAACACATGAAGGAAATGTAATAACAACTTAATGCCTTGTGACCTGAGCTGAAAAAAAAAAACCCAAACTGATTTTGCCAACTGTGTTTTTTGTTTCTGAAATGAAAGGTCAATTTTAACACGCAAATTTATGATATTGCTTCTCTCCTACGAGGATTGAGGAGCAAAGGTCAACACAAGATATCCTGCAGGGGCTTCAGTGTTGCTCTCATGTCAATACACAAATTTCAGCTTTATATATCATGTGATGACAAAATGGTAGACAAGAGAGTCAACTCGGAGCAGTTATTAATGTTCTTCTGCAAAAAAATAAATTTGCAGTCATCTTCATAAAAGATAAAGAAAATGTTTGGCTTTTTGCCAACAACAACAACAACAAAACAAATAGAACAAAAAAGATGAGGACCAGGACTGAAGCCTTGATGTATTCCTTATGGAGTGTAAGTAGAGACTGATAGAAAACACACTGATGCTGACACAAAAGATTTACAGTGTGGGACTGAAACTAGCAATTACTCCAGTGCAGAGATAAGGAGCTTGTGATCCACAGCATCAAAGGAAGTTGTTGGGTACAACAGCACAAATCCAAAGTCGTCTGTTGCATATGTCTTCTTTTTTTTTTTTTTGTCATGATTGTTTCTTCAATATATAACAATGCGAATAGATTACAGTTCTCTAAAGTCAAGTCTTAAAATTGTTTGACTCTACCCAATTTAAAGCCAATGGAGGATTTCTATGAGGTCAATACACATCAAAAGACAAAAACCCAAACCAAAAGCACAATGTCAAAAGATACAACGATTACACACTATAGGAATTTATTTTATTATTATTATTTTTTTTTACTGTTATTTTTTTAGTTGTTTGCATGAAATGTTAACATGTTTTCTGAAATCCATTGTTTTTTTGTTACTTTTTTCAAAGCCAAATGTATCTTCTCAATCGAAGTTCTGCATTCTGTTTGTTGAGTTTTATGACATGAAATTTGAGTTTTGCAGCTTTCCATTTCTGTTTAATTTTTGTTTGTGTTTATTTTTAGAAGGCTTGCGGGGGGAGGGGGGGGGTTGCTATTTGTTCTCTCTCTTTGGAGCATTGTTGTTTGTTTGTCTTGTAGGCCTAGTGTATTTTTAAAACCAACAGAACGAGGAGAGAGGGTGCAAATTCTCGAGCATCTGATTTTGTAAAAGTGTCATATGAACACTTGGAAAATTTCAGCGAAAATCGGCTTTATCGGAGCAGGTGAAACAAGGGTTAATTTTCTCGATGTGTTGAGGAGCTGTGGGGTCAGTAAATGGATCCTCTCCTGCGGAGAAAAAACAGAGGAGCACTATTTTAAAACAAGACAAGTGAAGTCTGGTTGAGTACACCATTGATCTCTTCTGGCTGTGAGAAGAACGAGGAGCTGAGCGACAGAAACAGGGGAGGAGAGAAAGCAGATGATATGACTGCCGGCCTCTGGAAGCTCGTGCAGCTTTTATAGACGCCGCCGCTGACTTAAAGTGTCTGTGCTCAGTCCTTTTCTCCATTTCTCTTCTGTGTTTCTGTGAATGTTGACCGGGTGGTCGCAAGACGGCATGGGGCCCCATGCTGACCGGCCTGACCGGCTGCGGGGAGCAGAGGGGAAATCAATGAGCGCTCACGATAGAGTGCCAGCATCCAGACAGCTAACAGCTCCCTGAGGCCATGCGAGAGAGGTGGTGGAGAAGAAGAATGGAAAGATAGAAGAAGGGAGGCGGGGGGGAGAACAGAGAAAAAGGTAGAGGAAGGTTGAATAAGGTGGGTGTTTTTTTTGTTTTGTGTTTTTTTTTTTTTTTGCTTTTGCTTTATTACAAGTCTGCCATAGGTTGTTTCCTGGCCATCAGTGGTTATAAAGAAAAAGTCCATTTGAAACATAAAAGCACAGAGTTCCTCCATGGGTGTTCATGTCCACTAAGGCATGCGTATCTTAAGGGTTCACACACAGTTCAGGAAGCAAACTCTCAGCTGCGTCCAAAGCTTGACACTCGACTTATGAGATGTGAAGTCGAGAGTGGTGGTCCGACGCCCGGAGGGCAACGAACGCAGCGTTATTTTTAGTCTGCTTGTTCTTTTTCTTTGTTGTTACACAGTTTACTTTCTGCATGCATGTGTGTGGTGCGATCCTGTTTTTTGTTACATTATTATGCAATGCAGTGTATGACCTTGGGAAGAGCATGTGCCAGAGGGACAGAGAGAGAGAGAGAGAGAGAGAGAGAGAGAGAGAGAGAAAGCTGAGTAAATGTGTGACCACTTCAACCTCTGTGTCATCCTTGGCTGCACAACTAGCTGCCTCAGTAGTCACAGAGCGACTCTCGTGAGGACTAAGGAGTATTATTCACTCAGTTTGCCCGCTTGTATGAATTACATTAACACCAAACAGCAATGCAAGAGTTGAATGACAGAACGGAGGGCTTTTTCTTTTGCTTGAAACGACAATTAATGCCAAAGGCCTACTCCAAAACGGCTCTCGGCTCCGATCTTTATGTTGCATCAAAGAGCCTGTAACTAGAGTTAAAATGGAAAACAGGCTGCCAGAGAATCCACCTAAGCTAGCGCCTATTTCTCAGGATGACATTAATATAATAGGGCTGGTGCCCAAAACAACTTTGTATTGATTCGCATAACCTTTTAAGCCAGTCGATTGCAGCACTCTAACTCAGAGCGCTGCAGCGTTTCAATGTTTTCAAGCAAGGGCTTGTTGCACTGCTGTCCGGTAGACATTTTCCTGTGACGTCTTCGTGCAAGCTGTGCCTTCCGTGTAAAAATAAAAAGAAGTAGGTCAACAATAGCCTCAGTGATGAGAAGCTTGTCTTGTCCTGTTGTAATGTGCATTTACAGCTGCTTTGCTGAGTCATGATCCTCACTAGGATGATTGCTCTCCCGCACACAGACCGTCCTCAAAGACAGACGCTTTGGATTCATCCAGCAGCAACTGAACATGAATTTGGCTCAAAAGCTGAATGAGGAGCTGAGTACATTGCTTACAGTAAACGGGCCTCGCTGTCACTTCTTCTGGAAAATGGCAGTGAGGCATATCTCAGATATTATAAATTCATGCAGGGAATGAAAATCATAAGTCAAATTGCTCATATCTTTGAACTTTTTTTCTTTTTTTTCCCTTTTACATTTTTATGAACACAAACCTCATTGTATTTTTGTGTTATTTTATTTCATAGAGCAACACAAAGTAATATAACTACAGCTCTGTGTTACAGAGGAAGAGAAGAACGATTTTTACAAATAAAAATCTGAAAGGTGTGGCACGCATTTGCATCCATCCCCCTTTTTCCTGACGCCTCACAATTCCGGTATTAGAAATACAGAACGTAGTCTGTGTAAAATTGAATTTGACAAAAAATAAATCTTTCTCACAAAACTGACTTTTATGAAACTCATGAAGGAAAAAGACTTTGTTTGAAAAAAAAAAAAAAAGCACAGCAAAAGTTCACCCTAGGTATTGCACGGAAGAAGGTGCCCCGGATGTAAGGACAGCAAAATTAAACGACTCAAACTTACAGCCAAAGCAGTTTAGATCGAGACATTCCCATGTCTTAGAATGGTCCAGTCAAAGTCCAGACGTTTGTGCAAATGAGAATATGTGGCAGCCATAGGAAACTGATGTTTGCAGATGCTCCTCCTCAAATTTGACAATGCTTGAGCTGATTTTGGAAACAGGGGTGACCAAAAGCATCAGTGTCTGGATGTGTAAAAGACAGAAGAATCTGATCGCAGCGCAAGAAAAGTATTACCTCAACGAGACTAAAAAGCTGTGCTATGTTGATCTGACAATTGCGCACTATTTTGTGCTAATCCAATGTGTTTGTATATTGAAAAGGTCAACGGGTGTCAAAACTTTAGGAAAGCACTTCAATTCTGTTTAATGCTTATTTTAGTACATATATCTGATATTGAGGTCCCCAAATGATCACATAATCATATTCTGCATGTACAATTTAGAGCACACAGTGTATGATTTTAATAGGCTTCTTTCATATGGATATTATGTCTTTGAAGTGGACTGGAGTGGAAGAAAGCATTTGTGATGTTTAAACGCTGATTGGGAACACTCACAATATCTGCTAAGCATCTTAACAACAGGCACACAGGCTGTGGCCTTCTTAAGAGCTTTAGTATCCCAAATCTCTGTGATTATATACATTAACAATGACTAATCATGTTATACAACCTGCCACTTCTCCAGCTCTCCGATGGGGCCGTGCGACTCAGCTCGCAGACTCTTGTGTGTCTCTGGAGGGGGGTGAAAAAAGAAAGTGCTTTGTGCCAGAGAGTTCAGGACGGTGCCTCGGCGCAGCAGGAGGAGGGATCGAGTCTCCTCCAGAAAAAATAAATAACGCCCTTGTCTGCGAAGTGACCGGCGCTCGCTCCCAGACTTTCAAGGCAGCTCGAGTTACTGTGGCCCCCGGAGAGGAGCAGACAGGTTGTGTCTGAGAGGAATACCTTCCCACACATGACATCATTCCTGGGATGGCTGCAGAATTTAAAAAAAATAAATAAATAAATGCTCTCAGCTCAACCAAAAGCACACGACCTGATGTTTTCCAGCAAAGACATCTGAGCACATGACTCGATCTGATGAGAGAAACTGTGGGAACTGTCGAAGGTTTCGGTTTGATTGCTGATTTTTCAGGAAGCTTGTTAGTCTATGGAAAGCTGCACTCTACAATTGTTAGCATTCAGGAGTCTGAGAGTTTTCACCTCTCACACAGTAAAGTTCTTGATTTAATATTTGCACTCACTCACAGAGACACACACACACACACACGCACACACACGCACACACACACACACGCACACACACACACACACACACACACACACACACACACACACACACACACACACACACAAAGAAATAATGTGATCTTACAAGCCAGCCTTAGACACGAGTCTATTGTGTGGGTTGAAATTAGCTCCGACCGCCCTGCTGCCAGTGAGGGTGGTCTCCCCTGGGCTCTGTGGATGACATTAAAGGGATTTGTCCGTGAAGATCCGACTCTATTACTGCTGATAATGCGCTGGCTGGAAACCTCAGAGAGATCAGAGGGAAAAGTGTGTGGCTCACAAATTGTAATCATGTATATCTTAATAATCTAAAGCAAGCTCAATCTGTTCCATCGGAATCACCGGATTCTTCCTCTGCAGAGCCACGGGAGCTTGCAGAGCTTTGAACATGCTGGACCACAGTGATGTGTCTAGCTGATGGACGCATGGAAAAGTCAAAATATGTAAACCAAAACAAGAAGGATACCACAGAAGACAGCTCCACCTGCTGGTTGAGTCCGGGAAATGGACTGGGGCGGGAAGGTTGATTCGAGCCCACAGATGTCACTGAGATGAGCACATCTATGACTGTTCCTGCATAGCAGGCCCCGCGAGGGACTGATTGAGCTGCTGCACACATCAAGGCCAGCTGCCGTGCTTTGATGCTAAAATGGCAGGTTGTAAAATGTCAGTTAAATCCCCACATTTAATAAAGTTTGGGGAATAGTCGGGCCCAGTGCCTTACAAAATGCCTCTTGAACCCTTTTATGCTTTATTTATTTATTTATTTAGCAACCACAAATTGGGATTTTATGTAGTGAATAATTTTAAGGTGAAAGGAAAACATTTGGTGGTACAAAAGATTTTACAAAAAGAAACTGAGAGTGGCATACATTTCTTTTAAGCTCCTTACAAGACTTTTATTGCACTTACAGGTGTGAGTGAGACTTTTGGGATATTTAGAAACAAATTAGGTCTAAGTCTGGACTTTGACTAGGCCTTTCTAACACTGAAACCTGCTCCATTGTGGACCATCTCATGGTAGCCCTGGTGATATATTCATTGTTTTGCAGCCTTGAACGTGTTTTATTCCAAAAGATCCAATCTTCCTCCAATCAGCTGTCCCTGCTCACAAAAATAATCTAAATAGATGGATGCTGTCAACACTGCTTTTTTTAAGTCATGAAGACGGTGTGTTTAGGGAGATATTTATTGTCTGTTCATGGGTCAAAATTGAGGAGCTTTAGCTTTTGGCAAACTTTAAAACCACACATTTCTGTCAGCAACGACGTTGTTCTCATCAATCTTCCATGAAGAACTGTAGCGTGCCCAATTAATGGGTGTCATGGCAACAGATTCCCCCACCCCCTGCAGTGGGTCTTTGCAGGTCCTTCAGAGTTGCCCTACCTCACGCTACCAAGAGCTTGAAAATATATCCATGCCACACATTTTCATCTGACCCAACCACCAATATTTCCTCTAAGTTCATTACTTTGCACAACTTTGTGATGTTCTTTCACATCAAATTTCAATAACACTCTATGACCTGGTGGTTGTAAATGATACATATTGTAAAGCTGTATATGTGTCAAACAATAAAAAAGCACCAGGTTGTTCCTGACGAAGATGTTATCTGTCTTTCTGAGGTCATTCCTGCTCTCCACGATCTGTTGTTGACGTCCCTCTGCAGCATGACGCAGCACAAAAACACTGTGCAAACATCTCAGCTGAGAATGGACTCCGGACCTTTATCACCAGTGCGCTGTAAACCGCCACCTCACCCACATGTTGCCACATTCAGGACCTGCTGTACAAAAAAAAAAAAAACAAAAAAAACAAATACAATATAAACAAAAGCAAAACGACTCATGGTTTTGTAGCGGAGGAGCCGCCCAGGTTAATCTGTGCGCGGCATCTGCAAGGACAGTTTTCCGTAACTCCACAGCACCTGACCCCAAGCTCACCTCGCCACGGCTCCGTCCTCCTCTGGCTGTTTGGACTACGTTGCCAGGCACTGGTCTCCGTAAACACAGCACCTGGCAGCTCCGGCAGGAAACCACTGTGAGCTCTGTGGAAAATTAGATGCCATTACTGCAAACACACCCGTTTTGCTCGGATAACTGGGTATCTTTGCAGGAGTCTAACGGTGTCAATCTGTTCTCTTTTGTTTTTGTATGTTTCATAACAAGAACTCTGATTTTTTTTTTTTTTTTTTTCTTTTTTTTTCATCCTCAGCTAATCGTATCTGAATGTTTGCTCATGAACTCCCAGTATTGGCTCTCATTCCTCCTCATTACTACAAGAAGCCTTTCACCAATTAACTCCCTCTCTAATTTACATTACAATTATGGCCAAGAAAGTGTCATTTACTGGACCTCCATGTTGCTTATACCCTGTCTCATCAATTTCCTGTTATTGTTGGCAGTTGAGCTGAAGCCCCAGTATTGATCCCTCACCCCGGGAGAAGATAAGGCGGGGGAATCGAGATGGATTCCATATCTATTATCTAATGGAATTCCTCCTCCCAGAAAGGGCTATGGATTTTCTGCCACTGAAACTGTGAAAATGTGTGTCTGTGCACGGGCCTCTTCTGTGTGTGTCAGTATATGAGTGTCCTCTCACAGAGCGGATAGTGACTCTTTTTTGGGGAAGGGGAGGGTGAGGTTTATACCGTGAACGGAATATGTTGGAAAGCAGCACCCAGGCTCCACAGAGTGCTGAAGCATTCAGGGAAATGCTCACTCTGTGAATGCGTATTGACCTGCTGCTCGTTAAATGGCTCTCTCAGGAAACTGTGGCTGTATAAGACCATGTTCTTTGAGCATTGCATCAAACCATGACTCATAAGACAGAGCTTTGTCAGACAATTGCACAGACAATTTTTTATTTTTTTTTTTAAAGATAACTTACTTAACCTGCAGCTCTTTGCTTAATTTTAATACTTTCTAAAGGTTTAATTGGAGTGAAATTCGGTACGTTTTGCAGTTCTTAAAGAAACAAACACGCACAGACACACAAAGGCACAATTTCATTACGTAGAGATCTCACATCACTGATCAAATGTTTCTAGTTAAGCCACAAAAACTGTTTCTGGTCAGCTGAAATTTTAAGAAGCAGTCGTATTAGACCTGGCAGCAGCAGTTGGAACAGGATGATTGTGTCCATCTGTTGCACTTAATAAGCTTCCAACAAGACACAAAACAGAGAAAGACTAGGCCTTTCACACCAACAGAACCAGAACACAAACCAAATAAACATTTTAGGAAATGAGACAGCTGTTCACCATTATAAGCCTTTCGCAGTTTTGGTTGTTTTCATAGCCAAACGTGGTACCTGCATTAATATAGCTAATCCCCAAAGGATTCATAACCCTGGCTGATTCTGATGTAAAGTTGTTGTTTCTCGCTGGAAACATAGAAACACAACCAAATGTTCGAGAAGCAAAGAGTCGATAGAAACTGGAATCACTTTCAAGTGACATTGTTTTCATTCTCCTTTGTTGTTGTGTTATATATTTTGTGTCTGCTATGCTGCACATTATGTGTTTGGGTCTTTGGTAATTCTGTGATATTTTCTCAGACATTGCCAGATTCAGCTTGCGAAGGTGAAACAGGAATCGCAGGAATAAGCAGACCGCATCACCGAGCAAAGCAGAAGTGGGTGTGGTGGGGAAAAGCTTAGAGGAGCAGGAAGTCTCTTTGGAGATAAACGGGTTAATTATTTCATCCGCTGTTAGTACAAAAATATTGATTTTTGCCTCTTTTGTAAATGGACTGCAGCCATTTACCAGGAGGTCAGAGATCAAATGATGCATTTATGGGGTACACCTCATGAATTAAAAGAACAGAACTGTCCATGGATCATGATAGAGGGCTACAAAGACAATATTGCATCAAAAAAAGAATACAGACCTTTAATTTCTTCACATTTTTGCCAAATAATACCCACAAACTTTGGTGTTTTTTTATTAGAATGTTCTTTTAGAAACCAGAACATGACTGCAAAGTTAAGAAGCAAAGGAAAATACTACTTCTTTTTCATTTTGCAAAGGAAAAACTGAACAGGAAGTTGTGCATTTGCATTTAGCCCCCTTCAGTCAAGTCGGTTGAACTCAGTCCAACCAACTTGCCTTCAGAAATAACCTCATTAGTTAATTTAATTCACTTTGGAGGAGCTGCAGAGATCGATGGCTCGGGGTAACAATGAATAATCCAGCTGTGAGGCCTCTGAACTAAGTTCACATCCTGGTGTTTTTGGGAGTCTTCCTTCAAAGAACATAAATTTTTTTTATGGCACACAAGAGACAGAGCCCCAGCACTTTTCCTGCAGGATTATTTGTGATTTTCCCAGCGCGAACAGTTACCTCACCCCAGATTCTGCTGAACAGACAAGCACACAAATGCACATCCCTCTGTGACACAAGTTCAGAAACAGAGACTTAAGTCAGTGCTGTAATGGAGAAGGTGATAGCCTTAGTGGGCAAATGAATGTCAGCCGCAATTAGAGGCCCACGTAATAGCATCTAACAGAGAGGCCTCGACGCAGACAGGTCAAGAGTTTACCATGTATCTCCAGAATTACTCCCACCCTGGAGCGGACTGTTTTCAACCAAGGACGTCTCGAGGGCGGGGAAACAAGAGGACGAGTAGGAAGGCAGAGGGCCCAGCAGGCTGGAGAAATCCCAGAAGAATATATATTAAACGACTCGTCCTTCAGCCTCAGCTGCAGCGGGCTTGAAGTTAGATGTGAGCCCTGACTCTATGTACTGAATTGAACTGGGTTAAAGTGGTACAGCAGTGAGAACAGAAACACTCAAACAAGACTGTTGCATTTTGACACAAGATACGGAGCCATCAATAAAATAATGCAATCCAATGAATGATAAATGAGAAGTAGTACAAATACATACAAATACAAATCCTTTCTGTGTAAATGACACAATGTTGTCACCAGCAACTTAAGGACAAGTAGACCCTCTAATTGTAAGTTGTTGTTTTTTTCAAAGTTAGTGGGTGCAGCTTATATTCAGAAAGTCCTAAGAATTGTGTTATATAATTGACTTCTTCATCTTCAGACCCAGATAAACATCCTCTAACCGAACTCACTAGGAACTTTCTAGAATGTGTAAATGGCCCATATCAACAAGAAAAGGCCCTAGATTTGACAACTCTACCTTCAATACAGCGTCAGAATACGCAGCGTGATCTGGGTCCACATACGATTTATGTCCTTTTTTTAACATTTGAAGCTGAATTTAAAAGGCAGCAGCACCAAAAAGACTTTGAAAGTGTTCCCTCAGTGAACACCCTAACCATATGCTACAGAGATGCTTTATTATCTGATTTGACTGTGAATTTCTGTTTATAATCTTTCGTCTGTCCTTTGTGGATTGGCGCCTGTTTGGATTTATGGCCAGCTGTTTTTACAAAATAATAACTTAAATTAAAAGGAAATGTTCAAAAGTTACATTTGGAGTGAAAAAAGAGACAAAAAAAATGTAGGGCTATATTTTCCATTTCTCTACCTGAAATATCAATTTTACATCGCTGAAATAAATTAATTTAAAATAATGTTATGCTTTTCGTGTTTATGTGAACAAAATGTTGAAAAAGATGTATCATTTTGTCTCTACTTTCAAATCACACACAATTTTCTGTTGTTCCCTCAGATCAGATCCTAACAAAATGCATTGAAGATTAGAGTTCTAATGTGTGAAGTGTAAAAATATATATATCTTCTGCAAGAGACTAGCTCAAAAGTCAAACAAAACCAGCAACACACCTTTTTAATTACAAAGAAAATAAATTTTAAAAAGCTTCATGGAAAAAGGAAGGTATAGTTAATGTTATCCAGCCACTTTCCAAACCCTTTAGTGCATCCTGTGATATTACCCCATGTCCATGGTAACTATGTTTTTTTTTTTTTTTTTGCAGCTCCATGGAGCTCAGGTGCTCGATGTTCCTCTCACACGCTCCAGCTAACGGCTCCTCTGACAATGCTGCGCAGCTTGCAGGGAGTAAATAAAATGAACACCAGAAACACTCAGAAAACTGTTACATCAACCCTTTTCTGGCAAAGCCTTGCCTTCACATCTGCTTTTGCCATCAGCTCAAAGGAGCACCTCTCCACTGCCTGGCTCTGGATTTGAGTGAAAAGCCTCATCATCTGTTGTTCTTTTTTTTCCACATCCTCGGGGGGGAAATATAAAACGAGAGCCGGTGTGATGGAGGGAGGGTACAACAGCAGTAAAACGTGGATTATAAACAGTGGGAGTAGAAATGGCATTTTTTTAAAAATTATTATTATTATCACAAGTGGGATCATGGAGGATTTTACTTCACTGTGGAGACAATGTGATGAGCGACTCTGAGAAGATTGACGCTGTCGCAGATAAAAGGGTCAGAGTGGCAGAATATGGAGCGTTACATTATGATGCTCCTCTTGTCTGTTTGCCAATACGACCTTGCGCGTTGAAGATTTCAAAGCGCTATGATTGCTTGTAAAACCTTCAAGAGGTTGTTGCATGCATGTCCCCACTTAGACGTGAGCGTTTCTGGACGCCACATGGACTGTGCAAATTAAGGCCAGCGTCTGTTCCCTCTTTCCCCTCTTTGGTTACTTTATTTCTCTATGACACGCTTCTTCTTCTGTGGTAATGGCTGGAGTCATTCTCACTGCTTTTTGTAAACAAGTTGGGGATCAATGCAACTCCGAGGATCCTCGCTGACTTGAAAACCACAACACATTTGGAGGCACACGCACTGAGACCCATTGGTTTTCAAGAGAAACGATGGCGATATAGTAACAATGAAACCTAATGAAATGATACAGTTGTAAAAAAAAAATAAAAAATCTAATCAATGAACAGCCTGGGAAATTTTAATACATACATAGGTTTTTGTATAAATACATACACAATACATTAAATGGTGATTCCAATTAGGTGCAATTTGACATGTGTTTTCTCTTATGTGTCCTGGTGTTGTCCTGTGATATTTGGGCCAACTGCTGAAGGAGCACTTTGTTGGCAGTATAGAATAAGAAGCATAAATAAAGGGGTAAAATAAGTACCGCAGATGAATGGATGGGCTGTTTTGGTCATTGCTGTTATGATTTTTTTTAAATGTCAGAGTTACCTCAGTGCTTAAGTCAGTTCATTTTCATGAAATAAAATGTAAATGAGAGCAAAGAGGAAGTGATCACTTTGTTAATGAGCTCATCTGAGTCCCGTTCATTTACTGCTCAGCACTCAGAGCAATAATCTTAACGAACAGCAGTGAATTGCCAAGATGGAGACACTTACTTGCTCTGCAAGAACATATAGAAATAGTAATAATAAAGAAATACTCATTTTTAAAATTTCATGCGCAAAAATATGTGTCAGAGATAATGAATTATAATTAAGCTTATGCAAACACACCCCGACGTGACACACGGGGAAGTTTGTCTGCGAAAGCAAAAGTGTGAATGCGGATAATTACTTCACCAGTTTCCACTCCTGTTACCACGGTGGAAGTCCCACTCATCGCACAGCCATCACTGTGCTTGTGAATAAACTCTCACTGGCTCAATCGATTTGAAAATTGTGTTTTATTCCCTCCCATTAGTGATGAAATGGCGATGCTATTTCTTTTTTATCATTCCAAATTCATTCCTAAATGATGTTCTCACTGACACTGTCAAAAATACACACGGATGTCCCATAGCTTCCATTTATGGTTTGGAAATGACTAGATTACGTTAGATTCCTTCCCATTGAGAATAATACCCAACCAAGACAAAAGACCGTGTAGCTCATTGTCACGTACCTGATATTTTCAGATAACATTCAAAAAAAAAAATGGTTTCAATGAATAAAATCAAGCAAAAGCTAGAAAAGAACTGCATAATCTTCTCCAAACACATCTACCTGTGTTGGTGGTGGGTCCAGTTGCACCGTTATGTTACTTACCAGGCAAAGGTGGGGCCAACACAAAGACTTGTTGGCGCGCTTGGGCAGACGATCAGCTCTAATAGTCGCTCTGTGAAACTGCAGTGATCCAGCAGAGTTCCTCTGTATTTGCAGCCCCCTCCATCTGTCATTGGAAAGCTGCAGCGCTCCCCCAGGTGGGAGCCTTGTGTCAGCCTGGCAGGGTCATTACAGCCCGGCCCGGGTGTGCCGCTGGTGCAGCCTGCTCCTCTGCTGTCCCTGTCCAGCTCCAACCCCCCCACCAGGTAGCAAGATCTCACACAGACCTAATGTATTCACTCTAATTAAAGCGTGCCAGGCGCCACAAGAGCCCAGCTGTTACAGGAATAGAAAGGCCAACTGTTTGTATCAAAGGATGGCAATGTCATGGACTCGCGCCCAATGCCACCTGCATCACCTGGACTCAGGATGCGTTTAAATATGGACAAACATTTACTTTGAAAAGGAGTCACCGCTGGGATTCTACCTTAATTAGATTTTTGAAACAACACAAGACCAAAGGAGAAGTCAACATAGGAGAAAAAAAAAAATGGAGTGTGAGTTATATATTTTTTTGCCTTATATTTCAAATTGATTTATTTCTGTAAACCTGAATATACATCAACAGATGGGTGATTTTCAAAAAGTTCTACTTTGTGCTGATTTTGAATAACTTGGAATCACATCCTTGAATGTTAGGTTGTTTCTCCAACTTTAGCAGCAGGACGGCAATCTTGAGCGCGTCTGTGCTGTGTGGGGAAAGGGTGTGAGGAACGCATACACAAGTATTATTGATTGATTATTTCTGACTGGGAGCTGAATACTTCTGCATCATTTCTTTTAATATAAAAGTTGCTCACTGCAGCTTTAACTGGGTTTTCATGTTGGACCTGTTATTTGGAAAACATACATTTTCCAAGTAACAGGTCCAACGTCTCCTATCTAGCAGTGTGGATCTCATGTTTGTGTATGTTTATTGTTATGTAACATATTAATTCAAGTAGGTTTTATAACACCCTAATTTCTAACCCCAGTGTTATTGTCTTTCAGCTGGCAGTCAGATCATGTTGGATATGCAGCGTGACTGCTACTCTTGACTTGTCTTTGAACACTATTCCAATGATTGTCTTACCACGTATCGCGGCTGACCCGCAAGCCCTTGCCTGACAATTTGCATAAATCGCAGTCTAGATCTGACAGTTACTAGGCAGCACAGGCAGGGAGACGTGCAGCTCCCGTGCAAAAAAAAAAAAAAAAAAAAACCAGGCCACCAATCCGCAGGATGGGAGGCTTTCCTGCCAGAGTGACAAATGTGCTGAGAGCCCCCACTAAGATTCTCCTTTTGTTTGAGCGGTGCGCACAAGTGTCTGAGTTTATATGGAGGATGTGTGCTTACGAGCGCTACATAAAAGAATAAGCTGATTTTAGTCCACATTCAGATGCAAAATTTAAACATGATGCAGGGGGAACAGAACAAATACAGGTGAAATCCTTTAGGCCAAGGCACAGCACATGTGTGAAATGCTGTGATCCATGTAAGAGAAGGGAACATCTCACTCAAGTTGATCAGGTGACCCAGAGAAACTATTCTACAAATAAATATTCAAGAAAAAAAAAACAAAAACAAAACAAGCACATGTGGATCATCTACACAGCAATCCAAAGCACACCATGAGATTCTCATGGAATCACTGCCCAAGAAGAGCTTTTTCTATTTACCTAGATTGTCTTTGTTTGATATGAAAATTGGTTTTATGATTAAAAGTGTTTAAGAGTGACAAAAATCAAAGCAAGAAAAAAAATCTATAATATATTTTCAAAGCGGCTCACACATGTTTCTGCTTCAGTCGCCAAGATTAATGCAAGCCAAGTTTTTTTTTTTTTTTTTGACATGTGTTCAAAACAGGCTTTCGGCTGGCATTCCAGCTCCATCAAAAGAAAAGGTATGAGATTAAGATGTTCATTTACCATCATGTTAAAAACATTTGCATATACATTATAAATAGGTTGGTTTGTCAGATTAAAAATACCTTTTGAAAATAACCTTTATCAATTAAGCATTTTTTTTTTTTTTTTTCTTTGCATTTCAGATTTAAAGAGGTTTTTCTATCATTGGCCCAATAATATTCTGCTGTTTTCATTAGATGTAAGTGGAATAATCGCCATCAATAGAAATAAATGGTTGAAAAGTACATTAGTTTGTGTGGAAATGGATAGTATATAAGGTGTTTCACTCATTTGATTGACTTGCTGTTGTAAATAAACAATTCAGTAATCTAATATATCAAATGGGTCTGTACATTCGTCCTTTTTTAAAAAAAAACCTCATAATAAAAATAAACTGGTTCCTACCAGTTTACAAAGTGATGCATTCAATGTGTCAGAAAAAAAAATCTTAAATTTGGTGACATTTTAATAACAAAAACAAAATTCAGCTACATTTTGATTTTAACATAATAATAATAATAATAATAATAATAATAATAATAATAATAATAATAATAATAATAATAATAATATAATTACTGCGACAGACTGGCGACCTGTCCAGGGTGAACCCCGCCTCTCGCCCGGAACGCAGCTGGAGATAGGCACCAGCAACTCCCGACCCCGTTAGGGAGAAGGGTGACGGAAAATGGATGGATGGATGGATAATATAATTAGACCTACATTTACAGACCAAAATTGAATTTTACCAGTCTGCTCCAATGATGAAATGACTGTCTGTTGTTGACTGATGTGTCAAAACGTTGGTCCAGTTTTAGACTATGTTAATGTCCAGCTTTTAAATGAACTCTTATTGTTTTGGAACAAGACAAAATGGCAAAACAAAAAAAAAAAACAATCCCAGGTCAAATCAGGCTCCATCCGCTCTCACTCTCTATTTTGAGTGCAACCTCACCAAATTGTTATTTCTGACTCATGTTTTATTGGCACATATAAGACTTCTCTCGAATGAAACAAACATATTCAAAACAGTGAAGCTCAGCAGGTTTCATTAGGCTGGCCTGTGCTGATGAATGTCATCAGGGATGCTTGATACAAAAATGTCAGGCGCAGGAAAGGGCCACGTTTGCAAGTTTAATGAGTTTCTGAGTGCTTGAGTGGCCGCATTCAGAGACACCACAGGGCTTAAGATGGGTCTCTCGTCTCTCCAATTAGATATGAGTGGAGGCTTACTGTACTGCGAGGCCAATCTGAAGTGACAGTCAGAAAACAACATGGTGGGGACTGAGGGGGATAAATGACGGAAGTCAGCCGGAGCGTGACAGGCCGGCCTTTTCCCAGTGTGCAGCCCTGGCTCTCACTCTCACTCAGAGCTATAGGGTTCCTGCGGGGTCCCAGCAAACTTTCACGCATAAAATTCAATACTGTTCCAGACTCAGTGTTCCAGAGCGCTCTGGTCTTTAAGCTTGTCGTAAAAAAGCAATGAAGTTCAATGTGAAATTATAGCAGATGTTTCTACCGTGGGCAATGAGGAACCTGGAAAAAAAATGGAATGAAGAAAGGAAGGAAAAGAGGAAGGAAGGAAGGAAGGAAGGAAGGAAGGAAGGAAGGAAAAGAGGAGCAAATGAAAAAAGGAACGAAGGAAGGAAGGAAAAAAAAAAATAATTAATAGCAAAGGAGGAAGGGCACAAGTAGGAAATAAAAGCACAAAGGAAGATTGGGAAAATAGAAAGAAAGGCATGAGGAATGAGGAAGGGAGTCAGGGAAGACAAAAAAAGGACAACATTACGACAGTGTGATAGGGAATAAATGCCAATATTTTGCTATGCTGACTCTGTCTTTCTCCAGAGTTTCCAGACTGCAAAGAATACATAATAAATGCATAAAAGCTGGCTATTTGCACCAGTCTAATCTTAAAATCATCATGCTGACAAATGAATCATGAAATAAGTTAATGTCAAGAACTCAAAAAACATAAAAATGTTATTTTCCATGCAGCACTCCCATCTACACTGCTTCCACCTTCAATAGTATCATAGATACTCCACATCTACTCTGCTAGTGACACCAGTCGTCTGGGTAGCATAATGTTTTTCCCATGTAAACTGAAAACTGACGATGGAGTTTCGGATCGTCACCTGCCACTCTGATCCAGTGGTTTAGCTCTGTCTGACCTCATCCCAGACATGAATGGGACACAGGCACACGCAGCTGTTAGTCCTCAAGCTCTGCTTTTAATCCTGCTAGTCCAAGAATAAAAAAAAAACAAAAAAAAACGCGATCCTTATGTTTTCGCCGCAATTTGAGTTTTTATCTGGGTGCACCAACAATCCCGGCGAGACCATTCATCTCCTTCTGCTTGTGCTGTATACCAATCAGGACTCAGGTGGAAACATTTAGCGGTGGTCTGACGAAGCCCCCAACACTTCAAAAGCACTTTTGATGTTTCCCCTCTGCTTCTTTCAGGCCAGTCATGCATCAGTACTTCTGTGAAAAACAGACTCTGAGACAATATTAGAAACGATGCCTGCAGGCGGGTCTTTGAAGCTGAACGTCGGAGCCAGTCAGGCCAGTCGGCCCCGTTGATGGCATGCTACTCTCCCCCACTAGTTTGTATGATGCTGGATGGTTTTCAGTCGGGCTAGAGGGAATACAAAGCAGCCTCTTCCTCCAATCCTTGTCAGCAGAAATGTTAAATCTTAATATCACAGCCCGTGCTGCGGCAGAGGCCGATGAAAATCTTGCAGTCGTTTGCTCAGCCGAGCATGTAACATTTGGTATCAAGCAACTCGAGCAGCTCTCAATGCACTCGTTTCAAGTTAATATAAGCAATGTCAAAGACTATCTGAGTGCCTTAAGACCTCTGTAGTACTGAGGAAATATTCATGATGGCACAAGTTAACATTCCACGTGCTCCAGCTTCTTTCTCTGTTTTTTTTTTTCCTCAGGGTACAAAACACGTGAAAAAGCGGCGACAACTCAAAGCAGCCAGGTGCAACATGCTGTTTGTTCAGTTGCTCGTCTGATACCCCACTTAAACCCCATTGTGACAATACCTCTATCCTAGCACGGCTCCCTGTCCTTTACTTTGATCAGGTTTCATCTCCAGCATGATTTTTTTTTTTTTGCCTTTTTGGTCGCACCTTCCTGGAAATAAACCTCACTAGACATTTGTATCGTAGCTATTCTTATGCAGAAATGAAGAGCCTTGCAAAGGCATCAATTTGTCACTTTAAAAGCGCATGCTTTGGTTTATTTTGTTCAGACTGTATGAAATAGAGCAACACCAAAACAGCACTTAACTGCAAAGTGGAAGGAAAATAATACTTGGCTTTCTTCTTTGCTTTTTTGGTTTTTTTTTTTTTTTTTACAACAAATAATCTAAAAAGTGTGTCAGGCATTTGTATCAATGCTCCTTGAATCGGTACTTCTCAAACACCTTTTGCAGCAATGGCAGTTGCAGGTCCTTCTCTACCAGCTTTGCAGATCAAGAGACGGGAACTTTTGCTTGTTTGTGTTTGTGTGAATAACTCAAGTTCAGTCAGATTGGGTGGAAGCTCTGCCTTGGACTACACCATTCGCGAATATATGTTGAACTAAACTATTCCAGTGTGGTCCGTCTCATATATTTACGTCTCAGTCTCTAGTCTTTTGTACCCTCTTATTTACCCCATTTTAGCTCCACCCATTTCGTCATCCGCTCTGACAGGATTCTCTGCCGCTGATGAAGAAAGCGTTCCCACAGCAACATGCTGCCATCTCCGTGTTTCACTCTGAGGCTTGTGTTTTTGGAGTGATGACATCTGTTGAGGATGAGAGCACATCCCATACTTTTTTTTTTTTTTCAGATTTGTTTGTTTAAAAGAAGCCTGGAAACAATGTATCCTTTTTCTTTCATGTCACAATTATGGAAAACGTTGGGCTGATCTATCAGGTTTGTGCTTATAATCTAAAAATGCGAGGTTGTGAATCATTCTGCTTGGCTCTATATACAAAAACACTACATTTTCTTTGGATAGAACACAGTAAACATGTTTTTTTTTTTGCCTGTCCAGTAGATTTTGCAAAACCAGATGATGGTCTGAGTCCATTTTTTAAAGCATTAAGAAAACAATATTTTCCTTTGTCAGCTTTGCTGGACATCTCCCATCTTGGAATCCATATTTTATAAACACGTCTTACCAATCCTACCGTTCTGTCCTTCCTTGCTCTTTTTATATCCCGGTGCAGCTGACTGCACAACAGGGAAGAGCTTATATTCTAGGTCCTCCTTAATTATTAATCTGCTTCTCAACACACGGTCTGATCCAGCCACACAACTCGAAGTACTGACACAGGGAGAAACTGCTCTCTCAAGGGTCCAGCCTTCCTCGCATAATATCAGACACCGATTCAGTTTCCCCAGGTTTTTTTTTTAACAGAAGTATGCGCTTGTTATCCACTAGAAAAGCTGCAAAGAGTCAGTCGGCTACGACAAAGTTGCCAGGACGATAAACACTATCGTTTTAAACACTTTTTTTTGTCTGCAAATTCTGGAGATTAATAGAAAATCTTTTACATAACAGTGCACATTCGCTTATTTTATCCTGGAAGATTTATTTGAATTCCAAAGGTTGAAGTAGAAGAACAGAGAGTGTATTTTAAATCCTAGAAGAACGGATAGCTACGCCGCTTAGAGATTCTGATTTTGAATTTGTTTCACAAACTTTCACTGCATTTGTGTTGAGAGGGACTGTGCTCTTCTGTCATTTCTATCAACAGCCAGAAAATACATGAAAAATCCAGACTTTTGCCAGCTGTGTTTGGACTAAATTTATATTTAAGTTATATTTACCCAGTTACACTTATTGGAGTAACGTTTCAAAAAAAATGACTCAAAATTGTAGTTTTATAGATGTATTAAATAGCAATATAGTAATACACATATATAACAATGACTTAAAATTAGTTTTCAGGAGCTTTGTTATCCTGTGTCCACATTCATTCTTCACCTCCTCCTTATTGTAATAATAACTCAAAATATTTGAAAAACTTTGCATTGAAGTAATTGGAAAAGATTTGCTTTGCAATTGTTCAGTTAAAAACATTTGGACTTCTTATATTCTCAGATGTGGCAAATCAAAGTCAGGGTTTGCAAAATATTTCAAAACTCTCGCAATAATCAGCATTGACATAGCGGAAAGTTGACTAGTTACCAGAGATGTGGTGGCACACGTGCTCATTTCAGGGTTTTCACCAGGGGGCCACCAATGAACAGGTTCCAGGAAGACCCAATCAAGCATCAATGCTTGATTGGGTCTATCTGATACTGACTAGAATCAGAGTCTCCACAGACACTCAACGGATGCCCAGTAGCTCTCTTTAGTACAACTAGAGGTTGAGTTGAGACAGCGGGAGACACGCTGTCCTGCTCTGTGGATTGGGGGTCTCCAACAAAGCCTCTGACAGAGGTAAGGTCAGAGCCTATTGATTTTAACACTGCTCAATAAGGGAGCAGGCAGCTCGGAGCAGAAGATAACACTCTGGAGTGAGAGTGACGAAACATGGCCTCGGCTCGGTTACACCATCTGCAACATCCATTTCATGTAGGTGGGTTATAATGAAAAAGCAATATGGGGTATCTCTATATGATTGGCTTTCCACCTGGATGCTTTCATCCATTTTATCACTCAGATCAGCAATCAGCTTAGAGGAAAAGGCAGCAGGAATGTGGAGGCTTGTCCCTGCGGCAGCTTGGTGCAAAGCGCAGTGAGGCCTTTGAGTGCTCTGCAGTGTGCATGGAAGACAAAAAGTGGGGCAGGGAGTCTTTAATGTGCAAGGGAGAATTATGTATCCTTTTAATCACATCCTCTCCCACCATGCAGCCCTTTATGATGAAAGTGACAGAGAGCCAACACAAAGCTAATTCCACAACTGTCACATTTAATCGCCTCTTACCTTGTAAATGAGGAGTAGTAATGACAATCACTTCATGGCCTCTGTTTGCACACGTTTATAGGGAGGGTGCTTGATAGAACCCAATCTGAGGTAATGTGTTCGAAGGGAGAACATATGTTCTAGAGGTGGGTTTTAACAGGCTCTGTCCCATTTGGATCACAGGTTCTAAAATCAGGTCATCTTCAAAAAGAAATGGCATTGCGGCGTACAGGAACAGCACCTTGCAAAAGCATTCAGACCCCTTTTCGCATTTCTTAGAATTTTACATGACAGAACAATAATGTGTAGCACATACGAAGGGGAAGTGCAATCATAGAGGGTTTAGAAATTGTTCACAGATGAAATTCTGAAAAGTGAAGTGTACGTTTGTATTCAGCAACTTTGTATTCAGAACCACCTTAAGATTGGATGGAGAGCAACTTGAAACATATATGTTTAAATCTACCCACTGATTGTCAATTGCATTTATGTTTGGACTTGGTTTGGGCCATGAACCTACATTCTATTATCCATCGCTCCATCTATCTATTCTACTTCGTCTGCTTAATCAGTCGTTTGGGGAACCATCAGCCAATCTTTTCTCTCCTCAGATCCTCTGTGGAAATCCTGAGACGTTCCCAGGTCAGTGGAGAAGCATAGGCCCTCCAGTGTGTCCTGGATCTTTCGTTGTATCTCCTCCTAGTGGAACCTGGAATACCTCACCAGGGAAGCGTCCTAACCAGATTCCTGAACTTGTTCCTCTGGATGTGCAGAAGTAGCAGTCCCTGAATGACAGAGCTTCTCACACTGTCTGTAAAAATGAGTCCTTGACACTCTGTAGAGGAAACTCAATTCGTCCGATGTATCTGCAATCTTGTTCTTTTGGTCACTGTCCAGAGTTGTGACTGCAGATGAAGGGAACATACAATAGATTCACTGGAAAATCAAGAGCTTTTATTTTTCAGCTCAGCTCTTCTCACATATAGAACCAGAAAGCGGAAACTACAGAAACAGTGATGCAATGGCTGTCACTGCAAATGCTGCACCAGTCCACCTATCCATGTCCTTCTCCAGTTTCCCTCATTCGCAAACAAGAACCTGAGTTACTTAAACTCCTCCACTTGTCCTGGCGCTCAGTCCTGCTCCCTGGCAGGAAGCACACTCAATCCTTTTCCAGCTCAAGACCATAGCCTCACAATTGAAAGTGCAGGAATCTTTAATCTAAATTGTTGCCTTGTGAATCTGTTTAGATCTTTAGTGTCGGTGTCCTACTGGAAGGTGCACCACAGGGTCTCATGTCCTGCAGCTGTCCAAGGTCAAAGGTCTCTTTTTGTGTTCCAATCTTGTAAAAACATTGCAGAAATATGTGCAAGCTATTGACAGTGTGTGTGGGGGGGAGTTAAAATGTACTTTTGTTAAACAGCAGTTTCTTTTTCATTCCCTGCACAAATTAAACATGGGATTTTTCTAAATGTTTCAGTTTAGTCTCATCCAATAAAAAATGGCCCTTATCTTAGGCTTTTTACACTTCTCTGTTAGTGCCGCAAATAATTTGTGTATTAGGTAAGACATATATTTGAAATGTAACTTTCGCTTTCCTCCAGTGTTCTCTCTTTCTGAGGTTTGGTGTGTGCCGTTAATTTAACAGTTCGATTTCAGGAGACTGGATGTGTGACGTGATCATTCATAAAGCTCTAACAAGGTGGCCGACACACTAACTATTTGGGAAATGATTAAAATTCATGAGAAAATATCTTATCTCACACTCAAACAAGGAGCATTAATTATTCAAGCATCGAACTGTAATATTCCTGATTGGTAATTTAACTTTTCTTCCTTTGACTTATGCTGAGCGTCACTAACAACACCATGAATTATATATGTGTCCAGCAAAAGAACATATTATGGGATCCAAATTGCAATCCGAGCAAATCTTCCTTTTTATTCATCCCAGTCCTGTTTAATGACTCACAAGGAGATTGCTCTCACTGTTACCATTAATCGAAGCTACTTGGCTCGCTTGATGAGGAGAATGTTATGAAGAGGAATACCAATGAGTGGGGCACTGTGCAAATGTGCAGGCAGCCAAGTGCTTTATGCAGCTTAAACACGGCCTTTTTTACATCCTCACTCAGAACAAAGTCTAATACAATCTGACGATTTTCCACAATAGATTGCATCTAATCGTTCTGTTTCTAAAACAATACCATTTAGACTTTAGCCCATTAGAGCTGCTAATTTAAAAGCAATGTGATGCATTTCCTATAGTATACATTTGTTGATTAAAAAAAAAACAAAAAACGAAAGAAATGGCTTTCCCTTTGAAGGACCCTTGCGCTTGTCAATGCCCTCCTAATGTTCCTGAAAAAATTATGAGCTGCATCGACTTCATTTCGCATTGTATGCTTCGTCCTATTCATGAATAAAAACTCAACGGGTGCAGTAAGCATTGATGACATGTAAACGCCACTTTGTATGCAAGATTGGAAGATGTGACACCCGGACCGATCCGTTATTCCTAATTTAAGTTGCTTTCCCATATCAGGCACAAAAATACACCTTTAATGACTGCTGGAGTTTAAATACTTTTTAAGCCCTCGTGTCAAGCATCTTCAGTACTTTGAGTCACTTCTGCTGTCATGCCCTGCAGCAAACGCGGTTCAGAGCAGGCAGCAGTTTCTGCCAGTGGTGCCGAAGAATATCAACTCACTCCTCAAAGCTACAACCACAGTTTTCAAATCCCAGCAGGGATTTGAAATAGAACTTAAGTCAGGCAGTTAAGATGGTCATTCTGCTGTCTTCCAATGTGACCCCTGAAACCAAGCCTTGTTGCTTGAAAGTCCAAGCACACCTTCCTCTCGAACAGCATAACATTTTCTCCCTGGGGTACCTGATGCTTGAATGACCTTATTTCACCCACTGAAGGTTCCCAGAGTCAGAGGAAGCAGAACAACACCAGAGTATCACTGAGCCACCACCATGCTTCACTGCAGGCATGGAATCCTTAAAAAAAAAAAAAAAAAAAACTTCCTTTTTTGTGGCACTTGGTCAGTAGGCATAACGCTCTTCAGTATTAAGTATGTGTGTGATTGTGGAAGTTTGAACTTTAAAGTTTTACACAGATCTTTTTCAATCAGTTGAACGTCTTTGACCACACCTGATCTGCGCACGAATAAAACCCAAACTGCAGTGGGGCTTGCATCATTTTAGGCGAAACTGTAACCTATATTTTTAAGCATACATGAAGTGCCCTTCCTCTACAGCCCAAGGACACACACATGCCCACACAAGTCCTCGATAACGGCGCTCACATGTGCGCACACACACAAACACACACACACACACACACACACACACACACCCACACACCCCCCCCCCACACACACACACACACCTCTCCCGGCCCAGAGAGCACAACCATCACACAGAGCATTCCATCATACTGTCACTCTCATCTGCTGCCCTACCCCATTACAGCTCTCCCCTGATTTTGCCTCTCTCCTTTAGCTCTCCTTCTGTCTAAACCTTTTCATATTTATTTCTCCTCTCCACCGCAACATCCACCGTCGTCCCCATCTTCTTGTTCCTGTTTTTCCGCGTAGCGTACACCTAAAGCAGCCGGTTTCAGCAGCAGCAGCGGGGAGGACGCGTTTTGTGCCAGCCCCGGGTCCTTTGAGCCTCAGACGGGATGTTAGCGGGCCGCGGCAATGCTTCCGAATACCACACACACGACTGAGACTGAGAAGTGGGCCACATCTGTCAGATATCATGCTTCTCTCATATGTGAGCCTGTAAAAATGCAGTCATGGAAAAACACCAACACAGCAATTTGGCTTGTATACAGTATAATCTTGGGAGCCGGGTTTTGTTTGGGCAGATGTGATTTGCTGCAGCCGCTGCATGAAAAAAAGAAATAAATTCCTTCCTTCCACTGCTTCCAGAGGGGGATAAATGACAAAACCATGTCAGGCTGGTGATGCAAAGAGGATAATTAGGATTCACGAAACACAGTTTGTCCTCAAAAGCAAATCACTTCCCTGGTGCTCAGGGGCTACAGAGGCACAGATCATTTTATATATCAGCACCTAGCAACTGGCAGATGGAGTGAACTTGGAGCAGGCTGCCAAAGCTGATAGGACACTGCAGGACTGCAAAATGAGCTGTGATGATTCCCCTGCTGAGGCCAACAAGGGAGACATACCTCATTAAGATGCAGCACATCCTCGAATGCCTGGCCACGCTCTGCAGCAGCAAGTTGCCCCACTGCAAAAAATAAATAAATAAGTAAATAAATCAAAAATGAAATTGTTTGCTCTAAACACAGAGAGTCAAATGTGATTTAAAGAAGGAGATGAGTTGCAAAAAATAAAATAAATAAATCGAGAGTTGCTTATTGGATCGTCTGTCCATTGTGGTCAACCAAGACACGACAATGGGAGGGAGACGGGTCATTAAAACGACCCCTGTAGAGAGAGTATAAACATATGCTCTTCATAAGCATTCAGCATGAACACACACCTTTGTTGTACATGCAGAAGACAGAAGGACGTCCTCGTTACGCGCCCCCTTCCTGACCTGTAGGAGAGCGCAGGCGTTCTGCTGTCTCTTCTGCGGTTGCGCTCATGTTCTGAGGCGGCGTTTAGCGAGTGAGCGTCCTGCGATACAGTCCTGCTCCTCTCATTCATCAACGCCTTCTCTCATCGCTCCTTGTCAAACTTTTTTCCCTCTCTCTTTAGACTCGCTGAAATCGTTTATTATTGAGTTAGGTGTATAAAATTCCCAGCTTATGACATCCTCCGTTCCTGGAATAATGTGAAATGAAACTAATTTTACTTCTCCGATACTCAGACAAAGGAAGGCAGACAGATGAGGAGCAACCAAATTAAGAAGTGAAAAAAAAAAAAGAAAAAAGAAAAAATAAATAAAATAAAGAGAGGGATGCCGGGAAGCAGGGGCTGTTACAAGGAGCAGAGACAAAGACAGAGAGGCAGGGACTCTTGGGACGGACCGATGGGGCTGTGGAGAGACAAGCTTAATTTCCCTCCACCATCTGTTACCAGTCCCCGGGTTGAAAGCTCCACTTATGTCAAACCTCCACAGCCTCGCAGCCAGCAAAGCGCCACTGAGCTGCGTGAGGCGCTGCAGCCTTTTTAGTTGTTTGTCCCTGGGAGGGGCTTCATGTCCACGCCACAGGAACCAGTCGACCCTCCAGTTCTCATGCATCGTGGAACTGCAACAGTGAAAGGCTGTGCTCTTAATACGGAGCGGCTTTGGGCTTCGCGTGTCTCGCGTTGGTTCATTTTTTTGCTCTGTTTTTTAAACTCGTTTCACACAGCTTGGCCTGCATTCACACCACTTGGAAGTTTTTTCCACGGTTTTAACGAGTTACAACCACAAGCTTGGCTTTAAATTTGTTGAGCAAATTAAAATATGAAAAGTGTGGAGCGCATTTCTACTCAGCCTCCTTTAAATCTGCTGAATTTAAATAACATAAACCTGACTTTAGAAGTCAGCTGATTAGCATAGCGACACAAGAGCCCCATGGTAACTGGAAACACAACTCAAGTGGGAAAATGTTCCAACAGCACAGCTATTGGCTGCGCGCCGCAAAATGTCTGGCGAGTATGAAAAAGAGATCCATGATTGAAAGGAAGTCAAAAGAAGTCACACTTGTAGTTTTCCACAGACCCGTGGAAGGAACTCTTGTCATGTGGCACCAAAACAGAACTTTTTGACCTACATTTGAAACGCGTACGTGGCGGAAAAGCAAAAGCTTATCACCCTGAACACAACACCCAATGGTGAAATGGTAAAATGGTAAAATGGCTACTTTATGGTTCTAGGGTGCTTTGTTTTTTCTTCACAGGAAGGAAGTTGGTCTTTAATGGGAATTACTTTCAATATGGACAGTGACCCATATGGACAGGACAGTAATACAGGAGAATTCTGGACAAAAGTCAACATGGAGGTTGCAAAGATCGACAGCAGGACGACCCTAAAGCCCTAAGAGAGAACCCAATCCAATTTTGACATACTGACTAAATGGGAAGAAGTTCAATGGGTCTGAGTAATGTTGGCATAGTTATAGGACAATCAGAGTAACTATTCTGATTAACCTTCAGTGTTTAATCTTTGCCTATTGGCTCTAATGGAATAATATCCACAGGGGATGCTGGGAGTCTATATATAGACCTCCAAACTGGAAAAGACACTCCACACCCCCCCCCCAACTCAAAATGTGTCAATGGACGTGCCTTTAAGCAACGGTTTCCCTTTTCGTCCTGGTGATGTCAGCAAAGAGGAGAGTTGTCTGGCCTACATTGAAACACTCGAAGCCATGAAAAGATATGGAAATATGTTACAAGGTTAAGGATAGTGTTAAAATATTAAAAATAGAGGATTGTACACTTGGAAAAAAAAGAATGTAATTTTTTGGTGAATATGAAGATTTATTTCAAATCCAAAACCCTCAGCTCTCCAAACGCTCGCTCTGAAATCAAACAATGGGCGTCACACAGAGACAGGTGTGGAGCAGGGGGCTACCCCTAGGACAAACTATTTCCTGGCATTTTAATCACTCTATTTACAGTCTCAGGTTATTTCGATGCAAATTATTTGAAAGGTCACGTTGCGCAAAGGGATATGCATTGTGCTTCCCATGTTGTTAATTCATAAACTAAAAAAACAGAAAGTCTAGACTCTCTCTGACCTGGCTGTACTTCAAATATTCAGCACAAGCTGCAGAACGTTTAAGTGAATTACTTGATTCCTTCGGCCATATACTACATTTTTCCTGTTCAAAGCCTGAGTTAACTCAAAGCTTTCAGTGTAGGGAGTCCTCATGTGGTTATTTCTGATATTACAAATTGAGCCTCTGATGTCCTTGACTGTTCAAGCACTGAAAGTTTTAGATCAGAAGCGAATGGAGTAATGTCATTGTAAAAATGCAGAATATCAAAGTTTTGTACAGCTGTATTTTGAAAAACATGTTTACAGTCTTCTGAGGTAATTTAGTAAAATGATTTTAAAAGTTGTAAATGGAGATTTTAACTCGGTAAACTATTTTTGCACTGTGTGCCATCTTAAACAAAAACATTCATGTTTTAGCTTCTAAGTCAAACAGAAGCTTAGACAGAAACACTGATACACATTAAATTTCAGTACACTGGTCAGTATTTTTCTTATGTATTGCAATTTTCTTTTAGTTTGCCACCAATGTTTTTTTATTATAAGTCACAGTAATAAAAACTGAGTATTTTCTGATAATTCAACAGTTTTTAGATTAAAGAGCTTTCAATCAGATGCCAGACATAGTACTGGAATGACTTGGAAAATGTTCCGGTTGTGCCACTCCACCGTGGCTACAGATGGGAAATCGTGCAACAGCAATATTCTGGTTTCAAGTCGTGCAGTCAGTCATAAAGGTTTCTTTGCTATTTTCTTTTCCCAGCACTCTGTGACCTTTTTGCACTCTGAGCACACATCCCTCTAAGCTACAAGGCTTGGCTGCAGTCAGTTTGTCCAACAGCATGGATATTTCAGGAACATCCAAAGTGGGAAACTGGGAAATCCAAAGTGGGAAATTTAGCTTCTTAAAGTGATATACACAAGTTTATAACAATAACAATGCTATTCCTCAATTCCAAGAAATGTAATACAGTGATACCCCTGAACAACAAGTCATGAAACAAGTGTAACTTTTTGTTGTTGTTGTTGTTATTTTACATAAAAACAAAATATAAAAAACATGATGTGCACTGAAATTAGTCACATAACTGTGAAAAGACAAGGTAAATGAAGAGTCACAGGGTGTCTTTTTTCCCAAAACTTTATTTGATGACAATATACAAGACCATCTTGAGCACGAGGACACCCGCTGGCCGTCTGGGCTCACTGCAGGGGAAAAGCAACAGCATTAGAGTCACAGCAAACTGAACTGCTAAGAATGAGAGCAAGGTTTCGACTTTCATTATTTTGAGGTTAGACTAACAAACAGCAAAAATAAAAATAATTATATTATTAAACAATACCGTTCTTCACAAGTTTTAGACTTTAAATTTCAGAGAAAATGTTTCACACGCAAGCAATCTTTAGATTCAGATGCCCCAGCCCCACAAACACACACCACAAAACTTTCTACCAACATGCGGCTCTTAATCTTGGGTTCAGTTAACTTCATGGTCTAATAAAAGCACTTGTGTTTAATTTTAAGTGAAAACAGAGGGAAGCCTAATAGATAATCCCACTACATCAGAAAAGTCTAAGACACAGAAGAAGAATCACTGAAGGAAAGCTACTGGGAAAAGTAGTGACATGCATGGCACAGCTCATGGCTACCAGTTTAGGATGTGCAACACAATGGCACACCATGCTTTACTGCTTTGATACCTGCAAAACTGAAAACTTCACTTCTGCAAAAGAAATCCACGGGAAGCCAAGTGAAGAACGAAAAGTGGAACAAAAATAAAAGTTGACATGTTAAAAAGTTCAAACGTGGAATAGAAAAGATTTCTGAATGGACCTGCATCACATCCAAGAGCTAAGACAATATACACAATGTGTTAGAATATGTTTCTTAGTGGTACTTAAGCAACCAGCTAGAACAGCACACTACAATGAACAATACTCTAAAGCCAAGCAAGATTTGTAAATCCAGAGTTTAGAGTTAAAACATTTGGATCAGACTGGTGCTACAAGGATGAGGGGTAGAAATATACACTACGAAAACTACATCCCGGGCTGCAACTGGTTAGTGCATCTGTAAAAACACATCGACTAGTGAGAGTCTCCTTTTACCGTCATCACTTTTCCAAAAAATAAACATCTACTACATTAGTTTTACTGATTAGTACTAGGAGGAGGGGGCAGACAGCTCAGTAATAATCCAAGGCTCAAACATTGGATGCAGAAAATACATCCAAATAGGAAAAGTCTTATGGCTTCTCTGTTATGCCAGAGTACAGAGGCAGGAGTTAGCTGCCGTCTAGGACTCCAGAATGATCAACACGATGCAGTTAATCCTCTTATAGACTACATTTACCTTCTACAGTTTCCGAAGACAATGTGACAAAGTTGGAAAGATGAGAAACAAATTAAAATGGGGAGAAGCAGGAGAAAAACACAAGAATAATGATGTTGGAAAAAAATAGGGTGTGCAAGGACATGCCGTAGAAGATTACAAGTTGTTTGTAAAAATATTCTTCTGACAAAACTTTCACCGGCATAACCATTTTGATTTGGTAAATGTGCTTCACTGTCACTGTACCTTTTTGCCAGCAGCTCCAACACTGGCCTTCTTGATGCCTCGTACTTTCTTCATTCTGTTCTTGCGTTCCTTGCGTTGTTTCCTGGAGGTCTTCTTTTTCTCATACAGACCATGCTAGAGAAAAAAAACGGAACATTATTACTACTGCAGCTCTTTATTATCAGCATGCAGACAGGCAGCTGTCAAAGTACAGACAAGCAGATCATGAGAGGTCAATAAAAATCTACTTCAACACGGCAGGCCCTTGAACAGATCACACCCAAAGATTTGCTGTTTTATTAATCACCAACTACCAATCTCTCAATTAAATTAAAATGTTAAACCTTCAGAGGGTAAAAGTTATTCTAAGATAACTTATTCTTAGGAGAATATCTATGGACAATTAATGTGCAGAATTACTACGCAACTAAAAGAAAACTACATTTTTGCTTCTCCCTTTGTTGTTTTGATCTGTTTGAGGGAGAATAATATAAACCATGTTACTTGTACTTCTAGGTACGACAGGCAGATTGCATCATATCCATGTGACTTTTGGCCATTTGTTGACATTTTATAGTCGTTTAAATCTTTTTTTTTCACCTATTTTGACAAAAGATGCTTAAAAACCTTGATGTATGGCTCTGGTCTCTTTAGGCCACACCCTCCCTCACTGCACATCACCTGCTTTGCTTAAATCCATTTAACATTCCAATTTAATCAACTTGGAGTTGGAAAAAATGCCTTAAAATGATACAGTCAAACTATTCACTTGCCTAATAATTGTTTACACGGTACTATATGAATTATGGAGAAAACTGTTAAAAATCTCAAATCTCAGTTTAAATTTTGTTGTATATGAAAAGTTTTATCATATTTGACTCCCATTTACTGTGCATCTGATCCCTGTTTGGACCAGTCGACTGATGAAATACCACAAATTATAATCAAAATAAATGAGGAACTCCTACTGATATGTGTGATTTGAGGGTCATATGTAACTACTTTAAATCACTACTTATCAATGCAATACGTCTCCCTAGCGACAATAATTTGATATACGATTGAAAACTAAATTATCAAAAACCTGCAAATGTATGAAATGGGCAAAGGCGAACATGAAAAGCAGCTGTAATATTTCCATAAATAAGAACATTTAACACAATCTAAACACTGAAACATGTACAGCTTGGTGACTTTAAAACATAGAAATGAAAGAAACTGAATATATGACCAATACTAACGATGTATTTATGGTGACTAAAATCTGAATTATAATCATTTCAGAAAATATATTCATACTTTTGCAAGTATGAATATGTAAAAGTATGAACATAGTTTTACATATATTTAGTTATGTGAAACTATTACATACATACATACATACATACATACATACATACATATATATATATATATATATATATATATATATATGTACATTATATACACATACATTATATGTAGATTAGATAGCATATAATATACACACACGATTGTGTGTTGAAGGCTCCTCTCTGCTCAGACTGAGCCGCTTTTTGCTTTAAATCATATCTCACAGATTTTACTCTGATTTGATCCATAAGATGAAATGGGAGTAAAATTTGTGACTACTTCCCCAAGATGGATCAGAAGAATAAAAACCAGAATGGCTTTTGGGACAAGATTCAAACCGCTTCAGTGCAGTACTGACTACTGCAGGATACAACCCTAGGAGAGGCACATGGGACTTTTGAAGCAGCACTCCATCACCAAAACACAAGTTGAAGGTCTGCAAAATGTGCTCACAACAAAGAATACTCCACATAGCTTGATTAGTTATACATTTATCAATACACACGCTAATGCTCCGTTTAAAGAAAACTACTCCTTCCAGCATAGGCAGCATAAAGGAGACCCACCAGAAAGTCATTTTATTGCTACAAACAACTTTCTATGAAACTGCATGCATGCGCAGAATTGCATTATTATTCTGCTGAATAATAAACAGGGGAGGATCAATAACCTATATATTAAAAGTTGGGCAAGACAAACACCAAAAAAGTTGTTTTATTTTTCTGTTTCCTCAAATGTACAGAGAAAAAAAAAAAAGTTCCACACTCACCCTGGCAAGTCTGTGTTTGGGCTCATTCTTCTTGGCATAGTCTAAAGAGTCGTAGACCATAGCAAAGCCTGTTGTCTTGCCACCGCCGAACTGAGTCCTGAAGCCAAAGACAAATACAACATCGGGGGTGGTCTTGTACATCTTGGCAAGCTTCTCCCTGATTTCAGTCTTTGGGACTGTGGCCTTGCCAGGATGGAGGACATCAACAACCTATGAAGACATCCGAGCACTTTGTCAAACATCTTTGCTTGACAAGACAAACTACAAAGATGGTGGCAGAACATGTGAAAACTTACCATCTGCTTCCTCTGAAGCAGTCGGTTTGTCATAAACTTGCGGGTCCTGACTGTTACTGTGTCGTTCTGGAAATGAGGGAAAAGATTAACTACACAAGCTTTAGGTGTTAGCTTAAAGGTTTACTGGTGAGGGACAGCTCACATATTTTGATGCAAGTTTCTGAGGAAAGTGTCCGTAATAACTCAAATAGCTCTACAGGTAAGATGTTATATGCATGCAATTTCAAACAAGCCAACTGAAACTGTTCATTTATCTATGAGGTATATATAGCTAAGCATGCAACTACCATACTCCAGGCATTTAGTTGAAAGTAGCAAAAATACATTTATATCTGATTATCTCTGTTTCTAAGCCAAGAACAAAAGGTGAAAATCTGAAGACGTTTGAACTTAAATTTGCTTGATTTCTATGTTTCTAGTACCCAGGTGTGGCAGTTGTGTGCATGTTACTATCTTCTCACACATTCACCGCGTTATTAGCATATTTAGGGAGCGCATGCTAACGTTAGCGACATTAGGCTAACAGATGTGTGTTTTACCAGTTAAAAACGGCACAAATTACAAAAACCTTAGTTGACAATGTCTGACCATAAATACGAACAAAGAAATGTAAATGATTGAAACTCATTTAAAGCAGGGAAGACGGGCGTGTGTATCTGTCGGACAGGTATCAGTTAGGCTAAATTGTGAAATGTACTGTGTAACTTAGTCAGAATTTCTTATTGCTGATTACTATTGCCAGGATCAAAAAAAGGAAAAACAACGTATCCATTAATATATGGTATGAGTGTGTTGGTGTACGGATGGCTTCGATATTGAACGGATTTTAATTGTATTTTTCCCCGACACTCACCATTTTGACGCCGGCCTCGCTCAGGGACGTAAAAGAGGAAGAAGGACCAGCGGCAGCCCGGATTATTGCCTGCACAAAATGACGAGGGAGTGTAGTGGGAGTGCCTGATGTAAAACACGCATAATAAACATATCTACCGTACATACCTAGTCTAAATATTCGTTTAGCATTTTCTTACTAATTGAATAAAATTAAATTAAAAAAGACAAAGACACAAAATCTGTTACAGAATTTTATTGATCTTGCAGCAACAGTGTCCACTGGCATTGGAGTTTCATTTGAAATAAAAATTATTTTAAATCTGAACAGAAGGTTACAGTAAGTTTGTGTCGAATCTCTTTCAAAGCATATTGTTTAACCCTCATCAAATCAAATGGATTGGAAATAAATCTGCCACATGGATTACAATACCTTAATATAAAGACTTGTCGGCCAAAAGGTGCGATGCAAACATAATTTTAAGCAACCTGTGGATGAAATTTTCACCAGACTTTTTCAAATGTAATTACAAAGCTAAAAGAAATGAAAAATAATATTTGACAAACATCAGTCAGTGTCTCCTGTGAAACAGAAAGAAAATTGAATGAAAAACACGATTAACTTTGGAATAAAACAAATAAACTAAACATTGGATTAAAATGAGTGAGTGGCACTTTTACCATGTTGTCATGTAAAACATCAGCCTCACATGCGCAATCACGCTTCCAAACTTTATACCAATCCGAGTAAGAAAATCATCAAGAAAATAAAATACCTTTTGCTCACTGACCAAGCAAAATATAACCTGTTTTAACGCTACTGTGAAAAAATAAACATCTGTCAGAAAATACAAATAGATGGCAAGGAAACTAGTCACTGCATTTCATGTTAAATAAGGCATGGGCAGGCAGGATGCATGGAGATAAGAATATTAATGTCAGATCAGTTTATGGAGAGCATCTATCAAGCCCAATGCGCACATGGTTATCCGTTTCGTTGACATGAAATCTAAAGGGCTTGGACAGAGTTAATGCCCCGGCAAAGCCTTAATACTAAAATTGTACTCAAATATAATAATAAATGTTTAGAAAACATTTAAATTGACTCAAGTTTTAAAATGGATTTTGTGGTATTCCATGTATCTAGGGATATTAACCACTCTGACGTCTGGATGTTTAAAAACACCGGTCATGTTCATCCATATCCCGCCTCCTCCTTAGGCTTATTTGCCATTATAACACATCTGAGAAAATGGCTGGGTTTATATCAAGACTTAAATTACTTGATATTATTGTACTTTGCTGAAATTAAATTCAAGAAATATTTTTAGCTAATTATGTCTACGCTTCCTTTGATACTTAATTATCTGACGATTTATATCTGTTTAATTTTGCCCTAAATTTGTTTTTAAGCATTTTTTTCCTGGAGACTTACAAATGAAATATTGCAGCAAAACTAAAATCTTGGAATGATGTTAGGTCCTTTCCTACAAGAAAAACAAGAATAATACAGCATTTCTTCAGGTACCGTTACTGGAATCAAAGCCGTCCAAGTGGTTATGGATCCTGGAGTAATTGGAGGAGTTTTAATAAAAAACCAAACAGAAAACCAGAGGTCTTTAAAAACAAAGACGGAAGAATATCAAAGCTTTGTAAAATGATTCCAATTTTTTTTTTTTTAAGTACTACTTCTTGGTCGAATGAGTTTACATTTCTAGTTTGGTCTCACTGAAAGCTGTAAAATGAGCACCAAAACTGATTAATTTTTGGCTGCAAAATATTTGGGTCCCATTTACTGAAAATGTTTGAAATTTGTATTGCGATCCATTGTTACACAGATAAGCCTAGTTTTCGGACTTTGCTGTGTGACTTTGTATGTGCATGTAAGGTATACCGAATCGCCTTGGGGTTTACAAACATTACATCCAGCAGTGAGACAAAGAGCTAACAAAGATGGCTGCCATGAGGGCTCACAACATTGGTTTCTACAAGCCAAGCCACTGACACACACAGTGCCAGGTCATTTCCTTATGCTGGTGTGACTCCAGGCGGTTAGATGTCCATTTCAAACTGGGCGTCGTCACCTTAAAGATAAAGGAAAACCAGAGAAATTTGTCAAAAAAAAAAAAAAAAAAGAACTACAGAAACACTTTTAATAATGCACTTATCTAAGAAACAAAAAACAGCAAGCAGTGATCATTTAGAGATTTTCAACTGAAATATTTCTACTTCTCGACGTCAGCAAATACTTTAGCTGGTATAAGACCCGGTTTTAAAGACAATTGTTTTGTTTTTTCCACAGGTAAATAGCCAGCATGTGACCCCTGCTGGACGTCACATGAAGCATTTCTGGACCGCTTCGTTCATCAATTCAGCCCTTGTTGATTTACATGGATCCTTTGACTCTTGTCACGCTGAAAAATAAAACCCCTCTTCATCTTCTAGTAGAGGTCCTGGTGCTCTTGGTCAAACTGACCGGTTGGAGAACTGGTAACTTTTGAGGCCCAAAAAATGTCCAATTTGTTCTTTTTGGCAATAACATGTTCTCCCACAAGGTTTTAGGAGACTAACTCTAAAATATATTTACAGGTTCTACAGGAGCCTCTCGCTTCTGTTAATATAGAAGGAGGAAGTTTTAACTCTCAAGAAAAACAAAAACATATACATGGCACGAGCAAACTTTTCCCAGAGAGAACATAGATAAAAACCAAGAGATCTGGAACAATGTTCTTTGGACAGATGAGGTGAAATTGTATCTGTCTGGCCACCATAACAGAAGACATGTTTGGCAGGAACAAAATACAACTTTTAATAGATCGTATGGTTATAACTAATAAATCTCTTCATAAATTATCCAAGAAGTATTTTTGGTTTTATAAATTCACCCATCTTAATACTTTTTTTTCTCTGTGTGATAATTACATATATAATTTGTAAGAACAATGCCTTACTGTTCTTGCATGACAAAAACAGCGATGCTGCTCAGCTGGTTTCTATATCGGCATAATCTATTACATCAGGTTTGGCCTGAATGGTTGCAACTTGGATCTTTGTTCCCACCTCATACTGGGTGTTGCCATTTTTTTCTGAAGTATTTTTGATTCTTGCCAGTTCTTTTTCCTCCTGTCATGTGTCCAAAGGCGTGAACATCACTTAAAAAGCTGCAGATTTTTGATCTTGGTCTGTCCATGTAAACACCGCTCTACTGATAGTTGTGGTTTTGTAGCTCTCTGGTTCTAGTTTTCTATCTAGAGCCCATCACTTTCATGAATAAATAACAGATATAGAAAACAAGACACAATCTTTTCATGTAACTCTGACCTGTAGTGGGTTTGCCATCATGGTTGTTGATGTGGTTTTTGGCTTCGTTCTTCTGGTTCTCAGTCAGGATATGTTGGCTGGTCACTCCAGGGATGACAGGCAGATGTGCAGGAGGAGTCTGAGCGATGGGGGAATTCCGCCTGTCCAGCAGAAACTTGCGGTCGTAAATGATCCGGGTTCCTTCAATGAGACGCAAAAAGATTATTTCACTGATCTTCCCTCCAAATACCCTCAGGGATACTCTGAGTAGCTACAGCTAACACTTGTTTACACACATCTATGTGCCTTTAAACGCACTGAATTATCCCACATGTAGTGTTCAGCAGTAGATGCAGAAACTTGATGATCAAACATAAACGACAAAAATATTCACAGGAACAATATGCCTCAAGTAGATTTTTGCATGCTTATTTTTTCAGATGTTTCATGCAAGATTCTGTTGTGACTAAAAGGTACATCGGGTCTAAGTTTGAATACATGAAAGTCCTCTAACTTCAAGGCTCTTAAAAAATGATCTGTTGTTTTATTGTCAAATTGTTGGTTAAAGCTTTATACTTACCATTTTTAGTTTTAGTAGTTTATTATTTTTAGAATTCCTTTATCTTTCTCAACAAGTAAAAAAAATAAAAAATGCAGAGTTAGGAATACATTGCTGCTGCAAGTACGAAAAAAAAGCTGTAATCCATCATAAATCAATATACATTAATGTAAAGTTCTTATGTTGAGTTCAGAAATTACAAAATATTTTTACATTTTAACTAGTAGTCAATATGCTTGGAGATTATTAGTATGGTATTGTGAAACAACAACGCATAAAGTAATTTGCTTCCTTGTATAAAATAATATGTGCTACCTGCATAATAGTTGCGAGCATACAAGTCACAACTTGCTCTTCTCCACTAACCGCTTCCTAAATGAAGTGGCAAGAAATGGTGGCCTTTCTAGTCCTCACAAGAAAAGATTTTTCAGAAGCACCTTTGAAAACGAAGAGGTAAGAGCTGAAATTACAAATACAAATACCAACCTAGATATTTTAATAGTTTTCTCATTTTGATGGCGGTAACCTCTGTGTCGTGTGGTAAGAAGTGTTCCAGTGGATTGTGCTTAATTGTAAATGCATTAACAAAAAATGAGCTATTTTTAAATATTGATAGACACACACTCCAGATATTGTGAAGTATATTGTTATACTGGCTGTGTTTAGTTTTGTAAAAAGTAAAAAAGGGAGAAAAAGACACTGCATTATTTAGTTTGCTGTAGTCTGTAGCGGTAATAGTAGTGAGAATATCATGTAGTGAGTATTTTTTAAAATGTACATATGTAAAGATTTTTTTTTTTCCCCATCTTTGTACCTCTCAGAAGTAGGTGAAGTCATTTCAGAAACCAGTTATGCAGCAATAGTGTGTGGCAATATCTTCATAGCCCAAATAATGCAATCAGCCTTGTAATAAGTCACTCATCTGGCTCTGCTCCATCAATGTAATCCGTCTATATTCCAGTAATTTAACAGAATCACTTGTCAGATTCTATAGTTAAGACTAGGTCATTTATCATATCATTTATCATTTATCGTGATAAACTTCCTATTACAATAAGAATTTATTTATTATTATGAGAAATCCCAAGTAATTAAAAAAACCCCCCAAAGCTGTCTGTATTGTCAGAATTGTTAGTTTTACTATTTTATTCACTTTGTTCAATGAAATTATCAATACATATCAATAATTAGAACATATGGTTACTGCAGTTATTGTGTGTAGTTTAGTGATGCAAATCACACGTCTTTATGTGACTGTCCTAAAGTAGAGCGTTGAATGTTTTTCAACAGCAGTATATGTGTTTGTGAGGCTATATGACACCCAGGCGCATTCATACAGTTACATCAAAAAGAAGTGATAATTATCATTTTTATCGCCACATTTATCGTTATCACAATAGCTCATCTAAATATCGAGATGAAACGTTCAGTCTATAATACCAACGCTACTAGTTTAGACCTGTGCAAGTCCAATGTCAAGTAACGCAACCATGAGACGCTCGACGACGTTAAAAGGCCAATCAGGAAGCAGCCAGAGGCCACAGGGGTGGGTCTAATCTTTGTTTTTGTTTTGATCAGGATGACAACGGGGGCTAGGCCACGCAGATAGAGACTGTTACCCGTTAAGTGAGACCGAAGCAGAGACATTTGATTAAACTGCAGAGGAAAAGCAGGTGTTCTCACCTCCAGGGGTGGTGGAAAATAAAGTGCCTCCAGGGGTGGTACAGTAGTCATGAGGTAGCTGCGTTGTGTCGTTGATCAACACCGTCCTGGTCGGGATGGCCCTGCTCTCGCTCAGCTGACGACTGGTCGACATTTTTCGGCGCCTGTTCGGTGACAAATCCGAGCGGCTGCGGAAAACTGCGGTGCTTATCTCCCGACGGACGGTGGAAACCCGGGCCGTTCCCCACTTCTTTGCGGCTTCCCGAAAGCTTTCTCGGCTCTCCGTTCGTCCTCCCAGCCGTCAGCACCGTCCCCTCACTCAGCAAGGCAGGAAGCACGACGAGCTGAGGGGGGATGTGACGTAGTGAGCGCTACGTCACCATCTGTTTGCGAAAATCTGAAACGATGGTATGGTTATGGTCAAAGAAGCGTTTGTGTTCATGACATTTGTCACAACATGAGAGACACTGATAACTCATCAAAATAAATATATTCATTATCTGATATAGACGACACATATTCCCAGAAAACCTTTCGAATGTGACTGGCCTATGAACGTTTTCAGAAAAATATGAGTCAGTTCTTTGTTTTTTTTAATTAAATCTGAAGGTGTTCATTATACTAACATGACGCATGTCCCCAGTTAAATCTTATAATATAAATCTTATATTTTTAGAAATATTTTTTGGAAACCAAACATAACGAAACATACAATTGGGATAGAGAAAGAAAATCAGAAAATATTTTAATAGGCCACAATTTTTCAAAGTGGTAGTTATATATATAAAAAAGAAACTATATTTATTTGTTTTACTTTTGTAAAATTTTACTCTATAATCTATTATTCTGATTTATATAATTTACTAACAGTATTTCTGATTAGTTCAAATTTAATAGGAACTGAGATTCAAGTATGTTAAGAAATAAAATTTTACAACAAAATTTATAAATAACCTAAACTTGAAATAGACTGAAGTTGCTATTTTTAGACAAGTACCAGTATTAAATATCTTTTTTTTTTCCTGCGTTGCGTTCATTTCCTTAAAATTATTTCAACATGTTCGAGTCAAAACTTTCATAATCGTCATTATCAAACATTTCCAACAGCTCCTGAAGGCACCATAAACGAAAACTGCGGACGCATGCGCAATGGCTCCAGTTGCTTACCAACCGGGGTCTACCGTGTTCTTCCGCCGCCATCCTCCATCCGTAAGCAGGCAACTTCAGAAGCCCACACTTCAAAATGAGCTTCACGGTCGAAGAGAGGGGAAACGCGAACTCTCTCAGCTACCGCTTGTTCTTTAGTAAGTAAACAATGAGTAAAAATAGCAGAGTTTTATCTTTGTTTGCCACTTTGGGGCAAACAAAGTGACACCGCAGGCCAGCCGCAACCTCCCACGTGTCAGTAATTCATTTATTCTCGTGGGATTTAGCGGAGGGGAACCTACAGAAATGTAGAGATTCTGTTTTGTATGTCCTTCACGGCGACGTGTGAGTCATTCTCACGTCTCAGATCCATTTTGTTGTTGTTTTTACAAAGTTAATACAATTTAGCGATGTTTCTTTACGTTTTTATATGTATTTCTCAGACATTGTTCTGTAAAAGAACACCGCCAATTCAACTTTATTTCTGGAAACCTCCCAAGGTGTTTTAATACGTCATGGAGAAACCTAAAGGGGCGGGGCATCATTCTCTGTATACAATTAGGGCATTGATAAATGTAATTTTTGAGACAAGCAGCTCTTTGTGTTTTCTAGTAGACAAATTGTTAAATGCCAATTTTGTGCCCGAACTTAAAGCATTTCTGGTACAATATAAGCTTTTAAAAAGAGTAATAAATGTAAGAAATGCTGATTTCAGTTATTTCAGTCATAAAATGGAGCCCAATATTGGCAAAGTGTAATTGGTAGGAAGCAGTTGGTACTTTTTAAGTAATCCACACAATGATCTGAGGCGTTGAAGTGAAAGTAAAAGTTTGGGACATTATGTCTCATTTCTTTTATTGTGTAGAACACTTGCGTGCTGACATAAAATGTTTCAGATTTCTTTGTTTACTTACCTGCTGTGGTAATTGGTGTTCAATCTGACTACTTCACAGAAAATGCGGAGGGAAAGTACATCTCCCCATTCCATGACATACCAATATATGCTGATGAAAGCCAGGTAAGGAAGCGATTCCACCCTTTGGACAAATAAATGTGTATATTTAAACTTTTATGCACAATTTTAAGGCCACACAGCGGTTCGGTTATAGCAGTAATGCTGCAGTAAATGCATTTCTCTGGCTCATCTATCCCAGCACACAGCTGCTTTGGATAATACTCTGCACAACATCAAGGTCATAGTCTGTTTAGAAAGCTGCACCCTTTACTCTTTGCTTTCCATGGGCTGCTATGTCAATATTGCTCATGGCTGCAGATGAATAATTGTAACATTACAAAACAGTTAATTTAGCTTATATTTTTTAATGCAGAAGGTGAAAGTGAATGTTTTCTTTCCTCTCTTAGAACATCTTCCATATGGTTGTTGAAGTACCCAGATGGACAAATGCAAAGATGGAGGTAAAAGACTGTTTTTTGTTTTTTTTTTTGTTTTTTTTTTACGCCTTAGTTTGTCAAACTATAACAGATTCTTCTGTATCACAGAAATACAGACCAAGCACCAAAGTTTACATAAATAAAATGTTTATTGTTATAAAAAAACTACAGTTATGGGGTTAAAGTGCACAAGAAACATCTTCTGTAAGAGTTTAGTGAGCTCTTATCAACACCTTATCAGGTTTTTATTAAGATGTTAAAGTTCTCGCACCACTCCAAACACAAATTTGCGGAAAGCAAATGCATTTATTTAAGTGTTGCACAGATAGGAGCTATTGCTATCTATCAGTTTTCTTCTGCTTTGTTCGGGTACAAACATTTTCTGATGTTTCTAGGCAATTTATTTATACAGCACCAAGTCGCAAGGAATGTTATCTCTGGGCTCCTAACTAGACAACCTGGTCCACCTCCTAAATCACTGTCCTGCCTAATTCATGCCCAATTACATGAAGTCTGATTTGATTATCTACTAATGATGATTAATTATTTCCCTTGCAACAATCCCTTCTATTAAGAAGTCGCGTGGAGACAGCAGAGAGGACGCGTCTCATTTTACAAAAAGAAACGTGCAGCAGAACAAGGCTCGGCGCTCTGACGTTTGTTGCAATGTGATAAGAATTGAGATTGCAGGAAGGCAAAAATCACTGTAATATTATTCTCATTGAACTTCAGCATCTCGGGCACCAAAGACGTACATCCTCTGTGGACTTTAAAGGTATCATGAGTCGGCCAAATAAATTGATCAGTCCACAAAACGGATCGATCAAAGTTCAGTTTTGATCAATCAAAAATGATGGACTGATCACTCAATCATTTACAATATAATATACATCCAAATATTGAATCTAAGCAGTCCATTGCTTTTCAAATTGCACACACTGATAGTGTGATAATGGTGGTGAATCAGTTTATTGTGTAGCTCTAGAGGACAGGAATAAAATGTTGATCGTGACTATTTTATGTGATAAAGAAAACGAAAGCAAGTCAGTGGCAGCAGTGGCTCCGTACTCATCGGATTCATGTGATAACTGAAGCTGAAACTGAAATTCTGGCTGTAATTATTACTAACTGCTGCAACATCATACCTACCCATTTTTTATTTTTAATGAGATATTTTTAACAGACAATTACATCTCTAATTTTAAAATGTCTGATTTTGTTTTCCAGATTGCTACAAAAGACATCCTTAATCCAATAAAGCAGGACGTGAAGAAGGGGAAGTTACGCTACGTGGCTAATGTTTTTCCTCACAAAGGCTACATATGGAACTACGGAGCAATCCCTCAGGTCTGTGCGCTCCGTCATTATTTTGTTGTGTGCATTCGATATTATCACCATGTAACAGTAAGCATTAAGTGGTAATACGTTCCGTTACGGTGTTTCAGACATGGGAGGATCCTGCCCATAAGGATGGAGACACTGACTGCTGCGGTGACAACGATCCCATTGATGTCTGTGAAATTGGAAGCAGGGTACATGTTTCACTTTAATGTCTGTCTGTACATATTCCTATGACATTTTATAAATGATTGACAACCTGAAAACTTCCTCATGAAGGTGTGCACCCGAGGAGAGGTCATCAAGGTGAAGGTGCTCGGTATTTTGGCCATGATTGATGAGGGAGAAACTGATTGGAAAGTGATTGCAATCAACGTAGAGGACCCCGAAGCCAAGGACTTCAACAGTAAGTTTTCCCCTCTTTTTTTGTTTTTTCTTCTTTCTTTTTTTTTAAAATGTAATTGCTCTCCTGAATCAGCTAAGTCATGATTGCTACACCGTCCTTGTCGATGTTCAGACATCAGCGACGTCCAGCGCCTGAAACCCGGTTACCTGGAGGCTACGGTGGACTGGTTCAGGAGGTACAAAGTGCCAGATGGGAAACCAGAGAACCGCTTTGCTTTCAATGAGGAGTTCAAGGACAAGGTTGCTCATGCCAACACACCTCATTTGTCTTCATTTAAGCTGTTAATAACATATTCTGACTAAATAGAAGTTGTTAATCAGGATTTATAATTTTCCTTCTGGGTATCTTCATGTTCTGCTGGGGGAAAAAAAAAAGTTTTTTTTGTAGCAACATTCAGGAGTTCCTACATAGCCTGAAAAAGTTTGAATCTTAAACATTTTTCTGTTTTAGATAAGGATGGAAAAAGAAATTAGGAACACAGAAGGATATTTGTATTTCCAGACTGTATCACCTAACTCATTGCCTATAAGTAGCATCTATTGATCCATCAATTGTACCAATCAATTGTTTAGTAGTGAAGGTTTCACATTTAACTTCTGACCACTGTGATATTGTAATATGAAGGTAGCTTGAGGTTTGTCTGGATGCTTAGCTCCCACGTTGATGATTTCTCTTTTCTGTTTTAGGACTTTGCCATTGAAGTGATCAAGAGCACTCACAGCTTCTGGAAAGCCCTCATTGGCCAGCAGACTAAAGCTGGTGAACTCAACTGGTAAACACTGCAGTTCAGTTGCTGTATTGATTTTAGTTTAAGATTCACATTCATTAAAATATCAACTCTTGTGTCCTAACACTGTCTCACGAACAGCAAAAACACGTGCGTCTCATCTGGGGACAGTCCGTACTGCTGCTCAGCAGACGAGGCCAAAGCTGCTGTTGGTGAGGTAAGATTTCTCTCTCCTTTTTCCAAATTGCAACACAGCAGAAGTTTCAACACAGAGACTCATAATTTATCACTTCACTATGATTTCAGACGTGTCCCTGTGGAAAAGGAGACCCTATCCCAGCATCAGGTAGAGATTTTTAAATACTCCTGTCTCTAATGGAAAGATTGTTTTAAATTCCTGTTGAATGTTATTATATGTTTCCTGTTTTTTCTTTCTTTCTTTTTTTTTTTTTTTTTTTTCACATTTGCAGTTGATAAATGGTTCTACTATGAGAGGAAGTGATCCTGGAGCTGAATGGTTTCATGAACAAAAATGATCATCTCTGACAGTCTTACTAAAAGATGAATTCAAATTGGACTCGAGTGAGAACTTGGGTGTAGGACCTCTGTCTTCCTGTAGATGGAGTGCTAGTGGTACTGACTCAAAGATTTTATCATGTCGTGAAAAACAACTTTTTTTTTCCTAATTTAAACAAAGATCTCTGTGGAGATGTGCTGCCTGATAATGTACTGGCAATGTGCCTCATAAAAATGTGTAATGCTGTAAGATGCTGACCTGCGTTAATAAAGCTTCTCTGCTTAATGTACTGAGTGTGTGTTAATAAATGAGTAATAACACTAAAGTGGAACTGTTGTGCCATGATTACGTACTTAGTACTAAATATAACCTATTTCTAAAAATTAATATCTTAAAAGGTTGTTAAAATGAATTTCCATAAATGCTTCTAAGCTGTTTTCAAAGGTTGATTGTAATAGAGAAAATAACATGCTTTCTATTAGCCCCACGTGGCTCTTTTTAAATGTGTCTTATTGTCCTTCTGGGATGTTCTTACCTTAAATGTCATATTTAACAGAAATAAAGGCTCGAAATTATCAGTATTGTGCAATTAATAGTTTCCCTGGTTACGCAGTGAGATAAATAATCTTTTCACTAATATACAAATTTGATTTTTACCTGTATTTCTAACATTTTAACTCGGTAAATAACGCTTTTGGTTTGACGGTGTAAAACTACCGAGTGTCCCGAGTGCTTTTTAAAAAAGTGTACGAGATGCATTTGAATGCGTCGTGACGTCATCGCCGCCGACCATAAAATGCCGTATAGAAGCGCACTTTCTGGACCAAATCTAACGGACGACGGGGGTTTCACGACTTCGCTGGACCAAGAACCAAGGGTAAGGCTGAGAAACAGTGGAAGAAGTTCAGCTTCCACGTTTATCTGTTGAGGTTTTTCTTTTTAATTGTCTCCCCCGACAGAAAATATTGGTTTATTTCGGCCTTTTAGCATCACTTCCCACTCGTGTTTTTCCAGTTAGACTGTTTATTTGCTGACAGCTGATGTGCTACAAACCGACAGACAGTAGTTATTGAGAAATGAACAAAACACCTACTCGTGTTTCTTTGTATTACACGTCTTTTTGCGCTGGTGTTTTTAATAATAATAATAATAATAAAAAGCTACGGCACTTCTTTTTAAAGGCAGCAGCCATGTCAGGCTTTAAGCAGGAATTATATTTCTCTGTTAATCCACGCAGGACGGACACAAACATCGTGTTTTAGTTGCTCTCTTGGCCTCCCGGCTTCAATAATCAACAGCTGGGTGATTTTTCTGGAAGCCTCCAGAAGCTCCGAAAGTCTCCATTCAACAAGAACATTGAGTTACCAGAGTGACAGGTGCCGGTGTGTCCACGAGGCAGAGGCAGGGGACACTGTCCAGATCAAATGTCTTTCTCCAAACTTAACCATAAAAATAGTCAGGGGAAGATCAGTGCCGCGGAGAGAGAGAGAGAGAAACAGAGAGAGAGAGAAACAGAGAGAGAGAGAAACAGAGAGAGAGAATAAGCACTTGGCTGCTTTCCTTTCACGTTTCTAAAACTTTGAAAGTGATTACTCAGAGCTTATGCATACCAGTGGGGTAATCCAGGGCCAGAAATAACAATTACCATTGAGTCTCAGTGCTGGGCTCCATAGTACAACTAGGCCTCTTAAATTGCTAAATATTAAATTCTGGTTTTGAATTCTAACCCAAATTTGAAATCCACAGAAATAACTCTGCTGCTTTTGTGAAAGTGTAATAGTGTGTCTTTATTTTAGATTGTGAACAGAGATGTCTTTTATATTTGACTGGATCTACAAGAGCTTCAGCAGTGTCCTGCAGTTATTAGGTATCGTATGATACAGAATTGCTGTCTGTTTCTTTTCAACTACTTGATCCCGATCTATCTAAGTGTGTTTACATGCATGCGTCCAATAAGTAGTGTGTTCTTCACATTTAGTTGCTTTTTTTTTTTGAGCAGATTTATTTATTTATTTATTTATTTATTTTTATCTTGGCTTTTCCTTTATCAAGGAAAAGCCAAGAAATGAATCCTCAGTCTTCATTTTGGAGACTGAAGCTTAAAGTGGGTCTAAGAGCATACAGCTTCCACTCTAATATTCTCATAATGTGTTTATATCTTGCTTTTTAGTTGTTTCCACCCACCCTCTGATTTTCACCTTTATAATCAACTACATGATATTTGGCATTATGGACTTGTTTGGTTCGCAAGGTTATAGAAACCCTTTACACTGAAATTAAGTTCTAAATATTGCAATTAAAATATTGACTATTTTGCCTCACTATACTTTTACTTTCACATCATCAAAATGTTCTTAATTGTACACCTCAGTTTTCTGATGGACATCACTAATAACTATTGAAATAAATTACTTATCACCAATAATGACTAATAACTAAATTGGTAATAATTCATCATGTGTGAAGAGCAGTGAAAGTGCATCAAAGTTGAGATATTGTCTAAGCAATCGTTTGCCACTGCAGTATTGGACAACGTGAATGCAATAAGGGAAATGATCTGATATGTAACGTAGCTCCAGCTTCTATTTGCTTCTAGTTGGAGTTTAAAACCACAGCATCCATGTACAGTGTGACAACAGCTGGGCCACTGAAAAGCATCCGCTGCTAATTAATGGAAGCCATAATTGGTGGCAACCGCAGCCTGAGATCGAGCGTGTGTGTCTCTGAATGCCTGAATCCATTCCTTCCTGCTTTCCTGAATCTTTGACCAAATTTGAATGAAATGAAGATTTAATTTAACAATAATCAAATAATTCCCCCCCCCCCCCCCCTATCGTCATTTCGCTCTGACAAAACAAAATAGCTCAACGAGTCCATAATCCAATATTAAGGGATTCGTGGCAATGTTGGGTTTGTGTGTGTAAACATTTTGTTGTTGTTTTCAGTTGGAAATGGTGTGTTTTTCATTTTTGACTTCAGCATTTTTAACAATTTTATGCAAATACATCACATAGAAATGTTATTGTGCTACAAAAAATAACTCCTCCTGATCCTCCAGTAACTCAATTCTGCAGAGTTAAATCAACACTATGCCGAGTCTATTTGGATCTTATCAGAATTGGTGTTAATTTAACTCTTTTCAGAGTTATTTTAACAAAAGCTTGAGTAGTTATAACTTTTTCTAGTGTTAAAAGTACTCAGTTTCTTGTTGAAATAACTCTGAAAAGAGCTAAATTAACACCAATTCTGAAAAGGACCAAATAGACTCGGCATAGTGTTGATTTATCTCTGCAAGAATTTAGTCTTCATAATGTTTGGAGCAGGAGCCGCACTTTCTGAAAATATCTGTTTCCCATGTTCTTTCTCTTGTTAGGGTTGTACAAGAAGAGCGGGAAGCTGGTTTTCCTCGGACTGGACAATGCTGGAAAAACAACCCTTCTGCAGATGCTCAGAGACGACAGGCTGGGACAGCACATGCCAACGCTATACCCAAGTATGGACAGCGAAACTGACGTCGTGCAATCCGCCTTGTGTTTAATGCTTTCATCCCTCTTCAAAACGTTGTGCCTCCTCTCTGCTCTCAGCGTCCGAGGAGCTGACCATAGCTGGAATGACGTTCACCACGTTCGACCTCGGCGGCCACACGCAAGGTGAGAGTGCAGAATATGGTGCTGAAGTGAAGGTTTCGATTCAGAGAAAGAAGGAACTGATGCGTTCGCGGGACGCCACATTAATCCTGAAATGCCCCCACAGCTCGGAGGATCTGGAAGAATTACTTCCCAGCAATAAACGGGATCGTCTTCATGGTGGATTGTGCTGATCATGAACGTCTAGCAGAGGCTAAAGCAGAGCTGGATGTGAGTTCGTCACAAAGACGTGACCTGGCTATTTCTGCGACCGTGAGTGCTCATGTGTTCATCTGACGCTTGTTGGGGATAGGCGCTGTTGACGGATGAAACCATCGCCAACATCCCGGTTCTCATCCTGGGGAATAAGATCGACCGTCCAGAAGCCATCAGCGAGGATGGACTCAGAGGAGTGTTTGGTCTGCATGGACATACAACTGGAAAGGTGAAGGACGTGGAATACGTCTTACTACTTGTCCATGCATGATGAAGCTGGACCGCATGAGTCAAGAATTCAACGCTTTTCCGATTGAAATGTGTTCTCTCTCTATTTTCAGGGTAAAGTATCGCTGAAGGAGATGAATTTGAGGCCGATGGAGGTGTTCATGTGTAGCGTCCTGAAGAGACAAGGCTACGGAGACGGTTTTCGCTGGCTGTCTCAGTATATCGATTGATTACACTTCCTTTGAAAAACAATAATTGGACTTCTGTTGATGCCTGTACACACAAAAGCATATTTTGCAGACAACTACTTGCAGTATACATGTTTCATTAAATATGCCATCGCTGGTAGTTTGACCTCAAGTGAGAGAAACATGTAAACATTTGTTTTGTTCCTGTATTGGACAAATAGAAATCTATGTGTCATACAGCACATTGCAATCGCTGATCTTCTCTCTTCAGATTGAATGTGGAGACAAACATTCATGCTAGTTTTTTTGAAGCGTGTTGGAACACGTGTGCCAGAAACATGTCGATGCTGTGACCCAGAGCCGGGCTTATATTTGGCTGCTGGTGTTGACTTACTGTGAAGGGCAGTTTAAGTTGATACATGGTTGAAGAACCTCCCACTTGAGTTAAATTGTATAGTTAATCTGTTGTAACTGTGAAAATCGATCAGCTGATCGATCTACTGACTGATTTACAAAAAGTTTATGATGGCAGAATACTACATTGATCCCGTCTTGAGTTCATTAACTGACTTTTTAGTCATTACAATAAAGCTTTATTTAGAAAAGCTTTATTCAGTACAAATGCTCCAGCATTGCTAAGTAATGTAAGAAACTCACAGAAAGAAAGATGCCAGTCTACAATATATGTTATGATGAGTTACACCTGCAAAAAACAAAAACCTTGAGTACTTTGTGACTAGTTGCTGCTAACAACATGCAGTGATTTTATGAAAGTACTTGCACTTGAATACTTAAAATTATGCACATTTATTTCAGAGAGTAACACTGCAAAAGATGCATATATATATATATATATATATTTTTTTTTTTTTTTTGTCTAAATTATCTTATTTATATTTGGAATAAATGGTTTGACATTGTAGTATACATGTTGCACTGAGATATGAAGTGAAGTCTGTTACACAAATGTGATTCTAGTGTGGAATGTAGCACAATAAATACTTTTTGACAATTATTCTCCATTATTGAACAACTGTCATTTGTTTTTTTTTATAAACGACATATTTATTTTTTGCCCAGTTGAGAAATTATTCTATGTGATAAAAATCAAAGCATTTCTTTCCCCCTCATAGTTATTTCAATTTAATGGTATCGATTTTAGTGTTTTTTCTTGTCCTGTCATTCTGTGTGCTCGGCAGTCACAGCTCAGAAAGAACAAGGACATAAAAATCCGATTAAGAAAATAATTAAAACATACGAGGAAAAGAAGAAAGTATAATAATATTTTAAAAGTGACAGTTAGAAAACTTGAGTTTTAATCATATTTGTCTATGTCGAAACAATGTTCACTTAGAAATTGTTTTTTTTTTTTTTTTTGGCTATGAATAAAACGTTAATTCTAATATACCAGTACTCATGTTGGGAGTCCCCTAAACATGCTTAGTCTAGCTTAAAGCACCGGTTCACCTGAATGCACCATGCTGGCAAAGCACAGCCGTAAAAAGCTATGTGAAAGCGCAACTCTCAAACTAGGGGAGGAAATTACATTTCAATAAGTATAAGTGAATGTTTTTGTCTACAATTTAGCGTGTGAAAACAGTTTTATATTTTGCACTAATATAGAAAACGTCATAGTGTGTGGCAACACAATGACATAAATACGTAGGAGCAAATTATTATCAGCGCACCGGCATTTATAAGGATGCAGCTCCTTTAAACTGCCGCTCTTCTCCTTCTTGTTTCCTATTGGCTGGATCATTTCAGATTTTCACCAATCGTGTTGAACATTGAGAAATAAACAGGAAGTTAGACGATTCCTGGCGTTATTTGCGACTAAGCAGTACTTTAAACTTTGATTGACTATTATATTTTACTCTGTAATTTAAGCTCATCTTGTTATCCCATCATTGGACTGTAAGAGTTTTAAGTGCGCTGCTTTTTGAGTGATCTTTCGTGTTATTTACGACAGTAAAGTCGATCCACACTGCAGGAACATGGAGCTGAAAGATGTGGAAAAGTGCTGCTGTGTGATTCAAGTTTCTGGGACAGCAGGGACGAGACCGGTCAGCTGCAGTGGAGTAATCGTCCACCCTCGGTCTGGTACTGTCTTATGCACCGGCCTCCCGTTTTGCCGGTTTGTTACCGACAGAGAGCTCCTCTCCTCAGACGCAGAGGTCCTCTTTCCCCGCAGCTTCAGCGATACGCTGAAAATCCGCGTCTGCTTGTTGGCTTCCAGGAGGAGCGAGCCGTCCCGTCAGCGGGAGGTTTCAGGCCAGCTGCTGATGCTGCTGAACTGCGTGGAGTTCAAACGGACTTTCATGGGAGTTTTCCAGGAGACAGACCAGTGGCGTTTCCATGGTGATGATGAGGATGCTGAGCTGATCAGAGATGCCCAGTCCCTCAGCTGGTTTGCTGTCCTCAAGGCGGGTCTGGTGGTGAACGACAACGCAGACACGGAACGTACCCCCTGGCAGAGCAGCTCCTCTCTGCAGAAAGGCTGCCCGGTTGTTGCGTGCGGCTCTCCTTTCGGCTCCCTCTGCTTGGACCTCTTCATCGGCACCCTCAGCCGAGGGATTGTCAGCAACCTGGCCGGAGAAGACAATGCTGTGATCCTCACAGACGCTCGCTGTCTACCCGGCACTGAGGGTGGAGGCTTGTTTGTGGCGGAGGCCACAGACAGTGTCCGTCTCATCGGCCTGATTGTTTCTCCATTTGGCTGGAAGTCAAATGAGTGGATAGGCCTCACTTTGGTCTGCTCTGTTGACGTGATCTTCAGGAGCATCATCCGTTGCACAGGGGTCCAAGATCCGCTTCGTGGGGTTTGGGAGCAAAAAGAAGAGGCAGATCTGTGCATGACCAGAACAGCTCAGGGGTCAGAAGCTGTCAGGCACCCCACTGTGTGCTTTGTGGACAGTGGACAGGCCTGGGGCTCAGGAGTTGCTGTCAGCGCAGGGTTGGTGGTAACTTGCCGGCATGTAGTCGGTGAGAAGTCTTCAGTCACCCTGAAGTTTTATCAAGATGGCAGGTGATTCGTTGTTTACTCGTCATCGTCTGGTAATTGTTGCAAAACAGCTCAACAAGTCTTTCGCGTGGCACTGCATGATGCAGAAACACCAGAAGCAGGACGGTAGTTTAAATGAGACAATAGATGACAAGTGCGAAACAATGAAACCCGTGCAGAAAGTATTGGGAAAACAGATGGAGTACAACAAAATGAGAGGGAGAAACAAAATATTTTGATTTACAAGTAGATCACAAAGTCAAAATGTTGAAATCAGTCCAAAAATTTAAAAAGACTTTAAATGGTTATTTATCTCCAGTAAATTGTTTTCAAGTCTGGGCAGACAGAAAAAAAAAAAAAAACATAGCCGTAGCAGATTATCCGTGAGCTTAATATTTATTTAAAAACTTGTTTTTAATTAATTAATTTTTTTCAGAGTCCGAGACGCTGTGGGTGATGTGTTGTTCTCCACTAAACCGTCATCACCGTACGATTTGGCTCTAATTGAGCTTAGAGTCCCCGTCCCAGAAGCTGTGATCCCCAGAATGTCAAAAAGTTTTCACCTAGGTATGATTTTGGCTTTAAAATGAAAAGAAAGAAGCGCCAACTTACCTTAACTAAGTAAGGTAGCACGAGAGTGCTGTGAGATTTATAATGCATATATATCTATATATAATGGTTTCAGGTGAAGCTGTGGTGGTGGTGGGATACGGCGGGCTGGGCCGAGTCTGCGGCCCATCCCTGACATCTGGTGTCCTCTCCAAGGCCATCAGCTCGAATGGCCAGCCTGTCATGCTCCAGACCACCTGCGCAGTACACGCGGGAGCCAGCGGGGGCGCTGTGGTGCAGAAACAGTCGGGAGAGCTGCTCGGTAAGAAGCCCTGTCTGTGACGCACGTGCTCTGTCGCAGGGATAGTGTCGAGCAACGCGCGAGACCTGGCTGCGAGCGTAACGTATCCGCACCTCAACTTCGTCGTCCCGGTGACCGCTTTCCGGAGGCCGCTGCAGGAGTTTCAAGAGACAAGAAATGTGGACGTGTTCAGTGTGCTGGACGCCGCAGAGAGGGACGTGAGGCGCGTGTGGAGGCTGCAAGGCGCACAAAGCAAACTCTGACCTGCGATTCATAAAACTTACAAGAGAGGCGACGGGCATACACTAATACGCATGTGTATGCCTATTCAGGCATATGAAAGCATTATTTTCTCTAAATTCTCACAGAATTATTAGAATATTATAAAGATGATGTTAATATATTGTAATACCCATGTATTATTTTATTCAGTTTGACTACAATGAACCTTTCTGTAGTTTTGCTGTTTACAGTTGCACGCACTTTCAAAATGATCCCTATTATAACAACTGTATTACACAGTTTTGCACATCTTTATCAAGGATGCCACATTTATTGGCATCCCTGATAAAGATGTGCTACAGCCCTAAATTAAATGTTTCTTTTATTGCAGTAGCCTGATCTCAGAAGAGAACATCTATAAATGAACCTTTAATCTGAATATATTTAACCATCAAAGGAAAAGAAGTCCTGACATAATTTCAATTACGCATACCTTTGAACCATGCGGCCGTAAGTAGGTGCAATATGTTAGAAGAAGCTGCATTTGATCCCCTCTTGTTCTACAGTTACAGCATCAAGGGCACTATTTCTGGAAGCATTTGTGAGGATTTAAATCTGCTTCTGGTGCATGAGGTTTATTTATTTATTTATTTATTTTCACAAGCCAGAGGAAAGATTCAGCATAACAAGCTGGCAGGTTGCAGAAAATGATTGGTCCCTCTGGGTAGCTCGAGACGGCTGCTGTGTGTATATATCAGGTATTCAGACATCTGTTGGCAGGAACATTCACTCACACCGGAGGTTTCGCCCGATGGGACGTTACCGGTGCTGATTTCCATCATCGCAGAAATACGAAACTGTGAGATGACATTTCCAAAGATTGGTTACTGTCAGTTTTCACAATGGCAACGGCAGACGTTCCTGGCGTGAACTCTCGAAGACAAGGAGCGCTGCATACCAAAGGGGTTTCTGTTTCACTGCTCGCAGAGTAAATGGTTAACAGAGGAGAGGTTTAAGCAGTGTCCCGAGGAAACGCATTTTTCTGTAGGTGCTGTGCTTTAAGAGCTGCTCACATGCAGACAGAGGTCTATATCCAATTTCCACTGGTTTCCCTACAAGCCACGTTTCACACAACGAGGGAAGGGATAAGGAACGTAAGACGGCAGCCACGTTGTGTCAACACAATCCGCTCCACAGCGAACAGGTCACACAAAGAGGAGATTTAGAGATTTGCGCTGGTGATTTTTCAAATTGAGCTTCAAAAGGGGGGGGGGGGGACTGCGTGACATATTGTGGGAGATATTCTCGATTTTCATGTCACTAGAATAATCTTATCTGAGCAACGTTCCTGAAAAAGCGTTGCGCCTCTGAAATGTTCCTGAACTGAACCAGAATAATGACATTGGTAAAAGTAGCAGAATTCGGTACGTTTAGTAGATTAAAGCAAACAAACGGGTCAAAAATTGAATTGTGCTTTCAATTGCAAAACGTAACCTGAGTAACAGTCTCATGTTTAGGCTTCTTGCTGTGAATACCAGATGTTTGATGCGTTGTGCTATTCCAAACGAGGCATAATGAAGCTGCATGAGAGCAACTGCTTTGAACGAGCTGTTTCTACGGAGATTCAAATGAGCTGTTTGTTTTGATATCATTATTCTTCAAGAGGATACCGTAATTTAATTGTTAAAATCACATCTTATCTCCTTCCTCTGATCTAAACTTACTCTGCAGCTGTCTCGTTTGTGCCTTTAGCCTATTTAAATCTTGTTTAGCCCATTTTCTTTTGCTTGATGACTGTTTATACTGATGTGCAGTTTGGAGCAGTTTGTGCACACAGTTTAAAATAAGATGTCGAGGATGATCGGTGTGAAATGAATGGTTGTTATGGAAACCTGCTGACCTTAAGATGCCACTCTTTGCTGCAGTTTTTGTTGTTCTTGTTTTTTATCAGCAAGCTTCACAGATTTATTTTGCCCTCCATCACCATCTTTTTCTTGGGAGCGGGGGACAAAAGTGGGAGCCTTAGTAGTTTTAAACATTTTGGTTGCAAACACGAAAACAGGCAGATCATAGCCCGCTAAATATAGTTTTAAAACTGAATTACTTTTTTTTGACAGAGACGAGTGGAGCTCATTTAGTTTGCACCCCATGACTATGTTTTCCACAAGCAGAAATGTTTCGAGGAAAAGTGTGGGAACTGCCTTTCTGTCGGCTGATACGAAGTGTGAAGCAACCATTGTGTCTCTGTTCACCATCATGCTGCCAGTGAATAGAGCCAGCAACTTGCTCTACCATTCTGTGCAACAATAACTTTTGAAAACATTTGCGCAGTCACTTTTTTCACACTTTCCAAAGGTCCGTCCAGATTTTTCTTTGGACTTTGGCTTTTTTTTTTTTTTTTTTTTCACCCATCTTCAGTTGACCACAATCAGAGATGTATGTATTTATTCAGCCATCTAATGCTGCCCAAGTTTAGAACGACTCCTCAACTCAAACGTATCAACCAGATTGGTGCCCCAATACAAAAATGCCTTAAAGACTTTCATTTCTCTTCTCACTGTAAATTATGTCATGAAAATAATCAAACTTCAACTATGACTTTGAACAAACTGTTAACAGAGCTGCTCCTGACTTAAATCTGACACATTGAACAAATGAAAAGAAGAAAGAAACACATCACTGCAGACAACTTACCAAAATTTCATTACATGGACAATTTTTCCATTGCTGGTCACTTTATGCACTAAAATGGAGGGTAGCAGCAAAAAAGAAAGACTTCTCAGACTCAGAAGCACGGTGACCAGCTCAGCCACATAGATACGATTTATTTGATGTTTTTTTCTTTTTTTTTTTAATTAAACACAATAACCGATGCACATTATATTACGATGTACACTTGTCAGCTAAGCCGTAAAGCTGCCAGTCTTTCAAGGCGTTGACCAGCAGGTGACATTCTTGTCTTCTGATGCACACGTTATGTACAAGCTAAGGGGTGAAGTGTGAGAAACGTCCTAATAAGTCATGGATGAGACAGAGCATTACTGTCACATATGAGCCAAAGCGTATGAGGTGAAAACGATAAGGCCAGAGGGCGTTTTTCAATACTCTACCAGGTTTCGTTTCCTTTATGGGCAGATTTCAAACTAAAAATGTAACCAGTTTCCATCTGCACACATAGAAGATAAAGACGACCACTCTAGACTACTGAAATGCACCCAAATTGGATATATATATATATATATACATATATATATATATATAGATTTTTTTTTTTGATGCAAGCACCTGCAGCTTCTTAAAATCTCCATTACACATCAGCTAAAAACAGCTTGTAGATAGTTCAAAGGACATACAACAAAGGAGGACAAAGATTCACAATTAAAAGGACAAGATTTTTTTTTTTCTTTTTTTCTTTTTTACTCCCAAGCCCCAAATTTCTGAATAACATCTCCCATTTCCTGTTTCCCAAGATAAGAACACCCTGAAACAATAAATACTCCCATTAGCGTCTGACCCCCTTCCAAATCACGACATTCCCTCGTGTTTTTCTAACCCATTATAAATCTGAGTGGAGTGCCTTTAACACGTCCATCATCAGCAGTATCGATGTGTGTGTGTGTGTGTGTGTGTGTGTGTGTGTGTGTGTGTGTGTGTGTGTGTGTGTGTGTGTGTGTGTGTGTGTTTGGGACCGTTAAATGCTCCCACATAGAGGTCGGGATAAAAGCTGACCCTTTTACCAGATATACCCCCCGTCATCCACCTCTCCCACCTCTCCCTCCTCCTCCTCAGCCTCCTCTGCAGTCTCCTCAGCTTCCTTCTCCTCCTCGTCTTCCCATCCAACTGCGCTGCCAAAATCTCCTGAATATGTCATTTCAGAATCTGTGAAGAGAAGCATGCAGAGTAAGTGAATTACAGCCACTGTGAGTGTGTTTGTGCGTGTGTGTGTGTGTGTGTGAGAGTGTCCTTTCTGTTTCAGAATATTGACGGCGGTGACAGCGGAGGGGGACATGCGTTTGACTTTGTCTGGGTTTTAATGGCTACTTCTAAACTGTGCCAGGGGAACCATTCTTATCAGACGCAGGTTCCGTCCAACCAGCCCCTCTTCCCCCGCCCCCAATTTATCTTGAAAGACTTTCCTCACAGCGACAGGCAGCGCTTTAGAATGCCAATGACTCTGGACACTAAAACGTGGCACCGGTTTCTAAATTAAGCTGTGTTCCAGCGGAGCTAAGTCCTCCGAAACAAAAGAAGGTTTCGTGCTAAAATGCTTGCGAGGTTGCAGGGAAGAAGCGGGCGGATATGCTTCGGATATTTGTATCAGATCCCGGCATCATTTCACAGACTCCTCGAAACCTTGTCGAGGCTTACCGCAATCCGGCTTGCCACGAATCCTAGACCCCGCGACTTCTCCTCCGTTTTGGTCGACGCACCAGCACTCGCCCCTCTCGCACTGCTGCTTCCGGTAGTAGCCGTCCTCGTTGCAGCTGGGGATGAATCGGCCTGAACATGCACAAGCTTAAATCAGTGAGAGTCAAGTGTGGACCTTCCTTTGCAAGCCCCATTGAAAAAGAAATCGAGAACAGAGGTTTTTTTTGGGGTTTTTTTTCCCCAGATTGCCCACAGTCTAGGTGGCCATTTATTTGCAGCAACAAGTTATATTCCTCATACCATACAAAAACATGTCTCCAGAAAGATGAAAAACAAATATCCACAGCCTGCATAGATTAGAAGGCAATTTTCTTGCTGAAATAAAGCGTCCTAGTGGGAGTGGTTTATTTCACAGCTTTCCAACTGGCCTGGTCCTCACCAGAACCAAAAGTTCAGGACGAGGGATACAAGAAATGAGGCCTGAAAAGTTTCATTTTTAGACGGTACGATTCACGCACAAGCAAAGAAAATTAAACTTCTCGTATAAGTTTAAGACGGGTTAAAACTGAAGTATCCCACGGACTAGATATTTATTGCATAGTTAAAAATAAAAGTAAATAAATAAAAGCCAAACAGAGACTTAATCCAATCTTTCAGGGGAACATCTGAGTGTCTTGCTGGCAGGCAGCTCTCTGCTTGCCACTCTGTGTCCTTGGAGAGGCCTGACTCAGAACCCAATCAGCCAACCACCCAAATTTTGCAGTTCATACACATTCTCACACATTGATATACAAATCTGGATGCTCACATATTCATCTGCTTGCACACGATACTGACGGTAGACTGTGTCTTGTGTTAGCGCTACGTGACTCACAGAGTGGATCGTGGACTGAGACCCATCTCCCTTGTCTAACAGAACCACCAGATGAAGACATCCACAGCTAAACGTGTTGGCATGCAGCTACAGAATATTAATACATACCAAACTTTTTCTTCCCACCGTCCAGAACTTGAATCCGCTCTAGTTCTGCTAGGCAGGGCGGCTCTTAAACAAGATAAAAGAAGATTGTTTTTACAAGAGGAGGTGGAACCATTTTACCTGACAAAGTGACGCAAGGCTGAATTGTAAGACTAGTGTTACTGGAGCAACAGAGAGCACACGGGCAGCAGAAACTGCCAGCAGAAAGTCAGAGTGTAGAGCCAAAGCTCCCATCAGCCTCAGAAATACTCACTCTCCCTCCAGAAGCAGAGGCACCATTCAGCCGTGGAAACCTTTCCATCCCTGTAGGAGTCGCAGGAGTTGAAAAATGGCCGGATGCAGACCTCGTATTTTTCCAGGTTGATGGCAGCCAGCTCGGCCTGATCCAGGTAAAGGTCGTTATTGGTGTCGAGCTTGGAGAACATCCAACCTATGGAGTCCTTACAGCTGGCGACCAGGCTCCTGTCCAGCACTGTCGACACAAATTCATTTATTCTTATTGCGCAAACAGCTGCACAAATAATACATACAATATAGTACATCGAATCAGGTCAGTGGTCTGAGGAGGTTCACCATCATCCACACTTATTGGTGAAATGAGTGCATTTACTCTACGGGACAATAACACCAAATTTAGCACTATTTCTCTTTTTGACAAAATCACTGATGCCACTCTTACTGACAACTTCTCATGAAGTTCATGTGACTTAGATGCTGCATTACATGTTTTTCAGGCTCATGGTGTCATTTTACAGCATAACCAAGTAACAATGTTAGCTCCAGTTGTTGCAAAATGCTACACACATAACATCACAATTTAATGCCTTGATCAGGGCCGAGCGTCTTTTTAAAAACTCTGTAACAACACTGCTCCTTTATAAACCCTTTGGCAATGTTTTTACCAGTCTTTTTCTGAGAAGTAGTTCATATAATGAGCTCAGAAGATGCTTAGTTCCACCAAGTGTTTGCCAGTTTCTGCTGGCTAGTCTGAAGGAACTGAGTGGGGAATTTGCAGAGAGAGGTTAATCCAGATTTCCTGCGCCTTTTATGCTCCATCTTCTACTTTTCTTACGAACAAAAGTTAACAATCTGAAATAAAGCTACACGATGTACCAGGAAAATATTGAATTTCAATACTTTTAGTAAATACTGCAATGACAGTAGAAATTATGATAAAGATGTTTTTTGATCTTTTTCCACAACGTTGTCTACCAGCTTTAGCTTCTACTGAAAATAAAACATCTGATGGAGTCAAGAGTAGCAAAGTCAATCCATCGAGCGAAATAGCTACTGGCATGCAATTTGATACATTGTGCTACTGCAGTGAAATACTATATGTTACATAACATTATCTCTATTGATAAAGTATTACTAGCCTTAACAAAATGTCTGTGTCATCTGGTGGAAGCAATAAGTACAGATCAGTTTTTGTTTGTTTTGATTATAAAAGCAAAAAAAAAACAAAAAAAACATCTGGATGGAAAACCTTTATGAACAGATAGGAAAGCAGTCCTACTAAAAGCAAGGTGCTCATTGTTCACATCAGCGATTTGACTGACAGAATTCTCTTATGTTCTCTTAGAAATGCAATAAAAAAAAAACAAGTCGATTTTGAGTTGCTGAAAACCCAAACCGTGTAAATGTTTTCATAATGCCGTGGTGATTAACTGAGAAAAGGCTCTAACCTGACGTAGTGCTGGCTGCTGGGGATCTGGCCCCTTGCTTGCTGTTATTGTTCTGCTTGGCGTTGGTCTGCAGGAGCTGGAACCAATCCTTCAGACGCTCGCCGAGATCAGACAGATCCTGCCCGGTGCAGCTCTCTGTGAAAGCCAGATGGAGGGATACGCATGACGTATTTTCTGCGCGCAGAGGGCATGTGTCAAACTATTAAAAAAACGAGGAGGCCGATATAAAACTGGTGTGGTTATCACGCTTGTAGACTACGCTTATTAATTATTCTGCTATAAATTTGGATCTCACCGTGGCTCCCCTCCCTGGACGCAGGTGCAGCAGTTGGGCAAGGACACAGACCTGAACACTTCAGGGTGAGAGCTTTCCCAGTGAGACACGCCTGCTGCTCTAGCTTGCACTGCAACACACACACACACACACACAGAGGGGATCATTACACGCAGACACACAAGCCAGCAGCGTCGACAAGGGGACACAAAGGTGAACCAAAATGAGTTTATTGCTGCAACACAGATCAAATATTCGTTAGGTGACTGACTGTAAACCCTGATTCAAATCTGAGACCTGCTCCTAAATGTGTCGACATCCAACCTCTGCTCACTTGCAAGGTCAGGAATAGGGATCCGTGAGACAAAGCATTAATCAATAAACATACAGGACCCTGTCACCGCGAGTTGCCAATTGGTCCCTCTGAGGTAGCATATCATGGCTCTTTGTCCTGGGTTTTCCCAGGAGACGCTTCTCGCACGGCTCAGATCAGAATGTTCTTCTGTTTTCATCCCAAACTACACGGCACACTGTCAGAATACATAACAGATTTATCGCTTTTAACAGCCGTGTGTGTGTGTGTGTGTGTGTGTGTGTGCGCGTGTGCGTGTGTGTGCGTGTGTGTGTGTGCGTGTCTTCACGCAACATATGCTTCTCAAACACATTAAGTAAGTGCCACAGTAAAGGTGATGTTTAACCAAAGCATTCATTTCCATATTTTGCACTGCCTCACTAAGAGGAATGCAGCCAAGATTTTTTTTTTCCCCCCCTATTGATTTTATGGATGTTCAGTGATTATTTCTGTTTAATCTTGAGTAAATAAAATATTGTTTTATAGCCATCTGGAAAGGACAGCGGTAAATAATGAGTAATACGCAAATGAACACATTATCATCTCAAGAATATATAGTAAACAGGAGTGTAGGAGTGGATAATATGATTCAGTGGAACTGAGCTAACTAGTCATATTCAGTAATAGAATATTTTGCTTGTTTATCAGATCAAAAGTAAAAGAAAGACCTTCTCGCATGTATTAAACATACTTTTCCTTAAGCCTTCATTTCGACATTAAACATGTTTCTTCTATTTAATATAACTTCTTTAATATTCTAATATTAAATATTTTATTTTCATAAGCTGCATGCATAAAGTCATCATAATTATGCAAAATAAAGGCCTTAATACACCAGTCTGTAATCTACATAGTGTGTTTCATCTAGTGAACTGAGTTACTGGTATAAATGAACTTTTCAATGATATTCTAATGTACTGATTGGGCCTGTCCTTGCAATAGTGAGGACTTTATTATTTTTGGATTTCAACTAGAGAGTAAAGTGAACAAAGTACTAGAAGTAAATAAGACTCAATGACCAAGACCTTCTCAGAACAGGAGAACAACTCACAAAAACAAACCAAAAAATCTCCCATCAACAATGTGAAATCTGTTAAACATACAGTAAGCAGTACTCAAATGTTACACTTTCCGTTGAGTTCTTTCCTAAATTTTATGTCTTGATGCTTCACTGTTTCATATTGTAACAGAATTAGGTTAAATGTTGTCAATGTGCTACTAGTTTAGTCTAGAGAGCTTCAACGGTACACATTTGTACAGACCTTAAAACATTGGAAAATGTACCTTTGAGGCGTAGTTGTGTCCGTCTGATCCACACACTGGCCCGGTGGAGGAGATGGGACATGGCTGGCAGTTCCCATCAGGAGAGCGCAGAGCGGGCTGCTTCAGTCTGTGGGATGGGGGACATGCAAATACTTCACCCTTACTTCATCAAGCTAAGACGGCCGCTGCCAAATTAACTCAGAGTCGAGACGCCGCAGCTCCAGGCTGGGCATGAGATCATGATGCAAAACAGCCCCTCCATGTTGTCTGAATGTATCAGCTTCTCATTACACAGCAGGAGCCTCTTATTGTTCCCACTCTGGCCAGCAGCAAAACACATCCCACTCGAGCAGCAATGTAGACTATCAGTGTTGACCTCATGTCAGTGTGCTGGAGGAAGTTTTCTCAATCTTCCTGAGTTTGGAGAATTAGTCAGTCAGTCTTTCCACACACGCTCACCTGTGCTCCAGCTTCTTGCGGTTGACGCACACGGCTCTCTGGTAGCCCTGGGCGATGCACACCTTGTGTCGGCTACACTTAACCTTCTGACAGGGGTCCTTGGTGGTGTCTACGTCTGGGAAACAAACAGGAAATTAGACGCGAACGGTGATGCTTCCCCAGCTTCTTTTCTCTGCTAACAAGTAGATTCCTCTGGTTCTAGTTTTACATTTGGCTTCCAGCCTCGGCTCCCACGTGGCTCGCCTTGGCTTACTCAGAAAGACCTGAGAGTTGGTCTGAGTTATTACATAAGCGCAGAGTTGTTGCTCTTTTGACGTTGTAAAATTACATTAAGCTCTGTATTGAACTGAAGGAAAATAAAGGAGGATGTTCTCACAAATAAAAGCTTAAAACACTTTGAAACTAAATTTTGTTAATATTTTCCTAAAGCTTTGTTTTCGTTGCTGTCACAGAATTCCACGTTTTGTCATGGCTGTGACATTACTTCCTGTTTTCCTCGAGGCACACTGCCCTGCATGTTTCAGGTGTTTCCCAGCTGCAACCCACCTAATTCCAACTGACGGCTGATTGACAGGCACTTGCTGAACTGCAATCGCCTGAATCAGGAATATTAAGGCAGGGAAACATCTAAAATATGCAGGGCAGTGTGCCACGAGGTCCATGGCTGGGAAACACTTCTCTGGACTACAGCACGCCAACGCGAGTAAATCTTCATCAGTGAAGACAGATTGTTTGCATAACGTAGCATGAGGTCTGCTGCTGCAACATTTATGCAGTGCTTGTGTAAATATTGCAGCGATAGCAATGGAAGGCAATACTATTCACCTATAGCAGCCTCATAGGAACAAGTATGTTTGTACGAAAGTAAAGCGCAAGATGTGTAGCACTTTGGTAGTTCCTATGTTTAAAACGGAGCACTTTGTCTTTAGACTTGAAGCTGTGTACCTGCTGCCTACAGTGCAACAAAAGAGCAGAGCCTGTACCAATACAGTAAGGAAATATTTGTTTTTCATGGCCTGCTGCAGAAGGAACAAGCCCTCTGCTGTGATCTGAGGACATGGTGGTGCGTTTTTTATGCTTGGTCAGTTTGCAACAAACCAGTCTGAACCCTATTGTGTTATCTGTTCCAACCTCTCTGTCACCCCGGGTAGGAACAAAGTCGTACCAAAAGACATCTGTGACATCATGTTAGATGTGCATAAGCCTGAAACGGGCCTCAAAGCGATCAGCAAGAATCTGGTTGAGCTATTTCATCGTGGAAGAATTATATAGCCATCATTCACTTCCTTTGTCCAGGGCTTCATGAAAGATCTTATTATTGGTACACATTTTGTACCAGGCTGTCTTAAATTTGACATTGAACATCTAACTGATTCTAGAAGGAATTAGGAGAAAGTTCTGGGGTAAATATGAGAACAAAACCAGACCATTTGGGCTCAACTCAGACCTGCTGTGAATGCCCAAGTGCAGAGTCCTCACATACTCAGAAAGCTAAAACATCTGTGTCGGTTCATGGAACAAAAAATCCTGGACAAGAACCTTCCTCTCTAAGCCATAAACAACAAAGGATGACAATGGCTTCTCTTCTTTTAGTGCTACATCAATTAGTCACTTTTTGCATGAATGTGGTGGAACTGTAACAGTCTCTCTGATTTATTTATGGACATTGCATACCAATCTTTAGCCGACTCTGACAGGGAAAAGCTTCTTGCTACTTCAACTAAATTTAAATTGCCGGCTCGGTGGGTCTCCATATCACTCACTCTTGAAGCAGCTAAGGCTGGACAGTGTGTCAGCCTTTCTCTATATTCTCATCTGTCACAGCTATCTACTCCAAACAGGCCTCCCAGAGCCTGACCTGGAAGTGGCCTTGCCGTCCTTTTTAACGCCGGGCGGTCTTCCATTCATCTGCATGTCCGCCTCTGTTTGCTGCCAGAGCACAAAAAGGCAACTCATCTGTGCGCCTGTAAATCATGCTCGAATTCATTTTCTTCTCTCACTGAGTGCCGTTTTTATATCTATATTGTCATTAAGCAGACAGGCTTATCATCTCCTCTCTTTTCCCCCCCCCCCCTTCCACTGAATATATTAATGCGGCAAATTCCCGTGGATTATTGTAGCCGTCGGACAGATATCTGATTTTTAGAAGCAAATCCGAAACAATACGACGAGCTGTCGGGACTGAGATTGTTACGCAAGTGACAGGCTGACTGCTCCGCGGCAGGAACTGTGAACGCCCAAATGCAGACTCCTCACTCAGAATGTCAATATTAAAGCCTTATATTTGGTTAACTTTCTGTATGTCTCCCGCGGCGCCACCGGCTTCCTCTGCTCTCCGCCCCTTTTTGTCCATTTTGTCTTTCTGATGCAGGTCTGTTGTTCAATACCCACCAGAACACAGGCAAAAAAAAAATAAAATACAGCACCAAACTCAAAACAGCTTCATTTATACAAAATGTATTTTAAGCAAATCTTTTACTGAAGCAATAAAGAAACCAAAATAATCCTGCCTTCTGGGATGGAAGCATTTCTGATGAAATTTTGTCCCCTGTGAGCAGCTAGAATACTGGCACAGCGTTGTGTTGTGAGTGCAGAAGCATAAGGTGGCTTGCCTGAGCCTCATGTTAACTTAACAAGCTTCCACGGATTAAAGCAGTGCCTGCAATGATGACGTTTCCATAGCAACAGGCTCTCCGTGGTCTGAGAATCATTTCTTGGTAGACTGTGATTTGCAGCTCAATCTGCTGCTTCTGAGAATCCTCTCTCTAGATGTGTTTGAAACCCCCGATGTCCGACTGTTGCACAAATCGGCATCTCTTTCAGCTTTTAGGATTCCTTCGTGCGGCTTCCAGCGTCCGGATCACGCCCTCTCCTTCCGAGTGTGCATGGTCTGTGCTTACTACTTCCTCCATCCGGCTGTCCTTTCTGCATCTAATTCCTGAAAGCCACCTTCTTTCTGAAAGGCTCTTCTTTGGTATTAAACTAATGCCTGCAGAGGAAAACCTCTCCTAATTAGGCCTGCCAGTGCTTCTGTCTAATCCAATCCAGATTTGGATGAGGTTTATCCCATCAGATTGAGGAGAGTTGGAACGGAGCTAAGGCCACATCCTCATCATCAACTCTTTTATCCTCTATTTACAAAGCCGGCCAGTAACGTCAGAGCTATGCGGTCTTCAGTTGACGCTATGCAAAACTGTCCGTTGCACTTTAAACTTCACCACATTTTTCATCTTACAACCTCTGGATTCTGGGTATTTTATTGAGACTGTCAGTTTCGATCCCTGATTCAAACGGTTGCATTTTCATGCGATCAGTTGCTGCAGAAACTTTCATGTATTCATTTAAGTCAGGTGTGCAGCAGCAGGGAAATACTGAAAAGTAAAGAGGATGTTGTTTTCTATCATATATCACATTTTGCTTGTTGGCTTAAATGTAAAACTCATCTGGCCAGAGCATCGTTTGCCACATGCTTGGTGCGTCTCCTACATCTTTTGAGGGATTTAACAGGATTTTATATGACTTTCCTGCAACAATGGCTTTTGCTTTTATATAAAAACCAGATTTGTAAAGCCCACTAATGTTTTCTAGTCTTGCAAGTCATTGAGGTTTTCACAAGACAGCCATATTTAAACTGAGATTAATGGTAATTGGTGAAAGGTTTATTCAGGGGGTTCATTATAAATCCTCATCACTCCTTTCAGATTTTGAAAAGATGGTCAAGGATTAATGAAATACTGAAGCAATTAAGTCAAATCAGAGTCAATGGGTTTAATTTGAAGAAGTTCCATTTACAACCCCACGAATAGTAAATGAAAAGGCTGCATGTGAAGTGACAGCTGACATCTGAGATGTTATTCTTCACTTGTTTTCAAAAATAACAGAATTTTTCCAGCAAAAAAACCCAAAAACACAATGAAGCTGCTGGTGCTTCATCTGATGCAGAAATGCAGGATCTTGTTAGTAACCTAATAGCATCAGTGTCTGTGCATTTGAAGTACCATGTCACCAATAATCTATCAAAAGCCTCAAGAGGTGTTAAACTCCAAACCTTAGAGTGTGCACTCAGCGAGTTTTACTATCTTCTTGCTCTCTGCCATTGATCTGAAGCCAACGATTTGCCACAAAGTGTATTCACCATTCATCGGGCCTTCTGATATCGGTGTCTAAGGATCCGATGTAAACTGGATGAGGCCCTTCCGCAAACTGTGTGCAAGCCTTGGACGTGCTAGTGTGGGTGCATGTGCACACTTGTTTGCTCTTAGAAGTCTAAACTACAAATGCCCCAGCTGCAGTGTTTGCTGTCTTAAGAGCGGGGTGATTCAATGAGCAGCTAGATTGATGAATCAACTGCAGAAATCAGCTCCAAATTACCCTGACATCTCCCTCGCTCAGCACACTGCTGACTTTAAGAGCAGTCAGCTGCTGCCGCGTCTGAATGCAAATTCGAACATCAGCCTGTTGTCTGCGCTGGCTTTCTAACTCTGAGTGTAAGGAGTGTTGACAGTTCCGAAGCTCTGCCTTCCTGTGCAGAGACGCCTGGCTGAGAAATGACGCCCGCAGGCGGCGCAGCGCTCCGGAGTGAAGACATCACACTGATTTAGGGACGTCTCAAAGGGACAAATCTCTTTTCACTTCTGCGCTTCATTAGGCCACTCATAAAGGAAGGCAGATCAATGGTGGGAGGTAGAGGAGTCCCATCAAAAGTGAGGAAGGGAAGTAGATTAAAGGCTTGAAACTGCAGAAAATCAAAGTCGAAATCCTCCTTTCTGAAGCGCAGCCTTAATCCTTGCAACATTACTTGATGAATTCTGATCAGTGACAGTTCGGTTGGCTGTGAAACCAAACAGCTGGTAATTAAAGTGATCTCCGATGCTTAATGACATCAAAACAAGCCACATTTTGCAATATTTGACATAGAAACAGGTCAAAATACAGACGTTCTAACAATTTATTTATTTAATTTTTTTGCAATGTAATTTTTAATGAGATCTCGTAATGTTAAAAACATGCTATATTTCTTATGTAAATAAAGTTTGTTTCCTGAAGTGGCTGTTTGCATGTGACTGAATGCATTTGTTTACGATGCTAATGTTAAAACAGGACAGGAGTTAAACTGCTGCCCCGTTGTGTGAACTTAAAAATGCTCAGTGAGAGAAGAAATGATTTGCAAGCATTGGAAAGAAAGTCTGTTGTCTTATATTTAGCAGGCCTAATACAGACGTCCTCCCTTGAACAATAAATCAAAGTACATTAACTTCCACCCTCTGATCTTATGCCGCCACCTCTCTGTCAAGGTTTTTATGACGGAGTATAATTAGTCTTTCATTAAAGCTCTTGGAAATTGTGCTAATGTACTCTGCTCTTCAGCTGATTCCACTTAAGCTGCAAATCGGCCAACAAAAGACAACAATAGCTGACAACTCAATGCTGTGTCGGGACTTTGCTTTGCGGGAACTCAATTAGGGCCGCAGTAGATGCAGGAGTCGGGAAGGTGACCGCAGAGAGCAGAGAGAGAGAAAAAAAAATAGTAGGAGGAAACAGAAAGAGGTGCTGCTCGGTCGAAGTTAAGGCAATTCTGTTATCACTGGAGGGCAACTCACTCGTTACAAATAAAACAGAATACTAATATCTTTCCGAGTTATTTTTATGAAAACTGTCTCTCACTACACAGTTAATGCTGAGCTCTCAAATGGAGGAAAATCTGGCTTTGCCTTGTGTGTACTTTTCAATTTCTGTAATGCATCTCTTAGACTTATCAAGGCTTTACATTAAATTACACGCATAAACAACGGCTTAAAAATACGCTTACGGGTAATGACGGATGGTAATATTACCATCCGTCAAATGTATTTCACAGGTTAGGGGAAACAAAAATAAACAAAGTAGATGTTTTGAAGGAAGTGAAGAAATGTCTAGGCCATCGCTGCTTAGTGATTGTTTGTTCCCCCTATGGGAATAACCAATCTCCAGAGCAAGCAATTCCCCTCCAAAACCGTTTGCTGCAATACTGCCGACAACAAAACCTCCTTGTTTGCTTTCAGAAACTGAATTAACCACTCATGCAGACAACACAGGGAGTGTGAGACTTACTGTCATTAGAGCCTTGGTTTTCATCCCAGGTTCGCACATAATCATCCTGCAGAAACATTGATAAAAGTAAGTAAGTGGTGTGTTTAGCAGCTGCAAGGAAAAAGCAACAAAGTGTCACAGGTAGTTTGAAAGGTATAACATCCGAGTATCACACAGCAAAAGAAATGTGATTTCCTTTATCGCTGCACACCGACTATGATGTGAAGGCTGGCGTGATAAGTGACTGTCAGTTGGATAAAACAGCTACATTCTGCTCTGCATGTTTTATGTAAATAAGTTGAACGAATCTGATAAGTGGGACATATGCCGTTATTGGGAGCGTGTCTTTTGACTAGACTTCTTTTGCCCCCGGATTTTAATTAGAACATTATTCGTTCTAATTAAACTACAGAAGGCAGGTGAAGGGGGGGAAAAAAGAAATGGCACACAAACTTGTAGTAAAAGACAATGAATGGAGAGAAGAATTGTAGAGAAGCAGTAGATAAAAGGAAAGACAACTGACCTCAACCTCCTGGCGAAACGAGAGCAAAAGGAGAGAAAAGTCAGTTAGTTTCAGCAAAGGGAAAAAAAAAAAAAAATTTCAAGTTCAGCTATAAAGCTGCATTCAGTGATGTTACAATTTGATGATGGGAACACACAATGTGCTCCTTCTGCATAATTTAAATGTCAAAAGGCAAGAAAAATGCAAAAAAAAGTGAACCTATAAGGACATTCCTTATCATGGGACTCATACTACTATCAGTCAGATTGAATATAAACATGGGTTTACATTTCAGTCTGGAAGAAGCCTAGAAAAATCATTCGCACCAAAATCTTGAAACACCCACATTTGCAAACGTGTTAAAGCACACATGATTAAATCTGCTTTAGATCAAAGAAGCCCCTCAGGCTCGGCTGCATAATGTAAAGCTTTTAGAGCATATTGCCGCATCTGATATAATACAAACATGAGTCATTTCAAAATATTTCCTGTTTAGCCACACAAGCAATCCTTAAGCAATGACTTACTCATCACTGTAAACATTTACTGCACCGGAAGCAAGAGCCAGCAGCTGCTCAGGAGGCGATAAATTCCCAAACAACATGTGAAATAAACAGGCTTCATTGAAGCAGGGATCGCTGCCACGACTTTTTATATTTGCACACAAACACGGACTTAAGCATTACTCGCCTTAAGGTGCATTATGGAAATATTCGCACCTTTTGTATTTTACCTAGTTCGTTTTCTTCCAACCTCTAACTTCTATTTGTTTTTTAGGGATTTTGATGCTGTAGATCAATACAAGTTACTTTAGCAAACGTAAATCTAGAAACTGCGCTCGTATTCAGGTCCCCAAAGTTAACACTTAGTAAAACTAACTTTCATTGTAATTACAGTGACGCGTCTAGAATTTATTTTTTTTTCATCATGATTTGAAAAAAACAGCTGAAGTTCAATCAGATTGGATGAAGATGATCTGTGAGAAACTAATTTCAAGTTTTGCCACTGATTTTGATTTGGATTTAAGTCTAGATGTTGACTGGGCCACTCCAACACATAGAAATATATTCAGATCGAGGATCGTTCTTGCTGTGCGCTTTGTGTCGTTGCCTTTCTTGAAGGCAATCTTCCTCTTTCTCAAGTGTTTGGCATCCTCTATCAGATTTTCCTTCTCTACAATTGTCATGTGTTTAGCTTTCTGTCTACTTTGAGCAGCTTCCCTTTCCAGTGATATTACCACCACCATGTTTCACGGTGGACATAGTGTTTTCAGGATCATGCGCTGGTTCAGTCACAAGTACGGTTTCAAAATGTGCAGGACCACATTCTACCATGTTTGCTGTGTCCCCTTCATGGGTGGTGGGAAAGTGCAAAAGTGACGTCTTTCCTCTTGCTGCTCTTTCACAAAGCCCAGATTTGTGTACAACTAATAGTTTTCCTGTCAACAGATTGTCCCACTTGAGCTGTGAATCTCAGCTTTCGCACTGTTTCCATGTGTCTCTTGGCCGTTGATTAATATTCTTCTTGCCTGGTCTGCCAGTAAACTTGTGCTTGTACCATCCTCCCCTTTTAAGGTGATGGACTGAGTATTATTCTGCAAGATGTTCAAAGGTTGGGATACTGTTCTTATGATCTAATTCAACCTTATTTTTAACCAAATCTTTATCCATAATCTGTCTGCTCTCTTTCTTATGTCTTCATGATGCTGCAAGTCCACTAACGTTCTCTGACCAGCAAAGACGAGATGTATATTTCCTGATATTAGAAAGGGGGTGTTCTTCTTACAGACTGAGTGACTTCTGAAGGCAGTCGATTGCGCATGAAGCGGGTTAGATGTAAATGTGTGTCACACTTTCCACGTTCTTCCTTGTAAACATTTAGAGAAAAACATGTCTCGTGTTCCTTTCACTTCACAGCATCAATCAATCACGTAAAATCCCAGGATACATAAATGTTTGTGGTACGTGAAAGACATCCAGGGGTATAAAGTGTGTCCTCCGCCTGCTGCAGTCCTTTATATCACCAAAACATACACCTGCGGTGAGCTGCCTTTGTCGGCTGAGCTTCATGAGTGATTGTCAGCTACGTTGTTCAACCTTGTCGGCTCTGACGGAGGCCAACATTACAGCCGGGTGAGACCTCAAACAGTTTACGACCTGGCCGTTAATCTGATGCCTCCCATGCCTCCTTTATCGATGCCGCGGCTCTTGCATTATTTAGCAACCTTTCTGTATTTGTGCTCCTGCCAGCACAGATAAGGAAACCATCCTGCAGCACTAACAGGACTGAAAATCAATGATTTTATAAAAGAGAGGCAGCACAAAATGTATTTGGGGAAGGGATAAATTCTCCCAGCTGAACACCCGAGAGTGAGCTTGACGCATGGAGAGAGGTGACACAATGGAGAGGTTACACCGCGTGCATCTTCACAGACCGAAAGGCAGGAGCGAAAAGACAGCTAGGTTTAACACTGAATTGATTAAAGGAGAGATAAAAACACTGAGCTGTGTCCGGGAGCCGTAGGATCAAGCTGATAAGATCGCAAGAATCCGAGAAGCTTAGCATCTCTAACAAAGTGCCAAAATACTGACTGACGGAGAGTCCCAGCCTTTGTGATGGAAAACATACAAACTCAGACCAAAGCAAGGTATTGACAGACAGAAACTGTGTCGCTCAGCTGCAGGACAAAAAGAACAAACAGTCAGGTGGCTGAAATGTGAGAATATGACTTTGTGGGTCTGTTTGACAAACCGCTTGTGTCGCTGACAGGCACTTCTGAGCAAATGTCAGCTGTCAGCTGCAGCCTGTGTTCACTGGAGGGGTTTGCGCATAGCGCGCCGCTGCGTCATCAACACGAAAGGACACAGTAACAACCCTCTTCTGTAGCGATCTGCTGCTACCAGATGAAGGTTCCCACTCAACCTTTTCTAGCAATTACTGTAATATTGTCCTGTAGTGGATTCATTAGCCGCAATCAAAAATCTCATCGGGAGAACAATGGTTGAAGAATCCCAGGGGGCGATGCGATTTATGCGTTGCTTTATTTGATGTGTGCCCGCGAGATGACAACACAAGCATAAGGGTTTGTAATCGCTAAGTGTTTCCGACCTTACTAGGATTAAAAACAATCACTGTCCTTGTCCAAAAGATTTCATACCTTGGTCTCTACACTCTAAAAATACTGAGCAATTTATACAATATTTAGGATTATAATCATTTTGAAAGCTTTATGTAACCCTGAGTGGTTCCGTCCTTCCTTCTGTCTTTCAGCGTTAGTTGTAACATCACTTTGCTTCTGTCCCCCACTCTTGTGTTCTCATGCAGCGTTTCATAATGCAGCTGGACTCCCAGTGAAGCGCTTTCGTTCCTTCTTTCTGACAACACACAACTGACCGAATGTGGGAAAAAGAGACTGCAATAAAGCCAGATGGGATGGCTTATTAAGCAACATTCCCTGCCTCCAAAACTGTGCCATCGTTTGACTGAATCACCAAAGACAGGAGCTGGTCTTAACTCGGTCTCTGGAGGAACCAAGTTTGCATGTTCAGCTCACAGTTGTGTGACTGACTGCGAAAGGCGGTCAGAAGGACATGTAGCAAGAAAAGCAAAAGATGCTGTGTGTTTCTTTCTGTAGCATAAGCTGCATATATCCCTAAGTTTTGCAGACCGAGTTGTTCAGCTGATAAAGAACAGCAGAAGTCGTCTTGTATCTGTGAATTAGAAGAATAAGTTTGAATGTTCATGCAAACTTGTATTGTCTTGTTCAGCTCGCAGTTGTCAGTCAAGCATGCAGTATTTCTTTAAAAACCTAATGTCATGAACCCTCTAGAATAACATACCAGAAACTCAATGTTAATTGTTCTGCAGGGAACAACTTCAAACTAAGTATGTGAACATCACACAAGTAAAGTAGAGGAAGACTAAAATTATTAATATTCTGTAAACAATGAAGGCATAAAGCTCCCATAAACTTGAAGGTATGCCTAAAGTTCCTGTCAGTCAGCGCCTGTTTGACCTCATTTTACTGCCAAGCTACTTATTTAAATCTTAATCTTAAGTCTTGAGTCTTTGGTTCTTGAAAATTGCAGAATACTATCCTCTATTACGGGCTGCACAGTGGCGCAGTGGGTAGCGCTGTTGCCTTGCAGCAAGAAGGTCCTGGGTTCGATTCCCGGCCCGGGGTCTTTCTGCACGGAGTTTGCATGTTCTCCCTGTGCATGCGTGGGTTCTCTCCGGGTTCTCCGGCTTCCTCCCACAGTCCAAAAACATGACTGTCAGGTTAATTGGCCTTCCCAAATTCTCCCTAGGTGTGTGTATGGTTGTTTGTCCTGTTTGTCTTTGTGTTGCCCTGCGACAGACTGGCGACCTGTCCAGGGTGAACCCCGCCTCTCGCCCGGAACGCAGCTGGAGATAGGCACCAGCAACTCCCGACCCCGTTAGGGAGAAGGGTGACGGAAAATGGATGGATGGATGGATATCCTCTATTACCCCAGTGGTTCCCAAAGTGTGGGGCGCGCCCCCTTAGGGAGGTGCAGTGCTATTGCAGAGGGATGTGAGGGGCAGGAACCAGCATACATGAATGGAAAAAAAAAAAAAAAAAACGTTACACAAAAGTGTTTCACTGTAAAGATGGTTTGTATAGTGTTTTGTTGCAACCTGAAGTTTGAAATAAACTTCAGTGGAGTTTGAAAACAAAACATGTGTATAGGTAGGTTTATGTCTGGTTGAATGATGATTTTCTTTTAATTTTTTGAAGGAGGATTTTATCGTCTAATCTTTGGGAACCACTGCTCTACACTACTTACCATGGCACACCAATTATGATAAATTATCATAATTGAAGGAAATGGTGATCTTATAAAATCTCAAAATTACCTTTTATCATCAGACAGAAGTCCAGGCAGTTCCACAGACCTTCAGTGTTCATCACCTTCCAACATTTGAAATCCTCTGACCCGCATGTCCTCTGGTTTTATGATTTTATTGTCTTCTTATTGATCAAGACACTTTCTGTATGCAAATTAATATCCTTCAGGTGGTACTGAGAAAACTCCAACACGTCAACTTAACATACGTGACTTTTGAAACCATACGATGAAGCGTTTCATTTATTTTTACTTAAATCAACATTCATGAAACAAAAATCAGCCAAGTTACTTTTTCAGGACTCGCAAACAAAATACACAATTCATTATTTAAAGAAAAACATAAAGCCAGTCTGAGGTTGTCGGCACTACAATATATAATGCTGCATTCAACGTCACTTCAATTCCTCCCATAGTGTTTCTCATAAGCACTCACTAGCTGTTCACAGCTTCTCTGGCTTGGTGTCATACAGAGCATGGCAGATATGAAACAAAGCTCCCTCTCTCACCAATATTCTCATTCCATACATTCTCTCATCATCAGTGCGCACTGAACCGCAGGGCACGAGACACAAACCTCCTCATTCCTGCACGCAAGAGGACTTCAAGCGGATGCTTCGCAATCACAGAGCATAAGCATGAAATAAAGAGGGGATGGAGGAGCGGGTTATGAGTGATGGGTAAATGAAAGGTGAAGCAGAGGTGAGAGCATTCTGGGAACTGATGAGTACTTAAAACGAGAGCGAAGGCAACAAAACGCCTACTGTTTTCATGTGAACTCAAGTTCTCGACAAGAGCAATTACATTTTTAATCTTGCATGCTTGTGTTATTTTTCTGTCCTATAATATTAAAAATGTCTAAAATGGGACAATCTTGAATAATGTGACCATTTTTGAATACGTTTTTTAATCCTTCGAAACATTTTTTGCCCACCAGTGAAACACTGAATGGGAAGGAACCGTAACAATTAAAAAAGTTTAGCAGATGGATTGTAAAATTTGTACTTTACTTTATTCGTGCTATATTTTGTCGCCTAGGCAACACTCTGCTGTATGTTTGACTGGAAATATTGAATGATTGGGATTTTATTTCATCCTGACATTGTTACAGTTTCTGAGTGAGTTGACAGAAAGAGGGTACCACCAAATATGACTGAAAAAAGAATGACGGGTCATACAAAAGGCAATTTCATAAGGAACTATTTTTAGGAATAAATGTGCTTTTTCCCCCAAAATGGATGGTCTAACTTTCAGGGACAACAAGGACACACAAACTCAATTGATAATTGTCATGAGAAATGAATTTCTCCTTTCTTCGAAGTTCTTTTCTTCTTCTCCCCTTCTGTTATTATTACATCATCACTCTCCAAGACAGGCATGAATATGTCTGTGATTGCTCACAGGGTCCATAGAGAACCTTCCGTGTGATGGAAAACAGAGGTCCATTTCTATTAACCTCTGGCCACTCGGCTGGACGAGGAGCAGTATTTATTTGCCACAGAAGCAGGACAATAAAATAAATCTCCAACCAAGAGTAGCATCTTGGGGTCACCACGTCACGTGACATGAATTAAGACGTTATCTGCATACTAATTGGATGTTTTGGGAGTGAAGCTATAAAGAGAGAAAAAAAAAATTCTGACCTCACATTACAAACTCAGTGAATTAATTTTGTTAAACTCCAGTGTGGTTTTAAGTAAAACGAAGTGGTTTGATCAGATGAGGCTATCAGGAATAAACACTAACAGGTGCGTCTGGTGTAAAACACTGGATAAAGATGGAGAAAAGCCCTTCCTGGTTACTCTAAAGTATGATGCGGACCTGTGATCTGGAAAACTTGTTCATGTAATGCTAAGCAAATATTTCAAATACATTAGACTAAATACTTCCAGGCCTTGAGAGCCACTGTCCTGCAATTCACAAATATTTTCGTTCAAACACATGTGAATAGAATGAACAGCCCATTACCAGGCTTCTGCAGAATGTAATAATGTGATATTCATGTGTGGTGGAGCATGAAAAAGTCACAGGACATTGTCTATCAAGACTTGAATTAGACGTCCTTGACGTGGGGAGATTGTGCAGAGATCCCTCTGTCTGCATGCTCCAATTTTAAAATGTTATTAGAGGCAGTCCTGCTCGCAAAATAGGGTTTTGTAAAGTTTTATCACCAAGGTTACCAACAAGTGTGGCAGGAAAAAATGAATCATTTTAATCTCAATACTTAAAAAAAAATAATAATAAAACTACTAACATAGTTTAAGCAGAGAATTGAATAGGCAGAGGTCAGTTACTGATATAAAGGTACACAGATGGTTTAGGGTTTCTATATCCTCTCCATCACCGTCTCAGTCAGCTGGATTTAAGTAGGTACCTAAATGTTTGCCTTATCATAGAAAATATGAGGAGTTACTGTGTCGACATCAGACCTCAGGCAAAATGGTGGTGTGGTTATCAGTACCTATATGCTTCTCTGATTTCAGTCTGGTCTCCTAAGGCTTTATATATTCCCTCTGTGTCTTTAAGTGCTCAAATCTTTTCTCACAGAATCAGAAGAAACATGCAGTTGGCCGAGAGTGAGTCTGTACATGCACGGTTGTCTCCGTGTTGGCCCCGTTATGGATTTTGAGGCACTTTCTTTGACCTTGCTGATTTGCAGACCACACGAACACGCAGAAACAGCCACAAAAATCCCACTTGTACCACAAAATGTCTGTGCACTCAGGCAGGCCCTGTACTCACTGTCTATAAATAACAGTGGCCCTTGTGCCCCTCAGGGCCCCTGTGGGGAATAAGAAAACAGTCTGCAACTCACAAGAGAATCAGGTACAAACAGCAAGACCCTTCACACTCCACCGGAGACACCAGGCTCGATGGAAAACAAGACTTGTACGGCAATGGAAAATCAATGGAGTTGCCTAGGTGAGCGATACGAGAAGGATGAGAATGATTTGAGGGAGAAGCGGCTAAAAGAAGGCATCTGAATAAGAGGCACAAATAGAGCCACGCTAAGACGGCCAAATTTGGCTCCTTCAGAGGAACAGCAGACTGGGAATGACATTCATTGAGATACTGGTGGAATTTGGGCGGATAACAACGCAAAGAATCCACAAACACCAACATATTTTTATAAAGTCCCAAAACTGGATGTCCTTGGTTCCCGTTTATGCCTACTTAAAGTTGTCCGTTCCTTGTCTTGTTTTAGCTCAGAAAAACACTTTCCTTTTGCCCTAAATTTAGCTTAGACAAAAATGCTGAAAGTCTGGCTTTATCAGAGCATTTGATCAACCAGGGCTATCTTTCTGTCCAACATTTAGACATCATTAAACATCTATACGTAGATGTAACTGATACATTTCAATCTGGACTTATTCCTGCAGCTCTCATTTCTTTGTTGTCGTCTATTTCTAACTGTGGTGATCTTCCCAGCTTTCTTTGAAAACCTTTGTCACGCTTTCATGCAGCCCCTATGTTCCTGGAAATCTCCATCTAATCCTGGTTGCTAGGACACCGACAACTCAAGTGCTCATCACCTGAATCCCCACTGTGAAACCATGTGATGGCAGCATCATTCTGTGCATATTTCGTATGCACAATAACAGCTAAAGACAGAAAGCCTACTTGCAGATGCATTACATTTGATGACCTGAGCCAGCCAAGATAAGAAGGGAGTAACTTCAGAAGCAAACTGTCAATGTCCTTGAGCTGCCCAGCCAGAAGCCGGACTTAAATCCACTTTGGCAAGTGGCCGTCTTCCTGTGCTGCCATTCCAATTTGACTGAGCTTAAAAGGATCTTTAGAAAAAAAAGCAGGTGAAAAGAACGTCCCACAACAGAAGTTGCCAAACTGGGGAAAACAGAACCAAGAAGACTTTAGACAAAGCTTCAACAAAAGATGATTCCATGGGTGCAAATGCTTATGAAATACTGAATTCACAAGCTGGGCAAAATGAAATCTGCACGGCTGTTTCTGTCTCATGGAAGAACAGTGTGTGTATCTTAGGGAAAAACACTCAAATGTGTTTTAGAATGAGCCTGAAATGGAAGTAAATCTGAAAAGGTTAAGGGATCATAACCTTAAGGAAGATGAATACTTTCTGGTGTTGCTGTATATAAAATATATATGCAGAGTTGCTATGTGCGTGTGTCTAACTTGTTTTTTTCCTGAGTTATATTCCTGTTAACACATTCCTAGCAAGGGTTCTCCCCGAGGCCCAAACAACTGGGTTGCTGCTGTTATTTGAGCAAAACCTTTTGCATCAACAACCTGAATCTGAACTCACACTGGTTGTTAGTCAGGCTGCTTCGGGCCAAACATCGGTAATGGTAGAGACAACCGCTGTGGCTAAAGATATTATGGGATCTACTGCCATGTCTGGTTTAGCATCCTTAATTTAAATCTGCATAACACCTCCAACTCCATTAAAATTACATTAGAGTTTTAATACTGATAAACAAAGCTGTACTGCAGCATGAGAGGACACAAATGAACACTTTCTATTGATCAGAGCTAATAATGCAAAACAAAACTCCTACACAGTAATATATGTAGATCAGTGTAGTTTAGACTTTAGAAAACATTTCCTCTTTAAGAGACTTTACTGTATTTTACTTTATAGTGAGTAGTTCTTTTATATTTTGTAGTGGTTTTCATTGAAAACACTAGAAATTCAGTAAATCATTACTATTATAAATACTTACTCTGAATAAAATATTTTATTGTTTAGTCTAGTTTTTTTGTACTCCATCTTTATTCATTTGAATATCCAATAAACAGCAGAGGTTGTAAACTATAAAGATGCACTAAATGTGATGTAGGCAACACAGCAATATACAGCTCTGGAAAAAATGAAGAGACCTCTGCAAAATGATCAGTTTCTCTGATTCCACTCTGTATAGGTACATGTTTGAGTAAAATGAACATTGTTCTTTTATTCTATGAACTACAAACAACATTTGTTGCACAGTGGCACAGTGGGTAGCGCTGTTGCCTTGCAGCAAGAGGGTCCTGGGTTCGATTCCCGGCCCGGGGTCTTTCTGCACGGAGTTTGCATGTTCTCCCTGTGCGTGCGTGGGTTCTCTCCGGGTTCTCCGGCTTCCTCCCACAGTCCAAAAACATGACTGTCAGGTTAATTGGTCTTCCCAAATTCTCCCTAGGTGTGTGTGTGCCTGGTTGTTTGTCCTGTTTGTCTCTCTGTGTTGCCCTGCGACAGACTGGCGACCTGTCCAGGGTGAACCCCGCCTCTCGCCCGGAACGCAGCTGGAGATAGGCACCAGCAACTCCCGATCCCTGGAGTTGCTGGTGCAACTGTCACCCAAAATGAATATTGTACCTTATACAATATTCATTTGTATAAGGTACAAATGAATATTGTATAAGGGTGACAGGTGACGGAAAATGGATGGATGGATGGACTACAAACAACATGTCTCTGAAATTCTAAGCAACAATGTTGTATTTATTTGCAGAAAATGAGAAGTGGTCAAAATCATAAAAAAGATGCAGTGCTTTCAGACCTGAAATAATGCAAATAAATCAAGTTCATGTTCTATTAGAAACAACAACACAAATGTTTTAACTCAAGAAGAGTTCAGAAATCAACATTTTGATGGAATAACCAGGAGCTTTTCAATGGGGTTCAGTGCAGTGGGCTCTTCATTTTTATATGTTGGGCAGAAACTTCAGTTTTTGTCTGACCTGACCAGCGAACCCTCTGCCATGTGTTGTCTGTGCCCCCGACATAACCCCTGCATGAGCAGAATGCAAATAAATGCTACGTTTTACATTTACACCAAACATGCGTCATTTTCCTTTCACTTCACAGCTATGCACGTTTTGGGTTGTGTACACTTTTGCAAGGCACTGCAGTTACAATTATGTTTGCATACAAAAAGAAATGACACACCAATCTGATAAATGTATGATGTTCAGAACATCTACCAGCTGATTTAAAATCACTGACCTGTCTTTACGACGCCTGTGCCTTCTACTGTGTTTTAACTCCTAATGAAAGACTGTGTCTCTTTAGTCTTCAGAGCTATCACAGCCCTGCTACACCCCTCCTACCCGGCCAAGACACCCCTCAGAGCCACCGCTAGTCATTTCAAGCCCTGAACAGTGCTAAATGGACCACCCATGCCCGAACAGTCGGACACGATTATGATGCAGTCCATCTGCCTTCGCTGCAGAGTTTCTGGATGTTCGAGGCCGAAATAAGAACCTGGAATATGATAAGGAGTGACTCACGGCCAGGGCAACAACATGGCTAGGAAGACTAATGGGTTTCAGATAAGCTGTTATCATCACCCATGTTATTAATGCATCTGAGGGAGTCTGGTTGAACATCAGGGAATACTGGGTGGCTCAGCCGGACTGGGTTCCATTGCTGATAATTTACTGCTACTACAGTTTGTCTTTAATGGAGTACTTGGCTCTGTTGCTACAGATGCCATTAGCCACAATTATGCTTTGCACACTGTGGTGTAATGATAAAACACTGTGATGAACATATATGCAGAGATTTATGAAGGCCTAATGCCAGTAAATGCAAATGATAGGCAAGAGAGTTTTTAAAGGTAAAAACAGAAAAAAAAAGAAAAAAGGTAGCGAAATATAAACCAAACAAATATCACATTCTATTCATAACTGTTAAAAGCTTCAGCTACTGCCACCTCTTTGCACACTGGGCCCACTGACACTGATGATGGGTCTGATGTCTATGTTTTACTGCTCATTAACAACAAACCTGAATGGAGGACAGGTGCAGGTCGGCTCGGTGCTGGATGCTTCCCCGCCGCCTGACTGCTGGGGTGTGCCTTTCCAGGATAAGGATTTAGCAAACACACCCAGATGGCACCAAACCATTTTGTTTGTCTCTCTGCTAGCATGTGAGATGTGTGAAAGCGAAGATGACCTGCACAATCTAGCATGTCGCGCGTTATTTTGCTTGCACTCGATTTGTAGTTTAGTCTTAAGATTATTACGGTAAAAACAACGACCTATCTTCAGTGTACTTAATTTTACCGTAATGTCGTCTTTAACACTCCTTGTATGATAATCTATGAGACCGTTGCAGCTCATCCAAAATGCTTCTGTCAGAGAGAACAGACACCAGAAAATGGATCATGTCACACCAGCCCTTAAATATTTGCTGGCTTCCTGTTTGATAGATGTTGAAAACCAGGTCATCGGCCTTTAGGGTACTGAGCCGACATGTGCTTAAAAATATTTCTGAGTTGCTTCTCCGGGTATGGACCATGACGAGCCCTCAGTTCTGGTCCAGTATTCCCAGGACCAGAACTAAACAAGGGGAGGCGGCATATGGCTTTGATGCCCCTCGATTCTGTTTGAATCTCCCTTTGCATTTGTTCCTTCATTTTTCTGTCAACTTTTTCTTTGACGTTTATGGAAAAATAAGAAAATCTGGTGTGCTTTGTTAGTTGCAAATATTACATGCTTTTAATTTAAAAGAACTATTTTTATATTTTATAAGTATGGAGAAATTGGCCTATTTCACACATATGCATTTAAGTATCTAACACAGTAAAGGTTCGTTATCAAAGACAAAAGAAGAATTTTAAAGTTAGTCATCTTTCAAGCTTACTGTGGGACTTGCGCTAGCCCTGAGAAAACTCACTTCTAATTTAGAACGACTAAAAGAAATGCACTGCGCTGGAAAACTGCGCCGAGTGTCACCGAAAAACACAATTTGTGGCCATTATCAGTAAATAAATAAAACAGCATTTGGTTCCAGGCGTGCAATGACCATCCATCACTGTTACTGTTATTTAAATTCGAACTGACACTAATGATGTTATTGTGTATAAAATAAAGTCGTAGATTTGCATTCATTTCCCACAGCCGTCTTTCCTGTTGCCCGGTTTATCTTTTCTTTTTTTTCCCTTTTTTTTTTTTCCTTAGGATTTAGTGCATTAGCGGAATGAAATGTTGAGTGCACCTGTCAGATTAAAGGATTGAAGGTATCCCCCCTTTATTATTTGTTGACTGTTACAGTTAAATTTAATCGCCTTGTCTTCCCGTGAAATAAATTGCATCGGAGCGTGGGAGCTGTTTTTTACTTGAAGAGAAAGAGCCTCTTATCCCGATTCTGCTTTTACATCCCGCGGAAGAATAAATATGAAATATTTACAGTGCGCTCTGCACACAGTCTGCAGCCGGTGCTGTGTGTGTGTGTTTGTGTTTATCTGAGTGCATACATGTGAAAGGACGGCGTGGCAGAGCTCCTCTTGTGTGGCTTTTGATTACTGCTTCCTTGACTTGGATCTGTAATATTGCAGCTCTAATATCTCAGAGGAATTTGTGCATCAGCATCAATTTATTTCATTATATTTGTGTCATTGGCAGTAATTTGCACATCAACACACATCCATGAGCTTAAACTAGTTATTTTCTAATTCTTTTTCTTTTTTCTTTTTTTTTTTTTTTCGCTCAAAGGCCAAGATGAAGCACAGCCAATTAAAGGTTCATTACATTTACCGCAAGACACTGCTCATTAAGAATAATGATACAAGCGGTGTTATTTCAGCAGCGGAAGTTCGCAGTTTTAATGATTTGGAGAAACTTAACCAAAATGGTGTTTTGTTTTTTTTTTCTTGTTTTTTCTTTTTCTTTCTTTCTCTCGTTCCCTCCCTGAAGCGAGGCTGGTTAAGGGGATAGAGTCATCAAACTCCCAGGGATCTATCCTCCATCTCAGTGCAGGGGGAAGCTGTTGCTACAGCAGCCAGCTGAAATCAAAGTGGTTTCCATCCGCGATTCCCGCGGGAGGTTTAGCGCCTCGCTTCTCTGATGTTTTCCCGTTATCTTTATGATCACCGGAGACGCCGCCACTCTTTACTGCGCAGGCCTCAAAATCCTGTTTACACGCTTGCGTAAGTATTAGCGGTGATCAGTAAGCGTAAGCGTCTGAATGCACGTGTTGAAAGTGTGCCGGTCGTGACAGTGACGGCTGTCAGGGTTGCTTGTGTTGAGACACTGAAGACACAGGTGGAAGCAGAGCAGGTGACATGGTTTGTGGTGAAAGGAATGTTTTTAAAGGGTTAAATTTGGTTTTAGAGGCTCAGTTAAACCTTATAAGCGGTTAATGTCAGACCTGCAGGAGATAACTGGTCTGATTTCTTTGCTTAGTATAAATCCAGATTAGTTGGACCAGGGATCTGAAGCTAACCCCTTAAAACAGTCTGCTGTCTTAAAACAACCTCAATCTCGGTTTATACAAAAGCTATTTTAAGACCCTTTAAACCATTGCCATGTTTGCACTGGACCGTTATTTACACAGACACTTGCACAGCTAATGGAGGGAGGAGGCTGTGCACCGCCAGTATGGGTCCTGTCTGAAACATGTCTGAAGAAAAGAAGTGTTTCCTTTCAGAATTGCTGCCCGAGATAAATATAAATGGCGTGAAAGGTAAACATTTCTGTGGTCTAAGTAATTATTTTATTTAATCTTACACTGCCTTCTTTTTTGTAAATTACATAACCAGCAAGTTGTGATATTCTCATAGTATTCACTAACTCTTCTTATCTCATCTTGTAACAATGTTTTCTGAATCTGATTGAAGCTCCTAATAACAGCTTGCCTTCCCCATTTCCTCTTTAAGCATAATAAGAAATATTGCGCCGTTTTACAGTATGTTGCAAAATCAAGTGCGACAAGATCTTGTTGCAAATTAGGTAGTTAATCCGACTGGAAACATCTTACATGTTCTTTTGTCCTTACTTGTTTCATGTAGGAAGATTATTGGTGCCGCACCGTCTTCGTTTCCTATAAATAATTCTTGGCAGGGGGGGTGGGGGGGTTGTGCCCATTTTTGTGGTTGTGACTCCAGCTTAAAGGTTTATAATAAAAAGCATGATGATAGTTTTGATTTGTGACTTGTTTTAAAAAGTCACTTTGGTCGTGGCTCTTCTCAAATTACCCATTAGCTTTAGCCTCCTAGAACAAACGACCGAAATTTAAAATGAACAATAAATAAAATACACTGATATCCACTGCAAGATATTCCCTCATAATAACTTGTTTGTTTTCTTTAAATCAATTCCTATGAAATGTGTATATGCTCCAGTTGTGATTGCCTTTCAATTGACCCATTGCTGTTTTTCTCTTTGAACCACCAACCAAGCTGAGCTGAATTCAGAAGGTCATCGCAGGTGAGCCAAACATTTCAGATCAAAACTGTTTAAATATAGATCGGCACCCAATGAGTCATAATCCCACAGTAAATCCAATTTAATCTCCCCCATGTCCACAATGTCATTGCTTTCTCGTAGTCCCAGAGGACATGTGTTAATCTTTAGGTAATTACAGTGAATCTAAACCTCTCTCTTTGTTTCAGGTCTTGGTTTCCAGGAGGTTTTTGCTAAACTGACACTACAGTCTTGCTGGCATAAAAATACGCCGAAGCATATCCCTCACACACTCTCTGCTACTTCTATTTCTAATCCAATAATAACACATTTCACGTGCAGCATGCAGTCTCTCAGGATCAATTAAAACCAAATCAACATTGGCCATATGCAACCTAATCCAGCTGCAACATACTGTCCAGATCCTGCTGGGGATCATTAGTAATCATTTCACAGAGCTGGAGGCAGAGGAGCATCCATACATCCACAGACACAGTAATTTATCACCAGGCGTAGCCTGCAGGCTTTAATCAATTCCAGTAACCCAGATCAGTCCGTTCAATAACTGCGTGTGTGCACGTCAACCGATCAGCCAGGTGCACTATGTCTTAATTGTTAAATGATTGTTAAATGATCTTGTTTGTGAAATCCCTGGAGCCACATCTGGGGGGGGGGGAGGGCCTTTAACTGCAAGGGGGCAGTATGATGATTTGGGCCCACACTGCCAGGCAGAAACAACAACTTTATTGCCTATTATTAGAAACAAACAAACAAACAAACAAAAAACATTGCAGGAAGTGAGAGGACGGTGTGTGTTTATAATATCTCATAGGTTTTCTGACAACATCCAACTTTGAGTCCCCAGATTTTCCCTGGAATTTTTTATTGTATTTTTAAAGCTATAAATACTCCTCTCTCAAAACATTTCCCTCCCAAACAAGCAAGACAATCAGAAATCAAAATGCCAGTGGCTGAACCAAACTCTTCCAACAGTCGTTCGTTCGTGTTCCTGTAGCGTGGCTGGCTGCAAAACTGCAGAAAGAGCCAAGTTTGCGTGAAAGACGGGAGAGTAAACATGGCAGCGCATCATCCACACCGCATTCACTCGACACTTACGTCTCGGAAGCGGTTCCAGTGCTTGATCTTGCGGCTGTACTGTGAAATGGTGGACAGCCACTGCTCGTCTTCCATGAAATTCCCGGATTTCTCCGCGTCTCGGACGCTCCGCACGTCCGCCTGCAAGGTGGACCCCGCGAACATCAGCAGCGGGCCGAGAAGGCACACCACATCCGACATTTCCACCATGTTTAACCGGAGAAGTGGGAGGGAATGGTGTGTGTGTGTGGAGGGGGAGAGAATTAAAAACACGCACGCAGAGGACACCTCCTCGCACGAAGCAACGGCGTCTGTCGGCTCTCCTCTTCGGCAAGGCGGCGGATGCTGAGGCTGGATGGGAAGCGCAGCCTGATTAGCCCCGGAGATGCTGCTGCAGATGGGAGGGAGGCGGACGGAGTGAGGAGGGGAGCCGCTTTGATGCTGGTAAATAAAGTGAGTCCGCCCTCAGGCTGCTGTCAGAGACGCCCTTTTTTTTTTTTTGTTTTTTTTTTGTGTTATTTCTCGACGTGAAAACTTTAGGTTTGTGCGCACTTTCTTTAAGAGCGACAAGCTGTTCAATAGCTGGACTTATATACACGTTTTTATTTGGCTTTTTTTTTTTTTTTTACAAAAAGAAAAACCTAAAACGTGTTGTATTTGCTTACAGCAAAAACCAAAAAGATTCCCAGACATCTTTCCAAACTTGCTGAAGCTCATTCAGACAGGATGGAGAGCACAGTGCTATTCTTTCCACATATTCTTAATTGGATTTAGGTCTAAACTTTGACTGGGACATTCCTACAAATTAATATGATTTGAGCTGAACCCTTCCGTTGTTGTGATAACTCTGAATTCCCTCTGTTTTTTGTTTTTGTTTTTTTTTTAAGTCCCTGACATATTCTTTGGGCTTTATTACTCTTGGGATGTTTTCAAACTAAGACAGTCCCGGGAACTCAGGCAGAATTAGGCGAGGAATGTCGAAAGGCCTCCCATCTTCACTTGGTTGGGTTTATTTTCACATTGAATCAAACTGGATGTCATCCAGTTGCTCCTATGGGGTGCTGTCACAAGTAACTGGTTGGTATGAGCAGCAAGAGAGGCACATTACTCTATGGAGATGGGTTGTATAAGCAGTTTCAGAGATGACAGCAAAGACGGAGAAACGACAAGACACCCGAGATTGAAACATTTTTAGATCGCATATCATGTCCGCATCTCTTCCTGGGTTTGCTCTGCATTTCATTTCGAAGCGAACAGCTCAGGTGATTGTCGTCAATTGAACTGAGACTTAGGTTTTCAGGTGGATGAGAGACAGCTTGTTTGGTCTGCATCACCAGAGTTTGGATGAGGTTTCACACCTGCCCACTTGAAGCTGACCATCAACACCAGAAGATTTTTTTTTTTTCGAACTGTGGTTTACGTCTTTGGCCAGAGGGATTCTTTTGATTTCTTGTGCCATGGGTTTTACTGTGTCAGCTCGCTCTATGTTCATCCATGGAGAGCCCCAGCAAACGACAGCTTGTTACTGAAGCGCCGGATTAACTGATGCCATTTGATCCCCGGTGGAGTGTCTTGAGCCTGTCCTAATGAGGGCAAGCGCCCAATGAGGGCTCATCTAATCTTTTGGCTCAACCTGATCAAGTTCGGGGGAAAATAAGGAGACAAGAAGATGTATATGTTTATTCAGCAATAGTAACTATGACACGATTACCTTCTGGACGCAATTGAGCTTGTCTTTGTGCACAGATGTAAAAGTCTTACACGTGTTTGCTCATTAGTCATGCTAAATGGTCAGGTGGGAAATGAAATATTCATGTTGGATAAGGAAACCATAATGCAGTTATGCTTTTCCTTTCTAGAAACGAATTCGACGTGTGGTCTTCCGCTGACCTATTTAAGACTACCTCTGCAGCAGCTGGAACCTGCTTTGCTCCCAGAGATTTTATTCAAAAATAATCAGTCAAAGAAAAAACTTTTGGGGGGGTTAAATGAAGTTGTAGTCTGGTCATGTTTTCGCAACAGAAAAGGAACAACAGAGCACAGCAGCAATTCTCATGACATTCACAAAGTGTCATTATAAACACGGTAATTTTAACTGATCAGACCCGTGAGTGGCTTTTATGGAATGTCGAACAAAACAAAGTAATCTCTACAAGTGTTGCAGTGCAGATTTTGTTTGACTAACTGGCTGCAGCTTGGTTAACAGAACTGAGTGTGACATCTTTACCGCTGATGGTTCAGGTGTTTTATCCCAGTCCCTCAAAATGTGCCGCAGTTCATCACCCAAGTTCTCCTCGAGTCACACATATGCCTCGTTACCACTGAGTGGTACGGCACAAGTCAGTGCAGTTCAGGAAGCTATTTTGCTGACCTGCGCCGTACCAGAGGTCGGCAAAATTGCCATATTGCCGTGGAAACGAGGCATTAGCGTGTTATCTCTAGTTTTCCACTTCCTGCGGTACAATAGTTCTTGTCTCTGCAGAGGGAAATTATTCTAAGACTTTCTGTAGGTTTATCTATTTATATTAATCGTGTCACATATTTTACATTTTTTAATCTAATCTCGTGAACCTGCAGTGATTTTTAATCCTCATACTTGACTGTTACTCCAGGGGTAGGTTTTATGCTTGAATGATTTTTCCTAAGTACTATTTCTGTAAGAGCTGTTGAAACATTTCTGGGGTATTTTATGAAAATAGTCTTCTTCTTCTTGAGGATTGGTCGTTTAAGGGGCGAGAAGAGTTTTTATACCTGGTATTGTGCTGGGAGTGAGTGACTGACCATCCTAACCCCGTTATCAGTCAGTTCACCAAACCGTCACCAAGCTAAATGTTTCCCAGGAGGTCTGATTGTCTGAGTCCAGTCAGACTATTTTGGGAAAATCCTCTATTTGCTTTCCATCTACATTGCATGTCTTTGTAGTCCTGCAGTGCAAGAGGATGTACTTTTTCTGTGCAAACCCCTGACAGACTGTGTTTTCTACCATTTCACTGGGAGCCTCTCTCAGACACAGCTGGAAAATAAACCATATTGTTTTCTCCTTTTTTCTCGGAGGAACAGGCTGATACTTTGGGTTCTGTGGTGTTTTGACAGAGAAAGAGAAACATAAAGCTAGCTCATTTTTTTTTCTGCCTGTTTGCTGGAAGGCTCATATGCAAGCAATATGTTACTGATGCTTCCAGTCAAACTCGAGGTGACAGACGTGAAGGAGCAAACTTGGATCCTCACCTCCTTTACCTTGAAAAGTTGGCATAGAAATTATTTAAATATGAGAGAAATGTTCCTCTTAAAGTTTTTGAAAACCCAACAAAGTCAGATTAATCATTAAAGTCTAGTTTGTCAAAGAACTAGAATTGGGTAAGTGTTTTTCACCAGATACTTACCAATTTTAACTCCTATCAGTATAAGTAGATGTTCTAAATTGATTTGACATAGATACATAAATAGTATGAATTTATGCTGTGTTGGTTTTTGCAAAAACTCTTGGTCTCAAGAGAGGGAGAAAAAGCAGCCAACTAAGTCCTGAGAAGTTCTAAACCATTGCACCAATACTGAATAATGCAAATATTTCTAAACTGGGAGAAAGTAGTTCACTTAAGGACAGACAGATATGTGAATACCTTGTAATTATTGTAGGATTCCTTTTCTATGTAGTGATGTTTAGTTACCCAACAGAGGGTATATAAGGACTCTCAGCCCAGCCAATGTGCCATCAGCATTTTGGCTTGTATTATTAATGAAACTTGTTCAGAGAAATGGCAGCACAAATACTACGAATCCATCTCCTGTGGGATTTTGATGTCACACTGGTAGAAAATGCGACCAAACCTTCCATTTAAAAATGTTCCTGTTGATGTTTGTTGTTGCTGCAGTGAAAAGACAATGGCTCATCATAACACTGTGAAGCACTGAGGCTCGACTGAAAAAAAGTAATTTGCACAGCATTATGCAGCCACTGTCAAATGTGATCACAGGGATGGTGAGTTCAGAGGGTCAGTTTTACTGAACATGTAAAGTTGCATGTCTTCTTGTTCACTTTGTCCTCCACATGAGTTGGCAAACTGCAAACAAGATTTCGAATGTCTTTTTAAAACTCTTTTATGAAGTCTGCATTGCTAAAACTTTCACCTTTACTGATTGTTCCTCTTCATCTATATTTGTAGCTACCATGAGCTACCAAATGTTTTACTGGCCTGTTGTGGTCACCCCCGTGAAAAAAAATGCTCTGGGTTAGGTTCAACAGTGGCTATAGTATCGTCACTTTCCCATAAGGCTTTGCCTTGTGAAGTAGCAATAGCTGCTGAAGCTTGTAACTCCTTCAGCGACGTCATCGGCGTCCCCGTGGCCTCGCTCACTGGTCTCTTTCTTGCACTGTCCCCAAGTTTGTGAGGACGGCCTAATCTAAGCGGATTTATGCCATATTGCTTCCATTTCTTTATGATGATTGAACTAAATTCCATGTTCAGTGCCTTGGAGATCTTTTGTATCCATCCCTTAATTAAACCTTCTCAACCATGTTTCCTCTGATTTACCACTTAAGGTGGTAACATTGTGGTGTAACTTTCACAATACGATTGTTATAGTATTGTGAAAACGTTTAAGTTTGAGCTTATATTTTCAAAACTATATCATAGTGATATAGGAAAAAGAGAATCTAGAAATGGGCTAATATCTGGAGTGAAGCCCGTCTGAAAATGCCATGTAAAAATGTAAGGGCTCTGATAAAGAAGAGAATACCTCAGCAAAAATTGCCACACATCAGAGTTTGGCCTCCCCTGAGAGAGCTGCTCTCTTTCTGCTTCCTCCAGCAATAAATCAAAACCTACATGTAATTCTGTTCGAGCTGCAGCTCCGGGTGATGCAGACTCGTAAAGCTACGGAGAGTCTTGAATCCAGCGTCGAAGGATCCGATGACAAACAGGAGAATGGTATAACAAAGAAATGACATGCTGACAAGATGAGGTATTTTGGCAAGGAGACAGAAAGCTTCACCGTCATCTTTGTTGGAATAATCCCCTCATTATTACAGAACCACGTCGTTGCTCTACTCACAACCATCAAAAAACACATAAAAAGCACTGAAATCTGAATTAATGTTGGCATTTTTGTACAAAGGTGGAAAAAGAAGCAGACATATGGTGCAAAAATTGCATTTATTTCTTTGTTACGTTCAGGTTTGAGTCTATAACTGCTTAGTAGAAATTGTCTTTATGCATAACCATTTAGCCGGAGATCCAGCGCACATAAATTACATCAGCTCAGGCTGCCCAGACCAACAGCTTTCCAAGGCTGATATGAATTGTAAAACAGTCTCTCCCTTTTCACGTTTACATTTTTTTTTTCTCTCATAACAGAATGAAGGTAAACAAAGATAAGAAATGTAAACTGGTAACAAGGTCTGACCTTAATTAAACATATAAATTGGATGATAAACCTGATCATGACCTCAGCTACTCAAAACAAAACAACAAGGTGCTTTAAACGTAATCAGCAAGCACTTCAGTGCCACCTAGTGGTAAATTTGCCACTTCACCCATCCCATCTAAGATATAGCAGGTTGTTTTTATTTCCCTTCCACCATGTCTAATTTATATTAATTCACAAGATTGTTGCTTCTGAGAATGAGAGATTATAGAATGATAAATCTAATATAAGTCTCTAAAATTCAAGATAAAAAAAAAAAAAGAAAAAAAAAGAAAATTGATTTCTACACATTTGGGTTCTGGTGTTATTTTTCTTTTAAATGTTTGATTTATGTGGTGTTTGTGCCACATAGGTTTTTACCAATCTTTTTTGTTAAGATGTGGATGTGGAATAAATTCTACCTGCATTTTTCTCATGCTAAGAAAAGCACATTACTGCTTCTGTCATTGGCTTATAAACTTACAAAGACAATTTTCCATCATTTACAGAAGAAACTTCTTGAAACTCACCATAACTGTCTTTAACCCAGGAGGGACCCTAAATATAAATCACCAAACAAGCCAGAGTTCACCTCCACTAATGCTGTTTGTCAAAAATCACACCAACATCATGGAAGGAGATGAAAAGCGGAGACGTTTGAGAACTTATTAGAGAAAATAAGTAAGATTGAGCACATTGGTGGTATTTGATATCATTCAGTTTTTCCTTTCAAAAGCCAATACAGGGGCTCTGAGTATCTTGCTGAACAATTTAGACAAGTAAAGCCAGCGGATTGACGTCAACTCCCCTCGCTGTATCTTTCCTTGCATAAAGAGCTGACAGGTGAAAAGACCTTTCAGTCTGGGTTTGAATAGTTTTGTAGAAATCCCCGCAGGGCAGGCGTGTCCATACTTCTTATGTGGTCCAAAATTGTCAAGGAAAAGGAATTCATGGGCAGAAAATATTTGTATTTTTTCTTTTTAATTTAATCAAATAAAGCTTTTGTGATTTGCATGAGCAAGTGTTTAGGCACCCCGAATGGCTACCACAGGAGATTCCTCAGATATGCATCTAAGAAACAAGGCAACAGCCCCAGTATGTTTTTGATACGTCTAAATGGTTATAAAGCTCCAAAAAGTACATTTTGCATAATACCCCCTCTTTAAATTTTTAAAGAACATTTACATTTGTATATAATATTTTGCCATAATTAAAATAAAAAAAAAAAATTGGTAACACTTTATTTGACAGAGTGTGCATAAGACTGACATGACACTGTCATAAACATCGACCTAACACATGAAGGAGTTTTCATGAATGTCTGTTGTCATGAATGTGATTTGGTAAATAATGACACTTTCAGTGCAAAGTTGCTTTAAACGTTGCATTCAAATTTTATTAAAAGTGCCAACTTTGTAAATAATGATACTTTAGGCACTTTTAATGGACTCTCAATGCAACTTTTAGAGAGAGCAACTTTGCATTAGAAGCATCATTATTTACCGAATCACACTTCATGTCATAGACTTTCATAAAGACTCCTTCATGTTCATAACTGGTGTCATGTCACCTTTATGACAGTGTCATGTCTTTATGCACACCCCGTCAAATAAAGTGTTCCCAAAAAAATCTTAACTGCATCGACTCAATGTACTGGAAGGCAAGCTTTGCATCATTTTTGAATTGCAGTCGGAGATTAAACAAATCAATCCAGGGGCCACAAATGGCCCCCGGGCCACACTTTGGATCCTGTTTTAAGACTTTAGGACTCCAGAAAACCACATTGAGAGCTTTTATGGATGAAACATTGAAACAGTGGTGAGCATCTCAGGAGCTGGAGGCCAACCTACATTTCTGGCTGATCAGAAAATAGTGCTGTTGTTTTTTAAACTACCATAAAAAAAAACAATAAATTAAAAAAAAAGAACAACAACGTTGTATTTTCTAAGTTTGTCTTGGCTTGGGACAGAGAGTTGTTTGCCGCTCTGAAACGACGTTAAGAGCAACACAGGAATAAATCAGTGAGCAGAAACATTTTTACATTCTTCTGCAGTGCATTAAGTGTGCAAAAATTTTAAGCAATCCCCATGAAAGCAGAAGGGAAACCCATGCAAAGTAAACAGGTGGAGGAGGGAACTATCCAAACAGAAGTGACTGAGACTCATTTTCTTGGAATGGAAGTACATGCTAAATGACAGGAACCAGAGGAGTGACTCATAAAGTTTTGGTTGTTTGGATTAGAAAGGCTCTCTGAGATGACATGTTTTCATTTATGTTTTGTTTTAACCAAAAATAAAAAATAATGACGTAGCCACAAAGACTGCAGTACCTACTGGTTTTCTGGAAAGATTTGTACTTTCCGGAATATTCTGGAATAACCTGTCCCTGCAGTTCAGTCTTTACTGTAGACTCACCTTAAGGCTCCTGGTTCACTTCAGAGCCGTTTGTAAACGTGCAACTGAGCTGGTTGACGTTTGCCAGTAGAAAGGCGGAGCCTCTCCTCCTGTCCATTAACAAAAAGATAAGGGCTCTACGTGCAATACGTGCCTCGCTCAACTTTTCACAACAATTGATTCATCAATTGTTCCGCCGTGTTTTAATAGTTCTGCTCTGTGCTGACTTGCACTAGGCAGCGTCTGTAAACTCGCTTTCTACCGAATGTCCAACCACAAAATGATTAAGAGTTGGAACTTATGAGGATGAGATTTGTGCGGCTCGCCTCTCAGCCGTGGGGGAGGATGTCTCAGCCCATCAAAGGGGTGGCAACGGTAACCAGGCAGGATACTGCGCTGAGGACGTGAGCTGAAACCTCATTGGCTCAGAAATCAGATGGACGGGGCCAGCGTGCGAGAGTATTTAAAGCTTTGTCCCTTTGTTAGAGAGCCTGCTTTCCAGCTGATCCGACTCAGGAGCAGGAGAAGGACCAACTGTGACAGCCACCATCTTTCTTTCTTTCTTTTTTGTTTTTGCTCTTGTGTGCAATCAAAGCGCAGGACTTTTTTTCCCCTTGTTCTTTTTGGGAATAAGGCATTTTATAAATGTCTTTTTCTTGCAACCAATCTCTTGATGGCAGTTTTCCTCCGTCCCCAGCGAAGGGCTGGAGGGCCCAGAGGCTGTCCTGGAGCAACCTGCTGCAGAAGCTGACTGAGCTGAAGGGGCTCAATCAGAGGCCCTCAGCAGACAAGTACTGCAGGAGTGAAACCAGTGAGCATGTTTAGATTTTTTTATTATTATTATTTTCTGGAAAAACACAAAAGCAGCTAAATGAAACCCTTTTGCATCTTAAATTAAAAAAAAAAAATTCATTCTAGTCTATTCTGCATGTAATTTCAAAGCAAATTGCTCCTTGGGGCTCAATAAAAATAAAGTCGATCTAATCTATTTTTCTCTTTGTCCCAGGTTCTGTGGCAGACTTGTCCATGTCGGAGTCTGACTGCAGCTTCTTCTGTTACCCCCTCGAGGAGACCTTGGCTGCAGAGGTGGTGGGCACAATCACACAAAGCCTTAACAATGCGTCACCCATCCTGTGCTGCTCCAAAGTCATCCTACCTGACCGTCTAATGTACAACATCAGCCGAGAGCTGCTCCATCTGGCCGTCAACGAGCCCTGCGGACTGAGGGGGGCAATGATCGACCTGTGTGTGGAAAGGGGGGATCAGGGGTCGTTGTGCACTGTGGATCAAATAGCAGTGGATGCCAGCCTGGTCCCGACCTTCCATGTGACCCTGGTTCTGAGGCTCGAGTCCGGAGGACTGTGGCCCAGGGTGCAGAAGCTCTTCAAAGGTGGAAAGCCTCCGTCGGCAATGTCTCCGAGGCGCCACAAAACCCTGAGGCTGAGCAGGAGTTTCAGGGCCATCAAGAGGAAACTGTACAGCTCTGGAGAGCTGCTGATTGAAGAATGCTGCTAACCCAAGAGCACTAAAGTGCCTTTCTAGATGAACTGAACTGCTTTTAATCAACCTTTACTGCAGATTCGCTTACAAAACCCCAACAACTTTATTTGCACTGACATCAAGGTCCTTAAACAATTGTAATATGTGGTAAATGGAAGGACCAAACGATCTCATGGCAGCTACTCACCTGATTGCAGGTGTCTGAACACGAGTCCTTTTTCTTTTACATGACTGTGGATTTCCACTTTTTTTTAGGGAATGTGTCAACTAGTATTACATATTACCATCCTGAAACTGTTTTGTACCTTAAAAGATTGTGAGAAAATAAACTATTTTCTATTACTCTGTGAGGCTTATTTCATTTCTTTGTTCACATAATTTTAATTCAGGATTTACTAGATTACATTATGGGTCATAATGTAATGTGCTTACTCTCCTGTTTTCCTTCCCTTCAGGTGGAATAATCAGCAGCCTTCAAAATGCACTTAGTGTACATAAAGGGTTTCTGCAAATGTCGAGACTTAAGCACATTTTACATTTAAGAACTCACTTAGTACCCTACATTTACTTTGCAGAGTACTTTTATTTATTGAAAAACTGAATAAATAAATGAAAACAAATAAGAACTGGCTTTGCAGTTCTGGTCACACCGAAGATATAAGTGGCCACACTTATGTCTTTATCTTAAGTCTCCCAAGGATTGCATTTGGGAGACTAAGAACATTATGATCTAAATTTATGTAAATAAATCTGTCATACTATGGTGAATTTAAGCATACTCAAGTCTTAGAACCTAAAATGACAATGATTTACTTTTATAAACTAAATATTTAAGATTGACAACCAATGAATGAAAAAAAGTATATTTCAAACCTAATTTAATAAAAATGCAGGTCCACAGTTTTAAAATTTCAACTGTTTAAAACCTTGAAAGTGAGTGATACATTTTGAAGGACTATTATGTATTTCACCAGTCCAGTGCCATTTTATGTAAAAATCAAGCAACTTTTACCTTCAGCTTTTAATTTAAAAAAAAAAAAAAATCAAAGGTGACTTAAAAACTATTTCACTTTGTAATTTAACAACTTGTCTCTTTAAGAAGCTCCTGTTCTTTCAGAGACTCCAAAGAACTCAGTGAGAGCAAGCGTTCAGGTAACCCATAATGGTTGCCATGGGAGATTAAAGGATTTCTCAAAACACGGATGAAAGAGTCAGGCCAACACTCCAGGTATGATGAGGGAATAACATTATAACAAAGCAAAAAGTCTGTTTTACATAATACAGCTCTTTTAAGATTATGCTGAAGACCCACTAAAAAGTCTCATTCATAGATTTTGTAAGAGAGTTTACAAACAAACAAGGCACCGATCAATCATTGGACAACTTTTATTCAAACAAATGTATAGAATTTTAGGTTGTTAATTTAATAAATATGCTTTCCTTTTATTTGTGCAACAATTGTTACTAGTTATGATCCAACAGGCTACAAGCAAATTCACAAAACAGTTTTGTAAATGACTACCGTCCCCTGCACTGTTAAGTAAAATGAGTATTTACATCGGTAAGAACTATAAAAATGACAAAAACTTTATTCCTCACGAGTGGCTCAGACTGTCTTATCTGTGAAGAAAGGCCTTCAGGTTTCTCCAGGAAAAATAAAAAGATCAGGACAGAGGAAGCTAATCTCAGCAGCCTTCTTTATCATTCAAACAGATAACAGCACGCTCAATTTCCGCCATGTCGCCCATCGGACTCTCACCACTGGTTGAGACAGGAGGGGAAGCAAATGTCAGCAGGCAGCTCGAAGCTTCTCGCAGCTCTACAGGAAGTGGATGAAGTCGCAGGGAGGCCCCGAAAGAGGCGCCGCTGCACACAGAGTGTAAGGCTTGTTTAGATTCTCTTGGTTTGCTGCAGAAATATGCTCCAATTAGAGGGGGGCTCAGACTCATTTCTTCCCAGTAGATTCAAGTACCGACGAACTATAAAGACAGAGACACCAGAAAGAGTTCGATAATTACCTTAAAATACTGATCTGGAATTTTGTGACAACAGCAGTGAGACACATAGGCAAAACAACTACAAAATAAATAAATAAATAAATAAAATGCCTTTTTTTTCTACCACACTTTTTCCTTCCACTCAGCTTTCTATGAACATGCTTAGAGACAATATTAAAGGGTCAGTTCCCCACAATGCCCTTGCCCTCCATTTGGAGGGTGTCAATGGACAATGGTCAAGGCAGCAGTCTTTACCATGATTATGTAGGCCTATAAAAATTTGTTTTAATTAAAAAAACCAACAAATTTCTCTTGCAATTATCAAAACAAACAGAAATAAATACTTGATATACATCAACATATGTGTTTAAAGAATCTAAATAAGTTTAGCTTTTTTAGTCGTACTGTAAGATAAATTCATTTTCAATGATATTCTATTTATTTAGAGGCAGCTTTAACAAGCAAACATCTGGAGCTTTATCCTTCAAATAGCAATATGCTACTTTTAAAGTTTTATAGGTTTGTAAACTTACTTAAGTCAGAAGTCTGTTTTCCAGAACAAAAACATAAAAAAATTAAAAAAACCCCAAAAAACCCAAAACCCAACAATCAACCATTTTGCAAAGATGTGACCCTTAGATGTGACCCTTGCTCAAGATCCATGAGAGTGACATATCAGGTGACGTTTTTCCTCTGAAAAACAGAGCTGACCCTTGAGTATCAGGAGTCAGTTCCTGCTTGCAGCAGCATTAACAATAGAAAAAAGCTGACTGAGGTGTTTTAGTTAATTATGGTGAATGGATAAAATAAGGAAAGGCAAATCAAAGAAGAAAAAGCTTCTGAGTAACAAGAAAGTGGGTTAAAATTACAAGCTATTTCATAGGACAAAAAAAAAAAAAAAAACTGTGAGCGAGCATACCCATGTGTGTGCAAGTCTCTCCTAGCCATCCAGTATGACCTGAATCTCAGATAGTCTGGAACAGCTAGGGGTCCCCATTCTCTGGGCCCGTTGGTACAACTCTGAGTCCCCAAAGTAACGAGCACGATACAGCAAGCCTTCCTCTGAAAGACAGAAACAGCATGTCAAAGGTACAATACCCTGTCAGCAGTCTAACAAACCAAGTGTCCAGACCTAGTATTTCAATATAGTCATATTCCAGCCACACCAGAATGTAAAAGACTTACTCTGCTGCTTCTCCTTCCAGCAGTTGTTTCTTAGGTTAGAGATATAGTCTTCTTCTACACTTCTTTCAACAGTCTTCAGATTATTGCCTGTAAATTCTTCATTGAAACGGTCCCCCACATAAAAAGGCACCTTTAGGTGTGACGTTTGCCTTTTGTGAATATGTCCGGCTGATCTGACAAACAGAGAGCAGGGAAGGTCAGACAGACGTTGGAACACTTTTGGTGTAACCACCAGCCCCCTCCCCACCACACTTACGGACGATAGCTAAGGCTATAAGGAGGCTGCGTGACCATCAACTGGCTGAGAGCAGAAACAACAATGAGAATTAAGATGGGCATGAGCTGGACCAGCAGAGCAAAGCCACCCTGTTCAAAGAGAAGAAGAGATGCCGTTTAATGACAAAGTATACAATTATTTAAACCAGACGTTACTAAGGCACCGCAAAGCCAGCTTACATCTCTCTGCTGTTCTCTTCTTTCTTGTCTATTCTGGTGTGCAAAATGCATTCTTCCATTCCTGTAAACATGGACGTTACCTGAGAAGAAAACAAACAAACAAACAAAAAATACAGTTAAACATAATCATCATCTGACTGAATAACAAATATTCATTTAAAGAAAGCTACAGGACTTCACTGCAACTTTTGGTTTTACTGATTTGAGTGAAATGCTGCGTTGCATATTTAGTATTTTGTTGTATATGCAGAACACGCTGCACATGTATTCTGCATATAGCAGAACAGTAGGCCAAGCAGTCATTATACTTTAAATATGTATCAAAACAGAACAGGCCTGTAATGATAAAGTTTGCTTGACGTTAAATTCTCCCACAAATTATTGAAATAGACGATAATATTGCTATTTTCAATGTCAACTAACACAATGGCAATAGCATTATAATGCAAATACATCCTCTCAAAGATCAACAAAACCATAATTTCTAAAACATGTGATGCTAGCACTGGAAGACATTTTTAATATCCAAAAGATCTAAACAAAACAACAAAAATAAATAAATAATTAAATGAAACTGAAATAAAAACCTCCACACAACCGAAACAAGAAATAAAATTGATTATCAAGTCTCTGAAAACAAAATGTCCCTTAGAAAAACATTAATCATTGGTCTCAGATGGGGAAAATAGGCAAAACTGCCAGTTAGGACTTTTGTAAACAACAAGTGCAAACTAACAACAGAACACTGCACATGAAAAGCTCAATTCGAATTTCTCTGACTTGCTACTCCTAGCAGGAGTCTCATGCTATCGGACCAGGAGCCTGACGCAAGAGTTCACAGCTAAGGCAATAAGAAGAGGAGGAGTCAATCAAGACTCCTCCTCATCCTACGTGATGAAAGGCTTTGCAGCAGAGCAAAGCCTTTCATCACGTAGTCTGGTAGAAAGACAGACAGGAGGAGAATTGCGTAATTTGATTCATTGCTTATTGTGACAGGCTGGATCATGCAGCAAAGGTGTACCAAATCTCTGAGCTGTCATTACGTTACAAAATATATATATTTGTAAAAGAAGCACTGCTTCAAAAAAGATAAAAAATAAACAAACTCTAGCGTAATATTACTAGAAGTCAAGCGATATGTTATATCCCTTAAAAGGGGCCATTATACCAGTGACCATGTGTGACTTTGTCAGACGTTAATGCTCTACTATGCAAATCAGGAAACAAACAGGAAATATAACCAGCAGTTTTCCAGCAAGTTTGCTGCTATTTAACTAAAATCCTAAACTCCACTGACCGCAATAGGTTTGTTCAAATGCACTGATTTAAACCAATGTGATGATGGCTTTAGACAGACTTCTTTTTTTTTTTTTATAAATATTGACACGAATAGTCTCACTTGATTTGATTTAACTTTGAAATATTTTATGGAAGAGCATCCAAATACAAAAACAACCTTTGAACTTAAAAACACGTGCTGCTTATTGCAGGGTAGAATTTGAGTGTGCAGCACAGCCATAACACCTGCACTTAGAGCTGTCATCATGTGTCATTAGTGAGTGTAAACAAGTTCTTATTATGTACTGAGAGACGTCTAGTACCGAACACAATTTTTACGGGGAAGAAACATGTTCAAAAACATTTTTGGAACTGTTTAGTTGTAATACCCCACTGCCCAAGAACACAATGAATTTAGAAGCAGCGCTGTACATCCCTTGCATGTTGTTAATATGATTTTGCCTCCACTCACTTGTTGGGAAGCCTCCACCAAAGAACATGTTAAAAAGGTCCTCAGGAGAAATGTCTGCTTCAAAATCGTGATGATGTCTGTGTCTGCTTGGTTGTGTTCGCTCCTCCCCATACTGGTCATACTGTCTTCGTTTTTCGGCGTTACTTAGAACAGCGTAGGCGTTGCCAATGGCTGAAAGAGACACACAGAGCAATTGTTAGTACAAGCTCGCAGAAACGGCACAGAAATCACATGGAGACACGTAACTTACCTTTGAAAGCCTCTGTAGCTCCGGGCGCGTGATTTTTATCAGGGTGAAATTTCAGGGCGAGCTTCCTGTAGGCTTTCTTAAGGTCCTCCTCAGAAGCTGACTTTTCCACTCCCAGAATTTGGTAGTAATCTTTACAGCTCTTAATTCTAAATTACACATAAAAGTCTCTGTTACAACATGAACAGTATTTACTTTGAAACAAAAAAAAAATAATAAAAGAAAGGAAAGGAAAAGTGCAGGGGTCAGGGACAAAGCAACTCAATTGACTAACTAAGGTCACCACAAGGGGTGTTGCAACCACTCAGGGATCACATTGGAAAATCCATACTGGGATGTTGCAAAGAATAATTTAGCTGACAGTAAAACCAATGATACAGGACAAGCAATCTGGCTGTCTTGACCTGGTCACTGAATAGATAATATTTGACTTTGCACAGAGTAGAGCTGATTAAGGAAAAAAACAAAACAATAATAATCAGGTTCACAGTTAATTGATAGGTTTTCGTTGGGTGTGAATAGCTCAGTGTTAATTTCCATCATCTCCTCATTTTATTTAGAAACATTTGAGAAGTTAATACATTCCACTGACTAGAGCCAAGGTAACAGAAGAGGAAAACTTAAGTTACAACATAGTGTTAAGTTATCAAAATAGATAGGACACGCTCAATATAATTTAGAGTTATCAAACATCGCCTTCTATTGAATATCTTAACTGAAATTTTGAAAAACGATTAGAGGTCTCTAACTCAGCTATGTGAAGTTGACACCCCACCCACGTTAAAAAAAAATCCAGCAAATAGTCTGAGTTAAATTTTTTGTTTGTGCAGCTTTGGTTCCTGAGATATTAAAAATGATTTTTTTTGGTCATCCAGAGTTCACCATCCCCCCCCCATCTTGCTCCAAAACAAACCAAAGTGGACTGCTTTGTTAGTGCACTCTATAGATTTGTGCCGGTAAAACTACTGCAGTAAAGTTGTTTTCAAGTTGGATACTGGATATTCACGCTCCGTGCAGTGAGCAGTGCCTGTCTCAAGGTTGATCCGATTTATTAACGCTAACTTCGGCCAGCCGTTCTCTACCGCTCCCTCCTCAAGCACTCGGAGGTTCACTTAGGGACCGTCTACAAATTTCCCAACCAAACACTCCTAAGAAACAAATGTAAATAGATATCTTGCCGTGTGACCAACTGACACAAAAGTTACATGAGTTGCACTGTTCTCTAGTGAATTTTTAAGTCAGACTCAATATTTGTAGTAATTGTAATATTTAAAAGTATATATTTTTTATATATATATATATTTCTTAACAAACTTGTACAAACGGAACACTAACCACTCAGACTATTTGCTGGATTCTTTGATGTGGGTGGGGTGTCAGCTTCTCTCAGCTCTCAAAGCTCAGTCATCCAGTTCTGCAACTGTTAAACGCATCCTGAGTCCAAAACAAAAACGTGTCCCAGTACCAGCAAACCTTAATTTAATTTCCCTTTGGGATTAAAAACATATTTTAGAATTGAATTAAAGCCACAATTAGGGTCTCTCCTTTGTCCTGTAAATGTCTAAGATTTACTTCTTTCTTTTTTATTTTTATTTTAAACCACTAAATATACAGACAGATCTTTTTTAAAGAATGTTAAGCATCTTTAGTAATGTTTTGTGCTTTAGGATCGCAACCTTTCAGATGTTTCAAAGTTAACTGAAGAACTAAATCGTCCCATATTTAAAACTTTTTAAACACAGTAAGTTTAATTTGGGAAACTGTGGCTGAGTGGTAGAGTCTTACAATTGGAAAGTTGGGGATTTGATTTCCAACCCTCCGATCATATGTCCATGAACTTCATGAACTGAACTTCAAGATGCCTACTGATCTGCCTATTTGTGTAAAAATTTGTGTGTGGAAACGGGTGAATATGCAGCGCATAGAGAGGTCGGTATGAATGGAAAAGGCACTCTATAAATTCTGTCCAATTTTTATTCTACATACATGATCGTGCAATCATTTAAACGTTCATCTCTAATTCTTGCTCGGATAAAAAAGTTTGAACCTGAATCACAACTCTTTTGGAAAAAAAACATATCGCTTATACACCAAGAAATGGAGTTCAGCACTGTAAATCACTAACACGAGAATAAACGCTGCAAATTTGTCAACATACGTGTCAACATATGACCAGACAGCTTGTGGTTAAGACAACAACACGCATCAGAAAAAAAAAAAAAAAAAAGAATGTGCTCTCACTTTCTGACCGCCTCCAGCTGCTCTGCTGTGTAAGATTTGTCGGACTCCGCGGGGCCCTGAGACGCATTAGCTCCGTCTCTCTCGCCGCGGTGTCTCAGGCCGGGTCCACCTCCGTTTACAGCACTGCCGTTCTCGTCTGGAGGCTTCCCATTCTGCGCTAAAGACTCCAATAGGTCTGTAAGAGGGCGCAAATTACCATTATACTGCCGTTTCAATACTGCCTTTTGAGTTAATCCGCTGCTTTAGTACGCTAACATTTAGCATCGTTAACGTTACAGGGAACTTCAGCATCGGCGGTGAGTAAGTTAAGCTCGATTTAAGGTCACAAACAAGTAAACATATTAAATAAGAAATTGGTGGTGGCTTAAAAAAAACTACAAGTACCAGTTACGGCCTGTATCTATTACTGACGGCTATGTTAGCATTAGCTTGTTCGGTCTCCCAGCTCTGGCCCGCCACATTAGACAGCATCGCTAGCAAACAGGAGTTTATTCGACTTACTTTTGGCCTTGTCTGTCGGAAACAGGCGCTGAGCCTTCTCCAGAAACTTTCTGGCTTTGTCCAGCTGATTATTACCGATCGCATTTAATGCTATTTTAATGCAACGTTCCGCTTCGTCCTTGTTTGAGTCCATCTCGACACAGCGGAAATGTTTACTTGCCCCGGGACGCAAAGAAATGACGTCGACTCACGTCCGGTCTGGCAAAATAGACGTAACAAAACGATGTTTATTCCACAATGAAGTTATTTTTTTTAGTTAGATAATAAAAATCAATAAATCAACACATGAATTGATTTATTGCATTAATAAATAATGCATTTTTCCCCCAAAAAATTCTAGCTGACACAATACCAAGTGTGATATATATATATAAGTGTTCATAAGTGCTTTAGATTGATTAAGGGTTATCAAATTATCTGCAGCAAAATGAACTATCAAAACAATTGTTGAAGTGACAATGGAGTTTTTAATGAAAAGTTTTTTAAAAAGGAAAAAAGGTTTCATCACTGATGCCCGTGTCACAATTTTTTCCCCCACTTTTTAATATGGTGAATGTGGATATTTTCTATATCTTGCATTTTACAAGAAACAGATAAATGCAAAAAATCTTGCATAGGCATATTAGAATTTTAAAGGAAAAAAAATACAATTGAAATTCAAATATACATTGGGCTAGTTATATTTATTTATAAAGAAATGATGATAAATTAGAGTTGAAGTCTCTTTAAATTAACAACGTGAGGCTATTTTACCAGGAGAAAAAGCTGTTTTCCCTTTTTTTGCTCATCGTTCACACTCCAGTCCAGCAGGTGGCGTTAAAAGCGCCAAAAGGTGACTTTCAAACAAGAAGTTGGTGTAGATCTGAAGCGTGTTTTTCAAGCTCCCGAGAGTCTGATGCAGTTCTTATTGTGAGTGTTGCACTTTCATAGTGTCACAGTCTCGCATTTTTTTTTCTCGGAAACATGTCTTTAACCGCGAAATGCTGCAGGTCAGTCATGGCGGTCAGAGCAAATGTATTGTATTTGAGGAGATCCTGCGCGCTGTTTTCCACTGGCGTTAGTCCGGCTGAAGGGAGAGCGGGCTCGGGGTCACAGAAACGGTGGAGGAGGCGGCAGAAGAAAGCGGCCTGGACAGACGACCTGTCCTGGGAGGAGAGGCTGGCCGATGCGGTCACTCCTCTCTGGAGGCTGAGCTATGAGGGGCAGCTGGAGCTCAAGCAGGACAATCATCGGAGGATCCTGTCTGAACTCTCAAGATTTCTTTCAGCTGACCTCAGGTCAGGTTTACCTGCATCTAAACTCAACTTCCCTCTCCTGCCTATCCTGCCCTCCCCAGTCAGGGATGGCTACCGCAACAAATCCACGTTTTCTGTCAACAGAGGAGTGGATGGGAATCCAAAAACGGTTGGATTTTACCTAGGAACGGCCAGTCTGGGAAGCATTGTCTGTGTGAACGGAGATCACCTGCTCAACATCCCGGAGAAGCACACACTAGTGGCCAGATGTTACCAGGACTTCATCCGCCAATCCTCTCTGGAGCCCTGCCTGCTGTTCCACATCGGGGGTCATTGGAGAGAGGTCACGGTGAGGACCAATGTGCAGGGACACACCATGGCCATAGTGTATTTCCACCCACAGATGATGAGCGCAGAGGAAGTGGCTGTTCATAAGGCTGAGCTGGTGGAGTATTTCTCAAGGGGTCCTGGATCAGTCTGTCAGCTCGACTCCCTGTTCTTCCAGGAAAGCACCATGACTCGCTGCACGCATGAGGAATCCCCCTACCAGCTGCTGCACGGTCAGCCATATTTGTATGAGGAGGTGAGATATTGTCTATTTGCCCAGAGTCTGGAAGTTTACTCCTCAAACTCTGCAGTTCCTTTCAGAAGTATTCATAACCCTTGAACTTTCCACATGTTGGCACGTTTGCAATACCCAACTGAAACATGTTGTAATGGGAGTTTATATAAGTTTCACATAATGGTGAAGTGATGGGAAAACAACTCTTGGTCAAACTGTTAAAGAGAAGGAAATACTTGAGAAAATCACTAAATATATCAAATATATTTCCTGAACAGCCTGAATATGTATCTAATGCATATTAGCTCAGTTTTTCTTACCCCTTAAAACTTAAATATGTACAGTAATTTTTTTTAACTTTGTCATTTTGTGGAAGTTGTACAAAACGCTCAAGGCGCAAAATTAAAGATGTTTGTTTTTATGAAATTAAGTACAAGATGATTGTGCTTAAACCTCAAATGGGCATCATCTTATCATGACATCAGCATCCTTGCTTGACGATTTGGCAGGTGTCTCTACTGCATAACTAATTGCACACTGGTGGACTTTGTACTGAGCAATAAATCCATTATAACATTTTATTGAGGGAACAGAAAATTCTTTTATAAGGCTTCAAAATTCAACTGTGGCTTCTGCAGAAAACGTATGACTCTGCACATTTAGATCGCAGGCCACATTTCGACTCAAAGGTTCTCTTCGACTTATTAAACACTGAAGAGAAAGTACGTCCAATCTGATGTGTATCTGTTCTTGAATGTCTTTTGCAGGTCCTGGGCTTCAAGTTCCGGATATCTGCCGACGCTTTCTTTCAGGTGAACCAGGCAGCCGCTCAGGTGCTGTACAACACGGTCAGAGACCTGTGTGTCCCAGAAGCAGCACAATCAAAATCAGGAAGCACTTTGCTCGACGTGTGCTGCGGCACAGGCGCCATCGGCATCATCTCTTCTCCCAGAGTGGACAGGGTGATCGGTGTTGAGATCGTAGAGCAGGCGGTGAGAGACGCCGCACACAACGCCGCTCTCAATAACGTAGAAAACTGTGAGTTTCTCCCTGGTAAAGCAGAGGTGGTACTCCCTGCTCTCATGTCTCAGTTGAGCTCTGCGACCGGAGCCCTTACCGCCGTGGTGAATCCGTCTCGAGCGGGCCTCCATCCCAAAGTCGTCAGAGCGCTGAGAAACCAAGCGGCTATCCGCAGACTGATCTATGTGTCCTGTAAGCCGGACGGAGAGGCGATGAGGAACTTCAAGGAGCTTTGCTGTACTCCTAATCAAGAAAAGAAGCTCACAGGAGACGCTTTTTTTCCCACTCTGGCTGTCCCTGTGGATATGTTCCCACATACTCCTCATTGTGAACTGGTGCTTCTGTTTGAGAGGTAGCGCGAGTCATTGTTTTGTACTTCCTGTCTTAACTAGCCTGACTGGAGCTGATGAATGCGAGATTATGGCAGATTAATTTATTGCTACATTATTTTAATATGTATGTTTTCAGAACTGTGTGGTGATGCAAAGATGCTTGAAGTTATTATGTTTTTAAATGAAGACATGATCATGTTTGCTCATTGATTTGGTTTTATTGCACATGTAAGCAAAGACAAGTACGGTGGATTTCCTTCTTATTTCTAGCTTCAAAACTGGTAGACATCAAATAAAAATGAACATATTGTTTAGGTTTTTCATCTCATATTTGTGATATAAATTGCAATATTCATATTCATGTTGTCTCAGCTAATATTCAGGCTAAAAACATGTGAGTTTTTATTCTTGATTTAAACAAACTCAGTGTTTCAGTTGTTTAGTAGTTTTTTGGAAGTTTGTTCCAGATTTGTGGTTAATAGAAACTGAATGCTGCTTTTCCATTATGGGTTATGCTCATGCAACAAACAGTAATGCTGTTAACAAAACGTAAAGCTGATATAGCTTTTAATGTCTTGTTTTCCTTTAGCCTCACTGATGCAGCGTTGGCAGCAAATATGTAATAAAGAGAATAAAATGACATTAAACTCTGCTTCAGACAGGCAGTACCCACATTTATACAACAGATGGTGCCATTGCCTCTTCTCTAGATTTTTTTTCAGTCACAAGACTCGCATAAATCATCTGATTCATGATTATGAGCTCATCCCACGTACTCCAGTTTGCCTAAGGTCAGAACACAAGCAGGATAGAGTAGGATGGCAAGACGTGTTCTCCAGAGGTTACCTTCGTTTATCGGAGGTCATGTTTCCGAACTAAAGTTACCTAGCTTTGCTGGATGAATGTTTTCAGTGTCTGCACATGGAAAAAGGACAAGGAAAGGGACTTTTTGAACTTTGTTTGAGCACTGGCAGAGTAAAGGTTCAGAATAAGTCAAGGCCTAGAGAACCTTTGCAAGGTTTAGCATTTAAGGGTGTATTTGTTTGGATTTTTTTTTTTTTAAAGTTGCATCATGCAAGGCAATGGTTTTTTTTTTTTTTTTCTTGTTTCAAGGTTTACACTAACTATTTTAAGTTCAACTGGAAGGTAAACCAAATGAAACCAAAATAAGTTTTCCACATTCCCCATGTATCCCAGCAAAACATGTCTGAACTTTATTTTGAAAAAAAAAAAAAAAAAAAAAAAAAGCCAAATTGATCTGTGAAGAGGGATAAATTGTACAGGTATGCTATCATGCTATCCAAAACCAGAGCTCATTGCTGGATGACATCATGTTGTGATTTGGAAGGCCTTTGTTTGCAACTTCTTGCAATGATTAATTCTGACAACATCAGACTGAGATGCTCGAGAAGATTGGGTAACAGCTCCAGGTTATATAAAGATTTAGTTGGAGGGGGGGGAAAAAAAGTTAAACATTGGTGAAGCAAACAGCCAATAGAATGCTTATACCTGCTGACACATTTCCACAGCAGGATGTTGCTTTAAAAGCACCTCAGGGCAAGAGAAGAGTTGCATCTATTACTGTTGCCTACATCTGCCCTGGTGCAAGAAGAACAAACGGTAAGAAGTTTCTCCAATCGCAGTCATGTTAGCAGTAATTTCTATTGTTCTAATAATTGCTCTGACATATGTGTCTTATCAATGAACTTGAGTCTGAATGTTTGTTTTCTCTGTCGCTCATTATTGTCCAAACTTTCTGGAAAGAAAAAACATTGTGGCAAAAGACATTTATCAGAGTCTTATTGCTGTGGCATATTCACACCCTGAAAATGTTGGGGAAATCTTAAATATTGATTTACTGACTGAAGCACTGTTTTTATTTAATCGTGGCCTCATCTCCTTCATCTTTCTTTTACTGAAGTGAATGTGCATTGAGGCCATTGCGGTTTAATGCAATACTTCAGTCTCCTGGTCAGCTCCTTTTGACTCCTCTTTCAAATCTTATCTGGCCTTGAATAGTTTATGGTGAAGTTATGGTCTTTTCTGGATTATGCCTGTCACAGCACCTTCTGGAACATTTAGAAGCTTAGAAAAATAGCTGCAATGTTATCAGTATGTTTAGTTCTTTTTTGTTTGTTTTTGTGAATGCCTCTTCATTTAATATTAAGTCAGATAGTGTTTCCTGACCCTGCTCCTCAGAGCACAGTGCCCTACATGTTTTAGATAGTTCCTTGCTTCAGTCCAGCTGATTTCAATTGACAACTGATTAACAGGGGTTTGTTGAACTGCAGTCAGTTGAATCAGCACATTAAACCAGGAAACCTCTAAAACATGTAGGACAGTGTGCCTGGAGGACCACAGCTGGGAAACACTGGATTATCACATACAAGTAGGAGAGTTTTCTAGATGCTGACAGATCTCAGTTGTTTCTTGGCTTTTTGTTTTTTTTTTTTTTTTTTTTTTTTTCTTCTCTCCAGGCGTTTCAATATTAACTCCCTGAACCATGGAGTTCATAGATAGATGTGCTTTAGTTTCCACATCCATCTAATGTGAATTCCAATGGAAATGTTAAAAGTATGTATACTGGGGATAGACATTGACATGTACAGTGCTTGTTTTCTGTTTTGTGTTGATCTTAAGGAAAACATCCCGTTTAATATTACAAAAATATAAAGATTCAAGTGAAAATGATGAATAATAATAATAATAATAAAAAAACAAAACATAAAAGCAACACTGGCAAAAATGACATATGGACAGGTCGTTCATAATAATCAAGCAGAAAAACATTGAGTGCAACGAGAACGTTCCCGTTGGCGGCTGCTCGTCCGGCTGCAGCTGCCCGCTGTGGGCGCTGCAGGAGCGCATGAGCGCAGCTGCCTGCCGCCGCCGCGCCGTCCTCTCCCTGTCTGTCCGGATCACGCTGCGCAGCGCATCACACGGAGTAACACCGTCCTCTTGTTCTGTTCGCGCTGTGCTTTCCCCCCCTCCCCCTCACCCCTCAGCTGCAGAAACATGACCGAAACCGGGATCCATCACGCCGACAAGCAGCAGAACGGAGACGCCATGGCGGAGACGTCGACCGTGGACGACGTTTTCGACGACACCTACAGAGAGAAGGAGGGGAAGAAGCCGCCCAGGATCCTGGTGTGGAGAAACATCATCTTGATGGGTTTCCTGCATGTCGGAGCGCTTTATGGTCTGGTTCTAATCCCTTCCGCATCGTGGTTAACTCTTGGATGGAGTGAGTATTTGCTGATTTCTGCCTGAATACAATGCGCTGATGCTGTGTGAGCACTGCGAACCACAGAGCACACTGCCTGAGGGGATCAAGCCTGTGGGAATAATGGAGAATGAGTCACTCTGGCCTAATTTTAATGAGAGGGCCTGTATGAAGGGTTTCAACCCACTGATGTTTATTTATATATATATATAACATCCATTTCTATAATCAATTTCATTTTCAGTTAAATGGCACCTTGACTAAATTAAGCTTATATAATCTATTTCCAAATATAAAGGCAATCACAGTTAGACCTCATGATGTTACAGCTGGCTGTGTTGTGTTTGCAGGGGCTTCTTTGGAAAGTTTTCTAAGGTATTAGAAATGGGTGATAGAAATTGGTGTCCGATGCAGGACATTAAAGCGAAAAGGGAATAAAGGTTGCGAATGATTGAGCCTGTCTTAAATTAATTTGAATAAATAATATCTATACGGAAGACTATGGTTGGACGATGAGAGATTGATCTTTGTTGTTTTGACCCAGTTTTGGCTTGGTGCATAGAAACTAAACTGAATCATTGTAGATTTTTTGGAGGCCTAACCAAAACATTCAGGATAGATTTTGGGCCCCTGGGAAGTGGACTCTCCTTTGTTTGAGCCTGTACTCAAACAAAGAGCGAGTACAGGCTCAAATTGTGAGACACAGTTTTCCTAAGGATAACTTTCATTTGTAGCAGGGCTCTGGATCGACAATAGGTCTTCAGAACAATACATGCTGACATCTTTGTGTCTGATAGATGAATTTAGCATGCTGTGAACTAAATGTAGGTCTGGACTTTGACTGGGGCATTCCAGAAAATAAAAATGACCGGTTTATTGTCGATCTGTCTGTGTGTGGGGTCGAGGTCCTGCTGGAAGGTGCGCCACCGTCCCACTATAAAGTGTTTTTCTACAGCCTGCAACTTTGATAAATAATGTCTGTATTGTTTTTCCTGGTTTTTAAACATACTCTTTTCAACTCTGGAAAGCTTCCCTATCCCTTGTGAAGAAGCATCGACACAGCACTGCGAGTGGCCATTGCATGTTTCCTTCCTTTGTAGCATACCCCCATGAAAATGAAGCCGTACTGGATAATCCATGACTGACCAACCAGTGGTGTTTGCACCATTGATTTGGATTAATTTTCTTCAGTTTTCAGCACTCTGGCCTCCAAAACAATTTTCCAAAATGCTTGAGACTGTGATACGCTTCAGATAAATCTGTATATTTGTGGCTTTGGGGTGAAGACACCAAATCTGCATCTAAATTTCTTCCTCGTTTGAGCCCAAGTTGTAATATCTTCTATTCTTTTTTGTTTCGAAGCTAGAAAAATATTTCTGACCAAAGTTTCTCAAGGTTGGCAAAAGAAAATTCATGCAGGTTGCACCGGATGAGTGAAAAATCTTCACTGCACAAACCTTAAAGATTCTCTCCACATTTTCTATCGCAGTCCAATCCCCGTGCTTCTGGAATGTCTCGAATTAGAAATATTTTAATTTCTGTCGTCCAATCAGTTTGCTGATTAATTTGTGACCTATATATGTGGACTGTTGTGGCGTGACTCAAGTCCCCCAACAATCTCCACTCTGTTTCTACTCTGGCTCTGCATATTTTTTTTTTTCTTTTTTTTTTTTTTTTGCCGTCTTTTCCAGGCTTAGTTGCATATTGTTTCACAGAAGACAAAGCACAATCACTTCCACTCAAGACATCCCATTGTGAGGCATTGCAGCAGAATGCTTGTTGCCAGTCAGCCCCCAGATCTCAGATCCTGGCTAGTCCTGTCTAGGCCTCACAGAGACATGCGTTCATCAGTTTTCCAACAGCCAAAGTGTGAGGGCTGAGTTGCACACTCCCAGTGTTTCTCTCAAGAAGCAGAGGGTTATGAAAAAGAATATGGTAGCCTCGTGAGTCAGCTTTTATGGGTGTAAAATTGATCTTGATGTAGCGCAGTTTCCCTGTAAGATACCTCTCTCTGTCTTCCAGCTGCCGTGTGCTACATGATAAGTGCTCTTGGTGTGACTGCTGGTGCACACAGACTGTGGAGCCACAGGTCCTATAAGGCCTCTGTTCCCCTGCGAGTCTTCCTCGCTCTTGGCAACTCCATGGCATTTCAGGTAAAACATGTAAACATAAAACATTCAGCAGTAGTTGCAAGTCTTTGCAGAATTCTTTTTTCTTTTTTTTTTTTTTTACCCCTTTAAACCTTTTCACATTTGCCAAGTTACAACTTCAATGTATTTGATTGGAACAATGTGTGATGGAGCAAAACAAATAAGAGCATAATTGTGAAGTGTCAAATTTCTCTTGATCTTGAGACTGACTGTTATAGATTCTTTTTTTTTTTTTTCAAAAAAAGATCCGGCTATATCAAAAAGGACATGGATAAGTCTGAGATTCCCAACTGGTTGTAGATTTGAACTTTGAATCAACCATTACAGGAGCTGACTGTGCTTTTGCACTAAAACATCCCATTGACTATTTTTAGTCTTTCTTCCCTGCTGGGAGGTGAACCTTGATCTTTTGCTGCTCCTAACAGGTTTTGTTCCATGATTGCTCTGTATTTAGCTCCATTAATATTCCCATCAACTCTGCTGAAGAAAAGCAAGCTTGTTTTTTTTTTGTTGTTTTTTTTCCCCCCAACAATGTCAGCTTTCATCCCATATAACAATTTGCATGTAGGTCAAACAGGTTTGTTCTTTTCTGTCCAAAACACTTTCTTCCATATTTTTGCTGTGTCCCATACATGGCTTGTAGGCAAACCTTTCACAGGACTTTTTTGTAACTTTGTTCAACACTGTGTCCTTCTCACCACTCCACTCCATTAAGGCCTACTTTATGGAGTGCACAACCAAGACCGTCCTGCCAACAGGTTTTACGTTTCTTCAGCTTTTCCAGAGTTAAAATGATTAATGCATGCCTTGAGCTGCCTATATATATCTTGAACTCTGGGCATCACTTTTGAATTTCCCTTTTTCATTCGCTTCACAATTATGACCTACTTTGTGTTGGTATGTCACGTAAAATATGTTCAGGTGAACCTGACAAAATACAATAAAAAGATCAAGGGGTGTGAATAGTTTTACAAGGTGCTATATAGTTCAACTCATCTGCCATAAAAAAATGTTCTGTAACAGCTTTGTTCTGAAGGAAAAAGCCTGTGGTTTTCTAAGTGTGTAGTATTATCCATGGATTTGTTGTAGCATGAATATTTCAGTAAAAGTCCTTGATCTGTGTAAACCCTCATGAATCTGGTGGGCTGAGACCTCTGTGTGCATCCGTCAGTGATCTTCATAGTCACTATTTTTTTTTTTTCCCTCAATGTAAAGAATGACATATATGAGTGGGCCAGGGACCACCGTGTCCACCACAAGTACTCAGAGACAGACGCAGACCCTCACAACGCCAAGCGGGGCTTCTTCTTCTCCCACATCGGTTGGCTGCTGGTTCGCAAACATCCCGATGTCATCGAAAAGGGACGGAAACTGGAGCTGGGGGACCTGAGGGCGGACAGAGTGGTGATGTTCCAGAGAAGGTGAGGAAAAATTCAACTGTTGTATTGTGACATGTAGTCCTCCTGCCAGCAGGAGGCAATACTTGGTAATGCCTTTAATCCACTACATCCATTAGCGATAAAGATGTATCGTACATTTATGCAATGCAGTATGGCTTTCGAATGATGCTGTAATTTATGTGACAGCTCTTTGTCTGGCTAAAGTGACCAATGTGATAATAGTGTGACTATGACAACATTGTTTCCACTGACTGGATATTTGTCCTCATCCTTGGTCAGTTGGAAGCAATCCCAGAATTTCAGTAGTTTTTCAGGAATAGTATAGCAGTATAAATGTTGTTCCAGCCTCTGTCTTGGGTGGCTCTTATACTGTGGACTAGACTTGCAGTAGATACTTTTGTGGGCATATAACTTTTTTCTGCTCTTATGACACTTATTAGCATCACATTGTTCCAGATTTGCATTTTTCTCCCTGCTTATGTTAATACTTTGACTTTTGACATGATCTCTTTGCTCTCCTTTAGGTACTACAAGCTGTCTGTCGTGCTGCTCTGCTTCCTTGTCCCCATGTTGGTGCCCTGGTACTTCTGGGGCGAATCCTTGAGTGTGGCTTATTTTGTTCCTGGACTTCTGAGATACACTGTGGTGCTCAACGCAACCTGGCTGGTGAACAGCGCAGCACACATGTGGGGCAACAGACCATACGACAAGACCATAAATCCAAGGGAAAATCCATTTGTGGCCATTAGTGCCATAGGTGAGCATTCATAAATTATTTTGAGCTTTTCAGTAATGATTTTGTGTCTTGATGCGGCTGAAGGTCAAGACAACTCTTAGGTTGTCTTTCAAAGTCACCCAGGCTGGGGCTCTGCCAAAAGCGTTCGCATGTTGTCATTTGCAAAAGCAGAAGTCTGCTACGTTTTTCTTTTTAGCCGTAGCTGAACCACCTATTGAGCTCAAATGTGCAGAAATCTTCCTAGAGAATTTATTAATAAGAAGACTTTAACCCCTTTTCAATTAAAAAGTTCTTTGTATCAGGATTTTTTGACTCTTAAGATATTTACATTTGAAGGAAAGACGCTGTCAATGGTGAATTTTCAATAGTGGATCCACATTTGAAAAAGAAAAGCATGAAGATGTTTCAGTAGTCCGATCTGAAACTAAACCTCAACCCGAGTGAAATGCTGTGATGTGACCTTCGCAGTGTTGTGCAGAAACAAAAGTTAGCAGGCCTCAATGAACTGAACCAACAGACAAAATTCCTCCGCAACAATGTGAAAGACGAATAAAGTCAGCAGTTTTTGCTGCTAAGAGTGGTTCTGCAAGCTAGTTAAAGGGTTTTTACACAGCTCTTCCATTTTGTCCTCATCTATCCTTATCAATAACACCAATGGAGAGGGCAATGCATTTCTGTACATTTGACGTTTGTAAAACTTTGTAAAGACCAGAGTGTTTTTTCATTATGTCCTAATATGTAAAGACCTTGGATTTAAATGGGGCATATGTTTTTATTATTATTTTTCTTCAAAATAATAGCTAGAAGCTCCTGCATCACAACAACAAACTAAAGTGAGCATAATTTGATGATAAAGGATAAAGGATGGCAGAAGCACTTATTGAAATATTTATATCCAGAGGTGTAACTGTGAGATTATTAATCACAAAAGTATTTTCACTTCTGACAGAGTTACCAAGTCATCAAAGTGACCATCTGACTTCACATTTATCTCTCGTCACGCTGGAGGAATCTTGGCTGGGAGGGTCACAGATTAACTCTGAGATGGTCTAAATCTGATATAATATGTTAAATTGGATTTGGGAGGCTTGTGAACATCGTTATAAAACCATCCAACATTTTTGACTTTCCAGATCCTAACTTAACTCTCTGTATTGCTTCAAATCATATGTCACATGGTGCGTTTTACCCTTTTTTATTTATTTATTTATTTATTTTAACGAATAAATTACACTGAGAAATGGATTTTCATCCTTGTTGACCCCATTTTAACCTGAATTGTATGCTAATAGACAATGATACATACAACAAATTAGCTGAACATGTCATATAGACTCAGGAGACAATAGACCGATATAAACAGGAAAATCTGTCCTCTGATGTTTTTAAAATCCTTCAGTTGGATTAAGCTGCACAGCTTCAGGTCCTTTTTTTTTTTTTAAGTTTTCTGCTGGTGGAAGAGTTATTGTACAAAAAGACCTTTTTCCAAGTTCTTCACTGCCTGAAAGATCTGTGGGAGAACATCCTTTAGGTAATGCACAAGAAACTGGATAGAGTGCCAATAAACCAATTAGCTGAATGACGGCCCATTCTGAAACCTCTGGAATCAAATTTCATCGTCTACACCATTAAAGGATTGAGATATTGTATGACATCATTTGTGTTTTCTCCCAGGTGAGGGCTTCCACAACTACCATCACACATTTCCCTTCGACTACTCTACGAGCGAGTTCGGCTGCAAGATCAACATCACCACCGCCTTCATCAACCTCATGTGCTTCTTGGGTCTGGCCAAAGACTGCAAGAGGGTTTCCAAAGACACGATCGCCGCTCGCATTCAGCGAACAGGTGAAGGGAGCTTCAAAAGTGGCTGAGGGCGAAGCCGCACTACAAACTCTGAGTGAGCCGACACGACGGACCGAGACAGAACGTAGCAACAAGTGCAGCAGCATTTCACTGGTGCGATGGCGATTACCATGCTTCTTTTGTGAGACTAATATCAGCTTCAAAGAGTTGTTTCCATTAAAAGTTGTGAACCTCTTAAGTTTTGAAGTGTCTTCAAGTGTTTTTTGCAACTAGCAGAGATTTGACTACATGTGCAAAACAACTTTTTCATCATAATATTAAAGTGTCATTAGAGAATGGATGTATTATTATTTTGTTTTTGGACCAGATGAAAAACGACATAAACAAAAATATATATAAATATAAAAATGTGTGTAAGTTATGTCTAGAGGCAGTAATTAATTACAGAATGATTTTCCGCACATTATATTTCTACATTTACTTGCTGGTTATTAATTGTCTTTGGCACTTTGGAAGCTTTATTAAAACCTTTATGGTTTCTCTGCAAGAAAGAGTGAAGTCACTTTGCTTTAAGTCAGTGGTGCTTTGATGCGCCCGAGAAGATGTGGATTTTTAGCCTGTTTGTTTAATTTGCTTTTGGTGATTTAGTCCGACTAACCAATAGGCTGGCATGTTTAAAAATTAAAGTCGGCTCAATCAGGCCTCCATTTGGCTGTTGCTTACTGTGGCCATAGAAGAAGACCGCCCCAAAGTACCATGTAGGGATGCTTTGACATCCGTAGTGTCAAGTTTTCTTCTAATTTCGGAATAAGTTATCTGACGTGACTCGTTTTTGCTCTCAGATAGATAAAAAGCCACATCAGACTCCACATTTAACTCTGCCCTGAGAAGTGGAGCTTTCTCTTACATTAACAGAAAATACTCTTTCAGTTATTAATGTTTTTTATTTCAGTAAAAGTTTTTTCTTTTTTTTTCTCATATGTTAGAGTACGGAAATGTTTGGCCCAAATGCCTTATGATGGTTGTGCACCTCCTTGAAGCTCATAGTGATTTATTCAAATAAAGCAGGACTGATTATTACATGTTTGGTTTCTTTAAGCTTTTATTCTGCAATTATAGCCCCCGTCATCCTTCTTTGTTTTAAGTGATGGACAATGAAGAATTAAAATAATCTATTTAGACTTTTCTTTCACCAAACAAGAATTTGCCTGAGATACAAATAAAACTTTTTATGACATTTTTGAAAGTACCATTGTAATATTTGTCAAATTTTCTCTATAACAAAGCAACACTTATATTGTGTTGGGAAATGGCACTTTTATTTCAAATGAATGTTTTGTATCTACTGTATGTAAGAGAAATAAACCAAACTTTTATGCAACAAATTGTATGTTTTTTTTTAATGAGTCTACGTATTAAATTTTTAAATATTCAGAACAGAAAAAATATTGTTACACCCACTCCATTTCTCAGAAGCCACAGATTAAAAGCGAGTATGTAAAGAACCTGGATTCCTGCATGATGGAGATGACAGTAGAAGCTCATGCGTGAGACGAAAGAGAGTGAGGAAGTGTGTGTGAGGACCAGGACGTCAGCCTCACACACACATCGAAGGGCATGCAAAAAAAAGCATCCTATCACCTGACCCACACGAGCGTCATGCACATGGCCACAAAACCAGCAAAGGTTTTCCGTTCTCCTACATTGACGCACACAGTTATGTTTTCACAAAACAAAGCCATTTATTCAATATGAAGAGGGGGAAAAAAGGGGAAAAAGTCAAATAATTAAAATAATAATAATAAAAAAAAAACTCATTCAAGTGTGCTCAATTGTCCATAAATTAAGGTAACCATTTCTCAGTGTGGCAGGTGAGGGAGTTTGAATCTGCTTGTCACCTTGCATCAGCTCTGTTTGAGCACTCTCCAGCACCAAATCCTCTCCACTTCTTGGTATTTAAGCCTGATTTACTCAGAGGTGGGCAGAGGTGGAAGATAATTCCCTTGCTGGGGTCAGCAAAGAGGCTATGGTGTTTTTGCTATCAAGACTGTCCAAACATCTGAAGAATTTTTAATCTTGCCTCCATTTGTTTTGGGACTTTATGGCAAGTGGGCAGTACTGCACAGTCCATCCTCTCTATGGTGTGAGAAAGCAACCCAGCCTGTTTGCTTTTTACAACAGTTTGGTCTGCCCCTTTGTGTTTGTATCACTGTGAACGGCAGCCATCAGCCTGAGTCTCGTCCAAATCCACTGTAAGTGGAGTCACCACTGCTGACCTCTGTCACCCCGACAGTGACATCAACCCCTCCGCTCATTGGCTGCTGAATGTCAGACCACTCTTTTCATGCCATGCAATACCACTGGCAATTCCCACAGGCAGACAGTTTCAGAGGGATACTGGTGAACTTGTGTAAGAAGGCTTGTCAACTAATACCAGTTGATGTTTATCTTGGAGAGGACTCTAACTCAGCAGAATTTGAACTGCAGTTTTACAATATAGCTGCAAAATAGAGTCCTGATACTACTATTACTATTACTAAAAATAATAATATATATCACTGCTTCCTTCAAGAAGGTCCTGGGTTTAAATTCTGGTGTAAGGCTTTTCAACATGGAGTTATTATCTTCTCCCAGTGTGTGCATAGGCTCTCTCTGGCTTCCTCCAGAGTCCTCCAACAGTCACCTTTTAGGATGACTGTTGGGTTAATTGGTTTGTATAAATTGTTCTTTGGTGCGAGTTGCGTTGTTGTCTGTCCTGTGTTTCTCTATGTTGCCCTGTGATTGACTGGCAACCTGTCCGGCATGTACCCTGCCTCTTGCCCAGTAACCTCTGGAAATAGCCACCCGCTTCCTTTACAACTCTGCTAGCTCAAGCATGTTTAGATAATGGATGGAAGGATACACTATTATTATTGTTCCATTCATCCACCGGGTGTATCCTGCAGGGGTTTGAGCGGGCCTGGTGCCTATCTCCATTCGTCATCAGGCAATCGTTGGGGTATGCCGTGGACAGGTCATCAGTCCATCACAGGGCAAATAGAACAATTATAGTCAAAGTCATGCTGCTGATAATTCTAATTATTTATTCAATAGAGGGGGAAAAAATAGTTTTAACATTTTTGCACCTGTACCAAAGTAAGTGGCATCCATAAGAATTCACATAGAATAAGTATGTCTTCTTAAATTATGTAGAATAGTCTGTAAACTTTTACTGGTAACATCTTCTCGTTTCCCGGAGATGTGACACGGAGGCGTTTTGTTTCAGCTGTTCTTCAAAATGGAAAAGGGAAAAGATCAATAGTTGCTTGCCTCAACTTGTCCTTACCCAAGGTCAGTGAATTAAAATTTTTAGACATCTGGAATTGTGGCAGATAAGACTATAGTGAGGATCCACATTTAATAAGAATCAAATATTCTTACTTGTTTATTGTTTGTTTTCTTTTTTTTTCCCCACTTACTTTAAAGAACCAATACGAGACTACATTCAGTAAGTAAGATACAGAACTGAAAAATAATTTTAAAAAATGAAACTTTATCCAAGAAAATAGATTTTTGACATGGAAATTGCTTTTATTGATCTAATATTAAAGTGAAACTAATATTGATTTTCAAGAGGTAATTTGTTGGCTGTTCCACCAGTTCACTATCTATTATGGCTCATCACCCCTTCAGATATTTGTGTGCGTAAAAATTGAAAGAACGTGTGAAATAATAACAACTGCAACAAGGAAAACACATGGAACCATCCGGGAGCAAACTGGTCTATTGGTGACTGCAAATAACAACCTAACATTAAAAATGGTTTATTGAACATCTCGTTTCTTCGTTCTGCTGCATCGCCATGTTTTCCATAAACTTTACACAATCCTAATACATGATGTCTTTTTGCCATTTGAGAAATTTGACAGACAGCGATTAGAAATTATTTATAAGGGTTTTTTGTTTTTCAACAAAGACTTCAGGGGTCTGTTGTATGTTCTCTCATCTTGCTGATTGTCTCTCCTTAAACTTTAATCCACAAACATCACCACCTTTCAAAATAACCTTTGTTTTTTTTTTCTCTCCCTCTCTCTCTGTCTCTCTCTGTCTAATCCTAATTTGCACACAAGAAGTTTGCAAAAGGCCAGCCTGAGCCGAAAGGAAAGAGACCTGGGGGTCAGACGAGGTTACTGGGGAATAACCCTTTATCCAGTCAGGAAAGGTTCGTCTGGATTAGTGATGGAAGTGGTTCCATATCTGATCATAGCTCGGACTACTTTTTTTTTTTATTTATTTATTTTTTTTATTTTTTTTTTTTTTTACGAGAGCGCTCAAAAGAGGCGCTTTAATACATTTCAATAAACTTTATTTAAAAAAAAAAACAACCTCTTAATACAGGTGCAATTCAAAAGAGTATCAATTTTTTCATTACTATATAATTGTTTTCTTTATAAACCTCTTGCTTGTCTCATGGCAGGACGCAAGGAATCATCTGCTCAGGTGCTGTCTGACGCGTAAATACGCGGAAATACTCTTTCTTTTTTTCATACCCGTTTCCGGTAGTTTATCTCGAGATATAAAATATCTTCCAGCAAATTTTGTGTGAGTGGTTGCCCCTGAGTTTCGGGGCTGTACGCCCTCATTTAATCTCCTTTGTCAAAACCTCAAATTACTTCCTAATTACAAATTTATAGGCCTCATCATTTCCTTTTCGCTATCATCTACTAATCCTAGCAATCAGCTCTGCGATATATATCTTGAGTAAACTTTCTTTTTCATGAGCAGAATTTCGCAGGGATCAGTGTTACCCTTTTCCCTATAGGATTAAACTGATCTTCCTCTGCTGCTGGATGGAGGCAGGGGAGCCATCGTTGCCCGGCCCTGAAGGCCCAGGGTGCCCTTTTGATCATTTCAGTCTCTCCTCGGTGCGATACCTCTGATTGGCCAGGGAACTAAGAAGTGTGTGTGTATGAGGAGGTGGGGTTGGGGGGGGGGGGATCTTTAATTAAGCAGATAATCTCTTGTTGGGACGAGAGCGGCTCCATTTCAGAGCCCCCTCCTTGAGTCCCGATAGCTCCTGGTGGAGATCCGTGCGCCTCAGTCTCCCGCATCCCTCGTTCCGTCCGCAGCTGCGCGCCTGACCTGTCAGGATGTTCGTCCACTGGGAGGTTTTCTTCTACGTTTTTATTCTGTTGACTCACATGAGGTCGTACTGCTGCTGGTAAGTTTATTTTGCTGCGTGATATTGTTATGTCCCCCCGCCCCCTCCACCTCCTCATCCAAATATTCATTTCCATTTAGTGCACTGGAGACATATACGGGGTTATGGATGCCAAAATGACGGAAATTAGATTCAATCATCGATTCAATTTTTCAATAGAGCAACCCCCATAAAGAGCATATTTGCAGGTCAATGCAAAAGCGAAGCAAATTATTTTGGGGTTTGCAAGGTTGTAGAATACTGCTTCCGTGGTTGCATAAAAAACCAAACAGACTATAGAGGCCTATAAATACTAGTCTGTCTACATTATGACTTCTTAGAAACATTATGAACTAAAATATAATGATGTAATATTGGTTGATCTAAACAAATAAATATTAAGAAGCATATTTTTGAGTGATTGCTAATAATTCAGTCCAAGTTGAATAATTTAGGTCTTGTGCTTTTTGCACTTGTCTCAATATAATTTTTTCCTTAATTCCAAGAAGGCGTGGCTCCTTTTAATTAGATTTCCCAAATAGACTAAAAGTTTCAAATTGATTTTGTGACCTCAAAATACCTGAAGGGATCTCTGTTTGTGGTTGAATAATCAGTCTAAAGACCAGGAAAAGTACTGAAGACTTTGAAGCAGAAATAAAGTGCAGTCCGGGCTCCTTAAATTTTTTCTTTTTTTTTTTTTTAATTATTCATTTAATTTCACAAGGAATCATAAGCTGCTCACATACCAGCTGCAGTGATAATAAGCAACGACACAATTAAATGGAGGCACCTTTTGCGTTTGACATTTTTTACGTCTTGGGGACTCAAGCCATATCAGCTTCCAAGAACTTTAAATATTGGTGAAGTTTTTGATCCTCTTCTGCACCGCAGGATTTGATGAAGTTGTTACAGAAACAGTTTGGATTTCGGAAAGTTATATCACCCATATCAAAGCTACTTCTCTTGTTAGACTTGGTTTCTGATTTTGATTATTTAATTATATATCAATTATATGTGAACATATGTAAGGATATATTCTTCATTATTGTAGTCCAATGCAATGACATTTGTTGAACACTGGTGCTGTGTAAATAATACATTGAAGTATTTAGTATGTAAAACCAACAAAATCTATAAATTTATACTCCATTTGGCCAAAGTTCAGCTGATCTATGTGACCTCTTCAGTGCAGACTTATCTGAATTAGAAATCCATTTATTTGCAGCTATAAAACATAATTGAGATTTCAAGCCATTATGAATACTTAATAAAAACCAATTAAATGGAAACGTCGCCTTTCTCTAAGCGCTTCCTAGAATCATCTGAGTTCATTGCTCAGTGCCGATCACCAAGATTTGGATGCCCACATGGTGTCACACTTTCACGTGTCCTGAAACACACTAATGAGAGATGCTAGTGGAGGATTTCGTGGTGGACACTGGGCTTTCCCGACTGAAATAAGCTGTCTCCTTTTCCAGGTCAGTGAATAATTTCCTGATGACCGGACCCAAGGTAAGCCTGGCCTCTTTTGATCTTCCCCTCCTCTTTTTTTTTCTCTGGAGAAAGAGCGAGTTAAACCTCGCTACTTGTGTATTGACAATCTCTGGGTACCTGTCTGTTTGCAACAAAAGCTCCAAATCAGTGATATTCTTGGCCTTTTGTAATTTTTTCCCCCTCCCCTCTTGGTACACTTGACCTTATTCAGAAGCGCTGTGTATGTCCGATGGTCGAGTGTGTTAAGAAGCGAGGGCAGGCAGCACTGTTGTGGGTGGTCATCATTAGCGAGCCGGATCCCTGTGAAAGAGGTGGTACTCCATCTCCCTGAAGGCCACTTGAGACATATTAGTTATATTATCATTCATGCAGTCTGAACAGACTCTGGAGCAGCAGGCGAAAGCCAAGCACAGAGTGCAGGGCTCTGACAAAACTCATCAGATCATAGTAGAACGATTTTTGTGTTTGTCATATATATATATTTTTTTTTTCTCTCTCTCTCTCTCTCTCTCCCTCTCTTTTAGTTTTATTCCTTATTCTATAAAAAAAAAATTCCTGAAGGCAAGGGTGTTGCTTATAAACAGCTGTAAATGTTTATAAGTCACATGTTGTGAAGATAACATGTGACTTAGCTTAAATATTTGATCCAAGATCTGATTTGAACTGCTAATTATTTTCTCTAAGGCAAAAGAATGAAAATGTAATCTGAAACCTATCTGAACTCATTAAAATTGCAAATCTCATTGTGCTATGCCTTACAAGATGTATGATCCAAAAGCAGAAAGCTTAGAAAAACATAAAGCCATAAAGTAAGTCCTCCTTAAGGAGAGCACTTTTGTTCTTCACAAGCATTAAGTTTATTAGGTTCCTTAAATCTGCTCCATTGGGGGATTTTTCTGCATCATTTACTTGTGCTGTTATTATTTGGGTGCAATATGTCATGTCTATGCTGCAGGCATACCTAATCTATTCGAGCAGCGTGGCAGCAGGGGCTCAGAGTGGCATTGAGGAATGCAAATACCAGTTCGCATGGGACCGCTGGAACTGCCCTGAGAGAGCTCTGCAGCTGTCCACACACAGCAGCCTGCGCAGCGGTGAGTGCCCACAGACACTTTGGAAACTTTTAAGTCCAGCTCCAGTGTCTCTGTGGAGGAAGAAAAATGGCATGACTGTATTTGTGTGTGTGTGTTTTTTTTAAATGATTCTATGGTGTGGTTGTTGTATTTCCTGTTACTAAATAAAACAATTTTGCTTTGTCAAAATATATGTTTTTAGCCAATGAGGTCGATTTATTGAGAATTTGAAAAACACATAGTCATGTGCAGTCACTAATCTGAATTCTGTTTCTATACCTTCATGTGTTATAGTCCTAAACAGATTGTAGAAAGCTTTGCAAATGTCCAAAGTTGCAATAAATATTGTCAATACAAGGCTTCAATTTAGTTAGTTCTTTTTCTGAAAAACCTTAAAGAGCAAATAATATTTTAAAGACATAAAACCTATAAATATGGAAAGTCTGTAACGTCAATCTGAATCTGTTTGTTTATGTTTTTCGTGTATTGTGTACAGCAGAAAAAGCTTCTAAAAACAGGAAGTAAGTCCCATACATGAAGGATTAGCCTACATGTCATTTAGATCCAATGTCCAACGGACTGTTGTACATATGACTGTTTTCCTGAAATATGTTGAATATGCGAGAGACAATATAAAAGGATGGAGTGAGCACTTATAGCACAAAGATCCACAGGAAATGTGGGGAAGCTAAGACAACCAGCTTGAGCAGGGAGTAAACCAGGCCACTGACAACTATTGTTAAAACATAAGGTTTATCAGGAAAGAAAATTATTTGCTTTATAGCTGTTTTTACATTTTATGTAACCTTTGTCACCACAAAACACCTGTTCATGTGTATAGATCACATTAAAATAATAGCTGCTGTTGATTAGCTGAGCTGCTTAGCTTCTACATCTATTTTTTTTCTCCATATCTGAGATAGGTGAGCTATAGTGTTTGACTGCAGTCTAATTTTGTGCCAGCATTTCAACATTTCTTTTGCCCATCACATGTGTAGCTTTAAACTGAAGCCTTTTTGGGGCCAAACAGTTTGTTATTGCAGTAAAACTAACTGTAGACAGATCTACTGAGCTTGAGTGGCTGACGTTCTTAGAATAACATTGAGACGGTTTTATAACTGCAGCTCAGCCCTCCTGAGTAAAACATGGTTTGATCATCTGGTGGCAAACTAAGGCCTGAAGTTGAACTGTTGATGTGTGTTCATGTGACTGAGTTCGGCTCGGTCACATGAACACACATCCGCTACAGTGTGGTATGTTATCATATGGGTGGTTTACCCCTCTATGGTAAACACAGTGATCATGGCAGAGAAAAATCGACTATTGCGAGTTCACAGGTTCAGATGAGGAGAAAATAATGATTGACTTGCTGCAACGTCTCATTTTAGTTTCCATGATATTGGGGGAAAAAGTACAGAAAATGTTGGTGGATTGTTTGTCTGCTGTATTGGACCAGAACCGAGCAAGACGTTTCGCATGGAGAGGGTGGGAAAAGGTTCACCAGAAGTGTTGCATCAAGACGTGGCAGAAAACGTGGCTGAGAACAAAATAACACGATCTTTGTCACGCAATTATGCCAATGAGAACCAAACTCAGCAGTTCAGTAATCTAATGACAATGTTGTTAGTGGAATTTGCTGAAGTATGCCTGGGTAAAAAAACAAAAACAAAAAAAAACCCAATGCTGCTAGAGCAGACATTATATTTATCGGAATGTTTATGACATTTTTTTGTCAAATGCAGTAATTTTTCACAGTGGTTACTTGTGGATTTACCACAGAACACTTTCCAAATCTCAGTACAGGATTCCTGTTTGCTAGGTCTCTTTCGAAGAACAGATTTCTACTCATTGCTTAACTCAAGATATAAAGCTTCACTTTATGACCTCATTTCAGAACTGGACATTCAGCAATGACTATTAAAAGTGGATGTTGTGTTCTGCAGTAATGCCCAGGTTGAAATACCAAACCAAGGAATTGTCCTTCTTAGGCTACTTTTGACTGTATTCTTGTGTTTCTCAATTTTAATTGACTTGAAATAACTGTATATTTTTCATCAACAGGAAATTATAAACAGGACATAAGAAAAAGCTTAAGGATATCCGTTTGACTTTGGTTCACCTCTCCTTCACATTTTGTGACTTAAATGATACGTAACAGCTACAACAACTAAAATCCCACATAATTTCAAGCACTTTTTGCTTAGTCACTACAGGAAAGGCTGAAAATTTGGAGTAATCACATCATAACAGAAATGATATTTATGACAAATGAAATATGTGGCACAGATGCTGCTGATGACACTGTAGGAGGCAATTTTCAAAGAGCGTTTTCTGTTGACAGCAAATCGAGAGACTGCATTCGTCCATGCCATCAGCTCTGCTGGGGTCATGTACACCCTGACCAGGAACTGCAGTCTCGGAGACTTTGACAACTGTGGCTGTGATGACAGCAGGAATGGACAAAGAGGTCAGAGACTGATAGACGTATACAACGCTTATCAGGTTGAAGAAGATCTGTGTAACTTAAACTAACAATGATTGATATTGTTAATTTTCTTTCTCCTCAGGAGGTCATGGCTGGCTCTGGGGTGGATGCAGCGATAATGTCGGCTTCGGTGAGGCCATCTCCAAACAGTTTGTGGACGCGCTGGAGACTGGACAGGATGCTCGGGCAGCCATGAATCTTCACAATAACGAGGCTGGGCGGAAGGTAGACCTCCGTATTCACTCCATCAGTTTAAACATCAAGGATGTGCCCACAGCTGGGATGCTGAGTGAGCCTTAATCCAAACCAGGTTGTAAACTGGGTGGTAACCTGGTTGAAATGTTGCGGATCTCTTATGGCACTCCAACTGCACGCACAGTGTAAAGCAGCCTTTGAATCATTTTTTTCATCCCTTCTCAGCATTACGCTGAGTGTGCCACCCAAGCATCCCTTTCAGATCTCTATAAGTGAGGTGCCACTCGTCCCCAATAATGACAGTGTGTTCGCTGTACCAGAAGGGCCTATTTACCAGTGCTGAATGCTCTTTATGACAATACCTCAGCTCAAGAATCTCAGGATGGCTGGTGGAAGCTTAATTGGAGATCCTGTGGAGCCAGACATTGCAAAGCATTCTGTATTATCCCACTTCCTTAAAATAAGTGTTTTAGTTTTTATTCTTGCAATAAGGATCCCACATTTATGTTGGTCTTTGTGTGGCCCCGAGGGAGCCTGAGGGGACCACAGGCGTGCAGCTGAAGTGCTCTTTGTTTTTGGTGCCTTTGCTCCCCCCTGTTGGGCCCTGGGATCCTTATGGCACCTGGAGCATCATTGTAACAGAAAAAAATGGGGACAGAAAGAGAGAAAAAAACTCCTTTTTCTTATTCCTCAATTCAATGGGTCTCTCCGTTGGGTCCCCACTCACAGGAAAACATGTTGACAAGGAACATGCTAAATAAATAGTCCTATTTATTCTAGGAGGGACAATGGGACTCGATGTGAAACTTTGATTCAGCTTCACCTCGGTGTAGAGTTCATCACCTCCTCATGAAAAGAAAGCGCCCTTCCTTTTTAGCAGACATCTGTTTTGTGTCGGGTAAAGTCAGGAGACACAGAGGATGACAAAGACACTTAGTTCATAAAGCTTTCACTCATGTCGGAATCGTTAACAATACAGTTAGTTAATTTGACAAGACATCAATCAACAGACTCGAGCAATTCCAGACTCACTTGTATGCTTACCTTCATCTGCATGTAGGCGTCACACTGAGGTATGAATCTGTACAGTACCTTCCAAATGTATTCCCCGTTGTCGAACAACAACATTCAATTGATTTAATTAGAATTTCATGTGGCACATCAATACACAATTGAGAAACAAAAATCTGCAAAATGTGTCATTAATTTGTATTCGTCCCCTCTGAGTCAATAGTTTATAGGAACAAGTTCCTCCTCAATTATGGCTTCAAGTCTTTTAGAGAATAGATGTACACTGAAACTTTTGCCCATTCTACTTTCGAATAAATCTCAATTTCAAGCACGTTGGACTGACGACATCTGTGAACATCAGTTTACAAGGCTTGGATTCTGAACTGGACTTTAACTGGACTGCTGTAGCACATGAATATGCTTTGATTCAAACCAGTTTGTCCCCCTTATGGCTTTCTTTCAACGTTGTCTTTTTTTCTTTATCCATAGCACAACTAATAGTTGTCCTGTCAAAGGTTGCCCCCACCTGACCTTCAGATCTCTACTCCTTACCCACTCTGTCAGTTTGGTTGGAGGCTCAGGTTTTGGTTGGTTCAGAGTTCTGCCATAATGCTTCCATTTTTAGAAACATTATGGCAGTGGATTGAACACTGGGATAACAGTGACATAACCCAAGCTTTGCGTATTGTTCCTAAACATAACACCTCTTTAAAGATCTCCAAAACCTGTCTGCTGTGTTCGTTGGTCTTCATGATGCTGTGTATTCACTGAGGTTCAAAACGTCTGTGTCCTTAACTGTATGGCTATATTTTCACTGAGATTACATTACACACTCCAGGACTGTTGTCACTAATTACATGACTTCTCCAGGTGTTTAGTTGCACTGAATTTTATTGAAAAGTATCTGATTAGAGGGAGCTAAATGTAAGCGAATGACACTTCATTTTTTACTTGAAAAATATATTAAAGCTATGCATTCTTGTTCCATCTATTCACTCTATGCACTAGTTAATGTTGGTCTATCACAGTGAATTTCAATAAAATATTTGGAAGTTTATGGTTGTGAAATGGTAAAATGTGAAAAAGTTCAAAGGGCAGGCATACTTTTACAAGCCACTTGTCCTTTATAAAAGGAATCATATGTAAATCCTTGTTAGACAGTGTCACTCATAAAGTTAGAATAAACTAGTATGTCTCACATCATGAAAGAATTGCAACAATGTGATTTATTCTGGAATAAAGTGTGTGTCTTCTTAATTTTCATGTAAGTTTCTTCTGAACATCTCACAAACCTCAATAAAAATGAGTTTTTAACAAAATTATTTCATCTTCATGGGAAAGTGTCTTGTGTGAAACCAAGTGAACCTGAGGTGCATCGTCCTGAAGTTAGTGTTTTCTTGACGCTGTTTGCAGGCTGTGAAGGGGACCATGCAGAAGACGTGCAAGTGCCATGGCGTTTCAGGAAGCTGCACCACTCAGACCTGCTGGCTGCAGCTGCCAGAGTTCAGGGAAGTGGGGAACTATTTGAAGGAGAAGTACCACAAGGCCGTGAAGGTGGATCTCCTCCGGGGAGCAGGAAACAGCGCGGCCAGCCGCGGCGCCATTGCAGAGACCTTCAACGCCATCTCCCGCAAGGAGCTGGTCCACCTCGAAGACTCGCCCGACTACTGCCTGGAGAACCGCACCCTTGGCCTGCCCGGCACGGAGGGCCGCGAATGCCTGAAGAAAGGCAAGAACCTGAACAAGTGGGAGAAGCGGAGTTGCAAGAGGCTGTGCGGGGAGTGCGGGCTGGCTGTAGAAGAGCGCAAAGCCGAGATGGTGTCGAGCTGCAACTGCAAGTTCCATTGGTGCTGCGCGGTGAAGTGCGAGCAGTGCAGAAAGACGGTGACCAAGTACTTTTGTGTGAAGAAGGGAGGTCAGAGGGGAAGGAATGAGAGCGCCGCCATCCGCCGAAAGAACCTCAGGCTGAGGAAAAAGCACTGAGCATCCCCGCCACTCCTCCACATGCATCCACGTTTTCCTGTTTCTGCAGCTCAGTTAAACATCTGGATTCTGCAGATGACGTGATCTGGACAAAACCTTCACATTTCATCTTCACATTAAATATTTCTCACACAGAGTCTCATGACAAAACAGGCAACTTTGTAGATTTTTTTAAATTTTTTTTTTTTAGCATAAATGTATTTAAGATATATTTTTATATTTTTTTATCACATTTTGAAAAGTGACATGGCATTGAAACGGTTCTCACTGACGTTAAAATTCTTCACATTATTTATTCTTGTACTTATAGAAAAAAAAAAACATTTGGTAGATAATCTGGTGCAACACTTGTTCTTAAACCCCTCGCAATAATCTGTTTTGTTCTGAAATTATTTTTTGCGAGACCACAGTTTTAGTTTGTATTCCAGTTTCCACCATCATCTGGCTCACCCCTTCTTTGCGCTCTTGATGTATAACTGTACATAAAATGAAGCACTTTGTAATGTATATTGTTAATTTATTGCACAGCATTTTTTTCCCCCTAGTTTTGCTTTAGTGTCCTTTTTTCATTCTCTCTCCATTAAAATGTAATGAAAGAATAATAAATCCTTTAATTGTGCATATAATTCAGGCTGAAGAAAGTGCTCATCCTTCTTTAACATACCCTTTGTGACATGAATACTTCATGGTTCGGAGCAAACAGACTCACTTTTTCACTCTGCTTCCACTGTGGTGGACCAAAGAGAAAGGAAAGCCGTCGAGCGAACTCTCCTTCATTCACGCCTTTCTCAATTACACCCCAACAAATACCTCCCGTTCTCTCCTTCATCATGGTAATCCTCGCTGAGCGCTTGGAAGTTTCTTCACTGTTTAATACTAGTTTAATTAACTTTGTCCAGACAGAGCAGGGTCGTGGGGGAGGAGGGCATGAAGCAAGTTGCCCCTAAAAATCATTCTGCCTCTAATTTTGTATGCTAATCTCCTTTTTCACGCTGCGCCTCCTCAGGAGTGGGGGAAAGAAATGTTGGGAAAACTTTGGGTCTGCCTGTGCAAAGGCTTCCTGTGGCTGTTTTCTTTCTGGGCCCACCTATTTGGATCCTTTCACTCCTCTAGGGCCTTCCTTTGCTCAATTTAACAATGAATGCAGAGCTAATCAGCTCTCTCGGAAATGCACCACTGTCGAAGAAGGTAATCCCTTCTTCTGTCCTCTCAATGGGCCGTCGCCTCCTAAAGAACTTTGGGAAAAAGCTTTGCACAGATTCACACTGTTCCCTCAAAAGAAGTTAGTTCAAGTATTGTGCCCAAACAAGTGAGTTTTATAAACACATGCTTGCCAGGACACTCATCCCACCTGCGAGTAAGAAGTGCCAGTCCAGGCAGATCTACACATGGCAGCCAAAGCTGAGACCCTTCAGATAAGAAGGGGATATGAAAGGGGAGATTAGAGGTCCCATTGAGAGGAGGGCGTTCATTTCTGCACCTTCCTCCTTTTACACAACCAAGTGTCAAGGAAACACCTTGTTGACATCTTATTTACCAAATAATGATCATAATTGGAACTCGTCTTTCCCCTGATGACCCCTGTGGGCCGGCTGGATTGCTCTGCCAGGGAAACAACAAAGGGAACCATGTAGAACGCGAAAAAAACGGTTGCGCAAGGGAGGACAGCAAAGGAGCCAAAATGTCTTTCATTGCCACGACAAGCAATGTGCAACTAAAGTTAGGTCAGACATTTTACATCAAACTTGAGTAAATACAAAAATTATGATTTAATTTATGAAGAGAAAACGCCTGCCTAAGATAATCTTGCCTTCTATTAAAAACCTAATAACATCTTGTGCCTTACTGGTGGCAGCAGCATTTACCATCAAACATTTACAATAACTGATAAAAAGTATATTACGTCACTGGGGAAGAGGTGATTACTTTCTTTTGTTTTGGATAGTTTCTTCTCATAATATATTAAATCATAATTTGAGAACTGCAATTTTGTACTTTGCCAATAATTGAAAGAAAATGTGAGTGCATGCCATTTTTACCCAGTGAGTTGATATGTAAACTGCATCCTAATTTGTGTCATAAAAATCTGCTGGTTCGTTTGTGACGTAGTCTATAACACATAACACTTTATAGATTCATGAAAAGAGAACGAACTGTGGTAGTGGCAGATTGTTGTTGACAAAAGGTCAAGTTATCAGCAGACAAGATATCAGCTCAAACCTAATAAACTTTGAAATACTTAACAAACATGTAAAGCATGAGCTTGCTTGAACATTCCAACAAAGCCTGCTTCATGGGAAAAAAATAGTGTCTTGAGACTTTTGCACATAACAGTAACTGAAATAATTTTGTTTTTAGCTTCTGGAAAATGAGTATTAGTGTCACCTGTTGGTGCTGAAAACATTTGTTGACTTATCTGAGAGGAAAAACGGGCCATAATCCCACCATTACAGGTAATATACACTAGCCACGAGTCTTTCTTTTCTAGTTTCCTGAAAGCTTTCTTCTCCGTTTTGTGTGGTGAACAAGGTGGATGATCATGTAAAACGGCACATAACGCCAATCACGACTCAAACGCACAATCTACCCCCACAGAGAGTGACACGACCTCTGACCGTGGGGCCAAAACTTCCGTTTACCAGGCCGACTCTGCCATGTCCAATCTGTGATGACACGTTGGTGCAAGGTGATGGGAGGAGAGGTGACAAAACCAGAGGAACGCCGGGAATTCAGGCAGATGAGTGTGCGAACAGATTTGAGAGGCAATTTTAGCCTAACACGCAAAGAAATAACTGATGTTAGATCATTGTCCAACATAGTTCAGAATATCTTAGTCACACTATAAAATATCAAATGTTTGGTTTCATTTTTATGAATATTCCTTTAAAATGTAAGATCACACTGAAAAAGCCAGAACTTTGTATCAGGAACTTGTATCTTTCAGCTAACGGGTGACATTTTGTGTGCTTGAAGCTGGGAAAAAGACTCATAATCCCTCTCAGAATCCTTGACTAATGGGATTTTTGACTTGGAGGTTTTGGACCCACAACACCTAAAGGGGGCGAGGGTCAGAGTGAATGTGAGAGAAAGCAGATGAGTACAGATGAAAAGGCACCTGAACGAGCAACAAGCCACAAAATTCTGAAAAAGTAGGGTGCCACTTTTATTTTTCCATTTATGTAACTTTGTGAAATTCTGTCATTAATAAAGAAGAGCATTTGCTTTTCATCAGTTACACAATTCTTCTGTGGAGCATTCAGTGACTCTTGAAGAGATGCTGTTTCAGCAGATGGAAAAGGGACCGCAGGGGTACATGGGTGTATTGGAATCTGCAGAAATGAGATCTAAGCTTCTTGAGGCTCGCTGGGGAGTCCTACCTCCTAGTTACTGGTATCTCCAAAGAATGGGGCCGAGAGGTGAGGGTGAAGGGGATCAGCTCTGCTCAGGTCACCTCACTGATCTGCACAGGAAACACCGGGCATGGGAACCCAACAGGGAGCCTCACCCGGTGCCTGCAATTTAAATCTGCCCGTAAGTCCTTATTTAAGATAAAACACACATGACCTGACAGGAAATGCTGCCGAATCACCAAAATGAAATGGGGCATGCTTATTCCATCCCGTAGAGATCAAAACTGCAAAATGGCAATGATCAAAGTGACTGACGTGAAGCGTCACATCTACATCAAAGCCAGGGTGATATTTAAAGCAAGTCTTCTTCAGTTAATCAGTGCACAGGAGCAAGGTACAGAGCGTACTCCTCTGTGATCACATGAACAGCGATTGAACAGTAATGCCAGGACTGTGATGACCACAAGTAAATATTAGTTCAGGATTTCAAAGGTGTTTGCTTAGTTTTTTGTTATCCAAACATTTTCATCCAGAAATAGATAAGCCAGGTTGCAACCTTCCCCTTCGAAATGATTAAAACGAGACAACGTGCTGTCTCATGTGATGTAAGTCCATAATTTTATTATCTTATGTTCTGCTGGATCAAATAAAATGAGTGTTGGCAGGCTTGTGCTCCTGCAAAATTGTGATGCCAAAATACTGGTTTTATCCATAGAGTATCAAAATTGTATTTTATAAAGTCAACTATGTTTGATTATCTTTTGAACCACTTTGAGCCTAATTTTTCTGGATAACAAAGCATCATAGGATGTCACTGCTATTTGCATGTTGTGGGATTTGACTGAGATCTCCTGCTTTTGTTACAAGTCTCTCCGTTTGTATTCCCAGTCCCCTTTACACTGCTGCTTGTGTTGTGGACTTCAGTGAGATTTTAGGCAAAGCAAGTTAAATTTGTGCTTTGTGTGATGGAAATGTGAAATACAAACAAGCAAGAAGAATTACCTTGCAGAGAGGGAAAGTGGTGAAAAGTTGGAATACTGACTGCAATTAATGTTCCAGTAAGTAATTGAAGGTAAGGTTACACCAACAACTTGGTAAATAAAGTTTAGGATTTTCTTCATAGTGAATCCTAAATTTTTAAGGAAAGATGAAAAGGTTAAATGGGTCAAAATGCTTTTGTTGTGAAAGTACTTTGTAATGAGACAGTAATTTCCAGACGTTCCCAAAATGTAAACCTTAATTTTAGGTTGTCATATATTGTTTTTCAAATTTAATATGTATAGTTTGTTTATACCATTAATGAGATTTTCTTCTTGATTGTTCGCTTACATGCATGCTCTGGACACAGTTTTACAGTCAAAGTTTTTCAGATTAATAACAGTAAACTTCACAGTCTTTTAAGCTAAATTTAAAAGTATAAATACACAGGTTACGTTTGAAACATGGCAAAACACGCAACCCCCCCATAAAAAAAAGAAAACAATCAAAATGCTAATTTAATACTTTTCCAGGCATAGTGACCTCACAATGCAAGTACATATCATGCCCCAATATTTTTAAAGACTTCAAAGTTTTATGAAGTAGAGTTTTGACATTTATATTAAATACAAATATTAATTTATATATTATATATATATCTTAAGTTCAAAAGAAAATTTTAGTTAACCAGCACATTGCAAGATTAAATTGTGATCCTGTGGTAACTAACAAGGAAAAAAAAAGAAATTGCACCCTCTTGTGGCAGTAACATGCTTCTGCAATATGATCTATAGATGTATGTCACCCCGGACGCCAGGTGTCGCTGTACAATAGTCTGTACATGAATTAATCCAAACGGCTGCTTGCCGCCTGTCACCACAGCGTGTAAACATTCACACACGATACAGATCCGCAGTGAAGCGTGAAGAGGGCTGACGGAGCCCTCGTATTTTGTATTATACATCAATAAACCTGAGCAGGGAGGGAGGCTGCCCGGGTAGTTTCGCTGTATGTTTACATGAATACAAAAAACAAAAAGGAGAAGCTGGTGCGCGCTCTCATTGTGAGGTGGACCGAGGTACAGCAGCGAAAGCGGGGCTCGCCGAACCGCCATGGCAGCGGCGACTGTTGTGGAGGCCGATGCGGCGACAAGCGACGACGGAGCGGGTTTCTCCGACGTGCACAGCCGGGGATGGGATGAGTCCCAGCTCCGAAAATACTCGTTCCCAACCAAGCCCATTCCCCGGCTGTCTTCCACGGATCCCAGATCGGAGATGCTCATAAACAACGAGGTAACGCGGCTGCAGGGTTAGGTCAATGGAATTTTATTTTCATTTAAACAAACCTTCTTTTCATTATAATTTAGAGCGTCATCGAATATTTAATGTGGAAAAATGCAAAAGTGTAATAAATGAAAGACCAGAGGAAAAATCCCACAACTTTCCAGAATTGATTTCTGATAGTTTTCTAAAAACAAATAGAAATTTGCATTTTTTTTATTTTTTTCTATCTACACTGAGATTATCTTTTATGTGTTATTTAACTCTTTATATCTTGGGTTTATTATTTTAGAGCTCTGTACTTTCATTTTCATGTTCAGAGACTGAAAAAGGACATTTTATTCCCGTTTGGAAGAGGAATGCCTCAGGTCCAGACTCAACCTCTTTAGGTCCACAGCTGGACCTAAAGAGGTCTATTCAACAATAGACCTGTTTTTTTTTTTTTAATGCTAAACAATTTATAAAAGTAATGGTTTTAAATGTTTTACAAACAGAATATAAACCATACAGAATCTGTCACGGATGACCGTATCCTCCAAAGCTTGGGACATAACAAACATTTATTCATTCATATAAGTCTAACATGAGGTAAATATGAAGAAAGTATTTTTTAATAGATATGAACTACGTATTTGTTGTTGCTCCTGTGGTATGCCCTCATGTAACTGGCTTACAAGAAAATAAATCAGTAGCTGGGGTCATTAGTCTTGTATGCTTTCATACTTAGGGTCAAAAGCTGACACCATCTGTATTTGATGTCACAAATATGGGTGGTGTTGATTTGAGTTAGAAGATTCAGTCGAGAACATACGGATGATAATGCCCAAATTATGTGGAGAGGAGTTTCTGTAAATGGTTTGCATAGTGGTGTGTAATTTGTATAAAAGCCTATTTTATTTCTCTGTTTTTGGTTGCCAATTTTCAGACTGGACAAGTCAGAAATTGTTTACAGTGAGTAAGTCTAATTTTAAAGCAAGATTAAGTAGCACTTTTTGTCTTACTTCATTCAGACAAAACTGAATCCCGTTGAGAATCTAGGTCAGCTAAATCCAGAGTATTGATCAGCGGCTTCAGTGCACCTGCTGACTCCAGTGTGGAGACACATTGATGTTTAATCCTGAAGAGTTTCCCTAGAACAGCTAAAAACAGATCGGAGAAGATTTTTTTTGACTACTTTCCTTAGATCAAATGAACCAAGAGTCATGGGTAGCAAATGCAAATGCTTGCTCTTACTGATGAAAGTGTTAAATATTAAGTATTTCTATGTGGTGTAGTAAAATTTTTTCATAGTAACATTTTAGAATAAACACAAGCTGACCATTTCAAATATTTTTTATTGCATGCCATTTTATACTATATTTTTGTCCTGTTTTTTAAAAAAAATAATCCTGCTGTTTTAAAACAGCGTTGTGTTAACAGCTGAATGAGTTGAGCTTTTTTGCACGAGGGAAGCGGGTGATACCGTTCTTTTAGCCAGCTGACCAGCAGCGCACATCAACAGATGGAGGCTTTGTTGATGTGCGCTGCTCTGAAAGTCTTGATTTCTCTAACTCAAACCTGTAAAAACGACATTTGAACACAACAGACATCCTTCATGTTACCGTTTGTTTCCGCTGCCGTTTGTTTTAACAGAAATACTTTACCTGGCAGGAAGGACAGCCTTTGTTTACATTTCCCTTTGGGTTTTCCATTATTCATGAATGTGGTGTTTGAGTTTCAAATGAAATTTCGCCCATTTCACCTGTCTCCAAAAGGTTCCAGTGACTTATCTCTCATTTATTTTAGCTGGTGGTTTTCTGGTCTTCCTGGGGTTTTTATGATTCAAAGCTTGGAGAAATCTGGCACTGCTTTGATGCAACATGATATAGCATTATGACTTGATAGTGCATTCTCTGCAAAGGACATTGTTCTCTTAGGATTTTAAAAGAGAGTTTGTTACTCAAATATTCACAAACACCTTGGGCTTCCATGAGCTGTTTGCATTGTCCCAAGGTTTATGAGTTGCTTAAGACTTTATGTTTTGTGTAATCCAAATGCAGACAGAGACGCATGTTGCAACCTGGAGAATCACAGTCGATCCTCAAAAAAGGGAGCAGGTTTCCATGTCCTCCCCTGCTTTATATGGCTCTGTTACACAAACCAATGTTCATCTCCTGAGAGCTGTTTTACAAGAATAGCTTTAATCACTGTGTAAAAGTGAACTCCTTTTTAAATGACCTTCAAAAACTGGCTCAAGCAATGCAAATGCAACTTGAGCCAGAGCTGATTTAGCTGAATGTGAGCTTTTCCTGTGCACTTCTGTTGCTGACAGATGTGTTAAACCATTCGCCTCTAAATCCTTCCTGTTGGATCATTTTCAGATGTTCAGACCCAAAACTCGATGGGAGTTTAAAAGGCAACACGACTTTAAATATTAACATTAAATATCAGATATTAGGCTTGATGAATGGATTTTAAAGCTAGAAATGAGGTAGTTTTTCCTCGTGTATTCATTCACTCAGCTGTTTACTTTCGTTAATAATTGAAAGCAGATCCAAGTTGGTATGCGGAAAGAGGGCTTCTTCATACAGGTTGTGTGAAAGCATCACTTTAAGGCTACCAGGCTCATCCCTGCGTCATTTCACCATGGAGCAGTACAGTCTGCTTTATCAACTTGGCACAAACCTGACAAGTCGCGAAACATAATCTTTCACCGCCGCAGCTAATAATAAGCGGAAAAGCCAAACTCAACGCAGACCGGTACGTCTGAACAGTCCTCCCTCCAACCACATCATCTCCTCGCAGCCGCAGAGTTCAGCGTCCTCCGATGAAGTGAAACCGAGAGCCAGCGCAGGCAGCCGGGCCGCGGGAGCGCGCGCAGCGGGCTACGTTCGGTTTGTCACGTAGGCCTCCGAGCTCCGGGCGCGTGCGTGCGACCGAGCGAGCTCGCGTCTCACGTGCACGTAAAATCGCGAGATATTATTTAAAATCGACTCGAAATCGATTTACACTTCCTTTGCATGATTTAAAGCGTGTACGTGACTGACTGTGTGAGGCGGTTGCGCAGCCTTGACGATGACTGTCCTCGTTTTCTGCTTGGGATGCAAAACATCACTTGCTTCAGTTCTTATCTGATTATTGGGAAATTGACTATGAAAAATAAGCAGCAACACATGAAATGCTTTTGAATATCGCGTTTTTACAATTCATTGAGTAATTGACATTTGTAAAGCAATATTCACTGTATTTTCCATGTAATATGCCCCTTATGTAGGGTTTTGTTGCTGCTGCTTTTAATTAAAAATATGTGCCAGGTAGGTAGATTGGAGTTGCAAGTAAAATCATTTATCCTGGGAGAGCACCACACAAGCTTACAGGTAACATTTTAAAAGCTAAAGTTATTTAGCTTTTAGCTAAAGTTCAGCAAAATAAGCTGAGTTCTTGCCCCTCAGCTTATTTTGAAACCTGGAAAAAGTTTTTGAGCCCAAGTACCAGAAGGAAATAAAGCTCAACTGCCCCCATAAGATAAACTTTTAACTGATCTGAACTTTTAAGTGATCTACCTTATTTGGGGTTAGAATAAATGTGACTTGTAAAATAAATGTTACTTGAAAGTTCAAGTTTATTACTATAACATTTCATTCACCTTTGCATGAATACCAGGCACAAAGAACATTCAGCTTTTAAAGCACTCTCAATATGATTAGAGCAAAAATGACAGAATGCACTGGTAGCCGATTGGAAGAGTTTTGATCTTACAAGCCAGTATTTCCCCCCCCCCCCCATATTTTGTCTTATTCCATGCACTTTTGACATAATCACAGAGTAATAATGAAAGTAAAGTGCACTAATTAACACCCGCCACCCCCAACAAAATACAATCACGTTTTCAAAAACGTCATTATTACGTGATACAGCGTGTTGTCCTTCAATAGATTTACTGTAAGCAGGTTTATTTACTGTTAACAGAATGTGCTTCAGATTCTTTTTCATATTCAAATGATTAAAAAGTATAACACGACATTAATGTTAGAAGAGTTTCTATTTCTGACATGGCTGCACTGACAGCAGAAACATTATTCAAATGTTTCTGCTCAGGTCAGTGTATTTGCTCCAGGTGTCACTATAATGTATTACCAGTATATACATGCAAGTGTATAAATGCATGTCACCTTGAAGTTATCAAGTTTTATTGGGCATCTTCTAGACTTAACCAAGGTTTAAATGTTTGAAAATAACTTCTGTTATTAAGTAAAGTTTGGCTTTATCCCCCTCTGAGCTCATCTGATATTTCACTGAACTGTTTTCTGTTATTTATGTTTTGTTATTGTTTTTATTTTTGATTTATTTTTAATGGGAACACAGCCTGTCGTCCAAAATCCATATCTTGGAAGATGGTTTTGTAAGGATGAGAAATTAACTAAATATGCCTCAAGTCAAAAGTAACCAATTATGAAATGTGACAAAGAAAACAACTTTGAAAGATCATAAATTAGATCTTCTTAGCATTGAGGTGTATAGCAACCACCATTCTTTGTTGTAATATTTCAACAAAGTATTCCTGATCTTCTTCCAGGAACCGGTGGTTTTAACGGACACCAACCTCGTATATCCAGCGCTGAAGTGGGACATCCCATACCTCTTGGAGAACATTGGAAATGGAGACTTCTCCGTTTACAGTTCGGAAAACCACAAATTTCTCTACTATGATGAGAAGAAAATGTGCAACTTTATGGACTTTGTTCCCAAGTCTCGTCGAGTGGAGATGAAATTCTCTGAGTTTGTGGATACCATGCAAAAAACAGAAGCAGAGGGAGGAGAGGATAGGTAAGTTGTTAGACGTGATGTGAGAAATGCACATTTCTGCATTTCTGCTGTTGTAACCGTCAAAAGTATTGAGGAATAGATATGCCTGTGACAGAACCAGTGACTAAGCAGTTATGTGATGAAGGCTTATTTCTGTAACCTGACTGATCTGGCAGCTCATACTCAGATCAAATACCAAAGAGACAACCGCTTTTAACTCGCTGACCCTTAAAGTAGCTGTTATTTAGTATAATTTCCACGTATATTAATGCAATTCCCCCCACCTCTAAGTGTTTGCAAACAGTGATTTATTTATTTTTTTACACTCTTGTTTGCACCATTTTTAATACCAGCAGGACCAGGGCTTGTTTTTCAGCCCTCTGGATGTGAAACTGCATGACTCATACTGAAAGCATGTCTCTTTCCTCATGTGTTTCAAGAGTCTATTTGCAGCAAACCCTGAATGACACAGTAGGAAAGAAGATTGTTGTTGATTTTCTTGGTTTCAACTGGAACTGGATCAATAGACAGCAAGCCACGCTGAACTGGGGACCGCTGACGTCCAACTTGCTGCTGGTTGGCATGGAGGGTGAGCCTCTCATTTCCTCCCTATGATCCATGATACATGATAGCCTGAATGGCAGAACAGCGATATTGCAGAATACTGGTATAAGTGCCCTGAATAGACATGGTGTATTCAGGGTATGTACTCATCGCCCTGACTACACCATGTCTGTGAAACATGTCTGTATCAGCATCATGCTGAAGAAAAGCATCATGCGCTTTTCTTGAGCCGGGACAGGGAAGTTGCCTGAATCTGAGGGGAAAATGGATGAAGTTAAATGTAGGGCAGTCCTTAACAAAACAAGTTAGACATTCACCTTCCTGCATGACAGTGACCCAAAACATAAAGCCAGATCTAGATCAATTATTTGTCTCAGAAGAACTCAGTTCTGATGTGAATACAACCAATGGCAAAGCTTGGAAAAATGAATTTTTGCAAATTCTCTCCATCCAGTCTGACTGAGATGTGCAGAGCTGGTAGAAACAGTCACTCAAATGTGTAGGTGAAGTGAAAGGTAGTTTTTATTTGTCAAAAAAAAAAAAAAAAGTAAATAACATAATCCATTTTCCTTCAGCTTCTGCTCCATCACACAAGATGCCAAAGATATATCTATTTTACCGTCTTCAAGCCTCGTAGGTTTTCTTTTTTTCACATTACTGTATGTGTTTATCATTTTCTCAGGCAATGTGACACCAGCACATTATGACGAACAGCAGAACTTCTTTGCACAGATAAAAGGCCATAAGAGATGCATCCTCTTCCCCCCAGACCAGTTTGAGTGTCTCTATCCTTACCCTGTCCATCATCCGTGTGACAGACAGAGCCAAGTAAGTTAAGCTGCTTACGTAATTTAAGGTTTGGCTAATTTTGGTAATAGGCTTGTTCATATTTTTCACCAACGTTTCTTCTATTTTAGGTTGATTTTGATAACCCTAACTATGAGAAGTTTCCAAATTTTAAAAACCTTGTTGGCTATGAAGCTGTTGTGGGACCTGGAGATGTTCTCTACATCCCTATGTATTGGTAAGATGTGCTTCCCCCTTGATTTAAAAGAAAAATAAAATTGTGCAATATTATCAGAATAGCAGGTTTTCTCCCTTTCACCATTTTTGAAAACCTTTTGATCTTTATACTTTCAACCGTCAAAGAGTTCACACGTCAGTTCGTCTATTACTTTATCAACGGAATATGCAGCACTAGATGAAAATAGCCTTCCCTTTGATTGCCTCCTGTAATTAGAGTCTGCTGCTTCCAGTGATGTTACCTGAAACTGTATTACTCAAGGTGGAAGCCATATGTCAAACACAGCTGAGCTCACTCAGCACACACTAACCTCAGAAAGGCAGTGATTCTGCACCAGATGAGTGCGACGTTTCATTTAGTTTCTCTCAGGAAAACCAGATGTATTGCATTCCTACATGAAGGAGTTTTAGGTGCATAGAAAACATTTCTGAGAATGTCGGGGTGGAGTACCTTTAGCGTAATATGTATGTATGTATATATATATATATATATATATACTGCTCAAAAAAATAATACATATGTGTGTGGAAATATTAACACTACCTTCCAGGTGCTGTTTTAGCAGGATTGTGCAAACACCAGGCTGTCTGAACACTTAAGATATTGTGCAAAGTGTTAAAGCTCATCTGTCCTCTTGCAGACCTGATTTGCTAAAAAGAGAAAACTTTATTTTGGAAAAGTTGAAAGATTTTTCTTTAAAAATGTTTGAATATGCTCAGTTGTCAGATTATTCAAATTAAATATTGTATAAAATCTTGGAAAGCAAATGGTTACAATTTTCAAGTATTTTTACGTTTTGCTGTTTATTAAAAGAAATTCTACATTTAAACACACTTGGATTGGTTTTGCAACCTGTGATGTAAATTTCACTTTAAAATAGAAAAAAAAAAGTGATGTTTCCAGATTTTAGTCAATCATATTTTTCTTGGTTTTGAAGGTGGCATCACATTGAGTCATTGTTGAACGGCGGAGTCACTGTCACAGTTAACTTCTGGTACAAAGTACGTATATTTGAATCGTCACATTGCTGTCGCATAATGCATAACTTTCCCGCTTCACTTCTTTTGTACCCGTTTCTCTTTTATTTAGGGAGCTCCAACACCAAAGAAGATAGAGTACCCTCTGCGAGCTCATCAAAAAGTTGCTATCATGAGGAATATTGAGAAAATGCTTGGAGAAGCACTTGGAGATCCCCATGAGGTAAATGCTTAGTTTTACGCCAGCCATCAAACGAAGCTAGAGCTATCATCTGAGCTCTGTCTGCACTTGAATGTCACATTGTCCGTTTCTAGAATATTTAAATAGGACCTATATTTAGGTCACTAGTTACATTGGAATCCCTCAGGCATCCTGACCTTCCCAACAACCCAGTTACAGTGAATATTCACGGCTAACTTGATTTTGTGGAAATGCCATTTAGAACAGAGTTCCATCATATGTAACTCTATGATCGTCCTGCTGTGAAACCCTCTGTTTTCTCCCCTGCAGGTCGGGCCGTTACTAAAATCAATGATCAAAGGGCGATATGACCAGGACCTCAGTTAGAGCTCCAACGTTGTAACTGCTGAAAGGACTGCTCCACAAACTGTTTGCATGTGAAGTGTGTGTTGTTTTTTTTGTTTTTTTTCTTTTTAGTGTGCATTCTGTCATTGGAGCTAAGTGGCAGTGCATGGCCGTAATCAGCCTTAGTGAAATAATTCTGCTTCGGTCTCAGAGCACCGTGATCATAACAACTGCGCCGAGTAAAGGAAGAAAAAGGAATCAAACCATTGGGATTTTGTCCAAGTTGAAGATGGTTTTTTTGCCGTTGGAGAGAAGAAATGAAGACATATTTCCTTGAATCAGTGTTTCCTTAAGTCTTACAATTTCTGCTTTTGGCCTTAAGTTTTAATATTTGTATCTGCGAGGAAACAGTGTTTTGAATACTTAGATGAGACTTTAGATGAGGGGTAAAATATTACAGAGAACATATAAAGAGATACCTTCTCTATAAGGAATAAACAGTTGCAGCTCAATATTAAGTTCTTATAACAAAACAACTTTAGAAATGAGTGTTCTACGATAATTTATCTACATTAGGTAATTTCGAACTAATGTGCAGTCATTTATTAGCAAGACTGGCCATGATTTCAAAATATCAAAATCAGTTGCTATATGATGATGATAAATGTATGGCTGAGAAAGAGAGGATGCCTCAGAAGGTATATGAATAATTTTTATAAATGGTTTTGGTTGTCTTTAATTTGTATCTTAAGTGCTTCATTGGATTTGCAGCCAAGATATCCAGTAAGAGGATTGCTGAAAATAAGTGTTGCAACTTTAGTTGCTAGTACTAGTTTATCTTAAATGGTAATTACACCAAGTTAAAAGGTACAAATGATAATTATATTCTACCAGTTGACTGAACTAGTGAGACCAAGTGCTGGCATGAAGCTTTGTAAAAGCAAATGTTGCGAAGCTTAAAGCACCATCTAGTGGTCAGGTTTGAAATAGCTTGTTAAGCTGTCCCATTTTGTTTAGAATAGGAAACTAGAAATGTAATCAGTAAGCAATATCCATTATTGAAGTTATCAGTAATCTGACATACACTTGTTTTGACCTTTTTTTTTTCACAGCCTGTGTAAATGTAAAGGCTAATCAGGCTTTAACTTACTCTAAATGTTCCTTTTATGATCTCTAGGACAGGTCGATACAAGAGTTTCTTTGCTTCTAATGTTTCGGAGCAGTTTTTTGATGCTTCAGATCCGAGTGAAACAAGAAGCATAATATTGTGTGGCGTGCCAAACAAATTGAGCTCCATGTTCAGAAAGTTGTTTGACACAGATTTTCTTCTTGTTAACTGATGGTGTGCATGTGTATATTTTACTAATTTCACTCCATTAAATGGTTTTAATTCATGTGTAAAAAATTATCTGGGTGGGGGGTTTTTTATGTGAATTGTTTACTGAATGCATTTGCCTGATACATGGCAAAAAAAAAAAAAGGAAGGTGATTTTAAACTTTTCTATATTACGGTGAATGTGTTTGCTTTCACTTTGGCATTAAAAGGTTCAAATGTGAAATTGTTACCGTTTTATTTTATGTCAGGTTTATTCAATGATTCAGTTTTCAATAAAAAATACTTTTCTTTAAGATTGAGGTGTTTGATGTTTTTTTTTTTGTGTGGCTGTAGTCAGACAGGAAAAGGACTCGAGGTCAGGAATTGAGTTAGACCTGCCAAATAAGAAATGAAGTATCTTGTATTCAGTTTGTAAAAATAAGTTTTGGTTGGTTGTTTGGTATATCAGATCCAGCTCAAGAACTGTTCCGTTCAAAGTGTAAAGTTGGCTCTGAGACAAACTGCTGGTAGAATACTTCTTTGAACTTTTGAATAACTGCACCTTTAATCAGTGAGTTGAAAGTCAAAATACTGATTAGAAGAATTTCACAATTGTGGAACAAATTGTTAGAAACCTGTTTCTTTAATACAAAACCGCATTTATTAAGCATTAATAGGTTTTTGTCATTTAGAAAATGGGAAGAGAAAAAAAAAAAAGATTCTGGAAAACAATTTTTCCAAACTCAATTTTTGTTCTGAAAATGAAAATGTAAAATCCACACTTTCCAAGACTGCGCATGAACCCTGTCAGATGGCAATATGTAGACTGAAATGGTCCACTCTGCTTTACCTAAATAACTTGTATTGAGTTCTGTGAGAACCTAAACAGGAAGCATGTGGTACTCTACAAAATGTATTTACTATAAATTACCAGAGGTTTTTTGAAGCCATGGTAGAAAAGGAGAAAAAGAAAATTAGTGAACAGTTTTAGATAAGTCCGCTCCATGCTTTACATAACACCATTGCATGATAAATATAACATCACATCATCTGAACACCCAGTTCTGTTATACTACATTCAGGGAAACAATATATCACAGGTTTCAAATAGCTGCGTATTACTTACAACAAATAGGAGCGGAATATAAATACTAAATCCTGGAAAAGAAAATCGGGTCAGCTTATTTGTCCTAAATGTACAACTAAGAAGAATAAAAGAGATCACTCATTTTTTACAACAGTCTCGGGTGAAGCAAAATTCACATACAAACACAAATGAGATGAGAGCCACAGCAGTATTATGTATACCTGAAAGCACACAACCTTAAATACTCATTAATGCAATCCAGTTTCCAAAACATTGCAAAGAAAGAACTAAAATAATGATTTGCAAACCCTGTAGAATCCCTATTGTGCAGATCTGTTCTACTTTTACATTCTGTTGAAAATAAAACTACTTAGAGGCCAACAACTGGATGTTTGGAGATTATTTTTGTTTTACTTTAAACTACCAACACCCTTCCCTGTCAATTTAGAATGACCTAAAATGTCTTAACATTGCAGCGTCTTTGTATGTGCATTGTTTTTGGATCTACAGTTTAAATTTTTATTTAAATCTCCAAGCATAAATAATTCTCCCTCAGTGTAGCAATTTTTAAGTAAATAACAAAAGCAGCAGTTAAAAATTGTTCAAAACAAACATGGATCACTTTCACATAGCAATTTCCTTTATGCAACACATACAGAATTATCAGTTATGATTATTCACTATAGTAGATATAGTTAATAATCCTATATCCACCAGAACCTTGCAGCAAGAAGGTCCTGGGTTCAATTCCCAGCCCAGGTTCTTTCTGCATGGAGTTTGCATGTTCTCCCTGTGCATGTGTGGGTTCTCTCCGGGTTCCTCCCACAGTCCAGGTTAACTGGTCTCTAAATTTTCCTTAGGTGTGGGTGTGCATGGTTGTTTGTCCTGTCTGTCTCTGTGTTGCCCTGCCATGGATTTACGACATGTCCAGGGTCAGTAAATGTCTTGCTGGAGACAGGCACCAGAACCCCTCCTGACCCACTGGGGACAAGGGTGTAAAGAAAATGGATGGATCATTAACTGCGTGCTTGAGGCTAAGAACATCTGATAACACTTAAGCTTGTAGTGTGCACACAAAAACCAAAGGAGACTACATTTTTGCCAGAGAGAAAGTCAGGAATGGAGAAAACCTTCCACAGACCAATGTATGGCTGCAAGAAGCAGCTCACTGAAGTTATTTTAGTCAACAGGGTTAAGACTAGCAATTAGGGGGAATTTCCATTGGTATTTGAACACTGTCGGAAAGGACTAAAAATTGAATGGATGTTCTGTTTTTCACAATTGCATATTATCTAAAAAATAAGAAAAAAAAAAGAAACAAAGATTATTTAAATTAAATATGAATATCAAATATGTCATTTCTGTTTTAAAGTAAATAAAATGCTCAGGGCACATTTGCAAATCATTGTCCTTCACATCTTATGCAGTAAGCCAACATTTTTGGGAAACTTAGATTCAATGGATTTAAGATTCTGCATATCGAAACACATATATCAAAAATAAATATTCTGGACTTTAAAATGAGGCCCATCATGTTCATATTTCACTAATTGGGGGATACCCACAATCCTCTATTCTGATATTCTACACAAAAAGGTGTTATAGCACATCCATCTCTAGAAAAATGTATTTACTGTGCAGCAAACTTAGGTATTCATTTTGCTTTCTAGTAAATCTTAAATTCCTACAAGAAAGACATTTTTTTAAATATTTGTTCTACAGTGTGGAACAGTGCAAGAAATAAATTAATCTGTGTGAATCTGTCAGATGTAATAAAGTTTTGGGGCAGCGCAAACTGCACTTAACCTCAAGGCTTCAACAAAATGTATGAATCTTGATGAAAACTTAAGGAAAAAAAATATACTAAGACCTGTAATGTTCAGAACAAACCTCAACAGCACCACTTATTTATTTACAAAGATGATGAAAGAAATATTCACAAGTTAATATTATAATCATGGATCCACATTTTCCCAAAAAAGAGAAGAAAGAAAAAGAGCTGTCAGTGCGACATCAGACCTGCTGAGGTGGCCAAAACAAATCAGATAGGCTGTTACACAAACAAGAACACAACAGATTGACTTAAAAAAAAAAAAAATAGACAAAAAAGATTAAAAACAACACCGGTGCAACTTAAAAACAACGGCTTAATCCAAGGCATGATGGTTAGTAACGTTTTAAAAATAAGCCACTGCCACACTGAAGAATGCTTCCTAATACTTGGGGGTTTGAGGGAATAAATCAAGTTTTGGTGAAAGGAGTTGGATAAAGAAGAAGTAGTGTAAACAATGCTGTCACTATCTGCTCTTACAGTGCTGTGCTCGTCATCAATGGAACCTGTACTTTCGGGCCGGTTTCAGGTTGACGTAGGTCTTCTTCATGTCGTCTGTCTCGTTTTTCTTCACAAGTTGATATCGCTCTCCTTTTGTTGTCACCACCTGGTTACCGTGGTAGCGAACAAGCTTCTTTGGAGCCTGATGAAAGGGGGAAAAAAAAAGTTTTATTGCACAATACAAAGAATTGTATAAAAAAAGGGAATATACCCAGAATCATACGTCTTTGGGAGCAACGGGTCGATGGGTCTTATTATCTTCCTCACTGTCCACTAGCATGTACCTGTGGAATTCAGATAGAACATGTTCATAAGCTTGTGAGGATATTTCTGTTCAACAACCATAATATTAATAGTTTCACTTACTTCTCCAGGATGCTCTCTTTAAGTTTCTGGTCTGCAAGTGAGGAAATGCTCTTCCCTTGGTTTACCTGAAGCATCAAAATAAGATGGGTTTAGTTGTTTATAGTTCCGTGTAGACATACACCTGTCTCTTACCACTTTTTATTTACGCATACAAATAGAAACGTGAACGGATTTCAAGTTACGGACCGTATTGCATAATTAAGAGTTGAGAATTTACATCCTGATTTCCTTTGAAATTACTGGGAATGTTGATTTTCCAGCCAAACTTCCAGGCTGGCCTTGAGCCACTTTGCAAAGAAGAATGTGAAAATCTTCTGCCTGTATATGTGCAAAGCTGGTAGAGACCTTTCCTAAAAAAATATGCAGCTGTAATTTTGGTGAACGAAAGAGAACTCAGTGGGCTGAAGGTTTCCAAGCGTCTTTTTCTTTCAATTCAACATTAAGCACAGCTTTTTGTTGGTCTGTCAAAGTGGCAATCAAATAACATGACATAATCAATAGATTCATGGGCTATGAATACTTTTGCAAGCACTGTAGCTTAAAGAAGTTAGAAACTGATGAAGCAAAACGCTTCTCTGTGACAGAGGCATACATTAATAGGAGTGGGGCTGAGCTGGACGTCCCCCTCTATGATAAGGCGCACTGCTTCCTCCATGTCTCCTTTGGCGATGGAAAGAGCGCTGCGAGCTTCGGACAAACTGCACTTCGGGAACATTTCCAGGAGGTGCTGCTCTTGGGACTCCCACTCAGATGCTGACAGCTAAAACAAAAAGGCCATATTTATGGTTTGAATTTGCATAGTTTAAATTAAAGAACTATTTTAAAGCTTGAAGAAGTCAGCGCTAATGTGTGTTGGCTTGTTAACCTTGGCTGTAGCGCCCTCTGTCTGTGGCTTAAGGCACGGAGGTTCTTGTCCTGGTTCTGGCTGACTGGTCAGGGCATTGAGTTTCAAAGAAACCTCTTCTGTCCCCGTCTTAGGCACACTATTTTCTTTAAAATTTAACATAAGATAAAGTTTAATGCTTTGCTTGTGAAATAGGCTTGCCACAAAGCTATCATTTAGAAAAATAAAAACGAACACTTACCCGACGTCCGAGCAGTGGCCAGTTTTGAAGCCAGACTGAACATCATTTCACAGACTTTGACACTGGAGCGTAAACAAAATAATCTTCAATCAACATCAGTTGACAGCAGCACAGCTGACCGGTCTTGCTTTTGCATGATCAGAACAGAGGCCGTGTGGCCGTGTTACCTGTCTATTTCGGCAAACCCGGGTATGTAGGCTTCCAGCATTTCTCCAAAGACCTCCACATCAAAATTCTCCTCAACGCTTTGCTGGGACCCCAGGTCCTCCAGGACCCCAGTGATGTATGACAGAAGAACATCATCCAGTGTGCTGCAGGATTTTAAAAAAACTAAATCTTAGTTTACAAAAAAAAAAAAAAACAATTATAAATAAAAAACCCCCACAAATGTAAACTTTCAAATCTAATGGAAAAAAATTTAAACCTCTTGAGTCTGTTTGAGAAGCTGTGTGAAAATCTCTAATTTATAGTGTATAAACTATATTTTTTTTATTGTGAATGTTTTAAGATGAGCTCACTGAGTGAATAAAATTTATTTAGAAGGTTATAGCTTTTGCTGGTAGTACTGCGACATTTACTCACTATAGCTCTGGCTAAAATACCATCATTATTTTTGCAATGTCTCCCATGTCATGGAAGACATTGCTGGTAAACTGGAGAGCTCATTCAGCATCCTCAGTGCACAAAGCCGCAGATCCTTCCTCACAGCAGCTGCACAGCAAACTCTACTGTTGTTTGCAGTTTTTTCACTTCTTGTAAGTCTTTTATTTATGCACAAATAGAAATGTGGAGTATGTACATGTTATTCTTTAAATGATCCTCCTTAGCTGCATTTCTTTTCATAAAATACCAATTTTAATAACTGTATAGTATTTTTGCCTTGTGTTACAAACTGGTATTGTGATGATGATTAGAATTCAACGTATTCTCTAACTTTGCTAAAAAGATTATACAGTGTTTTAACAAAATATTACAGGCGCTATATTATTGGAGATATGATAGAAGTTAACCAAACTGTTGTTGTTTTCCCAGTCCTGATAAAGTCTAGGGGGTAACCTGAAGCTCGGGGATAATTGGCATAAACTACTGCAAAAGCAGTGGCGGAGCCAGAGGGGTGGCCGGGGTGGCACTTGCCACCCCTACTGCCACCCCACTGGAAATGGTCATTTTAAAATATAATACTTATGAGCTCGGCAAAGATTTGCCAGGAAAACTGTAATTTCCGACTGTCCCTGAAGGCAGCCCGATGCCCGACGCTGTTCATTGGTTAAGCTGACATGTGGTTCCTGCTTGATCCAAAACACATCCGGCTTTAGAGTTACACCGTCGAGGAGTTTTGCAGGTATTTACAACATTTTACCGCTCAGCGGTAACCGCTGTGTTACCTTCCCAATGAGAGGCGGCACTTGTCATACATTTCTAAAAAGAAAAAATAAATAAATGGTTGTGCACCGCTGCGTAGTGCCTCGTTTATTATATTAGCCATGCTAGTGCTGATAGATCGTGTTTTAGACAGATTCTTTTAACATGTTTTAGTGCACATGCGGCCCTGTAATGTTTTATATCTCCCAGCTCTCGCTTGAAATGTGTGTGGTAAGAATATGTAAAAAAACATTGTTAAGTTTTATAATGACTGAAATGTAAGTAGGCTATGTCATATGAAAGCTTTGAATTATAACCTAACTAGTTATATTAATTGATTTTAATCAATCTATTTTTAATTTAGTATTATCTTAGCTAGCTACAGAAAACTAAAAACTATAGTTTAAATAATAGTTAAAATAGTGTCGTCTCTGCCAAACAGTCATGGAGTCTAAATACCAGGCTGTCTTATTTTGTGTAGAGCCCAAATGAAGAGAAAAGGGAATTTCTCCCAGTTCTTCTTAAAGAGGCAGAAACCAGGGCCAGACCAAGACCAGACAGAACCCTGCAGCAGTGACCAACCTGGAGAAGCCAGCCAGGAGACACCAGGCCCAAGTGTATCACCAGCAGGTTAGAGGCTGTGACAGAGAGTTATTAAGTAGTAAAATCCAATAAGCCTAATTCTAAAGGTTAGCATGATGCTTATTGTGTCCGTTTATGCATTTCACAATGAAGTTCCAGAGAGAGATGAGGGTGATATAGATTCAGAGTCAGACTCTGGGGAGGAAGACAGTGAAGCTGATCAAAAACCACCTTAGAACAACTGTGGCTGATGACAGGTTTAAGTCTTCTTGGCATTCTCAGTGTTGAGTCAAGGAAGGCATATACCCTCAACATGGATGACTTTGTAAAACATTTTGCTTTTTCCCACCAAAATCAGAGAATTATGCTCTCTTGAGTGTATCCTGGCTTTGAGTTTGCAGTATGTTGTTCCCATTCGAAGCTTATTTGACCGTAGCAGTGTTTCTGAAACCTTTATAAATACCACCAGGGTAATGCTGGTCAGCTCTGGTGGTATTGTCTTGCAGTTTACTATTTGGAGCCAGTTTTATTTATTTTTGAGAATTTGTTTTTGGTCATATTCTGGGCTCTGAGTTTACATTTGCACGTTCACTGTTCCATAGTGCCATTTAACGTCTTGTTTGGTCATGGCAAATCTTTGTTAAATAAACCATTTTAATTTGAATGTGTGTGAGAAAATATTTGTTTCCTTTCGTTCATCATTTGTATATGGACCCCTCTGATAAAGCCATGCTCACCCTTTGGCCACCCCTTGAAAAAAAGTCTAGCTCCGCCACTGTGCAAAAGGACTAAAGATTTATTGTTGTTGTTAAGAATAGTAAGTCTGGAGAGTTTTCTCACCTGAGATCTGCATCGGGAATGTACGTCTGGATAAATTCGTGCAGGGCACTGTGGATGATTTTGTGGAGGTCCATGCTGTTCTCCCGGTGCTATAAAGCGACACACAGGTTAGCGGGCTGCAGCCGACGCACAGAAGAGTATTCATTGTGCACAGCAGCCAGCGACAAAAATAACCAAGCTTCGCGTTGGTCATTTAATTTGAAGTTGTCACTAGTACGATTGCAGACTAAGACTTTAATGGAGGTGTTACAAACCCCGTCTTGCCGAAAGCTTTGTTATCAAAGTTAGGAATGTTGACGCTAATCCTCCAGCTATCTTATGTAAATGTCGAGCAGCATTTGAATAACATGATGACCTCTTTTGTGTTAGCTTTGTTGTCCTGTTAGCACATTAGAGAGCTAATGGTCATTACAGCGGCTACGTTTTCAAAATATAAACCACTTACAAAGGTCTCTGTAAATAATATAAGCATGTTAATAGTATTGCACTCGTCAATGTCAAGCAAACAACGTACTGCACGTAAAAAAAGCTAAAGATTATATAATAGATATAACGGAGAACTAGCACTGTTAGCTAACAAAAACAAGCAGCAAGCAACCCAAGGAATTGCAGTTGCCTTGGTAACTGTAACCTGGGTTATTTAAAACTGAACGATTTCGACGGTGTAAAACTTACCGTGTCAGAGATTATGGATACATGAAGTTTGCAGTTTCCCCCCAGATGTGTGAAAGGGGAAGACGGACAGTGCAGAGGTTATGCAGGCTCGATATACCTCGTTAGCCCGCACGATTCAAAACGTCGAATACGTCACTTCCTCTAAGTGTTAACAGCGATGCTTATCAGTAATAGGCTAAAGGTGCGAAACAGACACACACACACACATGGCTACATAAAAACAAAACACAACTGTCTCATATGCTTGAAAGAAAAACAAAAAAATGCTCAACAATGATCTATAAACATGGTGCTCTTAAGGTGTAAAACAAGAGTATCTGAATACCGAGGACACTGCAAACTCTCTTGTTTTTGTTCTGAATTACCTGGAGACAACCTCGGCACACAAAATCAAACCAAAGACATCAGAAAACGTTGAGAAATTAGATGACAAATAGCATCTTTCTTTGAGTGTTTTCAACATTTTGTCATGTGATACATAAATCAACAAAACATGTTGCGTAATTGTGAAGCAAAAGAAAAACAAAACAAACGCAAACAAAGCTCTGAAAATCGTGGCATCAATTTGCATTCAGTCCACTTTTAATAACAACACAGTTACTAAACTTTCTAGACTATATAAAATATACTTGTAAAACAGAGCTGTTGCATCCAGTAAAATCTATGTATTTTACTGGATGGATCTCCTATAGTTAAAGTTAAACAGGTGTGAATACTTTTGCAAGGCAAAAAGCAAAATGTGACTAAATAAAAATTGTATTCTTAGAAAGTCACCAAAAACTGGGATGAGACATGTAGCATTTAAAGCTCCTGAAGTAGGAAAGAAAATGTGAATCACAAAATAACCAGAGATCTCTTGCTTTACTTATGAATCAGTGTTCTTTTTATTATAACAGTACTTTCATGTAATTTTGAGTTCGGTAGATTTTTTTTCCTGTCATATTGCTCACAATTCATATTGTCATTGCATGTGTTTGATCTGTCTTTCAGGTAAGTGGTCATGTTTGTATGGAATTTTTAAATTTAGTCTTGACTTTAACTTATATTTCAGGTCATATTTCATGATGCACTATAGCAAGTGTTTACCAACAAATGTCAGCGCAATTTTAGCTTCTGTTTCCTTATAAGTGTTTGATGATCTGTCTCTGCTTTCTGCCTCTCTGTCTTACTGCTGGTCTCACCGACCTTGGGTTGGTAAAAAGTCTACTCTCACTTGGACATTATCTTATTATCTTTTGCCAGATCCATGCATAGTTGATGATCAAGGTGTTATCTGAGGCACCATCAATGATGCCATCAGAGCCTTCTTCAGTTACGTCCGCCTGTGTTGGTATTATAGCAGATATGTACCTGTGAATCATTAATGACAGGTCAATTGTTTCCTCGGCTGCGTAGGGGTGTCTCTTGCCGACTGTAGTATTTCATCGGGAAATATGGTACATGCACCTGATAAAACAAACAGGAGCGGTTCGCAACTTGGCTGACCTCTGTTTCAACTCTGAGCTCATGGCTAGACGGGTGCGACTGAGGTAACGAGACGTTGCTTTCCATCAACGGACAGCACCTACTTGGTTTTATGTTCCCCTCGTGTGTTTACAGCATTATCCCAACAACAGCCTGAAAACCATTTATCTATAATATCATGACATAATTGAAACTCAAAAGAATACCAAAGATAGATAATAGGGCTCTTAACGCCAGTGCCAGGAGTTTCAGTCCGAAATAAATGTCGCCACACATTAAGTTTTTTCCTCTCCTCTTAATCGTAATTGTTTTTGTTTTTGTTTTTTTTTTCAGAATAATAACCCATGCTGAACTAGTGTGCTGAAGATAAAGCAGCGTCCTGCTTTTGCTTTATTTTAACAGGAACATGTTTGAGCACTAGATGGCAGCATTGAGACATTTTATATCATCTCGTTGCGGTTGTTCATTGTTTGAAGAAATACCGGAAACTTTTCTATTGAATTAATGGTAATTAATGGTGATTTATAGACAAGTAAATAAACAGATAAATAAACATGTTTTCATGAATAATAGCCCTCATTTAAATTATTATCATTATTATTATTTTTTGTAGAATATTTGTGTTGGGTTCAAGGAGGGGTGAGGGAGGGGGAGGGGGGGGGGCACAACAGAGGAAGAGCATATAACCCTGGCAACATATTTAGCCTAAATGTTTTATTTAACACTCATTGAGGCCAAGTATAATTGTTTGTTCCTTGAAATGCTTATCCGGTTTACTTTCATTAGCACAAACATCCCTTGTTTGTTGAAATCCTTTAGATTCACTCCAGTGAGTACTGCACCACTACAAAGCTGCATAAGGAGAAAATGTATTTTTTATTTAACACAACTAAGACTGAGGACACAACCACAAGATACTGTACAGGAGGTGAATTAGCATAGCATGTTTTCTATTAATAAACAAAGCAAATAATGAGAAATACTGAAGCAATGCAAAGTTTTCAATATTCTGAACGGGAACATTTTGTCTAATTCTCGGATTAAGCCAAAGTGTTGTAGCAAAAACCCGTCATGGTGACTCTTGTGTGCCTATCTGAAGCATAGAGATAGTATTGAACAATGAGTGCATGCTTTGTACACTTTATTTCATAAAAATGAATAAAAAGACTATCTTTACTTGAGAATAATTGAGATTTCAATGCACTTTTATTGCTTTGTAAAACATAGGAAAAAGATCAAACTTTTTCAAAGAAAGGAAAAACAATAAGTTATTTATAAAAGCCTCATATTAATGAAAGTAAGAGATAAACTTTATTAGGTGCTTTTATACTTCCACACTCTCACAGGCAAGGGTACAATCAGGCATGTCGACCAACAATGTTGAGGCACTGCTGATAATGTGCATATTGTACTAGTGGCACACATTTCCATTTTAACAGAAACAAAGAGGATTGGGGGTTGTCTGATGTGATGTCTGAGAGTGAAAAAATCATTTTAACAGTTTTCATCAGACTTACAAAAACACTAAAGGATTTCCTGCCAAATTAATTACCTTTTCCTCAGGTTTAGACAATGATGCTCAGACTTGTCTGTCGGAACACTTTTCTCTTATTAGCGTTCGATTTGCGGTTCAGCCAGAGTGACTTCATATTTAGATTTTATTGTATTTTCTCAGCGAACGATCTTCTTTGCATCAACGGCACAAATTATTTAATGTTTTCAGATGAATCACCTTCGCAGCAGTGATGAGATCAACAGAGGTTTTGTTAAGATTTTTAACACTTAAAGTATCAGCTCAGAACTAACACAAAAGGCGCATTTACAGAGTGAATTGAAGCACAGTGGAGTTTAATTAGATTCAGCTTCTACAACAACATAAGGTCTACTTTCTAATCAGAACCTGCCTTCAATCAGATCTTTGACTTACTGATCAGATTTTGTCTCTCTGCTTGGTTTTAAGAATCAGTCGGAAACAATAAGCAATAGACTTTTTCAGAAGGATAGGGAAGTGACCTCAACATCAATATTTTTCAACTCAATAGTCCTTGGGAATTGCCCTGAAGCATGAGATTTGTTAGTGTGTGGTTTGAATAGAAAAGGCTGATCGGGTCCTCCTCTGCTGGAACTGTGTGGCCTTCTGTTCCCCCAGCCTGTTGATGATCTTTTTATTATTTTTAACTCTTCAAGCCGCAAAATGCAAAGGTAACTGCAGGACCGAAGACATGAGGAAACTAAGCGCTGCTTTGGGCTTCATTACCAACGGGAGCACCCCTAAAAGCCAGTGTTGGTTTTGTAGAAGAAATATTTTTCACCATAATTTTTAATAAAGATGAAAATTGTTTTCTTCATAAAAGCGTCATCAAATATCATGTAGAATGACTAGAACTGTCATAAAAACGATTATCAAAACCAAATAAGAAAAAAAAGCATCGTAGGAAAACAAATACAATCAGATATAATTTATGTCTTGTGAAAAAACGAGCAGCATAGTCGACACTTCTGTCAGGCTGTTTCTGATCTTGCTTTGCATGTTGATGTATTGAAAAACATATTTCACATAGGTCCAAATGTGAGGAAATTAATGCGACTTTTGTTTTATTTTTATTTTTCTATTTAGTGATCAATAAATAGCTTGAGAGTTACTTGCAATTGTAAGAGAATCCTCAAGCTGTCAGGTAATTATTAGCTGATTTGCTCAGAAAGTAGGTCAAGCTGTCAGTTTCACTTTTGGTTTCAGTTTCTGGCCTGCTAATGAGAGTAAACCTTCATAGGTGCAGACTTCACACTGAAACAATGTACTTAGTCTTTTCTGTAACATATGACTTGTATTACTTCTGAAGCGATATTGCATGTACCTGGTATAAATATATCATTGTGAGACATGCAGTGCACAGGCAGCAACACTTTTTAACATGCCCTACAGATCTGCACCAACCTGGCTTGTCTAGTGATTAAATAACAAACCATGAAATGCAAATTAAAGAGATAAAGTTTAAGTAACTTAACACTTTCCCATGCCATCACAATAAAATTCAAATACACAATACTGTTGTGATTGGGATATTAATATTTTCAGGCAGAGATGGTCGTGAGTATCTGCAGGAGATTTGAGGATAAACTTAAAGCCTGTTTAGTCGTGGTAACTCCTAATATATAGAACATTTCCAAGATACATCAGTAAGCAGGATGTCCTGAAATCAAAGCAAAGATAGACATGCTGAGAGTAACATTATAGCTTGAGCAACTGGAGCGTTTTACAAGGTTACAAAGTAAAAAACTGTCACTTCAGTCAAAATGCTGTTTTTGGCAACCTTGTATACTTGTCTGGTTATTATTGCCTGTTGAAATGAAAGTAAATGCAAATGTTTAGCTTTGCTATGAAATTAGTGACATTCTTGTCTCAGGTTTTAATGTAATAAAGAATGATGGGTGCATTTTTATACAAAACCCTGTTTAGGATTTTTGGATTCGGAAATTTGACGGAAATTATTTTCCTTGAGGATCTAAGAAATTTCAAAACAACAATCCTCCATGTTGATTTTAGTTGATTAAATGTACTTCCTGTCCAGTTTACAAAAATGTACCAAGATTTAGCTGACTGCAACTAAAATACATGCAGATAACTTATGACAAATTAAATTAAAGTATATTTTAGAACAAAAACTACATTCTCACCCACATCCAGAGTTATCCTAAGCTATGGGTGGTGACTGAAAGAACAAGGTCGTGGATACAAGCGGCATAAATAAGTTTTCTGGGTTCCACATTAGAGATGGAGAGAGAAGAAGCTCAGGGGACTCAGAGTGGAGCCACTGCTTCTCCACATCAAGAGGAGCTAAGTGAGATGGCACAGGCATCTGGTAAGGACAAGATTAAAACTTACAAGAGAACAAAATTCTGTCACAGGAGTACTTGGATTAATATTTGCATGGGTATTCCATCTTAGAAAACAATTAATCAAAATATAAGTTGAGACACCTGCTACTTTAAATAAAACATGTAGATCAAGTCAGTCGTACTGAAAAAATACTTTTCAGAGTAAACAATTTTGTCGGCACATTTGTAATTGTAACATTCACTTGAACCGTAACAATCTGAAAAAATTATATACAATTATATCAAAATTGGAGAAAAAAAAATTGTTATAAGAAGGTGGGGATTGAGGATCACTGCTGTGGTTAGTCTATTGGGAATTTCGTTAGGACATGTTGTCACTTTTTAAAAATTATCATGCGTAAAGAGGAGATTTGACATGTGTCTTCTCCAAACAGTAGTTGAACATGACACGTTTTTGTCCTGTGCTACAACAGACGAGCGCAATGACAGAGCGACAAGCTCAGGTTGATCTCTAAAAAGAAATGGATTGGTCTGCCTTGTCCAGGTCTGTGTGTCTCTGTTGAGCAGTCGATAGGTTAACTTGCCCCTGGCATCTATCTTGTGTGCCCTCCCCCTTTCATTACCATTGATCTGACGGAAATAAAGAGCACACCTGGTATAATATACAGCCCAGACAAACACCCTCTCTCAGTGATGGAGTGAATGGGCCAAATGTATGAAATATTGCTCCTCTGACACATTCTGTCTTCCTGTCAATACTGCAGCCTTTGCCCACAACCTGGATCAATAGTACCTTATCCTTTCGTGATAACACGTAACAATGTTGTCTGTTGTCTTCTGCTGATATTGCAGTTCTATTACTGTCTCCTCACATACATTTATATGCTGATATGTATATCTAAGCATGTTTTCCTTCTTCTTTTTTCTTTTTCTTTCTTTTTTTTAAAATCCCTTTTGTACTCTGAAGCATGGGTCCGCCATAGTCTAAGCCATGGCAGTTGCAAATTTACATGTTGGTTTTCTGGACGTTTCTCCGAAGCTTTTGGGGGTCTCTCATGTGTGAGACTGCTCAGTGGAGAGAAGACACCCCTCTGTAAAAACATCTGTTGTGTAAATGGCTGTCAGACTGTCTTTTGTGGGCTCCATCTCTTCTTCCCGCAAAGATTGTCATTTGTTTTGATCATTTATCTGGGTGAAAGAATAATAATAACAAAAAAGAAAAGAAAAAAAAAAGAAATCTGGAGTATGCAACCGTGCAGTTGAGCTATCTGCAGGAGTTTTCTTTGCTAGATTTATGTATTTATGATTAGAAACATTTTTCTTTTTTTCTTTTCTTTTTTTTCTTTCTTTTTTTTTTTAGAGGCATCAGGTTCTGCATATTGAGGCATGTGATATAACATTGTTTTTAATAAAAAAATGAACTATGATGCACTTTTAGAATTATGACAAGAAAAGTTTTTTTTTTTTTACATTTTATAATTAATCTTTTCAGTAAGCGTGCATTCTTTTTGCATTACTGACAAGCTGCTTAAAGGTGATAACAATGAAAAGAAGCTCTTCAATTATTCATGCGAGAACCGTTAGTTCTTTTGGAAAAAAACCCCACTGGAGTAAAGAAATTGTCTTTTGTTGTTTTGAATGATTTGAAAAATACATTATTTGCGTGTGTGATAGAATCAGGACAAGTACAACAGAAAAACTAATCAAAATTGGAGTCTCCTCCCTGAGATTTACTGTCAACAAAATCTTTGTGTTGAAACATTCTCTCAGGAAGGTGCTGCGGTGGCAGTGACCTGTGCCAATGCAGGAAGTGTTTGGACAGCTTTTGTCCTCCAGTGCTGCAAAGCACAAAGCGACAATTTCTTTAAATTAGTCTGAGTGGTCTTTTAAAATTTTTTTCAGAGTTGTAAAAACTATTCAGTATTAAATAATGACTAAAATACTCCTGAAACCACCTTGTCTTGTAAACATTCACAGTACATAAATACCATCTTAGAGGGACATGATAAAATAAGAACTTAGTCAATAAATTAAGCAACATATAATTTGAAATCGAGGTTTGAAAGGTTAACGCATATTCTCTATTTTTATAGAGAATACAGGAGATTAATAAACACTGCAGACAAAATTCATAAAATTGAGTCTCTGGAGTGATTTAGAACTGCACAGACAGCGTTCAGCAAACTTTTCCAAAACCTCTTTGTCTGTAGTGTACCTGTCCTCTCTGTTGTTGTTTTCCCTCAGTGTTGATTTGAATCAGCATGAAACTTAGAAGCTACAGAAATTGTGATATTTCTTATGATAAGCAATCTTTTAATAAAAAATACACTATGTGTAATAGCTTCCTAATAAAACTCTGGTTGGAGAGTTCAAACATAACAATTTAGGTGGAAAAATCCTATGAATGTCCCTATACATGCACCATCTATGAGTTAGAAGAGGAAGAATTTATGTGTCCCAATGGATGTGAAAAGTTATGCTTACACTTCATATCTACACTGTAATATAACACTAAATGAGATTTTTTAAAATGTACACCTCTTTGTAAAAAGAAAGAAACAAGGAAATAAACAAAAAAAACTTATACATAAATAAATTACAAAATAATTAGACTTAAGTGAAAGTGATTTAATAAGTTTTGCTCCACCATATTAATTTAAATTGCAAATAGTAAAAAAAAAAATGTTTACATAAATATGACAAAAAACACTGTCCACAAAAGCTACATTAAATATGATGCAAAAACCTGTTAGATTTTAAAACTATGAAAACAAATTTATATTTAATAGTCCACAGTTGCGACAACTTCCATGTGAGTTGCATAAGTCCTTGATGATTAATTATATGACTTTCCTCTGAAACAGGTGAATATTTGAGCAGTGACACATCATAAACTAGCTGATAACCTGTTTGTATGTTTTCTTATCTGTCTCCCAGACAGTCCTTGGTCCCAGAACACTTTGTTGTTTCCCCACAGGCCCATTATCAGCTCTCCTATGTGGGCCTTCAGCAGCTGCGGTTATTGTGGAAGACTACTTTTACAACCCCATAATGGCTGTGACAACAATGTTTTTTTTTTTTTCTTTTTACAAGTGAACACATTGTTACAATGGCAGCTTCCTATTGTGTTGTTTATTTTGACTAAATAAACTTCCTTTAGTGTTTTAATCTTAAAATGAAATAAATCAACACTAAACTGACATTTTAACCAGTTCCGGTGTTACTGCTATAAGGCTGTTATTATTTTATATTAAACTGGAAATAATTCAATTTGATGACCTTAAGTTCAGAATTAGGCTTTTGTAATTATGTTTTCAACGCCTTTAATTTTAAGTGGATTAGTTATTTTGCCTGTGCAAAAAAAATAAAATAAATAAAAATAAATAAATAAATAAAAAAAACTAACATAGTTTGTACATGCAAACTAGATCACTGAAAGAGTTCTATTCTCTTGTAACAAATATTGTCCTGTACTATGTCTGATAGAAGTGACAGCTCTGAAACTTTTTTTTTATGTTGTTGTATCGCTATTATTGTTAGGTGTGGAAGTCAACATTTTAACTATGTCGATGAAGAGAATAAGTTCAACTAACTTAAAGCTTTTCTGTTTTTAAGTAAAAACAAAAAAAGTGCTCAGTGATATGTTCAGCAAACTTCTGTTTTATTTTTTACGCTCTCACCCCTCAAATTGCATAGATTAGAGTCTGTAAATATTTTGGCAGTATGATATTCCGGTCACTTTTAGTGAGATTTCAACACAGATCAAATTTTAAACATGGGATTTATACGTATATCAAACATATATCATACACTGAGGGCTGAGAAACCTTACTTGCTAATGTGAAATTTATTACTTATCATTAGTCATCTTTTTCCAATCACGTCTCTGCACACACTGATCATCCCTCTGCTATCTGTGGGAAATGTGTTATCTTCCTCTGCCATTCATGTATGCATTTATTGCTTTCTGAGTCTTTGGGATCAATCTTTTGGCCACCAGAGGAGCATAACTAATGACAACATTAGAATGGCTTTGTGAGAGGGACTGGCCGGATGCGGGTTAACCAAGCAGGAAATAATCTAGGATTTTATATCCTGCATGAATGACCAAAGGGTATGCTGAGAATAAATGAATCCCCCCCAAATTTTTTAGCGGTAAGGTTATCTTTTGACCAAAGTTGTGTTTGTGGGGTCAAAATGGATTATTTTTTCCATTTCTTTCTTTCTTCTTCTTCTTGAGAGTGACTGCATGCTGCCCCCATGCACACATGGAATTTCTTGGCAGATAAAGATCGTCATCTTAATGCTCTGCCAGGGTCAGGCAGTCTTTTCTGTCCCCTGACCGCTGGTCTAGACAGTCCTCCCCTGGAAAGCTCTTTCTTTTTCTCCCCCTCTCTCTTCCTTTTAAAGACCCACTTCTATTTTGCTGTTGTGCCCAAACAAGGATTTTATAAAACGGGTGACATCGCCACACAGGCTGTCTGCCGAATCTCCCTTAATTAAAGTGACGTTTAAAGCCTTCCTCAGACACTAATAAAGCCCCTCTCCATTAGGATCCTCCTAATTACTGTGTGCAAAGGAAAGAGGGACACACACAGATAGACAGTGTGGAGGTAAGCCTGCTGGCATTTGGCCCCATAAGCTGAGCACCACACAAAGGAAAATGTCCCCTGGGTTACCCATCCTAACAGAGAGACTCCCTTTTATTTTTTTCACCCTGTCCCTCCACCCACTCCGGTTTTCTCCTCATGAATGAAAGTATATGACATGTGCGGTTCAGTGTCCATTCATAGAGCTGCTGGAATGTGTGAATAATAGCTCTGAATGAATCTCAGACACATGATTAGTCATTAAGCTGTCTTTTGGCATTATTGTTGTTTGAATGTGCAGGGTGGAAGTGAGAATGCCGTTGTGTGTGTAAACACCAATCGCTCAAGTGTAAGGTAAGTATAAAGGACGCAGAGAAGTCGTTCGGGCCAGTTGGGATACATTTCTGAAAGTTAGATAGTTGGCAAAGACAGACCTATAAAGGCTAAACATGTTTGGTTTCAAGGTTGACTACATGATGCAGGCGAAGACAAGAAGAATTAAAATAAATTTTTGTGGAGACATGAGGGTCCAGGAAGTGCCTGTCCAAATTAGCTGCAAGCCTAGTTTGTTGTTATTTCATTAACCGGACAACCAGAAGAGAAATAAAAGTCTGGGTCACAACCCTGAGCAACAGGGAGGCCTTAAGTTCACAAGAGTGGCTCCATCAAACTGTCACCTGGAAAACAGGTTGAGGTTTATTAAGGGATGACAACTTTAATGCAAAAATTGGAAATCCTCTTATTCTTTCATAAAAAGAGAAAAAAAAAAATCTTAAATTTGGAGCCTTTATACTTGGCCCAACATGACAGTAATAGGAAAGACAAAACAACACAGTGTGATTAGTAAAAAAAAAAGCTTTATTCATATCACAGCTTTTGTGGAAGAATGATATATAGTTCTCTGGAAAAAAAAACTTCTGAAAAGTATGGTGTACATGTTGATGTTGCTCTTCTGAATCAATCATTTTAGACTGAATATGTTTTAAAGTATTGCTGAAGACTATATTGAAATCAGGTCTGGGTTTTGACTTGGCCATCCTAACACAAGCATGTTCCTTGATTTAAAACTTTCCATGTTTCGGTTTGCTATGTTGCTAGAAGGTTAACCTCTGCCCTTAGACCTTTGCAACATCTGGCAAATTTTCTTTCAAGACGGACCTATATTTACTATGAACTCTGACTAGCTCTGTTGCAGCTCAGATGAATGAAACATTTGAAAAGCAGCAGCAGAAAAAAATATCTTTGCTAAAGAAGTATCAGTTAAATTGATCCTCTTCTCCAGAGAAAAGGATCTGTATTGTAGCTGTCTTAATGTTTGGTTCTCAGGTCACACAAACACTATCCCCGTTATTGGAAACATACAGTCTATTTAAAAATAGACAACATCACTCCATCACGTGTGACGGAGATCATTCAATTCTTTTTTGAATTAGATGAATGTTGGATGTCACCGGATCTCGAGGATATTGTTCTCTGTCACTGTCACTGTATAACATTTTGCTTATGTGCTTCAAAACAAACCTGCTGGTATAATGCCGGGCCTTGTTGTTGTAACTTGAGCTGAGCAGTGACTCTTAATTTGCCAGCGTTGACTTTATTAGAGTATATGGTTACAGACCCTTGGAAGGAGGCCTATTGTATTCTCCCCTGCTTGCCCATTCATACCTCTACTGCTACTTCTGTTGCTTCTTCATGACAAACGAACCTGATGGAAAGCCAAAAGAATCAGCATCATGGTTGTGAAACGTTGCCACGACTGCAAATTTCTTAATTTTGCTTCATTAAAATCAAATTTATTTATTTTTAATTTAGTTTAGAAATGTGAGTCACTCAGTAACATGAATCAAGGAAGGAGGCTGACTTGGCTGGAAAGTAAGTCTGTGGTGCAGGCAGACAGTAGAAGGCTCCAGCGAATGTCTACTGAGGCTGCAGACACATCAGCCTGCTTGATTTCACCTGGTAACTAAGCATGTAGTATTTACTCCTCGGCTGAAATGCAATCAGGGGTTGGTAGCTGGCAAGGAAGCAGTAAACGTGTGATTAGGTGCAGCAGCTTCTAAAACTCCTGAGTTTATCTTCAAGAACTGCTCTTGGAAAAAAAAAAAAAAAAGAAAACTGAATTAACAAGAAAAAAAATGATAGACTTCCAAGGTTTTTTAGGAGAGAGATCTTCACAGCTCCTGGTGAAAATAATATCTGAATTAAAAACACTCATCGACAATGAAACAATGAGCACGTCGTTTCACGAATAAATTATTTTTTAGAAGCAGTTTTTTTTTACTCTGCTCACAGCAACCTCATGAATTCTTGAAGACAGATGTAACAGTGCCACGGCGATGACTCCTCCAGTCGGGCGCTCGCCGTGCATGTGTAAACATTTTACATCCTCCAGACAAGAGTCACCTCTCTAATCTGGCTGAAGAAGTGTGTGAAGAGGTCCTTTATCTGCAGCCTGTTTTAACTGGTGGCTCACTGAAGAGCCATTTACCTTCACTAATGGGGGGTGAGGCTTTCACCGAGGCCGGTTCGCCTCTCGAGCCTGTGAAAAGAAAACTTGGCCAGAGAGGAGACGTTAAGAAAACCAGTTAATCTGCAGCAGTCTGTCTGTGTCTCAGCAAGGCAGTGGATCATGCTGCCCAGTGGCTTTTCAAGAGGTTTCAACTCTGCTTGGGTCAGATCAGCACTTTTCCCAGTTGAAGACACACCGGCTAAATAAATAAGTGGGTCGGCCATTGTTATCTCCTTACTCTGTTTGGAAACCTTAAAATGTTATTGACTTCTTGCAAAAACTTCAGCATCTTTCTGTGTAGTTTGCTATTTTCCATTTTGTATGCATTTTGCCTGTATACTCTTTTGAAAACTTAAGAAATAAAAGTAAGAACAAGCTTTGGTGGCTACCACTTCTAAGAAACAACAATATTAGTAGTAAAGTTGAAAATTCAATTTTCAATGATGAATGCACTAGTGGCATGAATTTCCTGGCAACATTCAAACTCCATGAAAAAAAAGAGCACAGGCCGTAGATGGCATGTTTTCCTCTTGGATATCTCTCAATAATTTGAGAGATTTGTGATGCAATTTCAAACTAATAAATATTATTCTCAAAGATACCATACCATACCATACCATACCATACCATACCAACTTTATTTATAAAGCACTTTAAAACAACCACAGCTGATACAAAGTGCTGTACACAATAAAAACAAATAAAAACTCTTACAGTTTAAAACAAACATACAATATAAAACTAGATCTCGCTGGAGTTGAAAGCCAAGTAAAACAGATGTGTTTTAAGACGAGCTTTAAAAGTGGACAGTGAAGGGGCCTCTCTAACCTGCAAAGGCAGGTCATTCCATAACTTAGGACCCACGACAGAGAAAGCCCTATCCCCTCTGAGCTTCCTTCTAGATCTTGGTACCTCCAGGAGCAACTGATCTGCAGACCTGAGAGACCGATAAGGTATGTAAGGGTGAAGAAGCTCAGTGAGGTAAACTGGGGCAAGATTATGTAGTGATTTAAAAACAAACATAAGAATTTTAAAACGGATCCTAAAATATACAGGCAGCCAGTGAAGTGAAGATCTTTTAGCTGAGAATTTGACCTTCTAAGGGATGATGCATTTCTCTTCTGAAATCTCTAATTTCCTGATATTAGAAGTACATTGCGCAACATATTGAAATAATGAGGTAGAACAGTGAGTGAAGTCCTATAAAGCCAATTTAGAAGCGTCCAAGAAATTCCAGTTCTTTGAATACAGCGTGAAAAAGATAAGGGTGGTTTAAATATTCTTCAGACCCATCAATTACCACACAAAATAGTGATACTGCATGTGATGTGATAGTTTGGACTAAAGTGGTTATGCAGTTTCAGCAAAGAAAAGCACCAAAGTAGCCAGAGGGAATAATCTGCGTGAGAACAAACAGGAAATGAAAACAAATGAAATCCTATTTACCTTTGCCTGTGTTTCAATCTCACTATTAGACTTGTAAATTTTGTGGCTATGGATCACTTTGACCTGTTTCTACCTTGGACAATAAGGTAGACAATAAAGCCTCTTTGTTTCTTTAGGAACTCGAAGAAAGAGTTGCGCTCGAGGAGCACAAGTTGTATACCACTATCGCAACCAAGCCAATGTTACTTACCATTGTTTGTGCCGCGGAGAGAGGGGGGTGGAGGGTGTGTGTGTGTGTGTGTGTGTGTGGGGGGGGGGGGCTGCAATAACCTCCTGACCTTCTGGCTTTACTGACCATTTATGGAGCAATTCCACAGTGGCAGGTGTACTACACCAAGGTCATTAGTGCCTGCAACAGGGCTGACCTGCTGTTAAAGACAACACAAATAAACAGAGGAGGAACTCGGAAGAATGGGGCTAATCTGTTAGGAAGCTCGGTGGCAGATCCCCAGTAGCAGCAGCAGATAAAAGAAATGAGGCCAGCAGCTGGGTTAGGATTAGCAGGAGATAATTTGTGTTGGAAAGACAGGTAAAATACAGTGGATCGCAAAGATATCCACACCTCTTTTAGTTTTCAGAGCTTATCTTTTTATAGCCAAAAAATAAAACAAATCTTTGTTCACCTACTTTTTCTGGAAAAATAAGATCCACTAGTTTATGCTGGGTTCAGAAATCACTGTATTTTTAAAGCAGACTTGAGATACAGAACAATATCCAGAGCGCTGTTCAACCTATTTTCCAAAAAGGGGACTTTGAAGGCCATGTCAGCTTCCAACTAAACTGACCACCAACCAGATCAATGATCAAGGCAGCCAAGTTCTCCTTTGTATCACTGGAGGAGCCCACAGCTCAAGAGGGAGAATCTAACAGGACAACAATTAGGTGTGCACATTATCCTGACTGCACAACTTCCTCGCTGTGAAACATGGCGGCTATATCATGCTTTGAGGATGCGTTCCTTTAGCAAAATCAGGCTAATCCTGGACGCAAACCTGTCAGAAGCTTCAAAAGACCACAGGCCAAAGAGATAGTTCACCTTCCAGCAGAATGACGGCCCTTAACACACACCCACAGCTGCAACGGGCTGGTCTGTCTCAATGCAGATTCATTTATCAGAATGGCCAAGTCAAAGTCCAGACCTAAATCCAAATGAAAATATTTTTGCAAGACTTGAAAACGTCTTGCAAGCCTTTGAGTGAGGCTGATAAAAAAGTGCAATCTGGTTGAAACGTACCCCCAAAAAGGCTGGCAGGTGTAAATCCAGCAAAATGAGCTTCACAACATTTTGTCTCAGAGAAGTCGAAAACAAATGAATGCCACACTTTTCAGATTTTAATTAGCAAAACATGTATAAAACTGTGTTTAGTGATTTGAAATTTACCTCCAACACAAACACATCTAGTTTGTGTGGGTCTATTACATAAAACCCTACCAAAGTATTCTGGAATTTGTGGTCGTATCACAATGGAGAGGAGGTTGATGGATTATGATCACTTTTGCAGTAAAAAAAATACTTTATACACTCTTTTTTGTGTGATTGTTGGTGTAGCAACTTGATTTATTTCTCTCAGTTCAGCAGTGACACACTCCCTTTTCAGAGCAGTGTGTAAGACATAAAATTGTTTGAAATAAGTTGTTGTGTTACCTAAATTTTGCAAGCCTGGTGATTGTTCCCATGCCTGCCCAGACGCAAGGAGCGCGGTGAATTCCTGGAAGTTGTACTGCTCCTATTTGGCCAGCTGAGGCCATGCTTTCCTCAGGGTGAGCGCTGTCTGCTCTCAGCCTCAGCATGCTTGGTGCACTTCCTTCCACACAACGATGCTGTTCATTTGGGTGAATTTTTCCAAATATCCAGCATACTGGAATATTTAGTGCTGAGCAAACATAAAATAAGATATACAGAGTTTGGAATCATAACTATATGTGCGTCTGCTTCACATCTTATTGTTTTCACCAAACTTCACTTTTGTCTTCTTAACTCTAGCTGATTTTGAAACGACAGATCTGTTAGAACTTTGTGCAAATTTTGCAGCTGTGTAGCATTTAGTCAAATGCATTGTCTTATGATTTGACCAAAAAACTGAAAAATGTGAAAGGTTTAAATGAAGAAAATGCAAAATGCATGTCATTTCATTCAATGCAAAATGCTACATTTATTATTATTATTATTATTATTATTATTATTATTATTATTATTATTATTATTATTATTATTTCAGCAAAAAATATGTTTTGGACAAGCAATTTTTCTAATCACCAGTTATGTCCAGTAGTCTTTTCCACCCTTGCTTTGATTAATTTAATGTATTTTTTAAAATGTTGTTTTTATAAGAATAAAGGGATCTCAATAACTCTCAGCTCTTTCTGGAGGTCTTCCATACTTTCCTTGTCTTTTTCACTCATTTTCTGTTTCATTTGAATCTTTTAGTTCTCATTCTTGTTTGGACCACTTCACTGTGAAAATATGGCAGGTTATAACCCAGATCAACCCAGAACCACTCTGCTGGTATTTATTCAAACAACATGATCACCTTGGACTATATGTATGGTATAAAATATATAAATAAGCTATAAAGTATCAATTTAAACTTCGAATTAAATTGAAGTTTAATTCAATTGAAGTTTAAATTGAAGCTAAACTTCAATTTATAAGTTAAACTTGATGTTAAACTTCATACTCAAACTGTTTTGAGTATGAGATTTAAGATGAATAAACCTGCAAAATGTAGGAAATACAAAGCAGCAAAATGGCCAGTGCCTGTTGTTTCCTCATAAACAAGTTTACATCAGGTGTCACATTTAATTTCTGTTGGCCATAAAAAATGCAAAAGTGCCCATATTGTGCAGTTTGATACACAGTTTTGCTTCTGCATCTCATCCAGCTCCAGTTTGCAGGCCAGCCTTCCTCCTGCTCTCCATGAGCTCGTCAAGTAGGAAAAGCTGGGCAGATGGAAAAGGATATGCTGATCTTGCTGGTGGGTGTAGAGGCACTCCTTTGTTTCCTGGCATGTCTCACATACTTGAAGCGGCCTGATAAGCCTCAGGACCATGAAACGCTGCTTTATGTTTGGGCTCAGTAACGTACCAGAGAACGCAGAGCGGACCTGTAGGGAGAGACCGGCCAGGTAATACGTGCTCAGAGTCACACCTTGCTAAAGGGAGAAAACTGCACCAAATGTTGCTAATATTGTCTTTACTCAGGAAACAGGAAGTGGCATATTCCAGATATTATAAAATAAGAAACTTGCTATCTCTGTTCCAGAGTTATTCATGTTTCCCTTTGCTCTGAGGGGACAGTGAGAGGTAAAGGAGGGGTGCTGGTGGGTAGGGAGGCGGGGGCTTGGCTGTTTCCTGAAATCGGATTAGTAGCTACTCTACACTTAGATTGCAGAGACTGGGGTTTCAGCTTAGGCCAGCTCAGGACCACCCAACAGGTAAACAGGTACATTACTATGGGGAAGGAGGAAAAATGACTGCTGCAAGGATATAGAGGATAAAAATGCTCATGAGAGATGGCTATACGGCGGATGAAATATATACGATGCTCACTGACGGGCTCGGGAAAGTGGATTTCTTCAGGTTAATCTAAAATTAATTCAGTAATCTGCTTGATAAAGTTGTGACATTTCAAAAGATTTAAGCGAACAAGGAAAAAGCAATAAAAGTGAAAAAAAAGGGGCAAGCCTTAGAGATGTTTTCCGAAAAAGCCAATTTGCGAACTTCTTCATTTTCCAACCAACTCTCTGGACCTCCACAAAAGAGCTACATATCTCAGCCCCAGCTCTCCCCCGCTCGCCAAGATATCTAAAACCTCACACTGTCATGCTGCTGCCACTGCATCCACAGAAAACCTCCTGGAAATTAGTTTTTGGCAACCGGCTCGCAAACACACTCTCCTGTCTGCTGCAAGCCACCGAGGCTTTGTTAGGCGGGCCCGCTCTGAGCCCAGAGCCTTCAAGACCCCCATTATGCAGCAGGACTCAGCGGGGCAGAAAGAGCAGGAGTGTTTTCGCCAGTCATGTGGGCACACAGGCATTATACACTCTTCAGTGGCACTGTAGATATTTTTGTGAGCCTTACAAACAGAGGGGGAGGCCTGCAAAGAGAAGTTTTGATAATTGGGAGTTATATAAGTTCCCAAATCCGCACAGGAGGATTTTAAGTTTTTTTTTTTTTCTTTTCTCCCCTCCTTTTTTCCCTATTGTGTGTTTTGAAAAGCTGTGTGGGAAGGCCCCACTGCGAAGGTGACAAATCCTTTGACATAAATCTTTGTCTAAAGGTTAAAGGAATACAGTCAAGTGCTCAGGAGGGGTAGCCTCTAATTGCCTGCTTTGCTCCAGCTTTTCCAAGCAGTGTTTTACAAATTAAACTGCCGTCCCTGCACATGCGGAGCATTTGTCTGAGGGTGCACGCGCTCCAAGCATTTGTGTGTCTTTGTTTATGCGTGACCCTGTGTGTCCACTTAATGTCTTATTGTTAGGGGGAGGGGGGGAGAGAAAAAAAAAAAGTCTGTATGGAGTGTTTGTCAAGATGCGAGCACATCAGCTGCAGCTGGGACGGAAGAGCTGGAGGTTTTCCTAATCAGTGATGGACAAACTCGGGGCTCCCTGCGCCTCAAACATCACTGCTTCTGTCAGGGGCCCCGAGAGCAGAGCAAGCGGGCTGAACAGCTCTGATCAGCAGCGTTGTGTTTTTTTTTTTTTTTCTCTTCTGAATCTCACAGGGGAACATGTGCGTGTGTGTGTGTGTGTGTGTGTGTGTTTGAGATGCAAGGATGCATGGTGTTAGCCCTCCCCTGAGTTGTAATGCATGAACTGTTAGCAAAACATTGTTGCTGCTGTTTCCTTCTATGATAATAAGACAAGGATTGGGGTGGGGCCACGGAGGGCTGCACAGATGTGAGTCAAGGCTGACATCCCAAGATTCATATTGCACCTTCAGTGAAGGATATTAGGCATTTGGCAGACCTTACTCAAAAGTTCAAAGTCAAACCCAATAATAATTCAGCATTGCATCATAAATGTCAATTTAGTGTGGCATAGTTTGAATGACTCTTTTTTTTTCACAATTGCGTTCATGCATAACAACTGCAATGCCTTGTTTTTAGGGCATTTTTACACCAGAATGGTGCACGGTACTGAAACCACCAGAGTTACTATGTTCAGTGAACACCAAAGTTCATATAACCTTTCACACCTGATTAAATGGAAGGGATTAAGAAAAACTCTGGTAAATGTAGTAAATCTCTTCTAAAAGTGGCTTAATTTCTCAAACTTGAGAAATTAAGTCAAATTAACCTGGAACATAGCTCCACAGGGAGCCAATTCAGGTCCCATTGGTTTTAGTATGTATATTGAACCAACTTAAACCAACCATTCGATAACCAAATCTCTGGAGTTTCTTGAGGATCAAGCACTGAAAATTACTCATAAAGAATTAATATGAAACAATCAATCAGCAGAATCAACCAAGTCTTGGATTGGGTTCAGGAATGTACAATGTGTCTGTCATAACATTCTTACTCCAGAAAGAATGCTTTTAAAAAGAATTTTTAAAATATTTTGTCATGAAATAGTTTTGTAAGAGAATTACTTTTTTTTTTATTACTGATGTTTTTTTAATATAACATCTTGTTAACATACTAGGAGTTCATTGTTTTTGTTCTTTTTTTAATAGAAAAGCCCAACTAGGGACTATTGTGGCCTATGAACATGCAATATTGACAACAGCTGTATCAGATCAAATAAAAGTAAATAAATAAATGGAGTCAAATATGTCCTCCTCCCCACCTAAAAAATCATTATAAACCGTCTGCATTTGTAATCACAGCACCTGTAATTCTGCATTTCAAGCTGTCAAAGCTGCTTGCCTCCATGTCTCTGAGTTGCATCTTGTAGAGTGGAGAGTTTAGGGAGTGTAAATGTATTTATGAATGCGTGATTTTGTGAAAGTGTGCACTTGGCTCCTTCCCCTTGCTGTCTAATAACTGGTAACCCCAGCTGTGAGTGTGTGTGTGTATTAGGCTGCCTGTGTAAAGCTGTGGCTCGCCAGGGCACCGAAGCGTAACTCGGCCCCAGTCAGGCCAGTGCACAGAGGGCAGAGACCAAAAAGCCTCCAGCCGTGCTTTCTCTTTCAATCTTTTTCGTCTCCACTGGGATTTGGAAATAGGTAGCCTGGAAGATGTAACATGTATTTTGTTTTGTATACAACACTTTGGGAATCATTTTTCAGCACTCGGTAAATGCAAAAGTGGTGGATTTTACTGACTTCGCAGGCTGGTGGAAAAAGAAAGAAAGAAAAAAAAAGAAACTGTTTATTTTACTTCCAGTATTGAAATCAGTATGGTGCCACAGCTAATTGTTAACTATTTTCATCCTGGATTTGAGATCTGATAATATACGAGCTGACACAATTGACTTAATGGTTTTGAAGCGAACAGATCCCACTAATAAAGGAATAAAAGACTCAGAGCAGAGGAGGAAAACAGTGACTTTGCCCCGCAGGCCGGGCCCCTTCTAGTGGGACTAAAAAAAGCCTAATCTGCCATGCAAATTAAATCCTGCCTTCATGCACAGGCCCTCTCTAATGTCCTCCATTACACACATTTTATTTGTTGCCGTCTGATATTGCAAACAGATACGGTTCCAGCAACAGTCGGGGACATCGAACTCATGTGGGAATGATTACTGGGGAAGATGGAATTTGCATCCATTCTCGTTGCAGCAAAGTGCTATTTGCCTCGCAGGAATGAGCAGTGGGAATATTCCAAAACGGTCCTGGGATTGGGAATGATACTCTCACTCGATGTGTGTTTTTTTTTTTTCTTCTTTGCCTTTGTGAGTTCTAAGCAGGATTGGGATATATTAGAGTTTTCCATAATGGATAATTGCAGAATCTTCTGAATTTACCTCTCTGTTTTATCTTTTTTTTCCTAATGAGGCTGTATTGAGCTTCATTACTCTGAACACTCTCAGCCTCTGTTTCTGGTGGACTGTCAAACACGTCCGTAAAAACACACGTTAATCCTATTTGCTCATAATCATGACAGGGATAATACTCCATGTGTAAAGCTGTGAAACTTTCCCCATTTTTAAAGGGAATTTCCCGAGGCAAAGTTCACCTTCCTGTGAGTGTAAAACGAGCCAGACCGTTTCTTTGTGATTAGGAATTAAAACAAGGGTTGGCGAGGTGGGGGAAATCCTGAGCCCTTAAGTAGCTTTCAAGGTTGCTTATTTAGACTGTTTGAATGTTCACAAAATATGAGTAAATTAAATTTTGGCTCTCATTTCTGTGTGTAGTTTGCTGAGTTTTGGTGAAATTTAATGTTTTCTTTTTTTCTGTATAAAGCTTTAAAATGAACTAACATTTGAAAACAACACAGAGCTGGTCAGATTAAGATATATGCTAAGTTTTAAAAAGTTAGAATTTCAAAACTCCTTCCACCTGATGCTTGCTCCTTTAATGAAATGCCACAGAAAGGTTTTGAAGAGACTGGAGTTTTCTTTGAAGCACTGAAGTAATAAAATGTTGCCATTCCCTCTTTATGCTGTGCACTGCCAGGGAGCTGAATGAAAGAAGTTTCTTATTCTGCTTTCATTCTTTCATTCATTCTTTCTTTGGCTAAAAGAAACACAAATTTGGTGGTTTATTTTCAGGATTTTCAGTGAACAAACACGGTGTGGAAATTTCTTTTAAAACTAAATTTGAGAAGACGTGAACCTTTCATATTTTTGCTTGAGTTTAACCACATTAAATGCTTAAATGGCAAAAAACCAATAATAGATGATAATTTCATTTGTTCAAAGCTTGTTTGTTTCTACACGTTTACAGTATACATATTTACCTTTATGCCTTCCTTGCAATTAGCCAATCAGATTGTTCAGGTTTTACATTCCAACATCCACCAAAAGGGGATTGGTTGGAAGAAGGTTTAGGCCCTCTGCTATCTCATCTCAAAGTAAACATCCCATGATGGGACTGGAAAAGTTCCAGTATAAGGACTTTTTCTTTTGCCGTGGTTTGAATGAACCATGGCAATCTATCTTTATCCAGCTGATGACTCGTTAATATATTATTGAAACTGAATGACTTAATGCCACAGAATGACATCATTACATTGTAGTTAATCAAAACATCTCTGCCATATATAATGTATCTCAGCAGCATTTTCCCTTATTCACACAAAACAAACGGATTAGCCCAATGTTTGTTCATGTTAGAAGATAAAGGTAAGAAATTGATGAGAAGTAGATATATTAATTTATATGTGATGGAAAAAGGTTTTGCACAAACATCTAAAACTTATCATGAAGTGTCCTGATTTCCTAATTAGGACACTTTGTCTCAGTGACACTTGCTATTGACAAACTTTCATAGATTAGAAAAATTACAGCGGATGTTGAAACTCTCAGCTTTGGAAAACACCAAAAATTGTGCAAAGTTACACTGCAAGGAAACTGAAGCCTATCACACTGACATTCTGATGTCAGAGTGACAGGTCACATTTTTTTTTTTTGTTCTCAAAATTTATCCCACAAAATATGGTTCTGACTCTATCCTGTAACTTCGCTTTAAAACATCTTGTTCCCAGCTTTGAACAGTGAAAAATCATAGTCACTTTGCTTACTCTCCAAGTTTCTGTTTGGATATCAAACTCTTTTACTGCAAGAGTAAAATAATGTCCCTCCTTTTCTCCCCAAAGGAGGAGCATTATTCCTGTCCAATCAAATCAAAGAAAACCACGACCAAAGCCAAGCTGTGCCGTTTTCAACCCATTATCCCTGCACGACTTTTTGACCAATCACTGTGAGAGAAACTGCCTCTGTAGGATAAACACAAACGAAATATGGAATATTTCCCGTGTCTCTGATATCAACATCCTGCCAAATAAAAATGAATATCCACCTTCCAAACAAAGGTATGCCTGGGAGTGTGGACCTCATTTCAAGCACAATTAACTTGAAATGGAGTGCTGCAAGATCAATAGTCCCCAGTTGATCCAGAGGGAGCTGTCAGTCTATGGAAATGGCACACGTATGGTAATATCCCCAGCTTAACAACAACTTAGAGGATTTACTGTTGCTGTTTTCAGGCCCACATGAATAACAAACAGTGGGCCACCCCCCTGGGAACCATTTTGTTTTATCCCAGCTTCAATTAATCTTTAAGGGGGAGGATACCATTTTGACAGAGTTGCAGGGGGAAATAAGAGGAAGGCATTGGCAGATGTAAGAGGTGTACTGCTAATTAGAGAAATTGCAATTAGATGAGGCAGTCACAGAAATATACTAATGTGTATTTTTCAGGTTTCGTCACGCAAGTATTTGTTCATTTGTGTCTGAGTCAACCTGTGTCACAGTGGTAAAGGGTTGTTGCAAGTTAATTTTCTAATTAGGACACTTTGTCTCAGTGACACTTGCTATTGACCAACTTTCATAGATTAGAAAAATTACAGCGGATGAAATCTAACAGAGATGAGAACTGGGAGGGGAATTGACTTCCAAGTGTCTGCTCTCCTCCCTCCTTTGGGTGAGAAAACCTGTAGCATTAAAAACTCTTGTGGAAGAAAAGTGAGCAAGGATCAGGTACGTGCCGTGATGCCACTAGACCAGAATCGTTTAGGTGTGTCAGGTGTGGACGACCTCCGCATATAGACAAAGCAGTGTCCCCTGAAAGAGAGCAGCAGAACTTCAGTCAATCCAGCATTGATTTATCCTAACTTTGCGATTGATGAAGTCCGTTCAGGTTAAACGGCAGACTTTTCTCGATTAAATGTGCACTTTAAGGAGCTGCTATTGGAATTGACTTCCATGTGTCACCGTCAGCTCAAGCCAGGTGGGAAATTGAGTTAAAAAGCACAACGTGAGAGCTATAGATGGCCTCTGTGGAAGGTGTACTGTGTACGTCCTTCATCGCTTTGGTCAAAATACAGACAGTTGATGAAATGCATAAGCAAACTAAGCAGCTCCTTAGGGCCCCAGGGCCACTAAGGGGCCCACTCAGCAGAGCTGATTTTTATTTTTATTTTTTTCAGTAATAATTTCTATGTCATTCTAATATCAAAAACACACAGTTTCATCATGAATGATTTGTTTTTACATTAATATATATATTTGGTAATGTATGTGGAAATCATTATGCTGATCCAGATCCAGATCCTGAGATTGTCTTAAAAAGCAGCCAGAGTGGCTAAATAAATATTAAATACAGCACATCTTATAATAACTAATAAGATTAAAAAGAGATTAAGAAGTCTGTTTCAGATACTAAAAGTATCCAAAAGGAAGCAGACAATGATTCAGGACTTTTGCTCAGAAATGTATGTGCAATGCTCTCCTTCCTTCAGTGCAGAGTTTTATGTGGGTGGACGCACATGACCTGTACAGAGGCAATTCCCCGAGAGCATGTCGAGATAAATCCAAATTGCAGGGATTTTATCACTTTCCTCTGATCTAGGTGAGGTTGTTAAAGAAATGAATAAATGAAAAAAAAAAGTAGGAAGAACCCCAGGGGTAGAGACTTTACTCTTCTCCAGCTTTTATCATGTAAATAAGGAAAATGGGACTCTGCAAGCAGTAGAATTCCCCAGCCGTCACTTGGGCCAAATACAACTTCCCTCCGTTTTAGACCCACAATAGGGAATACATTGTGGTGGTCTCAGTTTTAATTTAACCAGAGTGGCAGCTGAGAGAGGCCACTGGGGACTCCATCTCATGACTGCTGCAATCACTTGGGCTCTAGAAGGGAAACCCTCATCCTACATTTCAATGTGCAAACCGTCTTCCACATATCCACTCTTTTGCAGCTGACTGTTGCACCGACTCTGCAACACCTCTGCGCTTTCCCTCAGAGAAAACATGCTTCCTGCTCCTCTCTAACATTTGATTCATTACGATCTGAAACAGCACGTCAGTTCGCTTATTATGTCTTATGGAAAAAAAAATAAAAAATGCTCTTTAGAGATTCTAAAGACCAAAAAGGGAAAAACTCCACCAAGAAGGCAGTGCCTTGAAATTGACAGCTGTTATTGTGCTGTGCCATCTGGAGCATTTGCCATGTAACAGAAAAAGGTTAATACTCTATGATACGTGTTAGCAGAGACGGAGGTACCAGGAGCCTGTGCACCCGATGGAGAGAACTGTCAGGCTATGTGGCTAATTTAATGGGTCAAATACGGTTGGGAGGTTGCCAAAACACCAGCCGTACCAGCAGCATTCCTAACAGGGCGGAGATTCACAAAGGGAAGTTAAAGCTTCACTTGGCATTATGCAGCTTTTAATTATAATTTTCTGCAGCTAAAGCACAGAAATCCCAGAAATTCCTTTTTCCAATTTTTTTCTTCTTTTTTTTTTTTTTTTTTGTTAACCCTTCCTTTGGGAAATCTATGCTCAGCCTGTGTGTGTCTTTTAGCGTGCAACGTGTGGAGTTTGTGTTTTTATTGTGTTGAGGCTGTCATTACTCATTGACCACAGATGTAAATGGAACTAAACAATGGGATGTGCGTGCTGTGGGTAGTGATTGCCCCTTGAGAGGGACAGGGCCCTGCTGAAATTAATAGGCCTCCCGTGGCTAAATAAGCAATGGCAAAATAAGTCTAAATGTCCCCGAACCACACAACAGACAGGACCCAGGAATCAGAACAGCAGGTAGTTATTATACGAGTCTCTTAAGAGGGACTTATCACAAACCAATGTGATATTGAAAGAATAACAGTTGCTGTCTATAATTTTGTAGATTTATTGATTTATTTTTTACAATAATGTCTCATTAAAAGCACAAAACATGGGTAATGTTTTTTTTACATCCTGAAAAATATTGAGGGAAAATTCAGTTATTTAAGAGATTAGCTCATTTCTAATTCTGAGTGCAGGTTCACAAAGTGGTCCAATATTTAAAGTGAGTGGCAGGGGGTAAATTAGTGCTCCAAGATAAATTATACAATCAAGAAGCCCAGAATGGGCCAAAATACAAATCATGTAATATGGAATAAAGAGCCCCAAATCATTGGAGACAAACCAAACCTTCCACTTTTCCTAACAACAATTTTAAGGTTTTAGTTTTTTTTTTTTTGTACATCTACTGCCTTCAATAGAAATATTTCGTGTCATTTTAAGAAGTAATTTTACTTCATAGTTCCTTCAATATATAAATGAAATAAATAAAAAAAAATTACCTGCTTCTTTGCTAGATCCCTGTATGAGAAAGAGAAATTGTGTTTTGAAACATATTCACAAATTCACATGCCTTTTTAAACTGTATGACTTGGCACAAACATTAATGTGGTCCTTCAACAAGCTTCTCACAATAATTTGCTTGAACTTTTGCCCATTCCTCCCAACAGAATCATTGCAAAGTCCTTTATTCTCCACCAACAATACTTTGTGATGACTAAGACAACGGCTAAAAGACAATGATTTCTGTCAGCTTTCAACCAATTTGGACGTATGCTAAGGGTCACTGTTCATTTGGAAGAGCTTCTTATGCCCAAGCTGTTCCTGGCTGAAGTCTTAAGATATTGCTTTAATTTTTCCACATAGTGTTCTTTCCTCATGACGCCATCTAATGTGTAAAGTGCACCACTGTCTCCTCTAATAAAATAGTACCACAACATGATGCTGCTACCTCGTACTTCACAATTGTGTAAATTCCCACGGTATTCATACTTCAATATAACCATTTGAACAGATGATTGAATGTCTGGAACTTGTGACCGGCGATGAACCAGACTTGAGGAACTTCACTGTTCTCTTTCTGATGTCTTGGTTGATTTCCCCCCTGTTGTCGCACGAGGAATCATTGTGTCTTAAAATATGTCAACAGGTGGGCGTCCAATTAATGCAAATGTTTTAAAGTAACCAATCAAAATCTTAGAAAGCCATGACATCATCATCTTCTGGGGATGTTCCAAACTGTTGAAGTCATAGAAAAATTATATGTTATCAATCTGGCATTTATCAAATAGAAACAACTGGAAATCCTAACTGATCCAAAAACGAGTTCCTGTTTCACACTTACATTACATGTCTATATTTTCATTTTCTTGCATCGCCTCTCTCGGTTCTTTGCACTCTTCTTCTGTGTGGTGATAGAAAGTGGCTGTGTTGTGATCTGCGCGGTACTGAAGGATGGGACTGCTGAGGTGGTCAATAATCTATTACCTCAAAGTGCCCTCCACAGAGTGACAAATGCCTGTCAGAGAAATGGGCCCAAAGAGGTCAGAGCTTGGCTACTGACCCCAGTTACAGAATGCACCAAGCACACGGGTCACTTCGAAATGCTGAGCCTGAAAACAACACACTGCTCCCCTTCATTTAAAGGCATAAAACAAATGTCATCTATTTTTATTTCAAGTTGTTCTTAATCTGCATTAGAATTAGAAAGAACAAAAATCTGATTGTTTCACAGCTTCATTATGTGTCAGAGTTTTCAGTGTACAAGTGGATCTTGAATGATTTTTTTTTTACTTTGTTTAGGTACATTTATAAAACACCTTTCTTTCAATATTTTGAAACTTTTCTGTTTGCCCTTAATACATTAAACTATTTGAACCCACATTCTACTTTTATTTAGGTTATCTTTCTGCCAAGAAAATGTGTTTAATCTAAAATGGGTGAATATGGCAAAACAAAATCTTAATACAGTTCTTAGAGGGAAAACAAGTTTTTTTCACAGCACTGTGTTGAAATATAACCTTATTTGCTGCTGCATGACAAGATTACATATCCTTACTGCAACTGACAAATTTTTTTCCCATCATGCTTTTGAGTTTCTTTCAGTACATTGTCAAATTCAGATATAAAAAATGTTATAAACTGCACTCACGTTTGAAGGGGTTTGGACAAATTTCTATTTAATATGACGAGATTATTGTGAATTTCACATGGTTCTATAGATACTGAAGTTTAAATATTTTGACAAAATGTCTACAAACTACTACAAAGAGGAAATGAAGGCGTGAGATAATAATTTTCTAGAAATTTGTCTACACTGCTGCAGATGCTTGTGAACATGAAACTTAGCATTAAAGTTTTATGAGGCAGAGTATTCACATTTAGGGGTCATTGTTTTATTTTCATTTCATTTATTTTCATTCATAAATTATGCATGTCTCATCCTTGCTCATTGTTGCTTAAGGGTGTTTTTTTATTTATGCGTCAGTCAGCTGACTATCTTTTAAAGAAAAAAAAAAAAACACAATTCGATATCAATGATTAGACTGAGATGCTTGAAAATGAATTTGGTGCTGAGCAAACAAAAAGTTCTTTACAGCCTTTTGGAGTCACCCTGAGAGGAGTCAGTAGTCTTTTTTTTTTGTATTGGCAGCTCTGCTTCCATGTTATAATGATAGGAATGGACTTAGACCATTTAAGTATTAAATCAATAGCAAATTAAATTTTTTAGCAGTGCAAGCTACAGTCAGAATCACCTGTAATTAGCCTTGACAGAGTCTGGTTACACCGATCTCATGTCACATTCTGCTCCAATTACACAGGCTGCTTAAGCTTCGCTCGCAGCAGATACTGATTACTGTTTGCACCTTTAAAAAAAAATTGATGCTATGTGGTTGCTTTTTGGGGAGTCATGAGCGCTTTCACTATTATTTATTCTTTGACAATAAACCATATGCCTCGCAAAAGTGTAGATATCTTTCAAAATTGTCAAACATTTTGTCACATTGCAGCCACAAACTGTAATTCGGATTGAGATTTTTGTGATAGCCCAACACAAAGCAATACAGACACATTCAATATGTTACAACATTATTGGAAAGTTAATCAGGCCAATATAGTAAAATTAATACAGAAATGCAGAAATGAAAGCATGTTTACTTCCTACTTGAAGTTTTTTTCTTTTCAAAAGGCATACACGGTCTAAGTTTTTAAGTATTACCGTACTATTTAAATTTAAGAAGAAACAAAATTGATATGTTTTCTTTTCTTATGCAAAATATCTCTCTCACCCAAGATGGGGAACATTTTTCTGCAGTGATTTTCATGAATGACCAACAAATCTAAATTGGATTTATCTCTGGACTTTATCTGAGCTGTTCTCTCAGATGGTTCTGCTTTTGTCAAAATTGTTCCGGTGTAACTCAGGTTTTATGTTTCGTGTAATCCTGCTGGAAATTGAACCGCTGTCACAGACCCTCAAAACGTTTGCTGCCACTTCCAGCATCGCTCTGTATTTAGCTCCATTCATCTTCCCATCAATTCTGACCAGCCTCCCTGCGGAAGCAAAATATTCCCATGGCACAATTTTCCTGGTTGGGGACTGGGTGTTCACCGTGATGTGTAATGGCAATTTTCCACTACACATAATATTTCTGACATTTTCCATAGGTTTATTGAGTAACCTGCAAACTTGAAAAGAAATATTCTTATGGCTAATCTTTCATAAAAGCTAGATTTAAGCAAACCTTTATTTTACTTTCATATCACTTCACAATGCTGAGTTATTTGACTTATAAATACACAGAGGTTTCAAGTGACAACACATGTGACGTGTGGAAACATTTCCAAGACTCTGAATGAACACATAAAATGAGCACGTTACAAATATCTATGTGCATATTGGTGCTAAGAGTTGGAAATAAACCTCAATTCAGATAAAGTGCAATGACCTACAGGCAGTTTGAAAATGAATAGTGTGTCCTCCAAGCCTTTCCTTTTCCTCCAGCTCGCTACATTTGTCATCTCCATATGAATAAACAGGCATAGTTAATCTCTCTGTCCTTCCATAAAACGCTGTGCTACATATGCTAACCAACTATATATATGTGCTACCGACTAATGTGCCGGTCTTTCCCTGTTCTTGAAGCTTGGTATTCAACAGAACCAACATTGCAAATTCAATTACAGAAGTTGTACAGACCTGTCATTTTCTGAATTTCTGTGAAAACACTGACAGCGTGTAGAATGAGCTCAGACTGATCAGCATGGAGGGATGTTTTTACACCATAATGTCCTCTGAAACAGCTGTTGTAGTAGCAAAAATGCCCAAAAGGGTCAACTTAAGGGTGCTAAGAGAAACAGAAAGAGGCTGATGCTGACCTGTCAAGCTCTCTGCAGCACATCTACTGTTGATCAAGTGCAAATTATCTCCACTTCAATGACATGCCATGCTGGGAATCTGCACACTGGTGCTGCCTCTTTAATAGACTTACACCTCATTTGGCCTCTAAAGCCTGGGAAACCTCCCGTGGGATGGCCTGAGGCTGAGACGCACACACACTCTCACAGATAAATGCATGCACATACAGAAAGGAACAGTAAGTGATGCCTGCGCTGGAGGCAAAGACTTAGGAGGATGTTGGGAAAACAGGAAAGATTGCTTGCAAAAAGAAAGAAGAAAAAAAAAAGAGAAGTAGATGGGAAGGAGCTTTGAGAGACGGGAACAGAGACAGACAAAGAGACAATGGTGGATAAAAGAGAAAAACACAGATGAGCTTGTGTTGTATGTGTCAGACAACAGATACAAAGCCTGATTAGGCCATTGCTGCTCAGTCAGGGAAGGCTGAACAATGTAGTCCGCTCTCCCTTTATGACAACAGACCATCCTGAGTCTGACCCTCTAACCTCTGTCACTGGCAATACGTGTCAGAGCAATGACGACACTCTGTCAGACTCACCCCTCCCTGCCCGTCTCCGTCAGCCCCACCCCCTTTTTTTCAGCTCTAATGACCCTCAAATTATTCACTTTCTCAACAGCAGGTGTGATAAGCACATTTAATCCTCATTATAGTGAAAAGAAGAGAAGAATACTTTGATTCACTAATTTCAATCAAATTGGAGATTTTGTTCTTTTCATGCTTATAATAAAGATGAAATTCACTCAGTGGTTTCTAGGAAAAAAAGCAAAAAAATCATTTTGAAATGGGGTAATAGCAGCGTTGCCGTGGACCACAACCTGGACTGTCTAAATGTCTGCAGCAGTTTTGCAATTTTTCCGAAGGGGTTTAGATTGCACCTTTTATCTTCTTTTGTTTTGGTACGTTGTACAAAAATACAAATAGAGTAAAATGGTGCACAGTCACCCCGGTTTGCTATGCATCAGGTTTTGGCGGGTTGTCACAAAGATTACATAGGTGCGGAAACAAAATCTATGTTTTGTTGTTTCTTTTCGTTTCCTTTTACCAAAAAACTAATTTAATAAATATATATGCAATTTGAAATGATTGAATATATTTATGATGGATTATAAAAAAAAAAGGAGAGAGACAACAACGTTGAATTATTCATTTTCCATGAAACATTGCATCTGTTTTAATGGACCATTTGATGACCTCTTGTGATGGACAAGATATTACTTTTCAATTAAATAGTTATTACTTAGCCAACATCTTGACTACCTTAAACTGAGGAGCAGCTGTGGTCAAGTGGTCTCCTTTTTCACTGCACACTTCATCTTTTTCAAAATTACTCCTGTGGGCTAAACTGCTGCTACAGACATACACTTTAAATCAAAAGAACACAAAGGCAGCATCACATTATATACACATTATTTGGATTAGCTGGCTGAAACTGACTGTTTTTTTTTTCATATTTGAACAATTTTGTGTGATATACCTTTGGAGTCTCTATAAAAAAAAAGTAAATCTTGAACAAGACGAATTTGTATCTGAACGCAGAAGCAGCTTCTCTTTCATGCACTACAAAGTTTAATTGTTATCTATTAGAACTGATTAGGAAAAATTGAAAGTCACTTTTTGGAACAGTAAAAATAATCTTCATTCGCCGTAGATGAGAACATTTCCGTTTGTTTTGCTCAAACTGCAGAACTTTTCGGTGGTGGAAAAATTCCAAGAGATAAGTCAGTGATCAGGAAAATAATTTCAAAATATTATTTTTCCAATATCACACTTCACAGGGCAACTTCTAGTGTGCCAGGCTATGAAAACCACCAGGGTTTTTGTTCAACGATTGGATGTACTGGAATTGGAAATTGTTAAATAAAGTTAAACGAAAAAGGGCCAAACCTGAACAATTGACACATTGGTACGTAGATCTAGATTTTACATAAATTGAATATAAATAAATATCTTACTGTATCGTAAATTTTGAGCTCAAAACAAAATAAAAGCTTTTACATTATTACAGAATATGTACCATAAACTAACATAAAGCATAAAGCATTCCTTCTATTATATCAGCACATTAATGTGAAGAACTCTTCACGATATAATTTTCAGAGTGAATCTTTTGCCACATGCTAATAATGGGCGAACAAAGATTAAACAGCAACTGTTTTGTAATTTGATTGTAAAGTTTTGGTAATAAATACTAGAATGTCATCAGTTTTGAATGTTTTGATTTATTTCGGTTACACTTCACGTACAATGAAAATATAAAATGTGTGATATAATTGAGTCAAGGAAAGCGCAGAGATGTAATAAACTTAAAAGGAAACTAAACTTAATGCAACATGTTGAGAAAGCTCTGCAGCTTTCAACCTCTTTTAGAACAACCCTTCAAAAATAATAAATCTCGGAAGTTTTTTTTATAATTCTAACAAGTCACTGCTATCTGCTAATTGCTAAGATATTAAAGCCATTTTAAAATGAACTACTGAAGCTCTTGCAATCTTCGCTACAGATTGGTGGTTCAATGTCAGTGACAAATTACACAGTTTTAACTGCATCAGGATCCACTCTTAAAGCAAAAAAACCCCACAAAGACAGGGTAACTAGGAGGGCCCATTGAGGCCCCCAGACCAGCAGGTTGAGATTAGAGGACATTTGTTCCACAATATTGCTGCCTCCTGGTTTCCTAAGGCTGGCGCGTTTGCACAGAAGGTGCAAGCAGATATTTGGGCAGCGGCCAAAGCCTTTCCTTGCTTGCGGGCGACCTTGCTGGAGCTGCAGGTGCTGAGGAGGACTCCCTACTGCTTCTGAGCATGGTCTGTGACCCTACAGGCTGATGGAACAAATGCTGGTCTGGGGAAAATAAACTTATCTCATTTGGATGACAACACACAGCCTCTGGCTACCATGTAGCGTTGCACCAGTTTCCTGGCGGATCAGGTCAGTGGGTCCTCCTCTGCACTGCATGTTTAACGGGGGTGAGATATTTATTTTTGTCTATATCTCTATAAGAGAGATATAGACAAAATTTATATATTATCATATATTAATGTACAAAAGTTGTACAACTATTTTGCTCAGTTTTAATTGCAAGGTAATTTTACTGGAATTTTTATACTGTTGACATTTATTGATGTACACATATTTCTAAATATGCTAGAAAATTGCACAGACTCAAATGCTGTAGGTTAAGCTATGTTAGCTCAGAAATTATATATATTAATTTTTTTCATCATGTCAGTTGTTATTTTAACCTGTTCAGCATCAGATCTCTGCCTGTAAACATGCATGTTCAGATATGTCTAGCAATGAAATGTACAAAGAGTTCTAATGTGCAAAATCATAAAATACCTAGAATAATAGAAAAGAGTATGAACATGTTTTTTTGTTTGAAATATTTGCTGTATTGACACCAAGCCTTTTGCAGCGGTCACTGCATTCTCTGCCATGGCCTGGGACATGGGACCGCCCCAGCAGGTAGAGGCAGATAACACCCTTCTACAGAAGGAGTCTCTCCTGACTGACCCGGCCCTGACCCCTGAGGTGAACCCCATCATGCAGAGGCGTTAGTGTGCCACCACACATGATGGATCACTCCTCGGATTCCTGTGATCTTATAATCAGGGCCAATCATCGGGACTCTCTCTGTTGCTATAATGATCGTCGATGATTCCTGCCTGGAGTATTCAGATGATGGATGGGAACTAATGCCGGGTCCTGAGAGAGAATGAGTCAAGCTTTCAGAGACTATTGAGAGTGTTAGTAGGCTGGGTGGTTGTTCACATCTTTATCATAATGAAGAGGAGATACTTGACCCTCCAGTGGGCCAGGGTCTCTTGGTGCCTTAATGCTGATGTTTAAGGTGACCTCCCTCTGGGAGACACCCACTCATTGGATAACAGTTTTGCCAGATGATATGCTAATTCTGGTGACCCCAGGCTGAAGAGGTTACTCCCACGTTAAGTGTTAAAGCGGATGATTAACTCAACTCTAGTTATTTTTAAATTGTATTTACCTGTCATTTGAATACATGATTATATTATATAGGCAAAAACGTGAGTTTGAATCATGGGAAAAGAAAGCACAGTAATGAGACGTCTGAAGCCTGGCTCTGTTTCTCCATATTATAACAGAATGCAGCATCTCTTCTCTGGCCCCGGATTTGGGTAAAGGCTGTCACAAGCTCACATGAGTGCATGCATCACGGAGCAGGGGTACTCATCCAAACCCCACCCAAAAACCCAGTTCCCCGGTGCAGGGAATTACTGGGCCTCTTCCAGCTCCTGGTAACCCCTTCATTATCCACACACCAATGAGTCCAGATCAGATTCAACCTTACTGCAGGGGGGGGAAGGAAATGGAAATTGGAAGGCAAAGGCTGCAGTTCTCGCATCAGAACAATGCCTCAATGTTTCAAAGGGGGCTTTCCTCATCCAAAAGAGATAGCCCTCACTCACAAGGGGTCTACCTTATATCTCTCTACATTGAGGCATACACCTACCTATGTATGTAGGTATATACATATATATATATATGTATATCTTGTTTGATGATTTAACAAGATGTTTTGCAATTTCAGAAATTTGTGTCTCTGAAACCAAGTCCTCTCTGTTTGTGTCGTCTCTTCTTTCTGTACGTCCTCTCTTCATCTTTAAATTAACCTCTAAACGGACCTCATCTGTCCTGAGAGAGCCCATTATCTAGTCCCCGTACTCTCATCCAGAGTCCTTGCTAGAGAGAGTTGCAAACCTCACCCTCATGCAAACCTGTCCCTCTTTACCCATAAACCCAGCCTTACACATCGGGGGGACTATAAAAAAAGTCCAACCAGTTGAAAAATGCAAAAGTAACAAAGGAATTGCATTATATATAGTTAATTACCTACTGCCCTTATGTGGGGTACAGAATTAAATGTTTTTAATTGCTTTATCACCTGGGCTTGTGAGGGCAGCAACTCAGCAATCAGCCTGATTCGTTTTAAATGAGCTGCCATGAGGATGTGGTGGAAGCTTGATGGTGTCTCTCTGCCCTCCGGCTCCTGGACCACAGTGAGGCCAAAAGGTTCCTGAATCGTAAATTGAATGTCTGTAAATGAATGGAAATCAACAGTGGAAGTCCCTGAAGCTCTCTAACATTTTCCTGTGACCAAAAAAAAAATAAAAAAAAAAGAAAAAAAAAAAGAAAAAGAGGTTGGCCATAATGAAATACTGTGTTCAAAGGGCTCTTTTTATTAAACAGAAAATCCCAATGCTTTAACTCCCTGAGGATGCTACAGATGTGGCCTTGGGATTTGAACACCAGTGTTACTCAGACAATTAGCATATTCCTGTATTAAAGGAGGGAAGCGTGACAGTGTTTTCCAGGATGTCAGTATGTATCATTAAAAGGCATATTTTAATTAGGGATGTGTTAGTTCGTTACACTAAATGGATTAACATTGCTTGTCAAGGCTGGAGATGTGTTTTACATTCAGGTCCACTGGGGAACAAGGTCTCAGTTTAACAAGACATCTTAAGTTGAGATGGCTCTTGTTAGTGGAGACTCGGAAATGGCAGACAGTTTAATATTAAAATGTGTAGGCTGATGTTTGCGTGAAATCAATTATTGTATTGTGAAAATCTGCATCATGAGTTGCTATCTTGCAACATCAGTGTTTTAACAATGGAAACTTTTAATTAAAATTTTATTTTGCCTTGTGAACCTATGTATAGCCTCTAAAACTTGTCCAAGCATGTCAAATTACACAAAAAACCTTCAATGCATTCCAGTATGATTTCATTGATATTCAAAAGATGGACAGTAGTTATTTGTAGAATTACACATTTGATGTTGAAGGAATATGATTAAAAAATTTCTACTTTTACATTACATTAAACAAATGTAAATCTTAAAATGTGATTTGAATATGTATTCGCTCACCCTGCACCATCTTTTGGAATTTCTCTTCCAGATTTTGACATCGACTGAATATTTTTGCCCAACCTTCTTTGTAGAAATATCTCACGCTCAATCAAAAATGAGTGAAAAGCATCTGTCAACATCAATTTTTGACAGATGTCTTGCATTAGATTTGTTTTTGAATTCAACTAAGGACTTTGACTGGGCCGTTCTAAGTCTGGACTTCCATAGCTTCTATATCCAGGGGTGATGAACCAGTCACAAGTCTTAATGCACTCTAACAGTTTTCTGTCTAAGATAATTTTGTATCTACTTCCATTCATCCTCCGACCATTTACGACCATCTTCATACCCCAGTTGGCATCCCACAGCATGCTCCCGTCACCACCATGCTTCACAGTAGGGACAAGTGTGGCCGACATGATGTGCAGTTTATCTTCCCCCATTCAACATCTTGCAAATAAACCAAAAAAGTTAAAGCTGTGACTTGCAGTGTCCTCTATGCTGTGTGTGGCAAACTGTAAGGATTACTTCTTCCTTTTTGCCACTCTTTTATTGAGTTGTATTAGGAAACATGCTCATTTCAATATAAATACATATATATATATATATTTTTTTATCAAATGAACTACTTATATTTGGATCAGATGGTTGGCATAGATATATTGCCCTATAAATTCTCCTTGTCACTCTGTCACCTGTTATCCCAATAAAACAAATGAATGAAGATTGTGGTTATACCATGAAGGAGTGTGAGAAAGTCCTAGGAGTATGAATACTCAATAGTATGTAAAATCAGTGAAAATGCACATTACGTCATGATGCTCCAGTCTTTTAAAGTTTTTGAGAAGAGACTTAAAAGCAAGAAGCTCGACTGTGCTCTTTCTGATGATGCAGCGAGTACAGGTTCTGCATGACCGTTTGGATCAAAGAGTGGTTATCTCCCGTATTGAGCTGTTCTCACCTCTGTCTTCTCTCATTATGGTTTGGACAACAAGAATTTCCCTCCCATTAATCAGAACCTGATCCCCCGGTCAGCCATCACAGATCTCCTAACAAGCCAAAATGCAAAAAGAAGTGTGGAAACAAAGAGAAAAAAAAAACAAGAAAAAAAAAACAAGACAAGCATCTCTTGAATGTCATAGATGCCAGAGAATTGATTTCTTCCCTGTTAGTGGGGAAAATGGGTGAGAAACTACTGCTTAGCCAGAGGTTCTACTAAATTAGATTCACTTTGTGTGTTCAGTCAGCAGTCAGTCAGCAAAGTCAACTTGAACTAGGGGTGAAGTAAGCACACATTCATATTAATTGGCTTTTTTTTCTGCTGTGAATGAAATAATCCTCCAACCTCACCAAACCTGGACAGCTCTGCATACATTCAGACAAGTTGTTTTAATCCATGTATGAGTAACACCTCGTGTTGGAGAGCGTGCTCACTGAGAGCCCTATAAAAGCACGCCGAAGGAATTTGTGCCCTTTAGGGTGGTTGTTACGAGGCGAACCCTGCAGCTGTGTTTTCGCGCACACCTGCAGGGATTATGGCCAAAAGGATTTGTGGGGGGGGGACAAGTTTCTTGAATTCCTGACAAGCACTGTGAAGTTTTAAATAAAAGATTAAATTAATTCTGACACTTTCCAATGTAAACATAATGACATTATGCCAAACCGAAACTGTTTTAAATCCTGTTAAAACAGAAAATGTCTGTGAGAAGAGCTTTAAAATAGCTTTCTGTGCTTTGCCACATTCCAGTTTAGGCGTAATATCCTGCCCTACTTTGCCAGTTCTTGATTAAAATGTTGACTTTTTGCAGGGTAATAACGTGATTAATGTAATTGAATGTAAAAGGGCGTAGCTCAGCAGCACTGCTGATCACTGGAGATGGATTAGGAGAGAAGGCTTTCAAATTGAATACAGTTCTCCCTCCTCAGCTTGTTAATTGTGCCGTTTACCTCTACCTGAGTCAGTGACCACTGCTATTTAGTCTCTCTAATGATGATGCACAGTCGGACCCAACCACAGATAATTAAAAAAGCCTTCCCTGCACCCAGCCCCCCCCATCTCTCCCTGTCTAGAGTTTGGTGTTGCATTGACAAGCTGCACTAAGGCCAGATATTGAGCTGTCTGCTCTGCAGAGCCTTAGCTGCAGGATCATGTAGCCCTCTTACTGCCTCTATTTTGTGTGTTTTCAAGAAAGAAACCGCCATACAGATTCTACTTGGCTGTTTGGAAACTCAAAATGTTCACTCACTTTCATTTGAACAATTTTTTTTTCTTTTTCCACCAACAATACAACTTTCAAACTTTCAATGGGAGCGACAGCTTTTGAAAAATTATTAAAATTATTATAATTTGTAGTTCTAAATATTTTGGCTGTGTATGGATCGATTTTAGACACAGCTGATGAAACGAATGCCAAGCACCGCTATGCAACATGATATACGCAAAGCATGATCTGCTCCTTCAAACATGAAGTCCACTAAAGAAAGTGACATGATACGCCCGCACCCACAAGAAACTAACACCAGTGTTGTGTGAAGTGCGACGCTGCAGAAGCAGGTGAAGTCCAGGAGAGGCCATGATGTAAAAGCTCGGAGGCAGAGAGAGCTTTTAGTGTTGATGCTTCCAAATTGACAATAGATAAGCTGGTTGCTGCTCATTCAGAGCTGCTTTACTGCATGCATGATTGTCCTAAATGTCACTTACTTGAAGCATTCTTTACATATTTGTAATGAAATTTAGCTAATTTTTGCATAAATGTTTTATTGAAGTGACGATTTAAAAGGCTGTGTTTTTTCTAGCAATAATTCCAAAGTGACATGTTGGGTTTTTGGAAGGGATTAAAACAATCTTTAAAGATGACTTGATTTCAGTATATTTATATATTTCTTTAATTGCCAGTTATGTGTTTTGTAGCTCAACGTGGTTCAATAAATTAAGGGTCAGAAACAAAACTAGTTTGGACAATAAGCATTTTTTTCTCCACCTTTTTTCTTATATTTTTTGTAAAAGAGAAAGTTGCTCGTCTTGATGCAAATAATTGTGATTTTATTATTAAGAATAAAACTCAATTATAATATTTTGCTTATTTATATAAGACATAACATGGCTTTTATAGGACTAAAACATCACTGCATCTTTATGCATGTTTTTATCTTCTTTGTCAGGGAGAGCATTAATTTCTTTAAATTTCCATCTCTTTCAGGTTTATTAAATTTGAATTCTTTATTCCAAATTGACCCTTCTGAAACAGCCTCAGCTGAAAGAGCATTTTTAACAGGTCTGAGAGGAGGAAAACCTGTGAATTACACAGCTTGCCGTCTTGAGTAAGCTGAAATAATTAGGGAAGAGAAATCTTTGGCTTGTGCAAACTTCCTTCCACTGCTGCAGAACAAAATAATAAAGAGAATGTGTGTGAGACAAAGGAACAGGAGACCCCCGTGGAGCCTGGGTCTCTGCTTCCTGTCATGAGTATTCCTGCGGGGTTTCACATGACAAAATGCAGAAAGTTGTTTTGTCCCCATGCCTGTCACCATCCACCCTCATAACCGCAGCTGTGTGTATATGTGTATATATGCGTGAATGTGTGTGTTGGAGTGCATGCGTGTGTTTGTGACTGTGCTTTTTTTTTTTTAGTTTTCTTTTCTATTTTTTTTTAGTGCAGGCATGTTGTCTTGCTGTCTTCCCTGTCAGTGTATAGCCTGGCACCTGCTCTCATGTTCCTAATTAGTCTAATTTATTTAATTATATTCTACTGCACATATCTTCTCTTTTTAAAGACATTTTCTTCACATACATTTCTCCCTAAAATAGCTCTAAGGGAGGAGACTGAGCTGCAGAAAAGAGAGGCTTTTAGGCAGCTTGGTTGTCATCCTCTCAGAACGTACGCGTTGTAACTTTTTCTCCGGTAAAATTAGACACCAAACTGGAGTTTTTTTTCCCTCCTAAGATAACCTGACAACCAGCTGACTCACAGGCAGAATCTCGCCAGTAAGCTGCAGGAAAACAAGTCAGGTTTCAAGGCTGGTGAGTAAACAGAAATCAGAAAAGCACTTTACCTGTGACAGTTGGCCTAAGCACCTCTTTCTTCTCTGTTAGCTCTTCCGTTCCATTTGTCAGGTTCACTTGGCCTGTACGCCACTGTTATCTATTAGGTGTGTTTTCACTGCGCTTGACACTACAGTAAAGCACCAAGCGGAGGCAAAGCAAGGCTGAAGGAGAAAGGAATTGAGCTGAAGTGCTATGAGAATCGGGTGAGGCATTGAGCAAAAGTCTTCAGTCATTTTTTGGTAGTCGATAAATACCTGAGGCTCTTTTTGAAGTACTAGAAAAAAAAATTGCACTGATTTTGTCTCCCTTTAATCTGTTCCTGGAGAATTGTCCAAGAAATAATAAATAGGAAGTCTATATTGGATTATTGAGTTGAAATATGTTGTGTTTATTTCATGCTAAGTTTTTTTTTTTTTTTTCGGGTGTTGTTTTCAGAAATAGTTGCTGTTTTTTTTGGTTTTGGTTGCTGGTTACTTTTTTTTTTTTCTTTGTATCTGTTAGCCAGGTCATTCTGTTCAGCTACAGTTTATCTGATCCTTCCTATGTTTTGCTATTTTCCACTGAGCTCATGAGTCTCACAGCTGTTCCACATTCAATCAGTCTCACCTGTTCCCACTGCAATAATCATTTAAGTTTACCTATTGTCCTCTACCTGCTGGCCTCTCCTGTGTACTTTCACATCTAATGTTTTTTTTCCTTAATTTCTCCTTTTTGACATATTTTTTTTAATTTATGTTTGCTTCTCATTAAATCATTGATCCATATCATTTTAGCCCTTTGTCAAAAACACAAAATCTGACATATTGAGGCACTTTATAACTGGCATTTTGCCACAAAGACACAAAAGCTGTCTTAAAACATTCAGCCGGCTGAAAAACCTCAAACATGGCACAGTTTCCATTGTTAGACAAATGGCTGTGTTTTTGCACCATGAAGGCCATTTTACATAAAAAGTTGCTGTAAAGTAGACTGTTTTTATCCACTGAACAGGGTGACACTAGCAGACATGGATGGTTGTTAAACTTAAAATTAAATGTTGTGAGTTGTTTTGATTTCCCCCCCCCCCTTTTGTTGAAAAAAAAAAAAAAAAAGTACTCCAAAAATACCTTAATCGCTGTAAATAGCTTTTTACAATGCTCTTTGCCCGCGGTGGACGAGGTAACAAATATCAGCGAAAAACCATCAAAAGCAGCACAACAAACTTTGTAAAGATTGTAGAAAACTATCGATCAACTATTCTTTCAAAGATCACAACCACGTCAATAAAAGTAATAAAGAAAACGTTTTAAGCATTTTTCATAGTATCACACGCCTTATAAATACACATTTTGATGATTTTGTTGCAAGAAACTTCCTTCTGTAATTGCGAGGATGCAATACCTTGGAAAAGTCTTCTTACCTCTTGAACTTTGTTGTGTTAAAAACTGAATTTTGATGAGTTTTATTGAAATGTTAGAAGATGAGCGTCAACATTTTGTAGAACCACTACGTCTTATTAACCCTCAAAGACTCACATGTCTGCATATTTAAAAACTACTTTTTTCCCTAGTCCTTCTTTTCAAACTACCTTTAGATTGAGAGGATATGTACACTGATTTTTACAATATATTGTTGTATACAACATTTTTGTGTACAATAAATATAGCATTTAACACCAATAGTCACTCCTAACTGCCCTAAGCCCAATGTTGAGTAGCATGGAGGTGTGATAATCCCCCCAAACTATGGAGTGAAACTAAAATGGAGGCTTACAAGGTACATAAGCCAATAAAGAGCAACAGTGGAAACAGTGTTGAATTTCACTTCCTTACATCAAAGACGAGTAACAATCCATCGCAGGCAGCCTCCCAGCTGACCCTTGTCCCATGTTTACCACTGGAGGATCCCAAGCTTAAAGAAAAGACGCAGTAAATAATTCAGGGTTGTGATGAACACCACGCAGCTCAGCCACAAAAGATTCTGTCAAACGTTTGGCAACGGCAGTGCTGCGGCAGCCCGATAGTGTTTCTGAATGTAGCTCGCTGTACATCGACCATATGGACCCAATAATCACCAGTAGGATGAATCAGCAGATTTTTGACCAAGAGCCCAAAATCACACGACACCTTAATTAGTTGGTGCTGACATCGCCCTTCAGAGGACTAATTTGTCACCGCCAACAAAACAAATTCTGGCAAGCATCTTCTTTTGAGGAAACAAAGGTTTCACTCAGAATCTTGCCACATTTCAGCCGTCAGTGATGGTGAAGTAAATATGAGTTTGTCTTGACTAATGTATTCTGCCCATTTTGAAATTATTTGGAGCTGTTGTTCATGCAGCTCCTTGTAAGGTGTAAATAATTGCTGCCCTCCTTGGGAGGTTTAACCACCATGAAGCAGCAAGTTGAAAAGGTCAGACGTGTTCAGCACGCCAGATCTAAAGTGGTTTATTAGCATCCCAACGACATATTCAGGAGATCGCCTGAGACATAATTACCTGGATAAGGTACAGATGAATACTGTATTTGGGGGAGAAGGCAAGGTTGGTTGGATATTGGCTTTGTCTCCATTAACCTGGAGCACGGTGTTAAAGGATCTGTTTGTGGAGAGAAAATGACAGGGACTCGGGCTGATGAGGCTGGACGGAGACAGTTAAAGGCCCCTCGCTGCATGGGATAATTAATAAATAAAATACCAGGGGAGCCCCTGCCATGCCTTCGTCTATGACAGGGGCTGTCTCCAGTGCGCTAAAGCATTAAATGACCAATTTCTGTCAGACTAACTTCCACCACGCTCCCTCTCCCTCTCTCTTACGCTTGCCCTCTTGTCTCCACCAGGCCCTCCTCCCTCCCCCCACCATTCCCTCCCTCGCTTCCTCGTTTTTTCTGAAGTGGGTCTACTTTGCTCTCTTTGCACTGAGTTTTTCAGCGACTGATGGCTCTAGTTCATTTCTGCTGAATTAATTGGTCCCTGAATGAATTCTGTTGACAGGGCAATTCATCATGTGTTTGGCCTGACAGTGACTGGGTGCTGGGTGGGGTAGTGGAGGAGGCTGGAGACGGAGGAGAGAGTGTGTCAGTATGTGTGTGTGTGTGTACAGGGGTGGGTTTGGAGGAGTGAGGGTGTAGTTGGGACAGTTTGGGGGAGCCAGTCAAAGGTTGTGGGGGGTTGTCTGCTCTGAGCTTCCTCTTCTTCACTCCAAGTCGCTTCTTCATTTTCATCTGTCTTGAGATGCGGCCGTATCAGTGCTCGTGCTGAACTGTCTTCCCAAAACAGTTAGGAATGAAACGCATCAACCCCCCTCTACAGGATGAGCATCTGCCAGACAGAACACTTTCTCTCAGCTTGAAGAGGGCAAGCAGGTCAGGGCTACCCTGTTGTACTCATATTGGCCTGTTGTTGCACCTCCACACACTTCCTCCCCAACCTAAAGTCCCTCTTTGCCATTTTACGTTACATACACACACCAACACAAAACTGCCAACTCAGAGCTCTTCACCCGTTCCTGAGAGTGACATAATCAGGTATCAGGGCATATTTAGTGCTTAATTACACTATGTGTTACTCAGTGGCCACTCAAAACGATAATTTAGCTCCTTGAAGGGAAATTGCTCTGCACTGCTGACTGATCTAACAGGGACGGGAGTGGTATAATAGCACATAGTTGGCAGATAAGGCCAGGGTTGAGAAAAGCAGCAACAGCTCTTGGAGTGCTCATTATTCTAATTGTGAACCACGGCGAAGCGCAGGATGCACATGGAGTCTGAGAAGCCTCTGAGCTTGAACGTGTTAGGAGACCTCTTTAGAATGTATTGAGTCAATCAATGCTCACTCATTACAAACATCACAAAGTCATGTTCCTGTCGCCTGGATGGTCTCACCCGCCAACTGGGAAAATAAGCTCATAATCAGGCTTGGACTCTTTGGTTCTTCCTCCGATGGAATGAGATGATGAGATTTTTCTCTTTTTTTTTTTCGGATAAACATTCTCACAACCTAGCGTATTGTTGTTGTTTTTTTTTAAGCTCCTTTAGAGACATGCCGAGAAATCCACCGTTGATTTGCTGGCTTTCAGTTTGAGTGGCCCTTACTGGTTGAAGACTTAGAAATCTATAATTCTTCCAGTAAGTGAATGCCCCATACATAAGTGCTACAAATGCTGTTGATTTATTTTGGGAATGCTGGAAGTTTTTCAGAAGATTGTGTTGAAGCACATAGAATGGCACACATGCTTTTAGGAAAATCAATCTAAGATGCTAAACTATGTTATTTTGTCTTCATTTGAAAATATTAGTAAAACACTGTCTTGCAGCAACTGCTCTAAAAAGAGTGGCACAAGCTATTTTTACTTTGGATTTTATTGCTATTGGAATTGGCTAGAGTCAGGTTCAGCAGCCAAAACAAGACAAAAAAAGAGAACGGAAATCTGCAACGAAATACTAATCATCTCTAAACTCCTTGCATCTTTATACAGAAGAAAATCCAGAGTAAGAGCTCCAGGGAAGCTTTCACATCTTATACGCTCTCTTTACATAAATGACAAGACGCATACATCTTTTTGATTTAAAGATGCAACGCTGGATTAATGCGGTGCTTTGTCTCCCTAACACAAATTCATTTGGGATTAACAGAGTTAGCGAAGACAGCGTTGTGAACAGCGCTGCTCCCTTGCAGCCACTAATTAAAGCTGCTTCTAATGAGGGCTCGTTGATTGACACGGGAGGGCTGGCCTCTCCCCTCACTTGCATCAACTATGACAACCACATGATGAGGCTGATGACAGGCTCCCATGCAGGCGGATGACAGGACGTCACAGCCAGACCACCGGCGGTCCTCGTCTCTGAACGGTACTGTATGACAACACCAGACTCATCAAGTCTTGCACTGTATAAGTTTAAGCGAAGAATGATTGTTGTGCTGAAAACTGAAGCCTCGGTTTAAGTCAGTGAAGCAATGTCTCAAGAATTTTGTGAAGGACAGAAAGGAGTGAAATGTAAAAGTATTTGTAGAAGTTCCATCTTTCGCACGGTCAGATATTTGACCACCTTTGCATTTGGTCTTACTCTGAAGAAGAGGTGGTGGGAGGTTTTCCCCTGCCTTCAAAACAACATCTGGTTTGGGAAACTTTCTAGAACAAATTGTTTCTTGCAATAATCCTAGAACATTTTGATCCTCAGTCGAATGTAATTTTACAAAATGCCAAAAAAGTTCAAGGAATACGAATAATTGATTTGTGAATGGAAAGTTTAAAATGTAGAATGCATTTGCCACATTGAGCCCATGCATACAATTAGGTCTCAGATACTTTTGATCAAAACCACTAACTTAAAGTTCTGGCTGTATGTCCCAGTCATCGTGCTGTTAGAAGTTAAATCTCAATTTACATTAAAACATGTTTAATAAATTTGGCTTTGTGAACTGCTGTTGTCAAGATTCTGACCTGGAGATTAAGAAATTACCAAACCAGAGAATGATTCCTATGCAGCATGGATTTACCTCACGTCTGAAAATTGATTTTGCAGCTTTAAAACTTTTGTCTCCAAGTTAAACGATTTATAATTAATATGGACTCAATTCATTCATTAGCAAATGAGGGGTTCACCCACACAGGAGCCTACAAACTAGCCTGTGCTCAGGTTAGTGGCATTCCCTTTTGGCTGTATGCCACTAAAGTTGTCTCCACCCAAATTTGTTAATACAGTAAAACTAAAGCCAAACGGAATATAAAACATACAGTGTGTGTGTATTTTTGCTACATATTGGGTCATGTGAATATACAGACAAACCTATATGTAAATGTACTTGGCATGATCACAGAGACACGCTTGTGTAAATGTGTAAATTCATTCTCTAATAGGATGCATGGTTACTTCGTAAAATTTTAATGTTGTGTATTTTGAAGTGGAATTTGACAACTAGTCAAAATTGTTGCATATAGTCTGTTTCTTATTTGATGCACTTTGTCTTAATATTCTCGTTCTTGGGTTAAGTTTTTAATATTTTTATTAATCTTAGGTGATTCAGGCTGCACCATATGGCAGGGTAGCAAACACTGAATATCAGCTTTGACTGTAATTGGGCATGTTCATATTTGCGTTTATCAAAATGTTCATTAATGCACAATATCTCCCTTCAGCAAATAAAAAAAACATAAAGTGACTAAACAAAGTTTGATCCAGTTTAGGAAGATTTAACATTTAAAGCAGTCTTCAACCCAGCCGATTGATGTCTGAAGCTTTTATATTTTCAACGCTTTCCCCAAGACTGTTTCCACCTGCTAGCTGAGGCATATTTTTGCTGTATAAATTATCAGTGACAGACATGAATCACACCAGAGAGGCCAAGCTGTGGGGCATCAGCAGGCCAGGCTGACAATGAGGGTGAAGTGTTTGAGTAAGTCTTGCGCGTGGCCCCGTTGGCCCCATGGCAGGGGCCTCTCTGTGTCGGTTTGAGAAGCCCCGAGGATGACAGGTGCTTTTCGTAATGCCTAACTGATGAGAGCCAATCAGTGCACCGCCTTCTGCCTGGTGTGTGTGTGTGTGTGTGTTTCCTCTGCTGTTGTTGTCATCTGGACCTGCTAAAGTAAAGATGAGCTTGACTGACAGATGCATCCGGGTTCACAGTTTATTGGTTTCTCAGAGAGAGCCAGATATGCCAATTTAGACAGGGTAGTGACAAAAAAGTTCCCATCTAAATGGAATAATTTTACCACTGGGAATTCTCAGCTGGGGGAAGAGGAAACGCGGGTGTGTATGTGCGCGTGTGTCTGTGTGTTTTATCTTTTAACAAGCCCTGAATGACAAAACATAGGACAGTTAGGGGCTGACAGAAACAGCAGCTTTTGATGCTTCACGGGGGATCCATGAAATAAACAATAGGCAGAGGAAAGCAGAGAAATTGAATTACAACTGACTGCGTTTGTGCGTTTCAAGAGTGAGAGTGCAGCCCCAGCAGCAGCGGCGGCGGAGGCGGCGGCGGCAGCGGGCTATGGTGGGATGAAACCAATGCATCATTAAATAGACTGGAAGTCAGAATGCTCTCCTGCCTTCCCAACTATCCTGCTTCTTTGTTTAGCTCTCTTCTGTCAGCCCATATTCACACCCACGTCCATAAAACTATGTTGTTCTTTTTACGATTGACAAGGGCTAATTAAACAGTAATCCTCATTCACATCGTTCCTTCTTACTGCCTCACAAACAATGCACTTCAACATCATGCCGTGAAACTTTGCGCATTTCATATTTTACAGTAATAATCTATGAGTGCATTGTAGTCCTGACTGTTCATAAAGCCAAACGTCAATAAGCCCTGAGGAGAGACTCTTCCTCCCCACACCCGCTTCAACCTTGATCCTTGAATCACTTCTTATGGGGTTAATAATGAGCACACATCAAGTCAACAATGGACATATAAAAGAATTTATTTCTCATGTGCACAAAAAAAAAAAAAAAAGAGAGAATTGGAACAGAACTGAAAAGGAACAATGATTGAGGCCATGAGGCTTTCCTTATAGATTTTCATCAGATCCTTTTAATGTCCGTGACACGTGTCCTGCATCATCTTTTACAGCAGCGGGTGACCCGGTCCAGCAGAGGTTCTCCACGTCCGAGAGGAAAGACCACGTTGTTACATTTTCAGATATGCAAATCCCAAGTGCAATTTGTGGAAGATTGCTTTCAGATTGAGCGTTGTTCTCTTCTTTCCTGGTTCTCTTCCTGACAGCAGGTTTTAGCTTGGTTGCCCATTGTTAATCATAGAACAGAGAGATGGACAGTTTTGTGTCTGGGGATTCTGTGATTCTGCACAAGGAGATGATTACATCTACAAACAGCAAACAGGATGACATCTTTGATTGTTACCCAGGATTTCTTCGTGAAAGGGAAGCAAAAACAATTAAAGGAAGAAATCATTTCTCTCCACGAGTTGTTTGAATCCTTTAGTTAACCTTTGTACTGTTCTCCATGGGGACCGGTTATTTTGAGCCCGACAACAAAACAGCGGCAGAAAGCCATTCAACTCATTGCATAGTGACATAAAACACCATCATGACAACAAATCAAAGAGGAGAAAAAAAAAAAATAAAAAACGCAAAAACGACAAAAGACAACCTATGTGGATGTTAGCATCTGAAACCTGCCACTGCTATATAGCCATAGGTTATACTTTCCTCAGAGCAGAACATCACACTGAGACACAAATGTAATGCACGTTTTTCTTTTCGTTTTTCCATGAGCTTCAGTGTGTTTATCTACAAAGGGAGCTGGTACATTAGTACGATACTGCAGCGGTGTTTCTGTATGATGTTATATATTTACAGAGACAAATTGTCTTCACATTATTCACACATCTTTCTAAAAAGCAGCACTTAGTTTGCAGCTGTTGGAATATTAAGCCACTGGATTTCACCTTCCTCGCATGGATCATGTCGTTCACCTGTCTCGGCGTACAAGTTGAGTCTTGACTCATTTATAAGATAATACTGAAATATTAAACTTACTGTAAATAAAATATTAAATATCAAACTAAGTCTTTGGCAAATGTGGTAGGAGGAGTACATTCACAGAATATTCCCCCCCCCCAAAACAAACAGTCAAACAAAAACAAATGCTCAATTTCAGTCTCTGTGAAGAGGAAAATATGTGACTTCTACCAAAGAGGAGTAAGTTAAGGTCGACAAAACAAGCTTGTAAGGCAATTATCGAAGCTAATTTATGGTTATTCTTGTCACAACTGCATCATCTTTCTAAGCTTTGCGGGCATCTTGTGGTTTCACTTATGCAACTGAATCAAGAGGCTTCATTCAGCCAAAGAGCTCCAGAATGAATTGTTTGTGTGTTTAACTTAGCTATTAAACTGAGATTTTCAGGTAACTGTTCCTCAAAAAGAGTTGTTAGTGCAAAAAAGAGTAAAGGAACATGACAGGGAAACAATCCAGAAAATCGTTGATAAGTTTGTTGACATAAAAACTTTGACAGGAAAATCCCTCACATTGTTGAAGTATTTAAAATCCTGACACGACCCTTATAAATTCATGGTCACCACACTTTTTTTTTTTTTCTTTTTTATACTTTGCAAAAGAATTTACATTTTTACATCTGATTGTTTGCCACAGGTGCGACGTTGCTCTGGGAACGAAGGATCGGTAAACATCGAAGGACGTGCTGATAGCTCAGGATGGGCCGGAGAAGAAGGACGACCGAAGGAATTATGTCAAAGCACCAGAAAGAAAAAAAAAAAAAGGTTTGTTTTACTTTAAATGTGGAGAACCCATCTCTCTGAAGTGTAAAAAGCAGGCCCGCAACACTGGTGTAAGTTGCTACATTATCAATCTGTGGGACCACCATCAATCACTCCTGGACATGTCTCTTGAGAGCAGACATAAAATACTGCAGTTTATTACATAAAGAAGTGTGAGGATTCATGAATAAAATAACAACAACAACAGCAACGAAAAGACAAAAAAAAAAAAAATAAAATTATAAATCCCACAAACATTTTTCCACATGGTATTCTTCACACAGTTTTTTTCTTCAGTTTATATTTTATAATATATATATTTATAGATTCTGTTGAAGTCATTCTGGAAATGTTCGAGCCTGTGAAGAATTTACAGGCTCCAAACTCCTTCGGGACCCCTTCCTCCCCCCCCCCCCCCCCCCCCCCCCCCATTGCTCTGACCCACAATGCGTAAAAACAGCGGCAGCTCCAGCCTCGTTCATCCTTCGTCTTTTTCGCATAAGTTGAAGAGGTCCCAGTGTTTCTCAGACAGGAACAACGTGGAGGTTGAAGCTCTGGCCTTGCAGTTTGCGCTGGTCTCCGGGGTGACTAGTGGCGGTCATAGGCAGTGGCAGCAGCGGGAGGCGCGGAGCCACGGGATGCGGCACTATAATAATAAGGGGAACCTGAAAGTTAACAGAAGAACGAGCCGTTGGAAACCGTTGGAAACATTATGCAGGACAACTGTCTCTAAAAGGAACAGTCACAGCTTCTGGTGGTTTTGGTCGTTTATAAAAGAGCATAAATCGCATTTAAATTTGATCAGTTACAGTGCCTTGTACCTTGTCCCTGTTTTTTACATTTTGTCCCATTACACTGTATCGAGATTTGTGAAATGAAAGATATAATAGATCACAAGTATTTGCAAATAAATGACAGTAAAATATGCTGAATATCATTCAACCCCACTGTTGCACATACAGTTGGACGTCTTTTGGGTTAGGACTCTACTTTGCACACCTGGGGAATTAAACCTTTTCAAATTTTCATTTTTCCTTTAAGTCTACTCAATAGGCTTCCCAAACATATGAATGTGATTTTGTATGTTTATAATTAATAAGGGGACTTGATTAAAATCAAGTTAATTGGAGCGTTGCTAATTTATAATTTATGACGCAGTGTTTGCGCATATATATATATATATATAAAAAAGCAAAATTTTCTATTCAAAAATAATTTTTGCTGCTAAATTATAAAATAAATAGACATATAAGCTCAAAACCAAAGATATTCAGTATCTCTGCTTTCTTCTGCCTATTCTGTAAATCAATAAAATCTATGTGATTAATTAATGGACATTAAGGAGTTAAAGTCCTTGGTCCCATTTATTATCTCTCTTCTTCTGAAGCTTAGCCTCCATCCCAATCTACAGCCAATTGCAGCCTCCCAGATGTTAACCTCAGTAGGTTAACCTTTTTTAGTTTTGTATCCATCCTGCCAGCAACTCCACCTTTCCTGGCCTTGCTGTAAAAAGAACAAATCCACAGCATGATGCTGCCCTCACTGTGTTTCATTATTGATATAGTGAGATCAAGATGTTTTGTTCAAGATGCTTTTTTAGCCTTGTGTAACCAAAGCTGCTTCTTCCACATGTTTTCTGTTTTCCTTGCCTGGCCTTTTAGTTTAGGTGGGTGACCATGTATTGGCAGGTTTGCATTTGTGCCCCACTTTTTCCATTTTCAGATGATGATTGAACAGTACTTTTTTGGTCAATATGCCATGCTCACTTTTAAAGGTTGAGATTTTTTTTTTAGGACCTAATGAGCCTTAAATTTATCCATAACTTTCTTTCTCCTACCTCATCTTTTTCTTGATGTTCTTGATGCTGTTTGTTCATTGATGTTTTCAAACTAATTTCTGAAGCCTTCATAAAACAGATGGATTTATACTGAGAACGGTTTACACGCAGATGGACTCTACTTAATTGTCAAATTACATTTTTAACTGACTGAATTTTATTTAGGTTTTCAGATTAAAGAGGCCTGTACATAAATGACCATCTTATCATACATTTAAAAAATATATATTTGTCAAAAAAATAGAAAACCATTTTTATTCTTTTACTTTGTGTCAACGTTTTGCACTACTTTATGTTGGTAAGTGGAAGAAAATCCCAATCAACAGGATTTAGGTTCATTATTTTAATGTGGGAAATTGTGTAAAAGTTGAGTGTGTACACATACTTTAGCAAGGCACAGTAATGAAGACAAAGTCAGTGGATGTACCTACTCAGTAACGCTGGATTACTGAACCTCCAAGCCTCATTGTAGGTTGTGTATTGGGGATGAGAATAGGGGTTTCCAGAAAAGTCACCCCCTGGTGAAAAAACAGAGACAATCAGTCATTAGTGGACATAACTATAAATAGAAAAATATATGCATTTTGCATTGTACAACTCAAATATGTATTTATCATCCCATCAAGTCACTTCTGTTTTAGCAATCTTCTTTTTAAATTCAATTGTCTCTCCTCTGCTCTTTTAGCTGTAAATCCAGGATTCTTGTCTGTCTGTTTAAACCCTGATCCTTTCCTCTAGCACATCGTAATACATCAGGTTCTCTCTCTGTCTGTCATGTCCAGTTCGTAGGGTTTGCAGGGTATCCCAGAGTGATGTCCAAGGTTTCCAAGTGTCTCTTCCTTGTAGGACTATAAAGCATGGCTGTTCCATCAGCAGGCAGCTGAAAAAATGGGTTTTGCTTTTCCATTGTTTAGGATCAGTCAGTAAACTGCTCAGAAGCAGAAAAAGTCCAAAGACTTATGGCTATTGAAGGTATTTGTATTTTACTTTTGAAATGAGGAACATCAAACTTTGGCTCAACGTAATCTTTTTTGATAATTGGTAATGCACACACTCCAGGTTGTACTGTCAAATCTGCAAGTGTTTTGAGTGCTGCCTCCTGCGGTTTGAGTTGTGTATGTCTTTAAACAACAGAGGCAGTTGTGTCTTCAGCTGTTTGGACGACAGATTTACACACACTGGCAGCTATAGCATCCTCACCGCTGCTCGTGTAACTCAAGCTCGTCCCTGAGAGAGATAGTGATTTAAATATTTACAGGCCCTCTACGCCTCTGTGTTCTGACCCTTAACTGTTTGCTGTGAACCTGAACTACAGGTTAAGTAGAGGGGAAAGAGATACGCTCTGTAGCCCTGCGTGTCCGTGGAGGCGAGGAGAGGAGCACAGGCAGTGTTTATCGACGGGGCTGGTGAGAGCGCGCCGCATGTGGAAACGGCGAGGGTAATGAGCGCTGGGAGCTGGAGTGTAACTGAGAGGAACTGTCCTATCTCACGGCCACTGATTGTGGTGATCGTCTATCGAGTTCATCTAATGTCCTCATCCACAGACGCTAACCGCACGATAACCGCAGACTTCTAAAGCTATAACAAGCTCGCTTCAATCTGGGAGAAAAGCTCAGCACTGTTTCCATGGCCGCTTTTGTATCTTAATGTTTGGCAAACAGGTGTTTGCTCCTAAATGAACTCAAGCTTTGTGAGAGTCTTTGAGAGGAAGGTTCATTGTGCTTGCTAGCAGTACAATTATCAGGATACCAGAAAAATAAATAAATAAATAAGTGCTTTACCTACCAGGAACCATGCCTGCAAGTGTGGAGGTGGGGTAGCTGCCTTGTCCTGTGGGGGGCACATGGGGTGGGTAGCCAGGTAACGTGGTGCTCGCCATTTCTCGACCTGCAGGTACAAGTTAAGGTGTTATTACGAGCATGCCCGAATAGAAAAACCAATTAAACAAGAATATAACATAAAAAAAAAAATAAAAGCTTTCTTAAAATTTTGATTGCATACACAAAAAAGCATGAAATGTATTTAAGTGAAGCACCATTGTGAGTAAAAAAGGTTTTTTTTTCTATGTTTTTGCAATGCACACCAACAAACAATAAATGTATAAACTGAAGTACAGAAGTGGTACCGATAACTGACATAAAGAAAGCTGATTTATTGCTGAAAAATTAAAATGGCTCACAATTCTTTCTGGGTTTCTGTAATGTGTCACCCGTTTGTTTGAGTGGCACAACCAAAATGAAGGCCGAGCAGTGGATATTGCCATCATCAGCATCAGAGTGTTATGTTCATAAAATTTTTATCCATGAATACAGGAGAGAAAATGACATCAAATGAGTTACAACATGTTGTCATTAATATATTACGTCTCTGTCTTCTTTTGAACTCCCCCGCCTTTTTAAAGGATTCCACTCTTCCCTGGCCTACACCTCAGATGATAACAGGATTACATTTATTGTTAAAGTAAAGTAAATAAATGAAATGGGTCTTGCAGCAGCTTAATGTCATTTCGCCACAAAAGTTGTTGTTGCAAAAAAATCTGTCTTCAAATATCAAATCAGCTGATTTTTAGTAAATGGGTGCTTGAATTAATAAACTTACATATTGCAATTCTTAAAAATAAAAATTAAAAAATCTGTAATTCTAGATTCCTTTTTTTATTTGACTCAAATTTTAACTTCATCCAAATCAACATGCATAAATAAAACTCCTGGCTTTTGGTTTGGCCTGCAGAGCAGCAAATTCATGGAAGCTTATTCCAACTCTATTGGACTAAATTTGTGTAAAACATTTGCATTATAAATAATAGACTGCAACTTCACATTAGTTATTTAAGCTCAGCAGCTAAAACTGACAAGAACATTGTACCAGCGAGAACTATCTCTGCACTCTGCTCCATATTCAGTCTTTTAATTAACAGTGGCAACACCGGGTCTGGGTAAGTAAGGGTGCCTTGGGTCCAAGCCGGACCCTGGCAACAGCTTCTGTGCTTTTGCAGTCATCACCAGCCCTCCACCCTTTTTGCACCTCCCCTGACCCCTCTGACTTTAAGCCTGTCACGAGGCTGGATGGACGAGAAGGTCTATTGTTAACCCAAGAGATGAGCAGGGGGTCAGATTTGGAGAGCATCTTTGCTGAGAGGAAAGATGCTCTCAGCAAAGCTTCTGATAATGAGGGCTGAACAGTCAGTTCAGCTCCTGTATCCACAACAGTAGAGCCAAAAAGCAGCATGGGAAGGTGGCTGTTTTGATTTGGTGCGGAACTGAGAATTGCTAAACGGGCAAAAGTGAGCACAGAGGTAAATCAACTGGACATTTTTCATGTTTGTATTCGGCTATCGGGCCTCCAGGGTAAGGCCGTACCTGCTATAAAGGGTTGGCTGGCATACTGGCTGTAGCAGGGGCCGTGGGCATGGGGAAGGTAGCTGGGAGTGGAGGCATCTACAGAGAGGCTGGACTGGTGGGGTAAGATGTCAGCTAGAGCAGAATCCCCAACAGAGGAGGGAGTGAAGGGGGCAAAGGATGCCTCATGGGGCTCCCGCTTTACACACATGGAAGGCGGATATGACGGGTGAGAGTCTGGCAGGTGGAAAAGAAAAAAAAAAAGAAAAAACTTGATAGGATGCAGACATACATTGCCACACGTTCTGTACTTAAATTGAGTCAGTCACACATGTAAGATGAGATGGAGGTATGAAAAACACACAATAAGAGTATATTTTCTTATAATAGATTTAAAAAGACTTTACATATTTCAGGAGTGAGGAATCTTAAATGAATACTGAACAGAAAAGCAGCATTTAGTGTCTGATTTGTTCATTTACATAGCTTATGATAATAATCTTATATGCGCCCCGCAGTAATTCACCCAACTGAGTGTAAACATACACCAGTGAAATGTTGCAGGAACACATCGTGCCTGATCAATCAAGCTCAAACGCATAAAAAATTTCCCCATGGTTTTGGGAAAACAAACAGCATAATCTCACGGCTGCTCTCTCACAGCAGAATAAGCAAACAATCAGCTCGCAGGCAGCTCAAAACATCAAGCGTTGATCTAATTCAGCTGATGAGTCCTGGCATCTTCCGGTTTTCATCCGGCTCTGCCTCTTGAACCTGTGCAATCAATGTGAGCTCTGTCTCTCTTCGGTCCCTCCACGCCGGGCAGCAGAGCCCTACTCTGTTTGCTGGGGCCTGAGATGGCTCTTTCGCCCCTCCCGACACCATGATAGCCTCATTAGCTGCTTCCCCCATCATTGTTGTTTTACAACAGGACTGTGTGTTGCGATTCCTCATTAAGATAAGGGCTGAAGAGGGATTTAACACTGTCAGCTCTCAAAAGAGCACTGAGAATCCGGCAACACAGCCGAGTGCTTTGTAGCAGCTTTTCCACAACCCTTTCATAGCTCTAAAAGTTCACTTGAACAGAAAAAACACCCAAAAATAAAACAGACAACGGTTGACTATAGCCTAAGATTGGCTCATTAAAAATAGCTTATTTGAAATCAGGATGAGTCATTTTAGGATTTAATTGGATAGAACATAACTTTGTCACATGCCAAATCCAAGTAGTATTTTCAGACATAATGGTAACAACCTGGTGCTTAACTTTGCCCTTCAGTTAATTATACCCAGCATGCACTCTGTTAAGTCTTCAAAGTTACAACACCTTTCCAAAGTCTTGTTACCCTGTAGGCTGATTGTAGCACAAAACATTCTCAGCTAAACATACAATAAAATTGCTGCACAAGATTTGTGTCCCAAATTCCTGATTACTCCGAACTTCCTTTATAAAACATAAAAAGCCAGTAAGGCAGAGCGAAAATAGCATTAGAAAAAGTCACTCCGACCGCTTTAATTTTCGCTTCTTACACTCTTCGCTGACATGCTTTACAGGTTTTGTTTCAACTACACGTTTCCTACAGGAAGATCAAGAGGAAGGTGATGAACTGCCTCCAAGTCACCACCACATGTGATTATACACACAGGTATGATGATGCTTCCATCTAAAACTACCTACATTTAACACCTGCTTGAATATTCACAAAAAAGATATTTACATAACCACTGACATTTCTAAGATTTCAGTTGTTTAAGAAGTTAGTCCATTTTGTTCTTGGCCTCCCTTTGGACTAAATGGTAGCATCAGTCTGATGGGCCACCTAATCAGGATTCATATTAAAAGAAAATATTGCAGGCATGGTATTAACTGCTTACAACGGAGAACAAATTTACAACCAAGTTTTGACAATATTGAACTTAAATGAGAAAAGGGAGATGACATTAAGAGGACTCTTAATGTTGCTTTGCAAATTATCACGTGGAAGAGGCAGCTTTCAGGCAACTTGTTTAGTGAAGTATTGCATCAGCTTGTTGGTGGTTCAGGACGCATTTGTTTGCACTCCATTCGAGACCTCCAGCGTTTTCTACTGTTTGCTTCTGTTTTCTCAGCACCTGGGCAACCGTTGTGAAACATTCGGTTGTTACGGAGCGTCAACAACTGATACAAATGCTGCGTTCAAGACCACTGAACTCTGAATCTAATCAGACATGGTGCTGCTTATTGTCCTGGAGACGAGGCAGCACCGGGGGAAAAAGAAGGGAGGCTGTCAAATCCCGGGGCCTGATGATGGAGATGGAAGATAAACTTGGAGTCCATGGGGACTTTTTTCCCCCTGCAAACACATCTCTGCAAGAGGGGAGAATGGTATAGAGTTCTCCAACATCTGTCTCCGCTCGACCACTGATACCACATCTACAGACCCCATCAACCATAGAAATAAACTGTTAGGAAACCTGTACCAATCCTCGGAGAGGCGCTTTCAGACACAGCAACAACTGTCTACTCTCAAGTGAGCGTCTTAGTTTTAAATGTACATAGAGGAACTTTGGTGTACATTGGTTGCGAGGGCAAAAAGTTTCCATCCCTTTGAGTAAAACTTCCAGTGTGTGAATTCACCAAGCAGCAGTTCACAAATGTGCTTTTGCTCACTGCTTATGTGGTGAGTTATGACTATTTACACCAAAACGTTGAACATTGCATCCATTTTTCGTTGAGCATAGACCATTTGCAGACTCAAATGCCCTCACAGTCCACAATTTTAACATAATTCATTATCAAATGTGTGCTTAAAGATTAGCGTGAGTATTAAGGAAGGGGGCGGGGGGGGAGAATTAATTTCCAAGCTTGGAGCTGCAGCCGTTAACTGAGCAGCGACGAACCATTTGTCACCAGGCCACACACCAGGCTCCGCAGGTTAGGTAGCTGCGTATTGTTTGCAACACAGCAGAAAAAAAAAAAAAAGCTGGTGCTGCCAAGTCATAAAAAAGGAGCCTCTATTCGTTTGTGTGTGTGTGCAACTGAAATGTCCTCTAAAGTAAAGCACTCAGCTCTTTCAGCTGATTGGGTTTACTGTTTGTCACCCGGCGTGGGTGCGAAGTGAATGCAAAAAAAAAAAAAAGACAAAAAAAGAAATGTAAAACTACCAGCTTTATTTTTAACATCTGCTGGAGTTCACAGGGGTGCCCATTTGCACCTCAGCCTCCTGGAAGGCTCTGCTGAGAATGATTATCTAACCCAGCTTGCACCTCACTAAACTCTCATTAATTCTATTCCTGTCAACTCAGAAAAAAGTGTCTTAAAATGTTGTTTGTTCCAGGTACTAAACTCTTGAATGGCTTATGAAAAACACAACCACATTTAAACATGGGTAGAGTATCTGTGATGCTAAGGGCCTTTTTCCTTCTCAAAGGTCCTGGGAATCTTGTTAGAGTTCATTGCAACATCAACTTATCACAATACTAAAAGGTATAAAATGTGGCTTATTTAACAAGTTAAAGAAATTAAGGTGGATAATGAGTTTTTCAACACAATGATAATTGGAAACAGGAAGGTTAATTTGCACAGAAATGATTCCAAAAACTTTTTTCTTCTTTCTCTAGATCTGGGGAATATAGAGAAATAGTGCAAAGACAATCAGCCAAGATCCATCCATCTATATGCAGCTTTGTGAAATGTTATGGTAGATGATTAAGTGTTGTCCTGATGTCCTTGTTCAAAGCATTGAGGCAGCCAAGTATTGTCTCTTTATAAAAACTTTCCACCATATATTTTTACTCAGGATAATGCAAAAATACATTAATTTATAATAAGGCCTTTTACACATATGTAAAAGACACTGTTTTAATTTTTTAATTGGTTAATTTACTAAAGTGCAATGTTTTTTCATCATTAACTAATATATTGCACATTTTTAATAATCCTCCTAAATGCCTTCTCTGCCTGTGTGTGTGCTAACTAACTCTGTGACATTGCTGCCACCCTTCCTCCAAATAAACGGCATCATTTGACCCGGTAGGGTAAACAGAGGACACAAAAGACTTTGCTTTCTCTATGGTGGCCCCTGGAATGCAAAACTAAGCAGTTCATTAATCATTCATCTTTAATAGATTATGCAAATTCCAGGACATAAAAATCAACAAGATCAATAACGGTATGCATTTTAATTGGAAGCAGAAAACATTTAAGGAATGAATATAATCTCACAGCTCCATCCAGTATGAAAGCATAATTTATTGATAATTGGATTCCAGCCTAAGTGAGGAAGGTAATTTAGCAGTTTCTCAGCCTTGGCATACATTCCTATTTACAGGGTTTGCTAATGGCATAAAAAAAAAAAAAATAATGTCGTGCACTAACAACCTACACACTGCTTCATGGGGTCCTTTGCATCATTGAAGTGATAAAGTTTACTGGATATTACTTGTGAGTTTAATTTTGTTTGTGTTCAGAGCTCCCATATACATTTTTTTTAATTAAATGGCTGCACTGATGTGTTCTGTCAAATTGCACTTCTTGAAAAGTTTTGCCTTCTCTTAATGCAACCTCTCTCCCTCAGAGACATTGCTTTAGGAGGCGCCAGGCCCCCAGGTGGACTTGAAGGCCACCTGCTATGAGTTTGCTCCCCAGAGCGAGACCGCTTTCATAGGCGGAGCCCTGCATAAAAGACAAAAACACACCTTTCTTCTCCTGAGGCCCAACTTTCCCGGGCAAAGCTACCTCCCACATGTTCAGGAGTAAAAAGGGGGTCTTTCTTTTCCCATCACTCCATGCCCAAGACGGGGGCCAGACTAGAGGGATCATATGAGATGGGCGACTGCAGTTTTTCAATCATGCTGTCCTCTTTCCTGACCAGCTCACACATATACACGCCCACACGCACACCCACACAGACGCTCACTTTGATTCCCACTGCACCGTTGTGGGACTTTTATTAAAACCCTAGCGTATTTAGAGAGTCAGTGTGGCCCTCGGTAAACTTAACCTCTCCTGGGAGAGAGCTTCGGCCGTCACAATAAAGCAATATGTCAATTATCCAGGTGGCTTATCAGCCTGGACCGCAGAGCTAAAGAAGCCATACAGCAGTACAGATGCTACAAAAATATCTGATTCCCTGCACCTACATGCCTGCTGGCTCTCAGAGGAAGGTAAAAGTGAAAACATGCCATCAGTTTGAAGAAAAAAAAAAAAAACAATAAATCTTTGCTTTTTGCCATTTTACTTATGTGACTGTCTGTGGTTGTAGCAAGCTAACCCGCCACAGTCCTATTCTAGATGCTGTCAGTCAAAGAGATATGATAGTCTTTGATGGCAGTTCGAGGACAGCAGCTGTCTGTCCTGAGAAACACTCACAGTCAATCTGTTAGCAAGCCATTCTGGGCAAACAGCAGCCAGTTAGGAGGCTAGAAGCAGTAATTGTGAAAAACCTGTAGGATCTATTGGCCTCAGGCAGTGAATCACCTCATTCTGTACCTCAAAGATAAACACAAAATGCTTCGCAAAGTGTGTGGAAAGAGATTTTTCACTAAGTAGTATTAAAAAAATTGTCTGAAGGATTATGAATTTGTAATTTGTACATTAACTGCAGTGTCTTGCAAAACACCTTCCATAATTTAATTTTACAACCACAGAGTTGTTGCAATTTGATGTTGTATACCAAGACAAAATAGTGCCCAAGTGTCAAGTGGAAGGAAAATAATTTCCGACTTTCAAAAGTATTTGTAAAGTGTCATGTTTTTACCTCTGTTCCCAGCATGCCACCACCATATTTCGTTGTGGGAATGGTGTGTTCAGGTTGATAGCTTTATACCACACTTAGCATTTTGCACAACAGGGAGAGAGTATAAGTTCATCTGACCACAACATCTTATTTCCCACATCTTTGCTATCTACATGACAGTAAACTGCAAACTGAAAAATGTATGTCTTCCTTTTAACAATAGAAAATTTCTTGCCGATCCACCATAAAGCACAGATTTATGGAGTGCATTACTAATTGCTATGTTGACAAAGTCTCCTACCTGAGCAGCAAATATCAGTAGCTCTTCCTAGGTTACTAATGGGCTGTTGGAAATTTGTTGGGTACATCTTTACACCCAGGTAGCTGGAGAAATGACAACTTGATATCTGACTTTTATGCCTTGCCGAAGCACCTTACGTTTAGTAGTTTTTTGTGTTTTTTTATAACGGTGGATGCCACTGCAGTACTAAGAATTAGTAGCAAAATTCCTACTACAACTCTCACTATAAAGATTGGCCTCATAAGTGTTATATTAATAAGCTGCCAGACAAGTTGGAGGGCTATTTCCTTAATGGACCTGCTGTTGTGTAATATTGATATGTCCAACGTTTAGAGTATTATTATATATCCTAAACCTTGTTTAGGGTTGTGGAGCCAGTAGTACAAAATCTTCCTGTAACCAGCGGATTGCCAGTTCTGTCTGTCTCAGTCGTTGAGTCCTTGGTTAAGACACTTCACACGTCTTGCCTGCTGGTGGGGGTCAGAGGTCCCAGAGGCGCCACTGCATGGCAGCTTCACTTCTGTCAGACTGCCCCAGGGCAACTGTGGCTACAATGTAGCTCACCACCATCAGTGTATAAATGTGTGCGAAAGGGTGAATGGCTGACTGCAGCACAAAGAGCTTTGGGGTCCTCTGGAGTAGATAATGTGCTGTACAAGTACAGGTCATTTGCCATGTTTCCCCTTAACGGTCATGAAGACACCGGTGTCCTCATGGACCCTTTGGATAACATGTAAGCATTTTCTGCATTTTTAAGCATTTTCTGCACGCACGTGTGTGCGTTGGTTAAAACTTCTCCACAACTTTGATCCTGACCGTTCCAGTGAAATTCTTTGTCTTCATGATGTTGTTTGTTCACTATTTGTTCCCAACAAACTGCTGAGGCCCTCACAGGTTGAATTAGACACAGGTCATTCTTGACTTTTGCTTGGAGTATCAGAGTAAAGGGGTTGGCTACAAATGCATGGCAGACCTTTCCCATTTTCTGTTGCATTTTAAAGTGTCATATTCTTTTCATTTTACAACTATGCAACATTTTGTGTTGGTCAACCGCTTTTTATTCCGTATAAAATATTTGGAATTTTTTTCCTAATGTGACGAAATGCACACAGATTTAAAGTGAATAAACACTTTTTGCAAGACAAGGAAAAATGAAAGGTCATATGTTTTTTCTTTTCCAAAATTTGGGGTGTGAAAGTCGAACCCTCCAAAAAGGGGAAAACAACAGTGTGTCCAGCATCTTGGATTCTGCCAATGCTTCTTTAAATTTCACAGAGCTTTTTTAAACCATGCTTATATATCTTTTACATAGGAACTCTGGGAAGCTAGACTGGTGAATGGAGTCAAGGGAGGAGTTTTTAGGAAGCTAAAAGCACACAGAAGACATTGTTCTGCTGTGTTCCTCTCACTGACTGAGCTGACCACCTCGGTGTAAGTGTCTTTCACTGCTGCACCTGCGCGCATTCTTTTAAGGCCCAGTGCAGCATGAATCAGATTGTACCTGTCACAACAGAATAGCTCTGCGAGACACTGGAAGCGAGGTCGGAGCTGGCACTGGTGGAGAGGCTGGGCTTCACATCTTCCAGGCTGGCATTCAGGGACGGGAGGGAGTACTCATTCGCCTGCAGACAAACAAACACACACATGAGCAGGTGGCAATCAAAGACATGCAGCTCACTCTGCCTTCATTTAATTTCACATTCCACCAGATCGGGTCGCGATCTGATTAATATCGCTCATGCCCTGCGCACAGGCTCATTCTAGATGCCAGACTCGCAGCAGATATCCCAGTTTAGGTGACGTTACAGAGAATATGATTGAGTGACACCTCCTGGTGTAGCTTGGATTCTCTCACACAGGATATTTCCTGCAAATTCCATGAACATCAGCCCTGCCCGTGCTCCCCTTGCTTCACCGAGACCTGTGATGATGTATGCATGCATTAGGGCTTGTCTGAGAAGATGGCAGAGAGGGAGAGAGGGATGAGAGAAGGATTGGAAGAGGAGTGAAAGGACAGGGTGTCAGCTGGCTCTTTGTGCTCCACTGCAGTCATCCCTGTGACCAGTCAAGGGAGGAGACATTCAGGGCTTTGTTACAGGAGAGACATGTGGTGTTTTTTTTTTTTTTTTTTTTTTTTTTTTAAAAAAAAAAAAATGGGGGTGTACAACCTCAAATTCTGCCTTTGTGCCTTACTTTCAGGAAAAACTCATGAAAAGCGGATTTTAAATTTTTCATTTTAGGTTTTAGGTTTCTTTAGGTTTTATGATTTTTTTTTTGGTATGACTTTTATTTGCTTTCTATTGGAAGCATTTTATCTCAGCTGCCACAAAGCCCATCTTTTGCATTTTACAAATCTTATTATGTCTCAGTGCTGTGATAGACACCTTGGTGTGATCATATACCGTAATCTCTTGTTTTGTACACCTTAATCTCTGCTGAAGACTCTGTTTGCAGTTGCGATGAATCCTGTTTGTTAATGAGATGACATTTCCTGACCCAGTTCTTCTTTGAAAGGATAAGAGTCTGCGAGTGTTTGTGTCAGAGAGTGTGTGTGCATCCGTTTGTCTCAAAGGGTTGGGTTTGGGGCTGGGTGGGGGTGCATGGGGTCCCAGAGGAGCAAGCTGGTGACCCCAGTCTTGTCTGCTTCTATCGCAGATAAACTCTAATTGTCTGCTTACAACTGTTCCCTGGCACTAGGCTGGATGTTCCTCTCTGTCCCGTTGGGCCTCAGCCGCACAAGAGCCATTTTGTCATGCAGATGGGATGTGGGTAGGGGCTGAGCAGGGGCTGGGCGGAGGGCGAGTGTCGAGCGCAGAGGGGCCTGAATGACCTGACCACATGGCTGCCAGAAGTGTGGGAGGGATGAGGCCTATTCAGCCTGGCCTCTTCAAAATGGCTTTTTAATGCCCTGACGCAGACACCAGACAAGCCCCTAATAGCCTAATATCCCACCTTTTCACCAGTTTAAGAAAAGGAGGGGGTGTTGGAAACAGGCAGAAAAAGGAGCTGCGCGGAGAGAGTGGAAAACAGGCTGATTAATATTACATTAAATTAAAACTGATTTTTCTGGACCATTCTGACGCCGTTTTTCACCCCCTCCCCTCAGCCCCCGCCTCGCCTTTTTAATACCTTCTCCTCCACTCTTTGTGATTGCAAGTCATTTCCAATTCGTTTTGGTATTGATCTTGCCGTAGAAATCACTTTGGTAATTAGCTGCATTAGGGGCTGTAAAGCAGGCTGAGGGGCTGTCCCTCTGATTTATCGCCGCTGTAATTCCCCACGATCGCACAGAGATGAAAATGAACTCAATTAAGGCACAGCTAAGGCTGTGTGGGCACCCAGATAGAGTTCCAATGGAAAAATTAATAGTCGCTTGTTGTTTAACAGTATAATGAATGTAAATAAAGCTTATCCTCTGTAATATGTTGTAGGTTTCAAGGCTACTTTTAGGCTCCAGTTTACCAGTTTGCAGTAGAAGGTAATGTCACTTTTCAACCAACCCAGGAAAATAGCTTCCACATATTTTGACCAGAAACGAATATGTTTAGAGCAGAAAGCGTTGGCGTATGTGGAGAAACTTAAACCAGATAAATCAGAAGTGGCTAACATAACATGACTTGGCTTGAAAGCAGGTAAAGCCTCAGAAAAGTGCATCTTAAAGGTTTTAGTGTCATTTTTGACATCTGTAGATTTTTGTAGAGGGAAAAAAGAATAAGATGAAAGACTCTAGACTGAAAACCTAATTAAATGTAAAACTCAGAGCTACGCCAGTTGTTGGAATGGATTTGCTACAATGGAATCTGGGAACCAGTTGGCCACAGTCTAATGACTATGACCCAATGTTTAAGCCGGTGGTGGATATCCAGGGCATCTCTCCCAGTTCAAAGTCCCAGCTGCCATTGGTTCAAGCATTTACGAAAAAAATTCAAGTCTTTGTCAGATATTCTCGAGAGATTTAAGACTGAACGAAAATCGTATGTAAAAATATCATGGTGTAATGGGTTTGGAGTTTGAAAACAAATACGTAACATGAGCTCATTGCTTTAATTTAAAATATTAAAGGAATAGGTATTCATACTGTGCCCACAATAACTTTTATAAACTGAATGATAGTGAAATGAGGCAGCAAAACATAAAATAAGCCTATGCAAAATTTGTGTGCAGTTTCTACATGTTCATTGCACAGAAAGTTTGCTGATTTTAGCTGGAGAATTAGGCAGACAATATTATCTGGTAAAGCCAGCAGCTTTAAAACAGTCTTAGCTGTAATAATAGAAGTGACGTGTTTCACTCCTTATGATGGACTCGTTTTTTTGATTTTAAAAGAATTTCCAATGAAACAAATTTGTCTTTGTTTTAAATATTGTAATTGTGTGGCTGCTTCCTTTTAGGCAGCTGACTGGTGGATCACAGCAACAGGTGGGAGAGAGGAAGCTTTCTGTTGCTCTCTGTTACATAGAACAAAAGAAATTACAATAATGAATTTGGGATTGTTTATGGTATCTAGAACTTTCTTAAAATTTTATGAAAGCTGGAAGCTTTAAATTTTTGTAAAAACATTTTATAACCTATGTAATATATTTTTTCACAACAGCCTGTGCCCACCTCTAATCTTTGGCCTTCCTGGACATTCTCTTCAATTTGGCAAATGAAGGGAACATCATGGATCGGAAAGTAAAAGATCTTTACTTCTCCGATGCGTGATGATGGAAAGTAAAGATTTAGGTCATGGATGGCATTTGAGCTGTCCGATTTGACAGCTCAAATGCCGCCCTCAAATAATCAAAGATGAAAACATTCACTTCGAAAGTAGAACGTGACAAACCTGCTCTGGTTTGATGTGTTCTGATGTGGGGAAGACATCAGGGTAAGACGGCCGTTCGAACACGCGATCCAGGGCTTCCAGCTGTTGCTGGGTGAAGGCGTCTGCTCGCAGATGTTTCCTTAAACTCTCCACACTGCCCTGCGAGTCACTGCCAGGGCCTGAGCCGTCTGAGCCATCTAAAGAAAGAGGAGGGGGAGGAAGTGGACCAACGGGAAACATTACCAGTTTATTCACAGGGGATTACTTTAAATAAACCATTTCTTTTATAGTGGTATATAGAAATCAGTTGGAGACAGATTAGTCAGAAACTTGAAAATCCAATATATTTCCAATTAGTGAACCCACCAAGTTCACTAATATAAAACACTATGTCCTGCTGATAGCAACACTCTTCACTGTGAACACTGTTACTAAGTGAGGAAATCCAGGTTAGCTATCCACCAAGGCTTCCACATTTGTGTACTCACTACTGTGGAAAGGGCTGATGGTTATCTCCAGACATCATTGGTGTGAGGTGGGCAACGCCCTGAATAGATCATTTTATGTATGATTGAGGAATGTGATTCTTTTGTGGCGCTAATTACCCTTATTTATTAGTTGTGAGACAGAAAGAAGGGCAGAGAGAGAGAGAATGGGAAGTCTTGCCGAGGGGTGGAAATCAAACCGGGGAATAACTGTGATGACGACTGTACTCACTTCATTTGGTGCACCTGCTCTACCCCACATGGTGCTCCACATAAAGGTGATTAAACTAAAGTCAGAGGAGGCACAGCAATAAACAGCTGTTTAAAAGGGACATATTTTCCAGGTCATGTTGAGACCTGAATGAACTCTTTGGATCATCCAGGTTGTGAGAGATGGCGAGGAATGCCTATAGCCTTTTTGTAAATCTCATAGTTTATGTGAGGATGGAGAGACGTTTGTTTCTGTGATGCTAGACATGCTAACATGGTAAAGACATATTAAGATATTAACTCTGTATTCATGTTGTTTTTATTTTTTTAATTAACCATAAAACAGGGTTTTACTGTGACTAAGACAGCAGGATGATGTTGCCTCAGCTGACAGAGGGGTTAAAGAAACATATTCAGTGCTGTTTTTATATCTTTGTATTTCATGGTTTTGGCAGAGAAATCTGACTAAGCTAAAAGAGACTTGAGCAGGTCAAAGCTGCAAAATGCAAAGTTAAAAACCTCAGATTGGTCTAAATTTTCTTAGCTTCACCAGACTGAGAGGGGTGGCTGGGAAAACTGTCATCTCCCTCTTTGTTTTTCAGTTACTTTCTCTTGCTCTCTAAACACCCGCTCAAGCTACACCCCCACCCCCAGTGCCCTACAATCCCACCATCAGCACGGTCATCATCTGATAGGTCTGTGGTAATTGATGGATTACCTTTAGTGCAAATATATACTTGTAAGGGAGAACGCATTTCAGGAGAGAAAAGTAGGACTGCCGATTACATACAGAGCCTCTCATTCTGCCAGTGGGAAATAGAGAGCCATTATTTAACTGAACTATTTCCTCCTGAACATATTACCCACACCTCTTCTCTCTTTCCATCCCCCCACATATTGCCTGTCTTTTGGAAAGCAGAACAGAGCGAGGATGCAACATTCAGGCACCGAATGAGGATGGGGCGTTGAGGGCAAGCGTATGCATTTCCTCACTTGGTCACACACTATATAAACAAATGAGCCTATGCTTTCCTGGTTCCTCTGATCTCTGACCTTATCAACTTAAGCAGGGAGCCTGCTGCCACTGCTGCATTCTCCCTCTGCTCACTCATCATGTCCTGAGCTCTGAACGAAGATGAAGAAAAAAACAAAAAAAATATTAAGCTAAAATCTCCAGCCCAGTATTCCAGGAACCTGCACTCTCCTGGCTGCCTCCCACCACCCTCCCTTTCCTTCTAACACTGCGCCACCAACAGCGGATGAGGGCTTCAGCTCCCGTACAAATCTGTCATTCTAAATTTGCAGCAGATTATGTTCTCTCCTGGGCGAGGCAGCGGTGATATATGATATGCAAGGCCGCTATTGATTGCCTGATCCGCTCGCAGAGGAGGGAGGCGAAATGAACTTGGAATGAACATCATGCCTCAACTCATTGTGCGTATAATACTCTACTTAATCCCACATTTTTCTGTGCTATGGAATTCAATTGATCAATCATGTTCCACTGATGGTACCATTTCAGGGGCGTTATTGCCATTCTGCTCGGCTGCTTGACCTTTTTTCAATGGCTGAGGCCAGAGGATGAACCCGATTCGCTCCGAGAAATAGATCCATTGAGAGAATGGAATAGAGGACGGCAATTGGGAATGACTGGAGTGTAGATCAGAGAACTGCAGCTAAAATACAGTACTTTGACTTTATCCTTGGGTAACATTGATAGAGGAATAGCATTTTTCCTACAATGCGTGTTTTTCCAACCATGAATTAACAACATATTTTAGCTCTTTTCCATTTCCCAACAGCTCACCGAGAAGGAGCGCGGTGGTGTTGCTAAATGAAACTAAGCAGTTGTCTCCGGCACCGAGGGAAACAGAGAGTAATGACGTAGTTCAGGATTTCTGAAGTGAGGCTCTCTGAGAAGGTCATTAGCAGTTAATATCTTACCTGCAGCAGATAGCTCTTAAAACTCTTTACTTAGAATATATTTAAATAAGATGGAAATGGGGAGAGAGTCCAAGATGGATCAAGACCAAAAGAACCTTCTATGGGCTTAAACAAGCCCCAATGTAAAACGATGTCAAAATTATTGACAGGAAAGCCTTTTATTTTTTTTAATGAGAAAAAGGAGGTGGGGGTGTACCACCAGTGACCTTCCTGAGTGCAATAAGTGCTGAAGACAAAACATGCATACCATTTCTGATCCGTAAAAACCCCCATAAATATTTAGTTTTTTGGATTGATTTTTACACTGGCTTACTTTTTTTCTATTAAGAACGTCTACATGAATATCATTTTGCTTTGTTTCCACTGATGGGTACAGCACGGGTCAGTGCGGTTAAGTAGGCCGTTTTGTCTGTTTCCATTGTAAAAGCAGTCTATTCAGCTGACCCATACTGCACCATTCATGGTCCCCCTTCTTTTATAGATCCATAGGACAATGGTACAGTGTGGTTAGAGTGGAGCTACCAGCAATACATAACACAGATTTGGAGAAAGAAATACATCACTGATTATGACAAGGCTGAGACATACTAGTTTGTTAGAATGTGGGTTTATCCCCACCTGCCCAATGAGAGTCCAGCTGCTAGTGGAGACGGTCTACTCAATATGTTGTACCATAAGCTAGCGTACTGAACTGCATCAACCTGTGCCATACCCCTCAGTGGAAATGAGCCGTTACAGTATCTTTTCTTTGCACATTTCACTTAGAAAGGTAATTTTAGGTTCATAGGCTCTTACCTTCTGTTGCTTTTTAAAAAATCACTGGCTTCTCTGTAGCATAAATTGCTAAAACTAAAACCTTTTTGAGACTAAGGTTGTTTTAAGACAGTAGAGGTCCAAGGTGTTGACACCTCTTGAGCTAGCAATAAGCTACCGTGTCTGAAACCAAGTAATTTACAAGACACAAATGTTATTTTATGGATCTTTAACCTTTCAACCTCATCTATTGGGCTGATATTTACAGATAATTAGTTGATTAGTTACACAGAAGAAGATGCTAAAATGGCTCACCACTGATCACCGTCCTCTGAAACCAAGACACGTCAAATGTTTATTGATCTAATAGCGAGGCACTGTAAACAATCAATAATCTATCGTTCCCCAAAACTGCTATTTTTGCTTTTTATGCTGTGTCCAGAAAAGATTTACATGATTTTCTCCGCATCTTTTTCACAAAAGAAAATCAATGGCATCCCACTGTTCCCTACTTCCACTTCCCTCTGAGGCAATTTTTAGGTTATCTGTAAATATCATGTGACTTTGGCTTAAAATTCAAAAAATTTATTTGAATAAATAGCTATAACAGATTTTTACCTTTTTAACTTTTTAGGGTGGTTGAAGTGAAAACCCTAGCTTCGGTCATAAGAACCAACTACTCTGGATTCGTACCAAGTCAAGATGCAACTAGAGCAGGTGTGTCAAACTCATTTTCGTTTTGGGCCAAATCAAGATCATGAAAGCTCTTAAAGGGCCGGTTGTGCCAGAATGTGTTGATAAAACCTGTTCACAAACTGTCAATATGTCAATGAATTCTTAAAATTACATAATATTATTGAACATCTTTTCAGTCCCTTCAGGAACTAATAATAAATGTGATTGTTTATGTACTCGCTGTATAAATCATGGACTATAATCATACATCAACTAAATTCTCAAGAAACTGGAAGAATTGATTGATACAAATTGGCAGTAAACTGATAAAAGCTGCATTGATATGATTGATAATATAATATTTAATCACACTTAGCGTTTAGTCTAGTCTGTGGAGGGCCACATAAAAAGCTACGGCGGGCCGGATTTGGCCCCCGGGCCTTGAGTTTGAAACATGTGAACTAGAGTGATACAGGAAATGTCTTTTTATGGTAGTTCACTTCAAAAATTGTGAAATATTAACTCTATATTTATTGGTATGAGTCAACTGTAATCAGTAGGCAATGTTTATCATTCATAAGCAGCAATTTTCTCCAAGCTTTTGACCTGTGAACAATAAGACCCTACTTTCCATGATAGGATTTACTTTGGTGTGATATAAACGTGTGCAGCACTATATAATATCTATAAAAGTTCATTTGGGAATCTACCATTTTACTTGTACACCATTATTTGAGTTAGCTAATCATTAATTCCAGCTCTTATTTTTTCTTACACTATTTAAAACTTGGCTGCACAGTGGAGCAGTAGGAAGGTCCTGGGTTCAATTCCAGGGACTTTCTGTATGGAGTTTGCATGTTCGTCCTGTGCATGTGTGGGTTCTCTCCGGGTTCTCCGGCTTGCTCCCGCAGTCCAAAAACATGACTGTTAGGTTAATTAGTCTCTCTAAATTCTTTCTACGTGTGAGTGTATGTGTGTGTGTGAATGGTTGTTTGTCCATGGTTGTTGCCCTGTGATGGACCCCGCCTCTTGCCCGACTTGTCTCGCTAGAGATGGACACCAGCACCCATCCCAACCCCACTAGGGACAAGGGTGTAAAGAAAATGGATGGATGAATGGATGGATGGATATTTAAAACTAAAGCAAATATAAGCAACGTACAGATTTTCCATTTTATTTTCGAATCCAAGCTTTAATGCTTCTAAAATTAGTCATAAAAGATTTCTGTTTTACATATATTACGATATAGGTGAAATAAATCAGATCCATCTTTTGACAGTCACTGTGTCAAGTGGAGTGTGAAGTCTGCCTGTCAGACTGCGTCTGTGGGCGTGCGTGTGTGTGTGTGTGTGTGTATTACTGTCTCATTGGTTGGCTTGTTTCATTTTCTTCTAGTGTTTCTTCAACCCCTTCGGGTGTCTCAGCAGGTATTCTCTTATCACTCCCAAAGCACCAGCTGACTGCATCCCTTTGTTTTAACACCGCCGTGTGAGGAGATAAAAACAAGAATCTCCCACAGTGACGCTCACACGTTTTAGATCCGGAACACGGTTTCTTTGATCAGCTTAAAGTGATGCTTTCTGACCTTCGTGTCAACTTGTTTGTTGATAAGAATGTCAAGACATTCATGGAGATTTTTTTAAGGTGCCTTGGATGATGCACCAGCAAGTAAAAAAAAAAATCACCACAAGAAAACTTAAACACACATGCTCATTAAATCACAGTTGCAAGTACAAAGCAGACTTGGTGTAGCACAGTGGTACTAAATGTCCTTCTTTCATCTCTCCTGTTCCTGAGATAAGATAACTCAGAGAAGACTAGAGGAGGAGGCTTGTTTGAAAGGCAAATGAATTCCTACACACGGCCCGGCACGCTCCATAAATCAATGACATGTGGGGTTTTCCCAGATCAGAGGCTGCGAGCCAGCCCTTCGCGTATTGGTCCTGCGCTGATAGGTGAAATGATGCTATCACAAATTGTGGATCATTTGTTGATGATTTTTAAAATGCTGTTGAGCTAAGGAGAAAAAAAAAAAAAAGAGAGAGAGAGCAAGCACAAACAAACCGGTATACCCAGAGGGTGAACACTCCTTCCCTGTAAGCTAGCTATATTTATGAAACCTCTGAAGCGGAAAGGAGAGAGCTGGGTGGGGTGGTGATGGTTGGGGGAGGAGGGAAGCAGAGAGGCAGCAACACTGCCATGGCTGTTAAGATCCTGTTATGTTGTGGCGTGTTTAAGAGCTTTATTAATTCGATTTAGCACCACCAACCAATGTACTGACAGTCAGCAGGCAGAGCGATGTCGACTTGATATCTGCTCTCACTGCAAGGACTGAGGAGGTGTTGATAACAGTTTTTTTAGACTTTATCTTTTGAAGATGACTCAGAGAGTTTGCAAAGCATGCACAACAATGTCATACTGTTCTCTTTAATAAGACCCAGGAACAATTCACACGTTTTGATCTCAGTATCTGTTTCCCAGAGGTGAATCACTGATGGCGCACTTCCTCCTGCCTTCAAATCCCATGGAAAAAAACCTCTGATTTTTACATGGGATTTGAAGGCAGGAGGGGGTCTCCTTTTGAAACATGAGTGATTTAAAGGTTCCTCGTACATATATGGGTTACGTTCTACTTATTTTTTTGATTTGTCCTCAAACATATGTCTTTTTAAATTCATCCCTGTCAAATGAAAAATTCTGTCACATCTTGGACAAACAATAAAGCATGAAAACTGTGTCTGCATGAACCACAATTACATTTTTTTCTTTCACTTTAGACTTATTTTAAGGTGTAAAACGTCCCTTTTGGTATTGGCACTTCTTGGAATAACCATCATCTTTAGCCTCCCAGACCAGCTAACCTGGTTTTGAAAGAAATTCAGACATAAAGAGAATTATCTGCTGCAGGTAAGACATTAACCGACAAATATTTGAGCAACGAGCTCGCTTCAAAAACTCCAGTAAGAAAAAATACAGTAAAAATTTTCATCTTTTGCTTTTGTTCTACTTCTAGTAAAAAAAAGCTAGCAGCCAGTCATGTCTTCAGTATTACCATTCAGCCTGCAAGGTAACTGAGGTTTTGAAAGCTGTTTCAGCCGTAAATACTTTGACTGTGTACTTTCTGGCAAAAATAAACTATTGCAAAGTCTTTTTCATCCAATTAAATCTGAAGCTTACTGTTTAAGTAATTTCAGCTGAAGTCAAGTCTTTAGAATAACTATTATTTCATGGATCAAATCATCTGTTAACATATGTGTTACTATAAAACATTTTAATTGCAGAAGGTCCTGAACTATCCCTTAAGCTGAATTTGGTCTCTGGATCCTTTTGTCCAAGTGTCCTCATCGCTAAAATGTAAATGCTATCAATGGAATAGAGAACCCACTTGTAAGTATACAAATATGTTTTTGAGTTCAGTTGATTTGTTTTTTCCGAAATCTTAATCCAAGATTGAATTAATGTGAGAATGGTTTCCTAACAAGCCCAATTTTGCACCCATTGCTCAGTAATATGATTCGTTTTTCATCTCCGATTCTGGGTTTTTGTCCTCTTTTGCTTTCATCTCCCTCCTCTGTACCAGCCTGTCGTTTAGCATTGCCATCCTGCATGGGTATGTATTTCTGGAAATGCAATTAATGAATTCTCTACTTTTCCCGTGCCTTTTTTCTCCTCTTCTTGTGCGCAGCAACGCGTCGCTCCATTAATTCTCAGCATTGCTACCCATAATTGACTTTTCTCTGACATGATTCCTCTCTACCGAGTGAGTCCCCACTTTATTATATTGTATTTTTCAAACTGATCTCATTGTGTGTTGTTTACAGCGATACATGTGGTCCAGAGCAGCCGTGCCGTTTAAGGACAGATGAAGAAGAAGGGACAATGGGAGAAGAAATGAAATGTTGAAGAAAAGAGGAGGGGGAGGAAAGCAGTGTGGACCTCTTTTGTGCCTCGTCTACTGTCAGGGCCCTAACAGCTTCTTGTCTCTATGTTACGCTCTGTGGCCCCCTCTCAAACCTGCGCTTTTCTCTTTCTCTCCCTCTTTTACACACTCACGCGCATGCACACACACTATCATGACCATTATGGCGCTCATGATTCCATTTTTTCTGTCTCAGTCTGGATGCATTTATTTTTTTAAAGTGATCCTCTATTGACTCATTGTCATGGAGAGGCTTGACTAGTCAACCAATGTAGGCCCAGGTTCAAATCCGTACGATAACTGATTTAAACTCCACAAATGGGTCACACGTGTTAAAAGATTCACTCAAAAAAAAAAAAAAAAAAGAGAAAAAAGCCAAACATAAACGTGGACAAATCTAAATTGCATTTTTCCCCCCCCCCTCAAGGCTTTGAGCGGTGTTGATATGATTCAGGTAGCTGACCGTGATCATTTTTATCGTAAATGAAGAGGCTATATTTCTTTCTCAGCTCTCACACACTCATCAGCTCCCCTTCTGCACTCATCCCACACCCACGCTACAATCACAAGTTATGACCTTTGCTTTCTCAATATAATTTATCGCTGTAGCTCCCTGCTGCCTGTCCTCCTAGGAGCTCCGCTGGACTCCGTCCAGCCATGAGAAGAAAGCGCGCTGTTGGGTCACATCAACCTGACTGCAAACAGTGTCGAGGTCAGGCGACCAGGAGAGCACTAAATTTACATTAAACTGTTGCTGTATGGGTCACTAATCAGAATTTAATTTGAAGCCCATTGTAAGTGTTCAAAAATTCCGGGCAGATAGATTATTTTTTTTAGCCATAGGGAAAAACATAGAGAAACAATTTAGGGACCATAAAACAGTTTTATTTATTCCTGAAACTTGCAGATTAAAATTTTGACCAAATTTGGTTTTCTTTTAAAGAACTATGAGACATAGAAAGGAAATATGTGCTTTATATTCTTTGATAGAGGTAACTGTTTATATTTCACAAAAATATTTTGGAAATATAAGACTATCCATATTTATGATCAAATTATATGTCCTAAGCCAGAGTCTTTGTTTTTTTTTTAATTCCACTCAGATGAAAGTGCTGGCAGCTCTTATTAGTGAAAAATCTGATTTTTCAGTATTTGCTATGTTGTTTACTGATCATAGCTGATCAACAAAATATGAATGTAATACTGGTACATTTCTAGAAAAATCAATATTTTGTAACTGATATACTTAGAAATAGAAAAAAAAATAATAATAATAATTAGCATCACATTTTTTAAGTTTTTCCATTGTATGTATACAGTTACAAATCTGTCCTCTTTGAATTCGAGTCTGCTTTGGGTTCCAAGATCAGTGGGGATCAAAGTTTGCTTATATTCTAGGCCGGCTGAGACTATCTCCATTTCCTTGAAAAAAATTAAATGAAACTTTAAATCTGGAAATCGCCTGGTACTAAGAACTGAAAGTGTCACTGAATGAGAGAAACTTTTATTCTTTTTTTTTTTTTAAACTCAGCAGTTGTCACCCAATCCTCTCTGACTTTTCTTGGCTTCCACTGCAAGCTATAGGTTTAAATGACTGAGGGAGAACATGCTGTACAACAGGCTAATTTCCTCTACTTTACTATTAATGCATTTGGCAGGAACATCATTCCATTCCCCGTAATGAGATACACAAATAAATCTGGCTATGGATAGATTCAGAGCTGGGTGGTGGCGATGATGGTGGAAGGGAGGGGAGGGTGCAAAGGAAGATGTGCATTGAGACGCATACTCCAAGCCCTGGCATAATTGGTATCACTGCTTGCAGACATGCAAACCAATCTCTCCATAGATAGGGCCGAGACTCTCTTTTCCCCCCTTAAGGCTATTTCTTTTGTCTTTTCAATAGCTTGCACATCCAAGATAGAGGGAGGGGACTGGCGCGTAAGGGGGGTGGGGGGGTTAATTTGTGAATTAATAGCTTTTCTCTGCAGAATTGCAAATTCTTTTTAAATGTCACTGTGTTGTAGATGCGAAGAGCATCTGAAGCCACAAACTCTCACAAACACATTTCCAGGCAAAAGGTGGGAGTCAAACACATCCACAAATCCTAAAACTAATCCCTGCTCCATTATTATTGAGTCTGCCAGGACCTACCTTATCCCTCCTTTCCTCACAAAACATTTTTTTTTTTCCTCCTCTTGCGTGAGCTGTCCAGTGTAACATGCTACTTTTAATTTGCAATAACACATGACAAGGACAGATTAATAGCTCTTATGGCACCCGCGTCCCTGAGGCTCATCTTACGGGGGACCAGGTGTACATAACGCGTGTCACACTACATTATCTCTACAGCCCTGCAGTAATAGGGACCTTTTTCTTCCTGAAAGGGCAACTGCTGACTTCAGTCACACGAGGAGCACTAGACAACGACATTGTGACAGAAGCCGAACAAGGACGATACAACTCTTTCTTATAAAGAGCGCCATCAGGATTTAAAATATGCAGAGGCATTTTGTCTTGTAGTTTAATACTTTCACACATGCTTCAACTAATTTACACGCAAAGCTCAGTTTGCAGATGAGTTCTTACCTCAGTGATTTAAAAAAATGATGTATTAATTAAAGAATCAATCTTAAGTTAGAATATGGCCACAGACTAAAACAGTTCTCATGTACCTACAGAGTACAGTTACAATTTAGGGACCAACTACTGAAATGCGTCGTTATAGTTTTTTTTTTCTTTTTCAAAACAAAATAAAGACCATATTTGTCTTCATAAAGTTGTAACAAAGTAAAAAGAATGCTCTTTAGTTGATATTACTATAAAACATTGACCATAAAATATCTACTTCTCGGTATTTAAATTGTATTTTTCTGAAACATGATAGCTTGTCGCTTAATACCTTAGCATACAATTTAAGCAATTCAATTACCATTGTTGTGAGATTTGACTAATAAAAAAAACACTATTTAAAAAAAGTGAGGATATATCCAGACATTGAAACTGCATACTACAGATGTTAATTTAACAATATAAACAATTGCTGAGAATATACTGAATTTTCTCATTTTTTATAAACATAAAACCCCAGAGAATAGATTAGTATTGAATTGTCCGTCTTTAGATGAAAAATATTATTTTCCGCAGTAACTTTACCATTAATATTGTTTTACTTATTTTGGAAAAACAAAAAATACATATTTTCCTGGCACACTTTATGAGCAAAACATGAATAAGTGAAGACATAAACTGCAGGTGAAAGGAGAGGATGTGTGGTTTGATTGATTGAGCAAAGTGAAAAAAAAAGAAGAAAAAATAAGGTTGTCTAACTTCAACTTACAATGTCCTATTTTCCTTCCATCCAAGTGGTTGCCACTCCAGAGAACTAAAGAGACAGAAACATAAAAGGAAAGGAAGTGGCCTGTTTTCATCAGTGCTCTCTGAGATCATTTTTAACCACATCATCCCAAACCAGCAACCTCAATGATGTGCCCACACAAACACACATACACGCACACACAGCCTCTGCCCTGCCTCCACCGGTCTGTTTCTACACCTGTTCAGGCCTCCACCGGGGACATGTTAATTCATAGGCATTAAAAAAAGCCAATTGTTTGCACAACCGATAATCTATTAGCCCTCAGGCGTTGTGTGTCCACTCTCCTGCTCTGCCCAGGAATGAAGAAGAAGAAAAAAAAAAAACAAAAAAAAAACATCCTGGCTTAGACTAGAAAACCTTCCACATAATCTTTGAGTGTATCTACATCTGCTTTCTTGCCAATTCTCAGCTTTTGTTTGCTGTAAAATACACGTTTTATTTTCTTTTTTTAATCAGAAAAAAAATGTCCTTAAAGTTTTTATGCAGTGCTAAATATTAAACGACTCGAAGTTCACTGATGAAATCAAGATTGCAGAGGAGATTTTTTTGTCTGCCTTTTGTGACTTTATGGGGATAGAGGCAGCAACGCTGATGACTCGCCAAGGCGGATTAGAGTTGTAATGACAGCTATATGCAGTGTCAGTGGTATCAGATAGAGAGGCTGCTCTGTTGCCATATATCTGTATGGTAAAAATGAAACTGATTGGATCACAGCGCTCTTTTGAACACTCGGGTCTGCGTGATGTAACAACATAACAAGTCACTGGAGACAACACACAAAAGCACTCTCTTGACTGCAGAACTGTCATAAATGTCAACTTCTTCACACACAGAGGGGGAAAAAGTAAGAGAAGAGAGATGAGATGAATTAAAAAGGATGAAAAACAAAAGGGGATCTTGTGTTTTTCCTTACCATCATCCCGTTTCCTTTTCTCGCCGTTGGAGCGGGGAATACCCAGAATGCCGTTGATGGAGTAGGATCCTACGGGATTATTGGAGGCACTGGTCACGGGAGGCGAGGCTGTGCTGGGCACTGGTGTAGAAAGCTGTGTTAGTGTGTGTGTTTGGTGTGTTTTCCGAGTTGTTTCAGCAACAGCGATTGTCTTATTTGACTGTCCTCTAATCTGCTTTATTCATTCGCTCACCTATGGTGTGGCCGGGTGTGGAGAGTGGCGTGACGGATCCATCAGGGGACGGGTGGAATTGCTGCTGGACTTTGGTGCGGATAATCCTGATAAAGTGAACAACAGACATGGATCAATCAATGCTGGTTTCCACGGTGCGGAGATTTCACATCAAACCGGCCCGGCCTCGGACGCTTAAACACGTTGCATCACGTCCACTTTATGTCTGTGCATGTACAAAGCGCTCCTGCCATTTGTGGGCCTGCTTGTATCCTCACATGCGGGCCTGTCCCTGTCACAAATAGCCAATCTCTGGGCTTTAGGGCCAATCTCTCTGCTCCTTGTGTGCAGCTGAATAAGGGCTGGCCCCAGGAGATTGTGGATTCAATCTAGCTGGATTCTGAGGTTAGAAATATGATAAAGTCCCCCATACAAGTAAGATGTGATGTGGCGGGAAAGTCTTCATTGCACTTTGGTGTGTATGATCTTGCAAACAAAGCATGAAATCACATCAATTCACCTCAATGATCAGCTTCACTGGCTCTACCTGGCCAACTCTAATAATCTCCCTCTCCAGCACATCACACACTCTCTTTTCTTCTCTCTCTCTCTATCTCTCTCCATCTCTCAAAGCTTCATCCTCTTTTCTCATTTCTCCTCTCTTTTCTGTCCAGCGCTGCCTCACTGTAGCTCATAACGACTGACTCAAACTCCACTTCTCCTCGCTTTCCTTTATTTTTCTTTCTCCAATCTTCTCCTCCATCTGAGCCGTACCTTTTTCTTCTTTTTACAAGCCAAACACAGCACTCAGAAGTTCTGTGTGCTCAGAGCTTATTGATTGGAACTCCCAGAAAGAAAAGTTGACGACAAATGCTGGGAGACGAACAGCACATGCAAATTGTGATCCACAAATTAAATGTGACAGGCTAGCAATAGGGTCTCAATGGCTCAAACGGCGTCCGACGCCACATCCAACGTGTTTTAACCTTTCCTGAGCTTTGAAATAACAACCAGTATGAAAGAAACAAGCAGAAAATGCATTTAAACTGACAAGAAAAAGGAGAAAAACTTTCACCAAATCATGCTGCCGCGCTGTAAAGTCTGCTGTAACTCTTCTGAGACATGATCACATTAAACCATGTCTATGGTAATTTTTTGATAGACAGGAGAACATGAGATAATTGATTAACAGACAGCGACATAAATCCCACATGGAATTACATCTGGCTGCAAACATGTGTCAAGACAGACTTTAGGGTGCAGATGAGGTGACTGACACACACGCCAATGCACAAAGTGACCAGCAATCCATCGCTAAAGGGTTAAACTAAAACTTTTCATTTTCCACATTATCTCTCTATGTCCTCCACCACTCTTTCCTTCAGGCAGGGCAACAAAAGGCAAGCAGCCTCCTCCTCTTCCTCCTCCTCCTCCAGAAAACTCCACATCAATATTTTATTTGAATTTCCAACATCTCACCACAACAGTTATCTGACCTCATGACTTGAGGGAGTCTCGTAAATTCAAGGACTTAGTTTCGAGTTGTGTGTTGTTCGTATTGAAAAAGCAATCTGGGTGGTTGAGTTAATGACTTCGGTGTTTGGCTCTTGTGTAAAAAAAAAAAAAGAAAAAAAAAGGAAAAGAAAAGAAAAGAGTATATCAAGCAAAAGAAATGTAAAGATGGTGATCAATGTTGATGGAAAGCCTCCTATTGGTGCTTTTCTCCAATTGGGCATTGCACTACAAAACCTTGTCTTTATGTAATCTTTTATAAATCATAGAAGAAAATTAAAATTAAAGCTCTTTAGTCAAACAGAGCAGAAATCAGACACTTTATGACACAGACCAGGGATTTTCTTTCTATATCCTTTTCCTTTATGCATTTAATTCCTCCTCTAACAATCTTCTTACACCAACTCCTATCCTGCAACGTTACCATTTCGCCTGGAATGGTTTCATGCTTTGCAATTCACCTTTTTGTCGTTTGGACTAAGTTAAAGCGGGTCACATGTTTTATATCCGAACACATCAGAGGACTAGAACTCAGAGTGAATTCTTAAGAGTTGTTGGGCTGTAACCCGGGGTGTTAATGATTGACGTACAAACTGGAAAACAATTTCTGTCGGCGCATTTTTCTCATAGCAGCGAATGACCCACGCTTCCAAACAGCAACTTGAAACAGAACAGAGAAGTACAACTTCAGTGTACATCGCTTTTAAAAACCTGTTGAATAATCTCCAAGCGTCGTTTTCTTGTTTTCCTTCATTATTTTCATCCCCCCGCCCCCACCACCCTTGAATTTAGCTGGACGTGTTATGAGACTCTTTTCAGCTCATTAAAATGTAATGCTGAGGACCAGCTCTCTGGAACAGTGCCTCCTAAGTAAGGTTCATCACTGCATGCGCTACGGGACTTTTCCCTTTAATTCTGGAGCCTTCCTCTGGGCTTTTAAACAGCATCCTTACATCTAAAAATATTGAGTTTTTCCCCAAAACTGTCCCGCAACGAGAGGAAAAATAGGTATCTAATTAATAATTTAATCATTTTTATTTGTTAAATTCTTTTTCAATCATAATAATAATAACAATAATATTTTGAATTTCATATATATATATATATATATATATATATATATATATATATATATATATATATATATATATATATATATATATACATTTGTGATGTGACGTGGATGTTGACTGGCAGTGAGGATGCTGCAGCCGCCTCCGTGACAGTGTGGTCCGTGTATTGAACGCCTGAGTCGGGTGTTTCCCTCCGCCTCTGGATCTGGTTACGCAGGTATCGATCGGTTTTTATCGAGACAGATGTGATCCTTCGCGGCCCCACGCTGCCTCCGTGTTGTGGAGGGCCACGCATCGGAGGGATCGAATTGCACGTGCGAGACCACCCTCGGTCAGGGCTCGGCAGCCAGATATGTGCAGCCGGAGTGTATGTCTGTAATGGTATCACTTCTTCTTCTTCTTTTTTTTTCTTTTTCTTTCTTTCTTTCTTTCTTTCTTTCTTTCTTTCTTTCTTTCTTTCTTTCTTTCTTTCTTTCTTTCTTTTTTTCTTTCTTTTTTTTTTTTAAGTCGCTGTTTCTTTTAAAAAAGTTAAAACTGTGTCACCGAATCCTCTAGTGAATAAAAAAAAAAAAAAAGAAAAATATATATATTTTTTTCGCCTACCTGTTGATGGATGAAACACTGGGTACTGTGTCGTTGTCGCAGACCCCCTCCGCCAGGAGTCGGTCCCTTATCTCCCACGCAAACATCGTGGGATTCTGGCGCTTGTACTCCGCGATTTTATCCACCACTTTCGGCGTTGCCACCTTTGGTTTGGAGCCCCCGATGACTCCCGGTTTAATACTGCCGGTCTCGTAGTACCTGCATGGGGACAGAGTGAGCCTTCCTGAATGGACCCCCGCCTCCGTTCAACCTCAAATGTTGTGCTCAATAAAGAAAGAAGGTGGCTTTTTTTATTTTTTTTTTTTTTTTATAAAACATGTTATCAACGCTTGTTCCATCGAGTTCTGCAGTTATGCACATTTACTGCAAACAATTACCCACAAGTAAGATCTATTAATTGGCCTGGGAGCGTTTTTGGGGCTAATTGAGTGTCAGCTGGAAGGCGAGCAAAAAAAGGGAGTGTGATTAAAATAAAAATATGAGCGGGGGCAGACAGAACAGAACAAATGCTTTAAGAGCACACTTTCAAAATGTCTAATTTTCACCACTATCAGCAGCATGCACCAAATGCCACCGTGACCTATTGGTAAATGTTGGTGACAAAACATTCAGTGTGTGTGGAATGAAATACCTCTGAAATGCCTTCTGATAGCTGAAAAAAATATATGTCAAAAAATTATTGGTGCCCTTAAGAAGAAGCTGATTTAGTTGTTTGCAGGCGTTGTTTTCCTGCTAGTATTAACTGTAAGGAAAAAAAAACTGCTGAATAAAATGGAGGCTATGTGATAAGATTTCATTTCTAAAACATTCTAAAAAATTTTTCCTCGTAATTATTAAAGTTTACTCTTCACTTTTGAGAAAGTCTCCAGCTATTTTTTTCTCTTTTTTTGACATTATGTTTTTCTCATGCGAGGTGGCAAAATACGCCAAATATTAACAAAGAAAATTAAAAGAAGGCAGGAAAGAAAAGCTCTGCCTCTGTCAGCGATGGCTGAAGCTGAGACAAGGGCGGGATGTGCATTTAAATACTCTTAAAAAAAAAAAAAGATGCTGGACACACACACGCACGGACGCACACACACACACACTCTCTCGATGATGGGCCCCCCTCTCTTTTACCTGCCGAGGATTTTGCTGACACAGCCGTGACTGACCCGTAGCTGTCGGGAGATGTCGCAGGGCCGGACGCCCTGGTGGGCCAGCTCCACTATCCGCTGCCGCACCACGTCCGGGAGGGGTCTGCCGTTCACAAACACCCCGCCGAGCTGGTTCACACCGCCGTGCCCTGCGTGGGATACAACAGCAACGCGAGGGGGGACATAACATTACATACCTGCAGACAGGACACACACTGCTGTGCATGCAGGGGCCGCTTCAAAAGTGAAAGTTTTAATATTACTGCTGAAAACTCAAAGGAAGCTCATATTTATAGACACTGATTAATCACAAATGTAATAATAAAAAAAAAAAAAAACAGTTATAATTATAATGATGATAATAATAAAAATGAAATTCATGGAACTTTTGCTCTAATAATCGAACATTTCAATGATTATTGTACACATATTAATATAAAAAGAACATGCAAATCAGACAATATTTTCCATGAGCATCACTCCTTGTGCAGCTCAACACATGTCGCACGTATCACGTTTCCAACCTGTTTAATTTTCCTCGCTACAATTATTGTAAATAATTAAAATAAGCTTTGATAACTCATATTACCAACGCGGATTGTGCGAATGAGGACAGATTAATAATTTAGTCCCAGTCCGGGTCTTCTTTTACCCATATCATATGGAGTAAATAAATAATAATAATAAAAAAATAAATAAATAACAAAAAACAAGAAGAAAAGAACGGAAAAAAAATACTTGGGACTGCTCAGTTTTAGTTAGACGTTTTAAAATGAGACAAATGGTGAATAATGAGGCTCGTTTACGTGCATTTACACACAGCGAGGTCTCGTTTGCTCACAATGAGGCTGATATTGCCCCAGGTAATAAAAAGCTCTGTATTTAAATCGAGGTGTTCATAATTCGCCACTTTGCCGAGGAAGCTTTACAATCCAGCTAATTTTAGGATAAAAAAAAAGAGAACAAAACCTCTTGACAAAAAACAAAAAACAAACAAACAAAAAAAAAATAGAATCAAAACCCCCACATTTCAGCAAATCTAAAAAATTCTGTGTAATTATTAGTTTTAAGATTACCACCTGATCGATGTATTTCAGTTGCTCAATCTGGGTTTACTGATGCAAAATATAAAAAAAAAAATAATAATAAAATAGCAAAATAAAAACAACAAAAACATGTGTATATATATAAATATATTTTTAGAAGAGAAAATAAAAGCGCAATTTGCAGAATCTCGCAAAAAAAAAAAAAAAAAGCATTTATGTATGTTTTTTTTAACTTGTGCGCTTCTAAACTCTAAAATAAGTTTACTAATAGATTTGGATGCCATCATGGTTTAATATAAACAGGCACCTTTTTTTTTTCAATCGGTGTAAGTCGGCTAACTGCCGCAGACAATCTGATTTGAGTCGGAATGAGAGCCACATCACAGAGATGTTTCGCTCTATAAACTAATTCAGCATACTCACGGTGCATCGCCGAGAAGGGGTCTGCTTTGCAGTGAATATCCATGGGATAGCAAAGGAAAGAAAGGTAATCGACTGAGGTCGCCGTTTCGCCTTTGTGGTGCAGCTTTAAACGAATAAAAAAAAAAGAAGATTAAATAGAAATTTGTTTTGGTGTAAAACACAGTCCGCCTTGGAAGGAGTCCGCGGGTGCTTCAACTTCTTCTTCTTCTCTTTCTTCTTCTTGTTAAGTTTTCCTTTTACAACAAAAAAGAAAAAAAAAAAAAAAAAAAAAGTATGGAAGAAAGTCTGTCAGGTGCAGCGCATGACCCACGCGTGTGCAGAGCGCGCCGGCTGCAGCAACATTTGGCTTTAAAACTCGTGTCACTCTGAGTGTTTGGAGGACATCCTGAAGAAAACCAAACAAGCCGGTATATAGCGCTGAGCTCCACTCAGAAGAAGAAGAAGAAGAAAGAAAGGAGAAGAAAAAAAAAAAGAGAAAATCCCCCTCTCTCCTCTGACAGCGTGCTGGACTGGCGGGGCTCTGCGCTTCAGTCAGATAAGGGGCGGAGATGACAACAACAACATGGACATGGCGGAGACAGAGCAGCGCGTCCACCCTCAACCTCCGAAACGGGGCTGTGCCTGAGCGAAGCTTTGGACTGAGAATGAAGCCCCTCTCCTCTTGTGTCTGTTTCTAAAAGCCGCAGTCCCACAGATCGCAGCCCACCATCAACCTCCCCCACCAACCGCCCCCCCCCCTCCCCCCCCCCCACTCACACACCCCTCCTCTCCTCCGAGCCTACCTCCATCCCACAGATCCCCTTGCATAGAGATGGATGACTTGTCAGACAAAGGCAATAGATTCCAACACTTTGTGATTCGCCCACGTAAAAATCCTGCAGCTCAAATGAGGAGGTCCCTGCATCCGACAGCCGGGAATGGGAGGGAGACGGAATGGGAAATGATGAGACTTTGGGGTGAAGAATCAAGGAAATTAAAGGCACGGGGGTAGAGGAGAGGAAAGGCGCTATCAGGACGTGTTCTATCTGGTGTTTACACGGAGGCTCACCAAAAGAAACACTCGGGGATGCCTGATTCTAAGACTTTTGACATGGGACTTTTTAAAACAAACAAACAAAAAAATAATACGAAAAAACAAAACAAAAACAAAAACAAAAAAATAAAACTACTTCACTTTTTTTTTTTTTTTTTTACCATCTTTGCATCGTGGATTAATTGCCTAACTTGTTCACCTAAATTGTAAAAAACCAACAAAAAAGTTCACCAAGTCTATATATATATAATGTGTTCAGAAGAGAAGGTAAGAGAGAGTCAGTCAGAAGGCCGTCATCGTCATCATTACCATCATCATCATCATCTGCCAGTTGCCTGTGCCTGGTTCTGCTCTGTAGATGGCGCTCATACAGTAGGATAGACCGCCCCGCTGTGCTGAAGCATGCATGCATGCATGCATGCCGGTGGACGGGCATGGGCTGCTGAGGCCGGACGGGTCAAAGGTTGATCCTCAGACTACAGTGAATTATGCGCTCCTAATCTCCCCCGGAAGTCAATAGAAAATGAAGCGAAAACACTTGGAGGGATCGTAAATGCAGAACGTGGTGATAAGAGTCACTTCTGCACTGTCTGCACTGATAAAAGTCTGTTAGAACTTAACCAATGAAACTGACATAACAATTTTCAAACATTTTATAAATTCAGATTGATTTCAGTGTTTCTGAATTGAAATGATGTATCTTTAGCAGCCAACTGACTCTTGAATAATTAAATTAATAATAAAATATTTTCAATTGTGCTCAGAAACTAACTGAAATAACCTCTGGCTAATTTTTAGTAAAGTTTTGTTTTTTCTACAGGATAAAAATAAGAAAGATTAAGAAAAGGGTTTTGGAACAGCCCATTGATAAAATGTTTCTGACAGTAATAGACATTTTAAATCTGCTCTAACAAGGTTTGTCCCTGACAACCACAGCCAAATGCCTCAATTTCTTTACAGGGTTAAGAAGTTCATCCTTACACTAAAAAATATTTTGGTGGGTATTCATTATTGATTTGTAAATGTAATGTCCAATGATAGTCAAATTCTAATTGCTTTACGGACTTGCTCAAATATTGTGTGCAGTACCCAACAGACCACAGTAAAACTGATATGGTTAATCAGGTTGTATTAACCATAGATATGTCAACTTTTTATAAGTTATAAACTGCCATTATATTTGTGCTTGAGGAAGTCTTTCTGCTGGAGCAAAAAGTGAATTTTGCTTCCTGGTGTAACCAGTTCAATGACAGAGCAAATGCTAAAGTCAAATATGGCAGCAAGCTGAGGTTTTTAACCCTAAAGTGGTCATTATGAATAAACATCTATCTGTTCTGGTTGTGGTTTTCAAGGACAAAGTTAACATAGCAGCTTACTGTGATATATTTATAATGCATTATTATTTCAGTAATATCTTTAATACATCCTTATGAACTGATTTATGTTTTGTACTTCCATTTGATTAGAAAAATATAATTTATACATAGCTACACTGCTTGTGTGTCATGTATCTTAATAAACACATATCTTTATACTTAAGCTCAACTAAATCAATTGAACAAAAATAAAAAAAATAAAATTGGCTCCAGTTCAATTGATTTTGCCAAGTAGGTACATTGGTACGTACTAACATAAATTTATTTTAGTACTTCCAGCAGTTACATTTACATGAGTTCTATTAAAAAAATATATGATAAGAAACCTCGCCACTTAAATATTGACAAATTGTTTCATTATCAATAAATGCAATTGGTCATCTTCATCAGTGTAAGAACTGTGTTGGATTAAGGTTTTTAAGTTAGCCACATTTTATTGGAAATGAGTTTATAGGTTCCCTTTATTTGCAAAGCTGGATGCAAAAATGAGTTCTTGTTCCAACACAGAAACTTTCTGAACAGATTAAATGAACCTATTGTTATGTCTGTTTTTATTTTCACCTTGTGTCATGTTTAACAGTGCAAATGGAGTTTGCATTTAACAGAAATCCACCATAATAAAAGCAAGAAAAAAAAATGCTAAAAAAAAAAAAAAAAAAGAAATAAAAAATACAGTGAGCCACCGGTTCATAACTTTCTGAAGACCTTTTCAGGTTTCATGGTGATTCATAGCTTTTATTAAGTTGATATATTCATTCACAATATCTGTCAAATAAAAAAGAAAGTAACTTTATGCTCTGATGCTGCACACCATAAATAATAATAATAATAAAAATTAATTAATTAAACAAATTCTGATCAAAATGTTATCAAAATAACATTTTCATTGATGTAATAAATTAGCCTGCATTTACAAACCAACAGGCTTGATTTCTATATAAATAATTTTATTAGTTTATACTTGATCCGCTCCAAAATTCATTTTTGTAGTGTACGCAAGCAGTTTTCCCCAAACCGAATCCATGCAGTGACATTTCAAAGATGTTGGAGTAAAACCATCACCCGAGCAAACTTTAGTTGTTATTTAGATCTTCGTTGGACTAATGGCTGCTCATAGCGTCCACGTTCCCCTGTGGACAAGTTTAAAAACGATTCCTCTTGTTGTTTCTGCATTTATTTTTTTTCTTCTTCCTTTTTTGAAAGGAGGTGGAAAGGAGCTTCTGGTACAATATGTAGCACCATCGGCTGTAATTTCACACGTGAGTGCACTTTTGCCCTAAAGCTGCTGCTATTTCGCCCACAACAGCCCTATTTGCCCCCCGTATACCTCTCCGCACTGCTACAATGACGTTCCCGTGTCACGGAGCTACAGCAAAACAAACGGCGCGATGATTAAGAAGCTGTTAGTCCTGACCCCCCCCCCCCCCCCCCCCCCCACCCCACCCTTTCTCCTAAAAGAAAAAAATAAATAAATAAATAAAAATCCGGGCCACTGAGGGGCCTTGTGGGATCAGGCTTTTCGATTTTTGTGCAATAAAAATCTCTGGAACAGTGGCTTTAAAGTGCTTCCGACACTTTAAATAGTTACACAAATTTCCAAAATTAATAACGACTTTAATGTTGTGAAAAATGCATCAACTGGGGACGATCCAGAGAATAATGAAAACACTGATGAGGGGCGAAAAAATGAAGCTGAAAGATGCAGAGGAAAGGGAGGATGATGAATTTCCATAGAGGATCAAACAAATCTTTTATTTCCGTTTTTTAAACAGATGGCCTGTGAGGCACGCGCGGAGCATCGATCGATAAGTCCCCCCCGCCTAATTGTCAGCTTAACCCAAACACGAATCCCCAACCATCTACTACTTTTTAGGCGAATAATAATTATGTATTTATGTTTATTTAAGTATTTACGTTTTGATATGCACGCAATTTGGCCTGACCAATGGCTGCGTTTGGATTCTTTTTTTTTTTTTTATATATATATTATTATTAATTGCACAGTTACATTTTTAAAACTAAACACATCTGAAATCCCACTGACACACCTTGTATCAGAATCCTGTCACACATGTGTTTCTTCACAAGATTATTTTCGTTTGTCTGACAAAAATCTAACACTGAACTTTAAAGTAATCGAGTAAATTGCAATGAGTAACCCCGAAAAGTAAAAAAAAAAAAAAAAAAATCACAATATTCCACAATCTACACCCCCCTCTCCCCTCCTGATGTTAATGTTTTATTAGTTAAAACATCAGCATCATATCAGGAGTCCCTCGCAGCATCCCACAATGATTTGGAGTCTCCTGACACACCCGGAGCCATATGGGTAGGCTCTGCCACACTGCAGGATGTCAGCTGCGTCCTCAGATTGCCTATTCATGCGCTCTATAACGGGAGCAGATGGATATCAATTTGACTCCATTCTCGACACCATCCCAGATTGATTTTGCACTTGCTTTTAATTTTGCCATAATTAATTAGATCATTACAACTGTTTTCCCATTGATCTTTCCCAGCTTAAACCCCACAATTGAGAGGTGAATTAGGTACTGATCTATGGATTCATTCATTCATTCATTCATTCATTCATTCATTCATTCATTCATTCATTTCACAAACAAATAAACTAGAAGACACACAGATTATTATTATTACTACTACTACTACTACTACTACTACTACTAATAATAATAACTATTATAATTTGTCTTACCTTAAGCACTGACATGACTTCAATAAAAGAAGAAAAAAAAAGCCAATCAATGAGACATATGTTTTATTTTCCAATAAAATAAAACAGAAATTGTTTACGTTTAAGTGTCCAGACATATTATAAACAGGATGCCTGATACCTGAAAACAAATGCTTACATTAGTGTGAGGCAGAGAGGCAGAGATCCTTACCTGATCGACCCGCGCTGTGAGGCATGGCTCTCTCTTGTCTAATGGTGCGTCTCCCCCCGACGCAGCCCAGTAGATCTGCCCGGCCTCCCGCGCTCCCTCCCCGGCCGGGAGTGCGCGTTTCTCCCCGCTGGTTGTCAGAATCTTTGACCGATCATCCAAAACTAAACGGTTTAGGCGACAACAAAAAGAGGAAGCAACCCTGCTCCAATGAGCTACGGACTGATAAAGGAGCAAGTAGGAGAGAAAAAAAAAATAGAAATCAAAGAAACACACAGCGCTCCTGAACTCAAAGGAACCGCAAATCTCGCCTGTAATGAGTAAAAAACATAAGACTTTAGTTTTGCATACAGCTGCACCTTCACTGTCAAACTCAAAACGATAAAAATGCCTTTGTCCTTTATAACCATGTAACGACCTTAGCCATACTAAATGAATGTATGGTTTTTTGTGGTTGATTTAATTTAACTCTCACACATCCTCAAAATGTTATACAATTATCAATCTTTTAACTTTAATCTAACACCATTATTATTATTATTATTATTATTATTATTATTATTATTATTATTATTATTATTATTATTATCATGCTGCAGAACTGAGCAGTCAGAAAAGCTGCATGTACATGAAACTTTCTTTGTGTGTTTAACAGAGTCTGGGGATACTAAAAAGATGTATAAGGGAGAGAATAAAACTTAGTAAGTGGAACATTAACAGATGAATAACCAGTAAAAATGCAATATTACAATATCCACAAGAACGGCAGAGCGTGGTGAAGCCATAAAAGCTAACATTAAAAGATTATAGCTTTTCTATCGGCTATTTAACAAACATTTTGTGTTATAAGACTCTTTACAGTGCTTGAAGTTCAGACATGGCTATAAGGCTGCCACTGGACCAAGGACCAGTAATGGATATTGTGGAGCGCTTTATACTCAGATAGAAGTGATCTGTTCCTTACTTAAAATGTCATTTAGACAAGAGGCCCACTTTTCTGTCAGCTTTTGAAAACATTATAACGCCACGGCGTGCTGCACAGCTAAATTAGTTACAGGGATTTAAAGCTACAGAAAAGATGTTCCTTCTCACACAAAAAAAAAATAAAAATAAAGAAAAAAAATCCTCATCCAGGATTTTGTTTTTTCATATGTGAGATTAATTATTTCAGATTATGATCTATGTGACTCAGTTCAAAAACAGTGGAGAGTTGTATTTTATGTTTAATGGTTTCTAATATGTTATAAAGTTACAATAGTTCTAAAAACATGATGTCCCATCAGCGAGCAAGGAGTTTGACTCACAAAAATATATTGTTTAATTCAACTGAATATAGCTTTTTTTTATACACTGCAAGACAACAAATCCAAATTGATGTCCAGATATATAAACAAATCAGTACAAATCATTCCAATTAAATTATTTTGTGAAACCCAGATTCAGTTCATTAGAGTCATCTAGGATGAATCTAATCTTTATGGCAAAAATTGTCTCACCCTACCATACAAGACAAACAGATCCCATTCAATGCGCATTCAATTTTGATAATGGTGCTGTTCTGTCAAAGTCAGTTGATCATAAAAGGCCAGTTGCATGGGACATAATTGCATTAAGCCATTGACTTTGCAGCAATTCCTCCTTGAGTGAGCATGTGGTGACAGTGAGGAGGTACAACTCCTTTTTACTGAACCAAGTTCAGCAGCAGCTTCCATCTGTACCAGAACAAAACTAATTGAAGTTCTGGTCTGAGAGTGGAATTAAACAGTTTATTATTATTATTATTATTATTTCTTAAGAACATGCTTTTTGGTAACATGTGGAACGTTCATAAAGTTATCAGCAGTAGTAGCAACATTTTTCTCAGAGCCACACATGCTACATGTACATATTATATGGACATTATATCGGCCTTTGGGGGAAGAAATCTTTATGGTGGTCAGCAGTGTCTACATTCTCTGAGACCGCCACCCAGGTAGTGAGGAAAGCTGTATTTGTTTGAAGGGTGAAGGTGACGTCTACACTTCCTACCTTCTCGCCTGCAGATTCACTCTTTGTCCTTACAGCTCCAGCCCAGCCACTTCTTCCCTCTCCTGTTTTTCTATTTTATTTTTTTTTAACGGTGTCCCACTTGCCCACGAGCTGAACATTAAACACACCACCCACTGCTCACCCTGCCCACTCCCCCATCTCTCGCTGACACCACCTCTTCCTCCACACTTTGGGTACAGTGCAACACAGCTTTCAGTGACACATTAATTTCTGCTCCTTGTAAGGCAAAAATAAGCAACGCATCCCTGTCACATGTAATCATGAACGGTCCCGAATTCTGTCACTTCTACACTCAATTAAATATTCATCCACTTCCCTAAGATGTTCAATGCTTCCCATTGAACATCTTCCCTAAGATGTTCAATGGGAAGCAAACAAACCAATTAAACAGCTTTTAATGCAATGTTTTCAAAAACACTAACAACAAAAAGTACTGATCTTGACAAATATATAAGAGGTTTAAAAGGTCAAAACAGTGTTTTAAAACAACTGTCACTGGGGGAAAAAGTCCTGATTTAACAACTCAACTGTGTGAAAGAATAGTGGTTTCTGAAAAGCTGTGCTCTGACGATCATAACTATTTATATTGAAACAGAAAAGAACAAATCCAGTCCTAAATCTATCTAAAGAAAAAATTACACAAAGAGACCTTTGAGTTAGGATCCTGCACTACGAATCAGACACTAACTTTGGAGTTATTTGCCTTTCATGAGATACAGAACATTTTCTTACAATGCTTAGTCTGTGCATGCCACAGGTGCATTCCCCATTGCCCTTACATTGGACATGCAGATAAGTAATGAAAAAAAACTTTTTAAATGCAAATGACAGCACTTCTGGATTCATTTTCTCCTATTTTTATTTATTTAAATTGTTTTTGCCTCATTGTGCTCCCCAGGTCATAATGAGACCATATTGCCAACGTCAAAATCCCACCGCTGTTTTCCCATAAAGTAAATATAACTATGGCAAAATAATTTGTTTCTCCTCATCTAAAGGGAAATGATGGGCTAAACTAAGACAACAATGGAACAATATGCTTCCTGCCTGGTGTCTAGATGGTTTGTTTGAAATCTGTGCTGAGCGACAGCCAGTATCATCATCATCATCAACTCTTGCCAGCTTTTCATATTTAAAGCCAGCAAGGGTTTAATTACCAAATGATGACAGTGTCATATGGCACCATGATGGCACAGAACGAGTGTTTGAAATGTGTGTGTGTGTCTCTCTGTTTCTCTCTCTCTCTTGCTCTCTCGCTCTGTCACTGTCTCTGCTTGGTGTTTAGTTGTTTGTGGCAACACCTTTGTGTGTTAACATCCTGATAGCGAGAATAGCTGAAGGGCCTGAACTGGCAGACAGACATATAGACAGACAAAGGGGTAGGAGCAGCAAAAGAAAGAGGGAGGAGGAGAAAAAGAAGAAGCACAGAGAGAGAGAGGGAGAGAAAAAAAAAAAAAAACATCTGTAATTTGTGATTCTCCAGCATCCAATGACTGCTCATGGATTAAAGATTAAAATCTATTGTCTTGACAGATGGGAGAGAGAGGATGAGAAGAGGAGACACACTCATGCACATCCCATTTCCATTTGTATATGAGCAGCACAGTTTGGCTAATCACGGTGGAAAAATAAGCTGTCTGCCTGCCTCACTCTGGGCAATACCACCATGAGCCTTAATTCCAGCTGTGGAGACATTAGAGTCAGACTGAGCGCTCACATCGGTCTGCATTTGTTTATGAATATTCTAGTGAGAATTAGGCGCGCCGAGAACAAAACGGCTTTCAGCGTGCCGATAAAGTAGCTTGGTCCGATTTCAAGGATTATCTTTGACTTTTTTTTTTTTTTTTTAACATGTCAATAATTTAAAATAGGCTACATGAATTTCTTGTTTGGTCTGTGTGGTCTGCAATGAGAGAGCTTTGTGTGTGCGTGTGTATGCGTGTGTGCGTAAGGGGTAATGGTCTGGTCAGTGGAGTGAAGCAGACCACCTGAGAGTTGTTTTTGGGCATTAGTGTGTGTTCTCCCATCGCTCGCCCTTTCTTTCTTTCTGCCTCTGTGTGTGTATGCGTGTGTGATATATGACACTGGCCATCTGAAGGAGGTACCATGCTCTCCCTCCCTATGCTGCATGAAAGGGAGCCGAGAAGCCCGATGAATTAAAGCCTCTCTTCAATAAAACATCAGAGTCTTTCAGTAACACACGCTTGAGATGCCCCAGTAATTGACTTTTTGGACTTTAGGATTTACATGAACCCTCCAAAAGCAGCTTACCTGTGCAGTGATGCCCCTTGAGTCTGCATCCGCTCCCTGCCGATGTGGATTTCCATAAAGTCACACAGTGTTTTCATTCATTTATTCATCTCTCTTTTTTTTTTTCAGATGTGATAAATGCAAAACTACCCACTGTAGATAATTTGAGGGATTTATTAAGCGCCTGAATTTATTTATCTTGACTTAAAAAAGTAAATCTTCATCCATAAATATTTGTCAGGATTTTCTTGGCTGACTTACAGATCCAGCTCAATTAACTTCTATTACTCTCATTTTTGTTTATCTTTTTGAAAAACATACATTTATAATGGCTTGAGATATTTTAAACAAGTTGGAGATGTAAAATCTTGATTATATCTGGCAAGAACATAAAGGGATCAAGGCATAAAAACATCTTGATCCCTGTTCACTGGTAGACAACTACGTAATACTGAAAGGCGAAAAGCTCAAAAGTATGACTGTTTAACCAAATACTCTTTATTGCTCAGAAGCCCAAAAAGGCTTTGGGAGATTTTATTCCTCTCACAGTCAAAATCCAGAAGCCAGAAGGGTAAGGATGACACAATGCGACAATCTAGAAAGATCTGGATCCCATTTTGATACCTTCTCAATTTTTTTTTCTGTTACCACCACAAAATTTTGCATTTTATTTCTATGTGATAAATCAACACAAAGTAGTAAATAACTGCAACAGGAAATAAATTGGAAATATGGTTTTGTTTTTTATTTGTGCAATCTGAAAACTGCAGCTTCCAACTGCACCTCTAGAGACAGAAAGTGTTTGCAAAATGGCGTAAAGCTCGTTGAGACTGGAGGGATAGAGTCTGTGAACGTCACATTTCTAAGACTTGCCACAGATTCTCAATTAAATTTTGGTCTGACTGTGTCACTGCAACACATAAATGTGATGTGATCTAAAACATACAATTGTAACTCCGAATATGTGTTGAGTGTCGTTGCCCTCCTACACTCAAGTCTTTTGCTGTCTCAAAAATTTCTTCTCCCAGGATTTCCCTTCACTCTATCCATGTTCCCCTCAAAGCACACCATGTTTCAGTGTCGGGGTGCCCTGTTAAAGGCATGGGTGGTGTTAGTTTTTTGTCACAGGTAGTATTTTGCAAATGGGCCAGAAGTTCAATTTTGTTGTCTTTTGGCCAGGGCTCCTCACTTTCTCTCTGTGCCCGTCTTACTGATAAATAAAGTCCATAGTGCAAATAAAAAATACATATATATATATATATATATATATATATATTTTAATGCTCTTCAGTAAAGGAAAAAGTTGTACAAATTTCAAAAGGTATGAATATATTTGGAAAGTGCTGTAGCTTCTAACTGTCTGAATTGCTTTGATGCAAATAGTGGAACGATAATATCACTCATCTGGATGCACATCGCCATTTTGAAAATTGTAATTGGAAGCAGAAGCATATTGTGAATCCTTCACAATATGCAGTATAATAAACTCTTTAACAAGAAGGTGAAAATAAGAGTGAAGGAAGATCTATGGGAGGGGCAGAGGAGCTTGGCAGATTTAATTAATCACCGCATATTAAAATGTTTGTTTACAGAAGTGAACAGCTACAAGAGGTCCGATGTTAATTAATTTAAGGAGTACTTCCCCCCAGTCACAGTGATATGTCACAAGCTGCAGAGCTGCTCCCTTTGGCTGGGACTCAGCGTCTCATTGGATATCCATCAATTGCTATGAGTTGTGTAAGAAACAAAGAGGCGCAGAGCACAAATTAGGCCCAACGTTGACAGTATTGTGCATGAAGATTTGTAATTAGCAGGCTAAAGGAAAAGGTGAAGTGGTTTAGAAATATGTGATGCATGGGTGATCGCTATGGCAATACAACAGCTGAAACATGTCTTTGTTTTTCCTTTCTTCTTTTCAGCATCTTTTGTCTGGAATCAGAGAGTTGTGTTAAGTAGCTGCAGAGCATTTCCACAGCACTGACAGGTGCATTGGCTGGACAGGGTGGGACTGCTTAGCACATGTGCTGTTTCTGCAAGGTCCCACAGGTTCCTCTGCGGACAATGATGTATCTGACTCCCCTTCGAGGTCAGCTGGACGGAGTCCAGGACATCACCTGCAATCAATAGTGTTGGTAAAGTGGGCCCAACTGAATGCATGTGAGGGCAAAGCCTCTGCTCAGAATCCCAGTGTGGGGCCTGCATGGCCCATTGCCTTGTTGAAACCACAACATGGCCAGGCTGGGCAGCGGACACTCTAGTGTCTCAGGAAGAGGGACAAAAACAAACAAAAAAACTCCAAATAAAGCTTAAACTACACAGGAAAACAAAAGTGAACAAAAAACATAGTAAAACCAGAACTGTGCATTATATCAAGGCACATCCAACATCAGAAAATAAGTGTCTGAAACAAAAAAAAAATAATAAAAGGCATAATAAAGTCTTTTTGGTCGTTAGTGCTTATCTAGCTGAAGATCCAACATGTGCAGTAAGAGACCTTGTAAGGAGTTGTTGATTGAGGTCAACATCGAAGGCATTTTAGGAAATGATTAAGTACTTTCTCTACTTCAGGAGTGCTCCATTCTTCTCCTTTGTCAGCATTTAAAAATCTACTTGTGGGGGATTAATGATGCAAAAGTGCCCCCGAACAACTCACACACATCCCTCAAGTTTATCTCATGCCTTATGATAACTGGAGGAGTGCATGCTGCAAGTCACATATTCATATATGTGACTTCCACTGTTGCTTTTTTCAAAAATCACATTTAATGGAATAATCGCAATAATCCTTAAATGCCCAGTTGTTATTAGGATGACTACTGCCTTCCTCCTTACTCTGCTTGACTCAAATCTTGCTTTACAGCACAGTTTGGGCTTTTTCCTATTGACCTTGATTCCTCTGGTATATGCTTGCAACATTTTGCTTCACACCAGTCCCGGATACCCAGGCAGGAGGAGGAAACAGCAGACCTCTTAATGAGGCCAAAAATGTAACAACGTTGACTCTGAAGTCCTTCTGTACTTCAGAGTACAGAAGGAGAAGTGAATGACGTAGATTTTCTGCGCTGTTTCAGAGTGGTAGTCTGCTTGTGGTTTTAGTAATGGCAGAGGAAGAAGTGAACAAAGCCTTTCAGTCCTTGTTTGCCACACTTTCCAAATATTGCATTAACATTAATAGCCATTTTGTTTGGCTTGGGGGATGGTTGTTTACAGGGCAGTCAATTTCCAGTAACCTTCATAGAATCAAAATGGAGCAATAAATATGTCACGGACAAATGTCAGTGATTGGGTAATGTTTCAAACTTCAACAGAGTCCACGCCTCTAAGAAGCAATCATTTCTCAATAGCCAAGTCCAGACTCTCTGGACGAAGCAAATAGCATAGAACAAGTTGGCCTGGTTCCCATCAGGCTAACTTGTTAATATAAATGCATCATCACCCAGAGTTGCCATTTGTGATTAATGTGTTCTATTACAGATTTTTTCTTTTGAGTTTTGGGACATACTGGCTTTAAAAATTCTCAGGCTAAAAAATTGGACATTTAAATTAGCTATGGATAAATTTTGATAACTTAACAAGGTAGCTTCTGTCTTTCTATCTACTACATGGAAACTCTTCAACTTTATTGAATGCCACAAGGTAAAATGAAAATCTTGGCCAATAAACTGTTCTGTTGTTAAGCTCAAACAGTCATTTTTAGTCTCAGCTATAAGATACTGACAGAGCGTCATCTGCAGACTCCACTGCTGCTGATCCCCAGGAATCGGAGAAGTGGCAGATGTTCCTCAGCGCACAGTGTGTGTATTCGTGTGAACTCCTTACTGTAAGTGGGATTTGAAGAATTGGCACAGTCATCTGAGCAGTGCGCCGCATCTCTTGCAAACAAATGACGGCGCAGAGCCTTAAAGTGAGATTGATATCTCTTTCTGAACTTCACAGGGAATAATTTGAATACGGATAGGGTTTCAACCCTCCCAGGAGATCCGAGGGGTACAGCGTTTCTCCTCTTCTCCCCACCTCCACACCAACAAAAACAAGGGGGGAAAAAGACTATGGAACATCCTCGGTGTTCATCAATATTCACTCATTCATCATGGGTGTACTGGTAGTTGAAATGTCGACAAGCACGGGCCTAAAATCCACTTTGTCGTGGTGCCATGAATGTCTGAAATTGAGTCTGGAATTAAAGTGGAACAATCTTCTTTTTTTTTTCTTGCAAAGTGGAGGCACAGCCATACATTTCACTTAGCGACTGAAAACTTTTCAATTTGAGCAAAGGGTCTTCAACAGAGCACAGCCATTAAATAGGTCAAGGATGGATGTATGCAGGCTACACAGTGCTGTTTGAGTTAAACAAACAATGTTGAGAAAAAAACATTAAAAAAACATAATATTTTTTCTTTTTGAAAGAAATACTTGCAACATAGTGATTTTTGCTCATTCTAAGCTTAGTTGTTTGATTCAAAACATAAAATAAAAAAATGTGTTTTCAAAAATCCTAGCTCTTTCACTTCTTCCCATTTTATTGTGCTACAAAACAACAAATGCAGTCTGCTGTCAACTTTCTTGGATGCTGTTTAAAACCGTTTATGAAATAATACTAATCACAATTTTTTTCTGTATGGAAAAGTTGCAAAAAGACAATTATTTTTTTAAAGGAAGTCATGAGAAGTCTTGCTGCAGTTTGCCAGAAGCCATGTGGGGGACAAAGCAAATATGTGGGACAGTTTGCTATGGCCATATGAGTCCTAAACTAAAACATGGACAAAACAATGCAATGGTATTCCACAAAAAGATAAAAACACACCAGCCTGACAGCAAAACATGGTGGTGGCATCGTGTTGTAGTACTGGGACACAGAGGGTTCCTCAAAACAAACCCTAGCATGGCATATTTTTTAGATTTCTAAAAGAACAACTGAACCTTGTCCACTTTATCTTACACTTCACCACAATTGGCATAGATTTGCAATTGTTAACTTACTTTAAAAAATGCTATCATGGAAAAATGTAAGAATCTTAGACTTTAACAAATTTGACATGACTTGGCACTGTTTGGCTCTGAACTTGTTGAGCATAGTTCATAGATTAAGTAAAAGTTTAAAACACTGTAACAGAAGCTATCTGAACACATCTCTTGTCATAGACATGACGGCAGTCTGCCAAATTTAAAATGACATTGCAATATGCTGTTATTAAAATGTAATTATCAGTGATCTGATGGTCATTATCATGGTTAAAGACCACAGCAAAAAGAAACTCATGGGGTCAGTATGTTTCTTACTTAAAAAAAATTATTTATTCTCGATATTTTACCAATACAAAGTCCTTACATTTACTTATAAATTTGTATGCATAAAGCTGCAGAATGCAGCTATATTTGTAATCAGACCATTTCACTATGACTCTTTCATAGCTTTGAGTACATGTACTGCTGAATTGAAACCCTCCTGAACCCATTTAATCCCTCCTCTCTCCAAGCTACTTCATAATGATCTCCCCCTGAAAGGTAAATCAATTATATAACCGCGACAAAGGAACCGTTTTGTCATAAAATGGTAATTAGTTTGGGTCCTGACCTCCCTCTTGGCGCCCTGTCTCCCCCAGCTGAGGACCGGGGCAGGTCCGCGGTCCACACTTAAACGATAGAAAGGCGTAACACTCTGGCTGAGCATTGTGGGGCTTTTGTCTTCATTCACGGGGAGATGAAGTTCTCTGCGCTGCGTTTATCAATCATGGAGGGGCTCCAGCTGTTCCATGGGCTTCAGCCTGACTTCAACAGCCGGCTTTACAAATTGTCTGAGAATAGTGAGGAAAAGGGACCCCCTACTCAAACACAAACACACGCACGCGTGCACATGCACATGCACACATACATACATAAAAGCAAAGTAAAATCCTGAGTTCTACGTTTCTTAAACAGTTTTGCACACAAGCATTATCAACCTCTGAAAGACACGTACAGAAGCTTTTATTAGGCCCAAATAAACAATACCGGCGATCGTTCACATCTGGTGACAAATGTTTCTCTGCTGCCTTTTCACAGACATGTCCAACCCTGCAATCTGCTTGGTGCAATTACAAGATAAATTAACGGTTCTTTCAAGCATCTTCATCATCACCTTCCATGCCTTGGAGGAATTTGAAAGTGTTGCACTCCTGGATGAGAATCACGTCCAATTACAGCTTAATGAATGAAGGGGAGACTTACAGCCCAATTTAGGCTGATTTAACCTGCTGCAAATTAACTCACTGTCTGGCTTTAGGATTATTTTCTTTGTCTGAAAAATACTTATCAACATGCAAAATACAAATAAAAAATTAAATAAAATAAAATAAAATTAAAACCCAAATAACAGACAGGTTAGTTCATAAATTATTTATGTAGAATGACGAGGGGAATAATTATCAAAATTTTGAAGTAAAAGAAATGCAAAATGACAGAAAGCCCACAAAACTGAACCTCTAAAATGTTCTGGTGTTTTAAAAAAAATTCTGAATCCCATGTCTAATATAGTCCTAATTAATAGTCTAAACAAGTTTTGTTATACATAGATATGAATAAAGAAGCATGAAATAATAAGAAGAAATAGCTCCTTCAAGTCCTTCTCAACCATATTATATGACATATGGTTGACCAGGTGCTCCTTGCAAAATTTCTGAAATAGATTTAAAAATAATCGTTAAACAACGAAGTCTCTCTGGAGGCAAGAAGAACTTGGAGAAATCCTCATAATAATATTCGGTAATACAATCAACTCCCTCTTGATTGTGTACTGGAGATGGTTGGGAATCTGCAGCAAAAGTTTCGGAAAAGTAAAATATCTACTGGAGGATGTAATCTGATCAGATTACACCAAAATTTAACTCTGGAATTGAACACAATGTCCTTGGAGAAAGAATGGCACTGCTCAAGGTCCTCAAAACACTCAGTCCACCATGATGTTTGAAGATGGGGACAAAGGGCTTTTTGTTCTGTAAACTAAAGTAAGAATTGTTAATGACTTTTAAATGTCCCCTTTCCCTTTATTAAGTTCAGATCTTATTATTTGAACTAACTTATTTTGATTTCTTGGTAACCTTGAATTACTTGGGTTGCTACTGACATCCAGTGTGAATTTCACATCCACGGTCCCATTAGAAATAAACTCACAGAGAAAAACGATACATGTGGTACTTACTCTCAAGGCTCTATTTGCCAAAGTTCAATGCAGCCCGTGAGGTATGACAGTTTGTTTGCATGGATGATCTGTTGGCTGCTGCTGAAATAGTTATACATGTGTCCAAAATATAGATGGATGAATATCTGAATTAGCCGTTCTCCAAGGTCAAACAGTGATTGCTTTGTAACTCTCACATGCGACGACGTCAAATGATCTGCCCTCTCGCTTTTTCATCATATTCTGCACATCACAAAAACAGCCGGAAGATGAAGTACAGGAAGAGAAAGAGGGAAAGAACTCCACACACAGGAGAAAGAAAGAGAAAGAGAGCAAAACACAAATTGATCGTTTAGTGGTGAGATCAGTCATAGTCATCCCAGGCGGATGGATGAATGTCTTTGATGGCCACTTCAGGTTCTAGGAGGGACGATGTCTGAAAACAAGAGAAATTGGTTTGGGCACTCAGGAATGGAATCAATGTGCGAGGGACATTTGAGAACTGTTGTTTTTGTGGAGCGGTGAAAGTGTTGTCCAAAGTTCAAGCATTATTGCCTGAGAAAGCTGATAATTTTATGAGACGGAGTTAAGAATCTAATCTTGATTCTACACTAAAATATGAGTAAAAGGTCTCAACCAAAGAAGAAACATTTTGCATCAGAATTTCTTTAAAATCAAACATCAGAAACAGAAAGCAATGGAATCATAAATCAATACATTGGAAATAACATTTAAATCTATATATGTTTCACCTCTCGCCCATTTTATTTGTCCAGTTCTTAACAGAAATACAGTTGATGTCTGACTGATGAGCTGCATAACAAACTACTGAGGAGGCAGCAAGCTAGCCAAGCTGACCAAATGAGGATGAATTGAATGTGGTGTTTGAGGATCGAGGCTCAGCTGCAGAACGTTTTGCAGCACAGGATCCTGTGGGAAGCAACTACACCACTGTTTTTACCATCGTTTGTCCCTTGGAAAACTGCTGATTTACAGCAGCGAGCACAAGACTGATATCTTCATTAAATCTTCCTGCAGCACCTGCCACTGGATTTGTGACAAGTGCTGCTCCCATTCTAAATGCTGTAATATCTCAAGAATGAAACTAAATCACTGATATCATCTTGACAAATCATAAACTTTTTTTAAGTTGCTATATATATTTTTGTTCTGCTGTATTACTTGAGAACTCCGAACCAGCCTCCAGTCCATCAGGGGCAACCATGAATGCTCATTCTCAAATTAATGGACAGATGAGAAATGCCATCCAAAATCCTACATGTTTTTGGTTGTAAAGAAGAAGATGGAACAAGTCAGGCACTGGGAGACTAAGCAAACTCCCAACTACAATGTTCCAGTAAGGTTTGAACCATGGATGAGAAGGCAACGGTGCTCACAAAGTGTGTCAATATGACAACCTTTTTTGCATCGGTTTCATAGGTGATTTCTTCATCTTAGTGCTTAAATAAAACTTATTTTTATATTTGGGATAAAACATGTGCAAGAGCCCACAAATTATTTTTTTCTTCTACTTATATCACCATTAAAAAGCTATTCTAACAATGTCTATGCAAACATAATTAAGATATCAAAATTCACAAACTGTGAGGTTCCCATTCACTTCTCTTCTCACTATTATCTGTGACACCTGCTGTCTGTCAGGCCTCAGGAGGACAGCATCTGGTCCAGCCACCATATTGTCCTTTTTCCTGGGTGGAAAAAGCTCTAGCAGCTCTACATGATACCCTTTCATTTCTGTTGAGTTTCAGGGCTCCAGTTTTTAATCTTAGGACAGACGTAGAAAGCGAGGAGGTGGGCAGGGGGTTGTTGGTCTTCAGGGAGTGCCGTCAAAATCCAATCTCTCTGAGGGAAGCATTGTTTACCCTGTAGCCTGTGATGCTCCAAGGGCACTGCATTATAGAGTGTTTCTGTCTAATGACAGCAACTAAAGAACCTAATTCACATTAGCAGTAATAGAATTTTATCAAGTGATTGGTCTCTATTTTCAAACTGGAAACAAAATAATCTCATGTAAGTTAATGGGGCCAATGGGACTTGAATAGTCACATCTTCTTGATGATTATTACCATTTTTATTTTTATTTTTTGTGCCAGACAGTCTGTTTGAACGATGATGCAACCAATTCGATTGTGTTCTGGTAATGAGTCATATGACAACTCCTGGGGTTCTCTCCTAACTATCCAGGCAAATGTCAGCAGTCAACCCCCCCATTCTCTTTGATGACCTATTAAATATTATGAGGACCCCCTCCTGTGCGCACTGTTGTCCCATTCATATCAAGATGGTGTTTAATGCCCATGAGACAAACAACAGACAGATTAAAGCCATTATTCCCTGCTGCACTCCCACACTTACCCTGTTCAAAGTGGAGTTATGATGACTTGTTTAATAGTTTTGCAGCTTATATCAAGTTTATGCAGTAAAGCATGGTGGCGGGCTATAAACGATGTGTGAGAATTTATGTTTGGTTTTCCAAAGGGAACAGGTCTGTGCTGCAGTTCTCTGCAGCACAGAGGATCTGAAAGGAACTTACAGCAAATGTTCCCTCAACATGTTTACCCACAGTATTAGCTGCAGAACTGATTCTTATTTTCTCAGTGATTCAGCCAAATGAAGGAGGGAACATTTAGCGGTTGATTCGGTCTGATTAAAAATCAATATTTTTACTTTAGCTAAATCAGCTATTTATGTAGCATTAAATTAAAAAGATGTTTTGCTAAAGAAGTTGCTTGTGCATACCTAACATTCAAATATTCACCTGAATGTTTCCAGAATGTAGGTTCTTCAATTGCAACTTTGGTCGCAAATGGTCATTGGCAGTAAAGCAAAATGGACTCCTCACAAAGTGCAGTTAAATTGACAAGTAGAGTGCCAGTATATTGAGTCTCCAAATTTCTGTTCTCAGAAATAATTTCTTCTGATTTCCTCCTCCTCACTGGACAAATGATGATGTACTGAACTTTTCTGGCAGCAACTTTTGGCCATGTTTTTGGCTGCCAAGAATATGTTGTTTTTCCCCTTGATTCTAGATGGAGGAATTACAATCGTGAGCTTCAATCCTGATCAATTTAGTTAGAAGGATGAGCAAAAAAAAAAAAGCAGAAAAAATATAATACATGTTCTTTAACAAAGCTACTGAATCCATTCAGTCTTCATATCTTGCTTGTCACATAGACTTTATATGAAATAAATGTTCATTTCTTCTCAGTCACATGGCAGCCTTAAATTACTTTTTTTTTTTTTTTTGTGAAGTCTATGAGGAGGTAATTATGTACAATCTGAAAACTAACTTCTCACTTTCAGGAATAATGGAAATAAAATGTTATAGATTAATGGGACTATTTGTCTCTTTTAAATTTCTCACTTACTCTAGTGATGGGAGCGCTCCCCAAGGAAAACATTCATAAAAGAAAATTGAACTCATAACTTAATAGGTTATTAAAATTTTTGAATGCGTATCACCTCGCCTTTTTGCAGTGCTGTAAATTTAAATTGAAGTTCATGACGTTCTGAGACACTGGCAGGAGTTTTTCCTTTCTTTTTTTCTTTTTTACGTGTGGCGAAAAAGAGGGAGGACATGCATCTCTGTCAACAGGGTATTTGCTATTCTAATTTTATGGCAGTCCGGATTATCAGGCACGAATGTCACTGTGCTCAGGCAGACTGCTGACAACACCTTCGCCCTCAGCCATGTGTTTCCATTAGAGGAAGCCTCCATCCAGGGGTTTGTTCCTCTATTATTTTCTATTTCTGTCTTTTATCATGATTTAAACTGAGACTTTCTGCATATTCCTCTCCTGTCATGTCTCAGCCGCCTCCACATCTTCCACTCCTCTTTTTTCACTCATTCCCTCCCTCCCTCCAGATGTGCTGTCTTCTGCATTCTTGCTCCCCATTCCTTAGAGAGGGGGGCTCTTCAGGGGTGGCTGGAGCCTCGGCACAGGCAAGAAGAGACGGTGCACAAATCTCTGGGGATCTACAGCTGGTGGAGGTGAGATAACCTATCTTTAGCCTGCTATATATGTATGGATACAGTGCCAAAGAAGGCAAGATGTATGGAGGTGATAGAAAGAGAGAAGTGATGGGGGAGGGAAGGAGGTATGGATGGATGAATGGAGGCAGGGGTCCATCATCTCAGCTGAGATGAGTGGGAGGGGCTGATTTTTTTTCTCTCTCTCAAGGTCAAGGGGCAAATTTATTTATTTCCCTGGAAGTTACAATGAAATTTTACTGAGTACTTTGCTCTGATGATGAGAAGAGATCAGCGACCATAAATTCGTCCTGCCATTTGGTTGCCGGTGATGAAGCATTTATTATGCCGCATTCAAGGGCACAGGGTGTATTTGTATGATAGTGCTATTCTATGTAATGACATCCCCTTTCATTGTGCCATATAACACAAATGAGAGAATTAAGAATAAAACTGCTCAGGGAAAAATCAAGTCCGGCTTTATTCGTAGCTATCTAACAGGACATGTAAAGTAAATGTCACTTGATATTTGTGATGCCCTTGTCCTGGTTTTACAGAAACAATTGTAGCCTTTAATAGATAATGTGAGGAGCACAGAAGTAAGGAGCACAGGTGGGAGATTTGAGTTTCGGAAAAGACAAAAACAATTCTATTTCCTGTTTACTTTCTCTCGTTCACCATTTGGAAGAAATGAGACTCATAGGACAAAACCTCTTCCTGTTATGTGCTGTCTCTGATCAGACTCCATCAGGGTCCCTCAGAGGCCACGATGAACCAATGCTATTGATCGGCCATTTGAAAATCTCTTGTAACCTTGGGAACATGTTAATGCCATAAGACCCTTTTTTATTCCCATGTTCCCCAGGGCCCACGTGTGTATTCCTCAGTGGGCTATCACAGAGACTTCATTAATGGCCAATTACCAGTATCTGATGAGGCTTATTGTGTTACTGTGATGTCGTAACTGGGCATCTGTCTCTATTGCGTTGTAAAAAATCAAAAAGACACATAAGACATAGGGGGCCAATTGCTGCACAAGGGTAACAAAATGACATAAGGAAAGATAATAATATTGTATCATTTTTAGGACCTTTTTGATCTTATATAGATCTGTTTATCTTGCTTTCATTTCAAATAATCTCTTTTTTCTCTGATTGGATTACACAGGGTAAAAAGTTTGAGCTATAATATACTGAAGGACTCATACAATCCTGACCTATTTATGAGTGGAAACTTAGCTGTCAGGCCCAAGACACGACTGCATGAAGCCAGATGTTCTTTGATTCGCATTGCAATAACAAATGGAAAATAAAAAGTAAATCTGGATTTATTTAATTTGTTATTAACACATCAGTTGGAAAAAAATGCAGAAATGCAAAACCATCAATCTGTAACAGTGTTGTTTGCATTTCTACAGAGAAAAATTTTCATGTTTTCATGTTTGAAGACAAACTGACGCGATACCAACCAGTTTTCTATGGCATTCAAATGTAACACAATTTTGAAGAAACCATGAACATTGTTTATTTTAGTAAGCTATCATTTGCAGAGGGATTTTTTTCCCATTCACTTCTTTTCTGTCAACATGTCCCTGTTTTACTCTGTTACTGTCCCTTGTCTTTTCCTTTTATGTCTTTTCTCTGCTCTCCAGAGGACAATGTTCAGCCCCTGGGACTGGATAACTTGTGATGACATTATAATAACCTTCACTTTTTGCTCCCCCTGCTGATAGATCCCTTTAGTTCTCTGTCCCGTTGAGAGGTGAAGCTTATCTGAGTGAAGCGCGCCTGTGAAGTAATAACCACCAGGCACTATGGCCACTCGGCTGCTTTACAAATGGCAGAAATTAAACACGCTGGGCAGACGAAGCGTAATGTTGTTCAGTTTTGGAATGCAGGTTTGAATGCATCCCAAATCTAACAATAAGCACTAAATACATGAGCTCAAGTAATCAAGTAACAAAGGTAATTGATGATCAGAGATGAGAGCTTTGCAAAATAAAATAATAATCCAAACAGCAAAAAAGAAAAAAAGAAAAAAGTCTGTAAGCACAGGATGCCAGAAAAGAAAAAGCCTATTTGGTGGGCGTTTTGATGCCAGATCAGCACTCTGTTCTACAGTGGCCCAGTCCCATCTGTCAGTGAACCCTTTAGTTTCAGGGAGCATTGGGGTGGCAGGGGCTGAAAGCAAGGCATTTGGGATCAGTCTGTGCCTCACAGCCATTATCAGTTTTGCCCTGACAAAGCATCTACTTTTCACTTTCACCCCAGAAATGGAGGAGGCAGACTGGGCTTTCACAGAGGCACTGGCAGGAGTAAGAGATGATGGACATGGAAATTAGCTCCTCTCCCCCCCTCATTCACAGTGTGAACTGAAAAATGTGGTGTCATATCTTGTCAGAGTTTGGCGCTCAGCCACGAGGATACTCATGCAGAAGTACATGCAGCCACTTTTCTGGCTCTGATTTTCTTACCGAATATAATGAGCACCCATAAAAGAGTAGATGTCACACATTAAATATCTGTAATTATTACGAGTTGGCAAAAAGTAGAAAAAAATATTCAAACTTCAATTTTTACTTTTCGGGAATTATGTCGGAGACTGGAGTCATGTTGCTTTGTTTAGTCAGTCCAGAAGATTTCCTATGAGCAACATTTTGCTAGCTATATCTTAGCTTTGTTTACAATAAATTACTGTTGTCCTTTTAAACTGTAATGACTGAGCTGGAAAAAGTCAACTAAGCTGTCGGACTGCTTTTCTTCAGCAAAGAAAAAAAGGCTATTCAGAGGTGTTGAGAAGGTGAATGGAGATGAATACAGTTTAATCCTATTGGAATCCCAGAAAAACTGCAGACTGATGCATGGTCCTCCATCCAATAACCCTAAACATCCTGCTAGAGCTGCACTGGTCTCGCAGGATGTTTACATCGGTGGTGTCTAAACTCAGATGTCAAGGGCCATTAACCTTCCAGTTTCAGATATTATCCTAGTTCAAAATTTACTTACTGGAATAAGTAAATAGTTAATCATTATCTATAGAACATGATAGCATGCTAAAGATTTCAGTCATCCATATAAATGGGTTGGAACAATATTTAATATTTGCATTGTATGGTAGGGTTTTATTTCACAACAACAACATGTACATTTGCAAAGGGCTGTGTAATTCTGTCTTCTCATGTGCATATAATTTTTTTTTAGAAATTACTGTTTTAATTAGTCCTTTTTAAATAGAGATGCTAAATTATATTTACAAATGAATATACTTTAGCATTGTTTATTTTGTTTGGTTTATTTGCCAGTTTCACCAGCAAACTCCTCTGATGTAGCAACTATTTTGTTATTATTATTAATTGCAACTCTGATTTGTTTACAAAACTGCAAATTAAAGTTGTCAAGAAGGATTTGGATATTAGTTGGGAATGCAATTAAACAAACTTCATTAAATGTATTTTCTCTCACTTCCCAGGTGAATATTATTACTTTTAACTCTCTTTCTTCTGAATGATTTGGATCCGTTGCTTGCCTTGGCAGAGGTGTGGGTGAGGGGCCGCTCTTCTGATCATTGATGACCGACCGTCAGCCAGCGCGGGCCCTCCTGTGATATGTGGGCTCTCCAAGCTCCGATAGCCCCACCACTTCACACCAAACCCTGGGGTGCAACAAATATCAGCATTGTAATTTCACGCCTGTGATTATTATCGCGAGCTCTGTCTCTGACTGGGAATCCTCCACCCATCCTCTTTAGTCCTCCCAGCTGAGATACTGTTTAACAGTCTCTCTCCTGGACGCGTCTACTCTGCACACATGCCCTCTCAGACACACTTACACAGAAGCATGCTCGCACAAACTCACAAACACACAATATTTTAATGTCTTCCCTCCATGGGCCCATTTTAGGCATTTCCATTTCTTCCTCTCTCATCTTCTGTTAATTCACCACCATCTGCCTCAGCATCTGTTTGAGGAGGCAGAAAAACAGTGTCTGCTGTCACAGAGAAACTCTGGTTTTTCTCTCCCTCTTTCCTTTAGTTTTTTATTTCTCATCCTCTTGGCCATTTAAATGCCAGTAGTTGTGTCCTCTTCAGTCTTTGTCTGGCTTTCCGCTCCACCCACGACTCTAGCTGGAGCTGATTTAGCCTAAACCCAAAAACCTTGGGCCCTCCCATTTAACCTCACTCAGACACACATGCATACATACTTTGTGCTGGACATAAGTTATGATGAATTGTTTTTAGCCAACAAGATGATGATTTTCTGGGAAAAAACAAACCAAAAAACAGACCAATGAATGAAGTACAAGAGAAATATCATAAGATAAAGAGTTGATGAGAAAAGATGAATGATGTTACAAGGAACTTTAATTAAAATGTAACGCAAATTTTATTTTACATTTTATTTACCAGAGAATATAGCTTGGGGTGTTTTGGTTGGGCGATGGTAACCATTGCAAGTTGAATTTCTCAACAGTATAATTCAGTCATGGTGGAACTTGCAGAAATCATGCCCAGCAAACTCCTCCTTCTGCAGCTCCCCAGCCATAATACACTGTGTTCTCAGCGGTATGCACAAAGTCAACTCCTCATTTACCAGTCAGACATTAAAGCAATATAAAGTTGTTAAAGGGGAAACAGTAATAAGTTGCAGTATTCTTCAGATCTTTTTCTTGTGGATCCACAATCTCTGTTGCCACCTTGAAAAACGTCCCATATAGTTCACTTCAAAAAATGTGACTGCATATTCGTTTAAAACAGCCTAAAGTTCATATTTTTTGGTATCCATGTCAGAGCTGAAATGCAATTAACATCTGCTATTTCTGTGTATGTTATTTATGCTCCTTTGAACATGTCTCTCTGAAGCTCCTCCTCTTCTACTTGTTACTCTTATAGCAACTGAACAAAAGAGTTTGTGTTGGTTTAATCCCTTAAAACTTTTCACAGTCACATATTTTACTGTATATTTTTTACTGGGGATTCTATGTAAGTAAGAAAACTTGTTTTTGCTGCCAAAATCATCAGTCATTGTGGCTATTCATTGTAAAATGGGTTCTTCTATCTTCTTGTGAATCTCTTCAGTTGGGTGACTGAGGCTTGGACTCTTTCTTTGGTGGCTTCCTGATTCTCAGGCATTGGTTGTAATTCTTGGGTAGTCTGTTTCTGGTCACAACCTTCTTGTGTTTTGACAATTGGTTTACCTCTTTCCATATTGCCTTGATTTTTGCATCCCTCAACCTGTGCAACGGTAGACATTATCCATTGTGGTTGCAATTGATATTCCCTTTGCCAAGCATCTCAAGGATCATTGTTGCTGTACTGTCCATCAGCTTGCAGATTTTTTTCAGTTCCGGATTGTTGGTAGTACGGCGTTCACGTCATTCAGTACTTAGCACAATTTCTTTAGATGGTGTCAGATTGACAGGCACTGGACGAAGCTATGGTCTTATCTTGATGTTAACTCCCCTTTCTGACCTTGTGCATTGGTTCCTTAATGTGTGAATCTAGTTGTGAAATCATATGTATTTAGCACAGAGTAAGCATTGGTGGAAAACAACTATGCCTTTATTCTCCTCCCCTAATTTTTCTCTCCATTGAGGTCAAAGCCTCGCCGTATTTAAATGCTGGGATCGACATCCTCTTATGATTTCAGGCCTACTGGGAACAGCTGTGTTTATTGAGCAGCTCTTAAAGACCACATTGTAAGCCCACTTACTCTGAGGCCCTGCCACAGGCATGAGGTATCAGAGTCATCTAATTAAATACAGCGCTGGACGTCCCACCATGCTCCACTCGTCCCCTTGGGCTTAAAAGGATTTGATGCTTTTGTGCGATATGTAAAACATACAGGGTTGATGCTTGAGATTCTGAATAGACATGTGATATTTGACACCACAGCCACTTCAAATTATTATGATCCAGTTACTTCAGCTTTGCTTTGTATTATTCTAGTGGTGGACAATAATGTCTTTCTCCCCCTCCCCCCTGTTTTATCATTTTTCCTTTCTCCATGGGGGAGCTTTTGTCTGATAAGTTGTCACATTAAGTGCTAAGTTTTGGGTGATCGCTGGGCTTTTCTTTCCATCTCTTCATGACCAGACCCTCTAATAGCTGTCCTGCAGCAACGCCCGAGGCAATATCGTTACAAATAAACAGGCTGATACAGTCATTTACTCAAATCGTCCCCACACTATTCACAACGCTCCCCTGGTGATGATCCTTCGAACGACAATTATTTCAAATGTCAAAGATCCAAGCCTGCGGGGCACAGACAAATGAACATTAAAAATCTATTACCAAACACTTTAAAACCTATATTTTAAAACGTGTCTTTATTTTCTAAATAAATAAGTACACTGAATCTTAAATTATTTTGTTTATGAAAAGAAAACAAGTACAACTGAAGGCTCGTAGAAATATATATGTTTTTTAATCTTTCTACATATAACAACAAAGTGAGACACTAAAGCACTGTGGGTTTAGTTTTGATTTTCATCTCTTGGTTTCCTTTACTAAGACTGGAGGGGTGGGCTCTGATTTGTTGTCACACAGAGCTGTTCTACATGACCTCTCATAACCTCATCCCATCTCTCTGAGGCATCCTAGAAACCTGCGGTCAACTCCGCAGATGAGATGAAGATATTCCTGCCTCAGCTGAGTGAGACCTCTAGGGGTGAGGGAGGTTTATGAGTAACCACAGGAGTCAGAGTTTGACCTGTTTGATTCTTTGATCCTCACATTTAATTTAAAGGCTGCCTATTGGAACTTTTTTAGTGAACAGACTTGTTTCTGCTTAAAGTTCTGCATCCTGTTCAGCCCTCCTGTAAGTGAATTGTCCAGTTAAGATATATAAAGCTAATATAAAATTATTGCTTGCAGTATCAATCTATTCCATGTGATTGCCCCTGATGATGGGCTCAAAATCCATTCAATGATAATGGCATCCATCTTCACCTGTTATATTGCATGTATTTGTTACCTTTGGCCCAGTAGCAATAAATCCAATCTAGTCTCCAGGATGTGGACCGCTGACCACTGCAAACTGGCCAAGGAGAGTGACTACAGTTCATTTCACGTCAACTCCTGTCATGATTATTGAAAGATTAAATATCCCCACCAGTCTTCTTTAATTCTCTAATAGTCACGTCATAAGTTTAAACGTTGTTGTATTTCTAATTACAACATATTTTAAGTAATGGTTGACCGGAGGTGGATATTTAAAGTTTTAAAAAATTAATGTTAAGGTGCTGTCAACTAAATAGCAGCCTTGTAAATCAAAACATACAAATAACCAAGCTGGCGCAAATTCAAAGATGGCCATTTTACTTTAGCATACAAGAGACACTGATGGGTTAGGGCTCTATAATTTGTACACCTTGGTGCTATCAGTTTGCTAGGTAAGCAACATACCTGAGGCATCTTCATTATGTGAAAGAAACATGACTCATCAGACCAGGTCACATTCTTCCACGGCGCCATGGCCAAGTTTGGTACATATGTGAACTTTGTGAATGGTTGGTGGAAAGTGGGACTGGAGTTTAGATTTATGGCTAAAATTATTTGCTTGATAATCATGTAAGGTCAGACTTGGGTTTCTGGAACGCATTTAATAAGCCTACAACACATAGAAACAGAGAAAACTAAGAGAGAATGCAGAAATTGAAGATATTCAATAAATTTGGAAAGTGGATTTATCCACTGAAAATGAATGTGACAATTATAAACTGAAAGCAATAAAAGTTTTACAATAAAATTATAACTGACAATAGATCATCAGAACCTATTGGGAAGATAGTAAACAATAATGTGAGATCTTGCTATGAGTTAAAAAACAACAAGCATCATTTTTACTTAGGAAATGAAGAAAAACAACAGTAGAGGTCATTGCACCTTAATTGAAATATATTTAGTTAATATTTTGATTTATTGTTCTGCCTACCTGTTTGATCCATTTCTGAGCTGTACACAATCACCTGATTTTCTCACCTGCATCTGGTATCAATTTCCACTCCTTCCTCATAAATATTTCTGGTTTAATTTTTCTTTACTGGCTCTTTCTATGGCATGATCCATTTCCCTGCCTTTTAAAAAGCATAATTTATACACACAGTCACTTTTCTATTTTTTAATTAGTCTGTAAAAATAACTTATCATACTATGACATTTTGCAAAAATAATCCGAGGCATTGTAATTTGTTCAAAATTTCCTAATGGACATAGAACAAAACAGTCTAAAAGGAAAACAAACCAAAAAACAAATCCTGATGGTTTAAATGTGAAGACGTGAACAAGGACTTTGTGCCCAATACCTGATATTAGCCAAGAAAAAGAAGAAGAGCTCCTGGGAGCTTTCAGTCTTCTCAAACCACTAATTTCAACCTATCACGACCATTCCCATGGGAGCTCTTATAATTGGAGCAGATGGTTAACAATTAAGAGGCTTACAGAAATCTAATCAATTATCCAAGCTAATGTATCAATATTAACAAAAAAATCTGATTTGTAATGTTTTGACAGGATCATCAATATATTATTAACAACAATATAAGGCATCAATCTTCATTTCCAACTTTAAAAGATGTACTTCAGCAGCATGCACCTGATGGTGAAGGTTTCATGCATTTTAATGTCATTTCTGTTCAAGCTTTTATTTTGGACCTTATATAATTATTGCTTCAGCAGACAATGAACACATCATACCATTGTTCATTTAATAATATCATGGTGCCATGATTTTACAAGGCAGTAGGGTGCAATTAGGCTAATATTTGAGTGAAAACCAGTAGTGTAATTATAAAATATTGACCTATACTTTCTGTCTGAAATTGTTGAAATAGTACATGGTTTATTCTGTAATAAAATATATGATCTTTTGAACATTGTTTCAGAAATCATTTTGCCACTGATACAGCTTTTGTCATCATGTGTGTCTTTTCTTCTAGTTAAAATGAATTGAAGAAGAAAAAAGACCAAACCAAAAGCTCAACAATTATGATGCAAAGACAGAAAAAAAAACATGCTCCAGTTCAGAAAATGCATTTTTTTTTCAGTTCTTTATTTTCCAACGCCTTCTGAGTTTTAATTAATCTGTTAAGACTTCTGTAATTAAATCGCTCCTGGTGTAAATGAAATATTCAACAGTCTTCCTGACAGTGATTTATTCTGCACAGATAATCCTCAGTGATTTTGACTTGATAATTAATCAGCATTGTTTATAATGATGATAATGGTTCAAAAAAGCTAAACTTTTTTTACGTAGAGACTGCCTCAGCAGCCATGGTGAGAAAACTGCTGATATGTTTAATGGTTATATTAGAGGTTAACACGTTGGAGATCTTTGTATATTTTATTTCACGTTGTTAGCTGGTAGAATTGGCTAGGTAAAAGGCACACAAAAGGCTTGACTCTGACTTACTTTATGAAGATTTTAGACTTTATTTGGGACTTGGGTTTCATAAGCAGTTTTTCTGTTGTGTGTTCTGAAGTGAAAGTACTGTAATCCAGTAAGAGTAGATGATTATTATCCCCTTTGAGTTTCTACAGCATACTCAAAGGAGGGGAACTTTACACAAAGTAACATTTCTCAAAAGCAAAAGCTAAAAACAAATCTGTAGTAGCTTCTTTTATGTAATGCAGCTATTGAGCGAGAATAAAAATGTCTGTATTCATCTGCAGAAATCTGAGCTTGATTTACGTTACTTTAAGAGACATTGGTGGCCAATTTGTTCGTTGTAGCTTCATAATAACAACCACAAAAATGTCTCAAACTCAATACTGTATTTAACAATTCTGGGTCATTTAAAACCAGAATAAAACTCGTATGTCTCTTCCTTTAACTGTCCTGTGGTTTTAAAAGCTGGGGTTATTCACACTCTGCAGGTTTTTAACGCTGTGTGTGGTCCGGTGAGGTCGCACCGTCTCCATGTGCTCTTTAATGAGGCTTTTCTTGTGCTTTTGGAAACTGACTTTCTGATGGGGTAACCCCTCTGATTCCCCGCTGTTCGATCGTGACATTTGCCACATTCCTCCTCAGTGATTCGCTAGCGGAGCCTTGTCTTTGGTTAAAAATGGTTAAATTCACATGGTGTGTTATCAGTAGAAAGGACAGAAGTGTAGATTAGGAAGTATTAATTAAAATGCATTCTCTTACTGTTAAGCAAAAGCAATGTTTTTGCTGTTCTTCTGCCACTCACCAGACCCAAATAAATGGGTGGGTTCTGAAGCTCTTGATGCCATCCAGGAGCTAATGCTATGGTTTGAATCAGGTGTGCTAGAAGAGAGACACATCTAAATGATCCCTGAGGACCAGGACTAAGAAACGCTGAGTTATGGTAATGACTAAGACACTTTTTGTTTCCTCAAAATATGAACATTTCCCGTTTTGATTCATTCGGAAATAAAAAGAGTAAACGGATGGATTATAACGGCGAATTATTACCTTGATACAATAAATAAGTTTGTCATTTAGAAAGACATGACAGCATGCATCCAACATGAGAAAGTTCATTTGGTCAAATCCTAAGAGACTTGAAAACTATTTACAATTGAACAGCGAAATTACTTTCTAATGCTTTTCTCTCTCTGGGTGAATAGTTTCCTGGATCTAAATAGTTTTTTTTTTTTTTTTAAGACAAGCAGTTTCAATTGCATAAACTAAACAAGGTCTAATCTGCAATTTTAAGTTGTTTTCAGTCAGATAAAGAAATATGCACACCCATTTCCCAAGGCTTCCAGGCCGAGCCCTGCCCATCGAGTTTTTTTCAGCAGTTTGTCTCTATTCATTTGCATTTTTATGCAAGGTTAGTTTGGAGGGGGCTTCTATTACTGCTGTGAATATATTAAGAAAACCATTAATCACTTTTGGAGTTTTACAAAGTGAATCAGCCACACACATGTCCCGTTTCCCGGGAGCCATGTTGCTTATCGCTCACACTGGGCAGAGCAGGGACCTGGGCCCGAGGCACAACCACGCCCACTTCGGCAAGACAGATATATTTTAGACCTCAATTATTCAAAGTATTTCTCAACTTTTCTTTCTCTTGTGAAATTATCTTTTGAGCTCTCTGGACACACAGTAATAAAATGCTACATGATTCTTCATGATTTTCACAAGACTATATAAAAAGGGATTTACTGAATCTAAAATGGAGATTGTTTTTTCTCTTCTTCTGGTAGAATCTGAGGCATGAAATTACTGATGTTGCTCACTCTCACTTTGATTTTTACCTGTAGCTAGATATAGCACAAACAACCACGAGAGAACAACTACGGCATCCGTCACAGGCTCTTAAAACACATTTAGACTAGAGTGAAGGCTTTATCTTCAAACATCATGGGAATGTTAGGATTTAGCCAACCATCAAGGGAGTAAGCAAATAAACAGACAGCATAATGTAATAGTTATGGCTCTGCTCCTGAAGTTGATGTTCCACCTACCTTTTTCTGTTTTTAAAAGGAACATTAATCTGATGCACCAGTGGAGCTCTATCTAATGTGAAAATATTCAAGTTTTTTTTCCTCTTTCTGCAAGGATGAGGCTTCTATCACACTAATGATAACAAATGGCAACTAATGGGATGACCAAACATAACAAATGGAAAGTTTTAAAGGTACGAGAACCACATTAAATCTGCGCTGACATCTTCTAGTCAGAGCTAAGCAGGAAAGATTGATCACCGGCCAGTGTAAAGTTTATGAATATGATATTTAAAAAATTTATAATGTAGTGTTCAAGCTGTACTAAAATGCTGTAGCTCGGTATCATTGCCTTACCCTGTTGATGTAAGTCATGAAAGGTGCAGGAGAGAAGCAATCGCCCTTCAGCTTTTTTATCACCTTAACCTGGCTCATGTGTGTCATAAAGCCACAGTTTGTATTTAAAAGCACAACATGAACTGGAAAAAGCAAAAAAAAAACAAAACAAAACAAACAAACAAAAAAATGTAATAACTGTTCTGTCTGCCCACCATTCCATGACATTTGAGTCAACAAAGATTTTACAATAATTGCTCTAATAATCCCAGTATTATTGTAAAAGAACAATGCAACTTTTATTTTTATCATCCCTGCACACTGTCGATGACTTTACATGTGTTTTTAAAGGGGAATTAATTTTTTTTTCGCTGGGTTTGGGACCTCGTAGCACCTTTCACAAAACTATTAAAACACCACACAGAGGCACCATAAAGCTAATGTCTCCCCTTAAAAATATTGGTCTTCTTTTGTGATTTTTGCTAAACGGGATATTTCAAGAGAACAAATTTTGACAGATAAAAATAAGTCGTTTTTGGTTTTTGTAATGTATATGTGTACTTATGTTGAACAAACGGGATTACTCGAGCTAAGATCTTATAAATCTGTGAATGGAGAGTTTGAGTGCTGTAGCTGTATCTCTCCAATCATGGCAAATCTTACACCATGCTTGAATGTCACATGCTTTATTGCCTGGACTCTATGATTTGGGTTGTAACACAGCATAAGGAGGTGCCTATATCAACATAATTTGGACATGTACAAGCAGCAACATAATCCAAACTGAGACACCCCATGGAAAATAAGTAGTTGGGCACTGTTCTTATTATTTTGTCCACTCAAAACTCACAATGCAGCATTATTCAATCTTTAATTTATGCCTTGTAAATTTGTATTTTCGTTGATTAGGAAATGCACTCAATGAACATTTTGTGGAACTATGTGTAATGAAAACAAATGTTTCATTTGGCAATACTTTGCAGAAAATCTAAGATCAGCATGTCATTGAAATTAATGTAGTTCAATTGAAAGGTTTTATTTAATTAAAAAAAAAAAAAAAACATTGTATCCCCAATAAACAGGCCAATTCCACACAGAAAACTTATGTTCACCGTATCTTTTAAAGTGTAACACAGAGAGATATGTTTTAAAGAGTTTTAAGTCCTGGTGCATTTGGCATTGAGTGGAACTGCATTTGTCTTAATGATTGTGCTCCTTGAGCTGATCTTTTTTGCTTCACAATAATCAATATTGAAGTCGCCAGTGGCAGCAGTGCCCAAGAAAGGAGAGAGCAAATGCAGAGAGACATTCTTTCTTTGTGTCGGCCTTGTCAATGTAACAATGCTTTTAGAGTTTGGCCCTGAGCGTCTAAACACACCCTCAATCACAGCTGAAATCCTAGTAGGCCACACTTGGCTGCTGTTGTAACTTATATACAGTCTCAATTTGTATGATGTCTCTCAGAAAAAAAAGGTACAGGGCAAAAATAAATGGATTGATGCCTCGGCCCACTCTGACAGTTTGTGAACATCTGTTTTGAGACTGGATTTATAGAATAATATGTTCCTTCTGACCAAATAAGTTTCTGACTAGGTGATTACATTGTTGTCATACAGGTGTTTTTCTGATCACCTGTACAATAAAAAAATTAAGAAACGTTCCACATATAAATGTTTTTTTAGTCCCAAACCAGCAAAAATAAGAGCGATTTTTGTATGTGAGAAGCTTCACGTCAACAGACTGTGGAGAATAAGGTGAGATTGTAAGAAAAATAAAACTGTTATGTAACCTGTCCTGGACCTCACTTTAGAAAGGATTTAGAGTGGCTGGAGGTTTTTAGGACCTCATAATTTTTTGTATTTTATTTGTTTTATTAATTGTCACAGTTCAGTTTTGTTTCTCTTGTGTATTTGCTTTGTTTTCTCAAATCCCCTGTCGGTTGTGTCAGATGGCTGCTTGTATTGAGACAAGTTCTGAAGGGAGTTTCTTCCTGATAAAGGGGAGTTTTTCCTCTCACTGTCACTACATGCATGCTCGGTATGAGAGACGCCATAAAGTCATAAAGCAAATGTCCATATACAGTTATTGCTGCAAGTCAATTATTCTGCAATATGCTGGGTTTCCTTAAATTAAAAACCTTTAAAACTAATTTGAATAATGAAATTAATTTCATCCATTGCTTGATTACTAGGATCAATTGGTTCAGTATGTCAGACCCAATTTAATTGACTTTTTTCTGCAAAGTGCCTCTAGATTACTTGTTTTGTAAACTGGTGCTGCATAAATAGGTTGAATTGAAATTGAATTGGAAGTAGTTATCCATTAGTTTCCAAAGAAAACATTCAACCCCCTATCACTGAGACATGTTTTAAATGAATGGATTTGCATGTGGGTAACCAACACGTAATAATTTTAAAGCAACAATCCAACAATTTTCAACCTGCGGCATGTCAGACAAACAAAACCACATGCAGACAGCGTGTAGAAAGCAAATTCTCCCTGCCTCCATCTTCTATTTGTCCATTAAATCTTTTGACATTTGGAGACAGACACTTTTTAGGTAACTCTTTTTATTTATGAAGACATTTCTTGCAATGATGCTATTTAAGGAGGAAACATTTTAGAAAAGAAGAAAAGTCGTTTTATATTTAATACAGACAAGTCTTAAAAAGCTTGAAGTCGATGATTAGCTACCAAATAATCAGACCATCATAATTGGAATAGGTAAAATAAACCTGTGTGGGTACAGCACACAAATGGCATTAGCCTTTGCATCCACATCCTGTTGAATCCAGTGTTGGTCCTGTATGAGTTAAGAGATTCAGTGCATTTTACTGTAAATACACTTTACAGTCTGTAATAAACCCTACTTATCTTTCTATACAATGAATATGGCAACATTCACAACAGCTTTGCTTATCATTTTCCTGCTCTTTACATTTTAAAGCCACATTATGTGCAGTGAAAATCAGATGCACCTTTGTGTTTTAGTATTCTAATCACACTTTCTCAGACTGCGGTCTACTGAATCAAAGGTGTGAGAAGCGTGCGGCCCTGTTTGGCCCTTCAGTGACCAGAGAGGAGGTGATAAATGACTGCAACACTCGTCCCTGTCAGTGCTGGGAGAGGAGGGGTGGAGGTTGGGGTGTGGTGGGATGGTGGGATGGTGGGGGTGGTGGGTGGTGGGGGTAGCACGGGCAGCCCTCCCACCATGAGCTACATCATCCTAACAACATTATTCTTTTCATGCGGCTTGTCGATAGAAGCCCTGTGTGATTGGCACTGGGATCCGCTCAGGTTAATTGGAAGCCTGAACTGTGTAACGGCACGGGAAGCTGAGCAGACATTGTCCCTCTTGTAATAATACAGGAGGCCTGTGTGTCTGTGTATCGATTACATCTTAGGTTCACGGCACCCGTATGGGAATGAAATATCAGAGGACAGGTTATGGATGTTGCCATCAGTGTACACTGCAGGAGTGGAGATGGCCAAGCTGTGGTGGAGGAAAAACTCCATAATAAAATCCCTTTAACAGACTGAATTATCATAGCGTCTTTGATCTCTGAACATTGCAACAAAATGTTCTGTATCAAATACTGATACAGTACAGTAAAATGAATAATGGAGGAGATCTGATTCATCAACTCAGATGCACGCACCTGCTTGGTGTGTGACAAGTGTATTTGCCCTTCTGGCCAAGCTTTGCAGGAACAGAAACACTTTGTCTGGCCCTCTACTCTTTAGACTCCTTTTGATCAAAGGTGCATAGGTTGCATTAAATGAAGGTCACATGATACTGCTTAGGTAACCCAACACATGGCTCCTGATTTGGAAGCATGGGATTCATGGAGTAGGCCACCCTGTGCAGAGGAAAGATTAGGGAAAGACAGGGTTACTGGCAGCGTTATTCTTAAAGGGATAGTTTGGGTTTTATGATGTTCAGTGAAGATTTATCCCTTTCCTGTTATGAAAATTAGCTGTTTATTCAAAGGAAGGTCTGTGTGATGTCAGTAAAGTTGGGCTATTTGAAACAGTCTGCCTTCAGAACAACTCCAACACTTCAGTCCATGAAGATTTTAAATGATCTGCTATTCCAGATCCTGTAGGTTTTAGAAAGTCACCCTTTGGTTTATCAACTACATAGACAGATCAACAGGCAGGGTCAACAAGTGCAACTGGTTTAATACATCAACAATAATGATCAGCGAATAGAGGAGTCCAGTTGACAACTTCTTACGGGTAAAGAAAATGATAGTAATGTAAAGCCTGCATGTGTTTCTCTTGAAGAAGTGTTACCTGAACAACTGGATGCATTAATCAGTGGCATTTATTGAAACTTTCAGAAAACCTGCATCAGGTCACATTTTTATGTAACCTCTTTAATTTCAGGTTACATCTTGATACATTATACCCACCAAGATTTCAAAGGGTTTGATCCCTTAACTCAGAGAAATTTTGCTTATTAATGTGGAAATTAATTACAAACACAAAGTGACATTTTACAAGAAATGTTTAGCATAGCATGAATTATCGCTGCTGTAAATTGGATGCAAGCGACGGAGTGAAAAGCCTTGACTTGAGTTCTTTGTGATTAATAAAAGAAGCTTTCACTTCAGTTTTAAAATCAGCCATGATGAACGACACAAAGAGACGAAACAAAACTCCTCCTTCAGCTGAAGGACAAGTTGTTGTAATGGTGGATGTACACTGAAGAGACGTATTAGATTAAGAGGAATCAGGGCTATCATTTATTGTATTTGTTGTTCCGTCAGACACTTCAGTGACTAACAGCCAATGAAGGACACAACTTGAGATGGAGGTCACAAATTTATTCAGCAGATTGCAATTTATGCCTTTTAATATGCTAAACAAGTCAGATAGTGTCTGTAAGTTTTCTTTTCTTGCTGATGATCACATTACTGGGTGACATTTTGTCATAGACATAATGCCTGCATTAGCGACTGCACAGGCAGGCAATGACTTGGACACCCTCACTCTGTTCTGTGGAACACAAACAGGAGGTCCAGCTTAGTCTCCTGTGGAGGCGAGGATCTGGATTCTACATGAATGACTGAGGCACAGCATCCTCCTTCCTGCCTCTCGTAGCCCTCTTGTAGAGCCCCCACAAGGCCCTCCACGTGGATCTCAGCGCAGAGGTCCAGATTGTGCCACTGGGCTGGTACTGGACTGGAGGTGGGCGATGGAGCCCCCTATCCATCTCCCGCAGGAGCCCGGTGACGGGAGCATCGGTTGCCCACTCTTCGGCTCTGAGCACAGTCACGAAGATGGATTGGTTGGCCGACTCTCCAAAGGAGGCAAAGCATGCCGTTAAGAGCCTGTGCATCACTTGGCTGCTCATATGCAAAGTTTGATGAAAGAGGTTTTTCTGGGAGCGATAAATTAGGGCTCCACTGTGAAATTAGATTCTCTGTGAAAACCTTGCAAGGTTTTGAAGTGGCATTGTTTCTGTACCACCCTCTATTTCTTCAGTAACTATACATTAAGGAAAATAATTGTGCTGGGAACTGAACTGAGATTATGAAGATGAATGTCAGAATTATTTCATACAGATTGTAATATTTGAGTTGATCATTGCCTGACATTACATATAGTAGAGAAAATGCCAAAAAAAAAAATGCTGTATTGTTACCGGCAATCCCATTAATAATTGTATTAGTAAATGAAGAGAAATAAGGTTGCCAACAGTTGTCTGCCACTGTTGAGCAGTACATGATCTTATTCAGTGAGTAATCCATTAGGAGTAAACACAAGCCTGAAGAAAACATACAGAATGGTCCCTGATCATTGAATAAATACCATACAAATTGCCTCATTTTTGGAAAGACTGCAAATTAGGCTACACTTTAACCTCATACTTTGAGGCTCCTTTACCTTTAACTCAAAGCTACAATGGCAGCATGAGCACTGACAAATTCAACAAAGGGAATTTACTCAAAAAACACAGCCTCTATTTGGTCAGCCGAGCGGCAAATATGTTGGATGATATGGTTTATTAGGCAATCCATTTCCCCACAATAGTGGGGCCATCTGCAAAGGTTAGCATGCAAAAGGTTCATATGGCAAATTCTATCTCTAATCTGCCTCCACAAAGAAAAAAAAAAAAAAAAGAAAAACTCAGTGGCAGATTTTTCATGTGCACACAATTTAGAATGCAAGTAGAATAGCTGATGAAAGAGGTGACCTTCTAAGTGCAGAGCAGCGGCGGCTTTGTGGAATATGCAAACGCAGAAGAGAACAGAAGAGAACAGAAGAGAATGAATTACAGCCACTGCCACCTTAGCTGCATTGTAATATGTGACTGTGGCTCAGACACAAGTGAACCTGGCCTCAAGAACATCTAGGTTAATCTTGGGTGGCACAATATATATAAAAAATATAGATATATTTACTTACACATATAAGGTCTCTGACATCAAACAAAACACCTCAAATATTTAATATTGTGACAAGCTACAAATACTATGGAAAACTGTGATGGAAAGATTCATACTGTTACTGTGCATGGTAAAGTAAGTAAGCTATTATGTATCATGTGAAGGTGAAGGCTCTAAGTTTCACATCCTGATGTATCCATGTTTCAGATGATTATTTTGAGGTAAGAAAAGAAGTAAGTATAGAGTTACTGCCAGGATTGCCAACTTAACAATTATGTACTAAAACTTCTCTAACCACTTTTTAAAAAGTGATTATGTAAAATCTTTTTCCAGTGTGACTGGAGCATTTGGAAGCCCAATGAGAAAACCATTTCAAAGTGTAACAGGTGCTGCCATCAATGTTCCCTCTAATTTTTCATGTGTCTGGGCATACACACAAGCTTCCTGAGCACACTGAGAACCACTGTGAGCATCATCAGTGCACACGGCGTGGCCACGCACAAGTATTATAAATCTGGGATCATAGGAAGTTGCATGGCTTATTAAAAAAACAAATTACATCAACAATTTTCATTTGTTTGCTTTCAATTTAAGTGATCTTCCCCATTAAAAAAACAACAACAAAAAAGCATTGCTGTTCATGAGATGCACAGTATTAGTAAGAGTCTTGCTTTAGCCAGGGTGAGAAATGACACATTACACCTTTCAGACATAACTGTTCATATTAAAATATTCACATTTTGCACAATGAAATGTTTTCTGTAGCTTATGATACAGTATAAATTTTTGTAAAATATTTCATTAGTTTTTTTCACGTCTGCTCTTCTTACTGACCCATCAAGTTGATGGGTCAGTCTGCTTCTTCCTTTATGTACTTGAATTCAGCATATTGGCTGTTCATGGCCTTCATAATCTGTGGGCGGAGGAGAATGGCCTCATACTTCTTTGCCAGTGTACAAATGTCTGCTCATCCATAGTCAAAAGTCTGAACTCAACGCTTCAATATCAAATGCAGACCATTCTTTTAATTCATGCTTTTAAAAAACGAGCATCAATGTGATCACAGAGCTTATTAATAAAAAGAGTAATCTCATCAGTATTGGTGAAGGCAACAGTGATGGCCCCATTGCCTTCTTGACACGGTCACTCCACTGTACTGTTCTGTTCCAGTTGCACAAACTCCGACAGCCATTTGATCTTAGCAGAAGTGCATTTCTTTTTTTTTTACTTTGGCTTGGTGAGTGGATGTCCCACTTAGACATGATAAGGTGTTAGCTTTCTTAACTCCGCCGCACTATTCTTACCTGCATGGTGCCACAGCGCATATGACCAAGGCACTTACGCAAAATAGCATGCGATGATTGGCTGCGTAGCGAAAGTGAACCGTATCGTGTCATTGACTGGATTCCTGTCACTCACTCAGTTCGATCGCAAAGTAGGACGAAAAACATGTTACTGGTCCATAGTCAAAACTGATATCTGAGCTCAATGTCCAGTTTACGTTGGACTTTATTTTATGCGCAACATAGATTTTCTTGTGCGCTGAGAATATGCGAGCAGTGCGCGATTGCGCAGGCGCGCAGTTTAGAGGGAACATTGGCTGCCATGGACACCTTTCCTAATCTGAAGGACTCAAAATGCAGTTCAGTCCTCACACATCAGTTCCCCCCAGCTGCTATCAGAGTCCCTGAGTCCTCAATCAGACCAGGATGTAAATGTACATTTTCTTTATATCATTGTGCAAAGATATATGATTCTCCATTACTAGTGCTAATAATATTAACTGTATATAACAGCAGACTGACAGGGATTTTTTCCATTGGACCAATGGATTAGTGGGCTGGTGGTCAAAACTCTTTTGCGGTTCCACTATGGCTCAGACAATGTCATATCAAATGCCCTGTCTACCACTACTCCACTCCTGGCAGCGTAAGTGGACCTGTAAAGAAACGAACAATACAGGGCCAGCTGAGTGACAATGAAGTGCAGAGATCAGAAAAACTTGTCCAATAAAGCCCGGCATACAATAACCTCTGTGGTGGTTATTGAAAAATCAAGAGTCACAAAACAGAAAAGCCTTGTCCCTACTAGTGCCTCATGAATTAACTCTCCATGTTTGTCTCTTACGCTCAAGCTCATCATGCGTGGAACAACAAGCTTGGATGCTATCTAATAAATGCATATTGTTATCTTAAAGTGATTCTATGATTAATAAAATCTCAGTATTGTGCATTGTTCTTTCTTGTGACCTGGAGGTATTGGAACACTCCTAACAAATACTTGTTATAATGTATTGATTGATTTTAAGCTTTTATGCAGTATGTGGTTCAACAAACATTACATACTTGTCACCAGATTTTACCTTTGAGACACAGTTGACTGCTAGAAAGTTAGATTTATGCCTGCATTTCACATTTTGTGTAATAAATAGCAGCATGTAAGGAACATTAAGTGGTCAATCCAGTTGATGGATGCTCCAACGTGCTCAAAATCTAACTCAAAATGAAAGTTGTAACAAGATATTCCAAGATATAAAGGTGAGAATATATGTCAATAGTGTGGTGTACTGACTCCTTTGTCACAGGTAGAGCAAATCTTGAGCACATAGACAAATGGGTGAGGTGTACCATGGTCATTCAGCCGTGCATGTCTCATCTGTAGCCAGCTTTGGCAGAGTAGTCATCTTCATTCCCTTTGTCCTTACCGCAGAAAGTAATCTATCAGCCTCGAGACGTGCCGGAGAGTGCGACCGGCCTACTCGCTCTCCCATTTGAATTGAGAATCCAGTTTCTGCTGCACCCATGGTCCCAGTTAGACTGAGCTGCAATTGAGAGTGAGTGAGCTGTCCTTGATTCATATTACTGTCCCAATATGATTGAGCTTCTTTGGTATCGCTGGAGAGTGAAGGAAAATTGAGCACTTGACTTTGCAGACATCAAATCGCAGCTCTGTATGTATACCTTCTTTCTGTCTCTCTCTCTCTTTGTTTTTGTTTTGTTTATGTTTTCATGTGACACAATCAAGGAATAAGTTGATTTTTGAAAACTTATTTTGAAAAATAGGGAAATTTTTTAAGCCAGATTTTAATTGAATTATTGTAGACATTTGAATCCATAATTTTACCATCATCTATATCTGTCTGTCTCAAAATTTCATGACTCATATTATTTAATGAAGAAACACAAGATAAAAAAACAACTCAGTCTCTTAAGTTTCCTTTGGCCTTTTATTTGGTCATTTAAATTTATTTATGTAGTGAAAGTCTGCCACCAAATTACCCCATTGACTACTTAGTCATTTTTAGCTTTATTTTTGAGATTTTTGTTTTCATTTTCTGTGATTCTTAAACCGCTAACATGTTTGAATATGTGTATAATGTACATTTGATTTTAAAAAAGAAATGTCAAAAACAAGCATTGCTCTGGCTAAGTTCAAATGTCCTTACTCTTCTATTGTAATGTATTTTTTGATAATGGAAAACTTCTTGGAGTGCATATTTCAAAGACTATAGAAAGGCAACCTCCTTGCCTTCTCATAGTGTTCCTATTTCTATCTGCATAAATTATCTGCTTGATCATAAATAACCATTCACAGCCAGAAGGAGGGGCTTAGCGCTGTCAATCATCCTTGACTACACACTAAACAACCTCCTCTCCTCTGCTGTACCGGATTTTCCAAAAATGCCCAAAAGTAAGTAGTCACACTTATTGTCTGTTTATTCTCTAATGAAGGTAGACATCCAGTGACCCCACAATGTGTAAGCCAAGAAAACATTTTTCTGTTGATGATTAAATCAATAGAGCTTCACCACGGACATGTAAGAACATGCCTGAATTATTCCAGCCAGTTCCTCCTCTTGTGGAGGAACTGGCCTTCAGCTTGTCATTGAGATGGGCCTTTAGCCAGGCTTTGATGGGAAAAGCTGATTATGATGCATGTCGGTCGTTCCAGTAAATATTGACATGGAAACAGTGAGCAAACAAGTCTACAGCTTACTGTTTTTTTTTTTTTTCTGGATATTAGTGTCACCCAAAAAGCATTTCCCAAAAGACTGGGATCAACAACTAAAACATGGATTTTCACACAGTTGTACGGGTGTCTCAAACTGTAGCTTGATTTGCTATTTTTACTGAATCTACAAAAATGGAACTAGGTAATTATTACACAACAACCTTTTTTCCTATGTGGGAGGCTGATTGTTTATTTATGTTTATCTACATTCAGGGAGGAGGAAGAGACCATTTCCCTTGCCACGCTGTCTCTTAAACACCTTACTGTCTCTGCTTTATCTCCACAGAATCACTCCCTCCGCACCTGTCCCTAGGAAGCAAGAAGGTTAATGATGAAACACAAACATTGTTTTCTGTGAGAGAAAAGCCAAAGAGGCTTCACTGATAGACTGGGGGAGGTAGAATAAAAAAAAAGAAAAGGATGTGTGTTTGTGTGTTTGTGTTAGTGGGGGGGATGATAGGTGTGTCTGTAAATTCTTCATCCTGCATAGACTGCAAGGGAAACGGCTCGGCTGGTCTTTCAGCCGTGGCTTTACAACTAATCCCATTTGTAAGTTATTATTTATCTTCGGCAAAGTTTGTCAAACTCGGCTTTGATTTTTTTCCCCCCCCTGAGTTTCCTCTCGTGGCCCACTCCTGCACATGCTCCCCACATAATTTATGACTGCCTCTGGTCCTGATGACAGATTATTAAAAGTAGAATTAGTTTTTTGCTGGGGATTTTTCCTGTGGGAATTGGGAAGGCAGGGCTCTCAGAGGAAGGTCTCTGACGAGGTCTCCATTACTAATAGAGGTGGATTTTTTTCCCCCTCCCTTCCCTGTGTGATGGCAGAGTGAGAAGACTAATGATTGGAATTTACTGTGGCAGCAATCACGTGGTTGGGATGCAAGCATCGGAGGAGAGGAGAGGTTAAGTTCTTCCCTGTGGAGAGGTTTATTGGATTGTTTAGCACCAGAAGGATAATGTTTTTGTCAGACTGTTGGTACTTCTGCTGTTCAAATGGAGGGCGGCCTTGTGTGTTTGTGGAGATGAGTGTGTGTGAGCTAAGTTTCAAAGTGTGACAAGATCAGAGAAAAGAGGAAATTTGGAATACCGACATGAGAGGAGTCAACCAGGAGGAGTGCACAAGTATTTCAGAAAATCAATGTGGTTATTACAAAGTGCGGACACATAGTCAGATATTTACTTTCCAAACTGTAGCAAACAGCACTTTGTTCTCTTCTACTGAACCTGCTGCCAACTTTCTGATCCTCCTCGATCAGCAACTCTTCTTCACCAGCGCCGCACTTTCCCTCCTCTGCTGACACACAAAGAGGCTTTCCCTTTTCCCCTGTTCACCTGATGGCCGTTTGGAGCCTGTTCCCTCAGCGTGTGTCTGCAGCCTGGGAAGCAGAGGGGAGTCTCAGCACAGCTGAGAGGCTCGGCTTAATCTTATGCATCATTAAGCACTCAGCGGCACGCCGCAGCTCCTCATATACATCATCCACGCTTAATAAACATAATGATGACATAAGATGTAATTCCAGATGAATTTTCATTTTATAGGGAAATGGAGAATTCCTGTAGAAAGGAGGAGAAAAAGAAACGAGGAACGAAAGGAGGGAGAGAAAAAGTAAATTATCTGGGAAGTACAGAATAAATGATGTTTTTTCTCCACAAGATGGATAAGGGGGATATGGGGGGCAGTTGAAGTGGGAGAAGAGCACTGAAGGAAGAGGGGGGAAAGGTGAGAGGGCAGCGGGTTGTGGGGTGGTGGCCGAGAGTAAAGGGATGGCAGTGGGAACGAGGAGTTTTACGGCGAGGGGAGGATGGGGGGGCATGCCAGAAAAATGTTGGTCATTCCAACTGTTTTAATTGTACGGCTTGATGGACAGGCCGAGAGGACCTGAGGTGCGGCCATCCATCTTAAGCGGGCTAGAGCGATACCATGAGGAGTAGAGTTTCAAAGGGGGCTCCCAGTCGAAGCTCAGAAATGGGATTCTGATGAAAGTGTGAGAGAAAAGAGGCTGCTCACAGTAAAGGCCAATGAGGACAGGAGGTCCAAGGTGACTACTGTGCTTCTGCAACATTAAATCAAATTGACTTATTGGGCTTTCATTCTTAAATAAATAGTTTACAACAAAATGAGACAGCGTTTTTCTGGGATTAGTCAACAGATTGGTGTGAAAATGTCCAAACATGAATAAAGATGTCTCAAAAGTCACACTATTACACCAGATTAGGATAATTACATCCCTGATGTGGCATGCCAGACGGCTCACATAGCACCTGACCCACACTTTTCTCCCCAATGGTGATAGGCCCAAGTGAAGGTCGGCACATGTTGAAATTTCAAGCTGAGCCTAAGGAGGCAAAGCCCAAACTGTCTTAGATTATAGGGCAACTTTGGCTCAGTGGGGCAATCAGCTGCCTTGCAAAAGGAAAGTTGAGGGTTTCTCATTCCGCATCCTCCTCGAAACATAAACAGCTATGTGAACGCTGAGGTATACTGAAGTACTTTGTTGTGGAGAACTAGTTTTCTATCTTATGTTTTATCTGTTTTTCCTGTTAGTAGCTATAGTAACTCACCATGTATGTAAATGTGTGCGAAGGGAATCTTTCAAATTAATTTAGTTCAAATTAGAATTAAAGATTTCAAATCCAGTCCACTAAGGACTGGATTTGGAAATTAGGCTTTGTCTACAATATCTTCATCCTAAACAATGATTGCTTTAGTTTTATCATGCAACATTGCTCACAGTGCTGCTCTTGACTAAATAAACTTTCGTTATTTAGTCAGGAAAATAAGGCATTTGTGTGCTTTTTATTTAAAGATGCTTGTTTGAGAGATTGTTTTGACCCATTAAGTTTGTAAGGCCTAGAGTAGCTCACGGGGAATTTGAGGAACTGCTGTGCTAAGAAAAAGAAATGGTCACTGGGGACCCACCACCCACAGTGTCACACACATAGATCTGATGCACTTTTCCTGACCCTCAGCCTGACGTTCACTCCTGTACACGACACAACTCAGACATCCAACAAACTGAGCAGACAACCAGGCTGGTGGGAGAAAGAACACACCAGGAGGGAGGAGAAGATAAATTGTGAGGTAGGATTTAAAAATGGTAAAGCCCTAAACATTCCACTGAGAATATAGCATCACCCCCTCTGCATCTTATCTCTGTGCGCTGGTACAGGTGAGATAAAATGTTTTAAAGCTAGTCTACAAATCTCTTTATAATTATGACCACTGACGGCATAGAGACCATAAGTTAAAAAGCAATATTGAGATTTACTATTAAAGATTTTGTTTTATTTTTTTTTCATCCTCTTGGAAGCAAGGCACTATTTCGGCTGCAGAGCCAGTTTTGTTGCAGGGAAAGCAATATCCCGTTTGTGTTTCCAGCTGGACTGTGTCCCAGACTGCCATGCCTGGTTAATGTGGCCATTCTGTGTTGCCAGAATTAGAATTCATGGTTTATATTAAACATACAAACACACAAACAAGAAAACAATGACACAAATTGACCTTGAGTGAAGTGAATGTACGGTAGCTCATTCTCTAAATTGAAACAAATTTCTCCAAAAATCACTGGGATTAAAGACTTTTAACTTTACTCCCTTAGATAATATAGCAAATCCCATCTTTAAGCCAATAGATTGGCTCGCAAAGGTACAGAAGACCAACTCTGCCGATTTGAACACGTAGTCTTGACTGATGCGATACAGTTGGGGATGTTAATGGGGCCTCCCACCATTTGTCTGGTGGTCTGTGCTGCACAAAGGCATTTCTGGATTCAAACCTCAGCATGTTCAGAGTCAGTGGAGCATGCCCAGCTGTATGCCAAGGTTAGATGGGTGCCAAGGGTGCCACTAAATGGAACCTCATCTTCTGCTGTAGTCTCCCTTCTCTCCAAACACTAAATGCCACCAAATCACACGATGCAATGCACAGAACACATCCAGGGAACAGCAAAACAAAAACTACCAACTCAAATATTATTACATTAGACTTCTAATACAGGGCCTTGCAAAATTTAGCATAAAACTTAAAATTTTCTCAAATTTTGTTGGGAGCACAGACTTCAGAGTATTAGTTTTGCATGTATTATCATAAACGAACACACAAAAAAAACAAATTCTTAATTATGTTGACTAAGTAGGCGACTTTTTAAGGGAATTAGTTCTACTGGATTTTATTTCACAATGTAACAGTGAAGTGGCTAGAATACAGCTACATGATATTTTTTTGTTGTAAGAAATTTTTAAAACTATATAGCTTTCACTTTTTTGTTATGCTATGCTATGCTGGGTTTTAGCTTATCACACAAAGTCCCTAAACTTTCTTATTCCTATTTTAATTTCAGAAGTTTTAGTCAAATTAATCAGAAATTCACCCTTTATGTTACTTTTCCTTCTTGAGGTTTCATGTTGCAGTTTGTTCTCGCAGTCCTCTGTACTTCTCCCTCCCCAGTGTGCATGTGAGTATAACTCAGAGATAACGTCTTCATCAGTAATGTAGTCACACTGCTCTGTTTGCATTGACTTACAGGCCACACTCCCTCTCTCCCGCCCAACATGAAGCCCCACTCTGCTCCTGGCACCAGACGCAGATTACATCTTGTTTCCCAAACTACTTAAAGTGTCACATGCGTTCGGGCTTTGCTTTTATATCGTGTTATTAATGGCAGTGAGCGCCCACCGCCTCCAGTCCTTTGTGTATGTGTACTTGTGTCTAATTAAAGGCTCCCTGCTTACAGAAGCAGAGAATGGGTTTGCAAGATAGGAAGTAATAATTGTAAATATTATTATTATTATTATTATTATTGTTTTCTTGACTTATAGAGAAATGACACAAGAATGGAAGAGTCTATTTGAACTGTGAATTGTGAACTGGTTCCATGATTGCAATGATGTGCTGATAAAACCATAAGGGTCAGTCATGGCTGTTATACAAGCTGTGTTGTAAGCCTTCCAGTCCTTTCAGCTGAATAATAAGGCAGTCACTTTGCCTGGTGAAAATTTGCAGACAAACTAACTTGTAAAAACCTTAAAGGTTTAATCTTTTGAGAGACTACAGAAAGCTGTGGTTAGTTTCTGGCGTTATAATCCTTCATGCTCAACGCAACTGGTACCTGTGGTTAGTGTTCTGTGTGGGATTTTTTTTTTTTTTTTCAGCTTTACCCACAGTGTTCCACAGCAAGTCATGCAAAATTAATTTTCAATGGTCTAATTTGTGTGCACTACATGGTCTGCACATCATCTATATTGGCGATTTTTGTTTGTGTCATGTGATCTGCTCTGCCTGCCATCTGTAGACAGAGAGAAAGGAGTTAATAAATTGAGAACAAAGTTGTGAATTCAAGAAGAGGAGAAACTCAAACACTCTGTGTATTTCAGTTTTATACTTCTACTCCCAAAAGTGGGGCAGTGTGATGAAAAGCTGTTATGCATGATGTAAAGCCATAGTATTTTAAACAACAGAAGAATTCAACTGCATGAACACTATTTGACCAAAGGGGCTAACAATAATGTGTAAGGAAAGGAACAGGCTTACAAATGGAAAACCAGCCTTTGCATACACAGATTATGTGTGGTTAGTCTCACCAGCACACATTTTTACTTTGAATTATCCTTGACCATGATCTGGGACCTCAGCCCCGTTGTTTTGCCCAGGCCCTTTTCTCAGACAGCTGTGGCTTGGCTGGCTTTCAGCTCCCCCTGTCTTAACCTGAAGAATTATGTGCTCAGATAATTAGCTCTTATAGGTACACTCTCCATTTCTCCACTCCACTGGGCACATCATCTTCCTCGCCTCTTTATTGTTTGGTTTGCTTTGTCAGATCGATGTCTTGCTACTGCGTAACCAGCACTCATATCTCAGGCTGCATAAATCACAACAAGGTTTCTGTCGCTTGGGAGAGTGGTGTGGCAGTGCAGCACATGTATACACTGAGCAACACACACACACACATACACACACACCAACAAGGTGGAGGGCCGCTTTATGTTTCACATAGAGCAAAGTCCCCTCACCTCTCTTCCTGTCTTTCACTCCTTTCCTCTCCCTCTTTCCTCCCACTGAGTGACCACTGAAGAGGAACCCATCAGAATATCCTCTACACAGTCGTGATGGGTACACTGGTGGCACCAGAATGAGGGATAGTAGGGGTTGGTATCATAGCTTATGATTGCAGCACCACCCTTGTAATGACTTCAAAAATGCAAATGGCCCTCTCCATTCCATGTAAAAGTTGACATTGTCTCCTGTAATAAATTTTCTGCTGAGGTAAGGCACAATTTACATGCGAATTACAAGCAGCCTTTTTACAGCCTTAATTAGCCGATTCCCTCCTCCTTTCATTGGAGGGTGAAAGATAGACCAAAAGACAATGACATGCACTGAAACCACTGAAATCTACTGTAAAGCAGATTGTTAAAGCTAAACACTGTCCAGCTTTGCAGAAATATATAAAACCCGGCACAATCTCTCATTGTTTGCAGAAAACATTAGTTTTCTGCTGATGTTTCCCCTAACAGAAAACCAAACACAATATTTCTGCTAGCTACATTACATTACACAAAGCATCCTCATCATCTGACGCTCCTCTGCTTTGAATGACAAGTCTAACATGGCATTCTATTAGGAGGCTTACTCAATAAAGCAATGCTCAATCACTCGTGTCCTTCCCGAGTGCAAGTGCAAGGCTTGTGTCAGACCCTCACAAAGAATATGCTCAACACGAGGTCATATATTATAGTTTGCAATAAGTACTTGGTCTCCATGACAGTGGCGAGCCACTGGGAGACCAAATTGGCACATACAGCGTGCAATAATGTAAACTGAAGCAATGTGGGGAAATTCATGTTCAGATCAAAAGATGATCATGTCCTGATTTCATGCTGCAGAGTTTGCCTTTCTGTCTTATTTTCTTCTATCTGTTAATGTACATATTTCAACCATGGGGGCTAATAGAGCATGTGGCAGCTTTACAATGCAAGGGATCTAGGGGTGGCCAATTCATTCATCCAGCTGATTCTCTCTAAACATGGTCTGGCAAACACATTGTGGAATATGTGAATAGGATAAATCTGTAATTTATGCTTGATTTAGTCAGAGATTTTGGCATAATTGGCTCTTTAGTTTTGCATTGTGATGGCAATGCACTTTCTGGCTGTGATATTTATGCACAGAAAAATGTCATGCTATCCATGATGCTCCGATTTATAAAATTAGTTGTGTAATAGAAACAACTCTTTGTATGTCTCATATTTTAAAGTACATGCAAAGCATTTGAACAGTCTCTATATACTTTGCTTCTTTGCAAGAACCACGGTCTTGAAGTCAATAAACTGACTTGATCAAATGATTTTTCAAAACTTACGTTTGGACTTTTGTTTTATTTATGACATATTCTTTTCCAGTTAATTATTTGGAGAAATAATTAACAATTCTGAATAAAAAGACATTTATAGTATCGTAATTTTGTACCACCAACCTTAAATCACTTTGCTTGAGAAGCCCTTGTGATGTAATGGACATCTATCCAGGGTCGACTTCGCTTTTCTTTAATTTACTCCTGGAGGCAGCTGCAGCACTTAGCATCACAAAATGGGTGAGAAAATGTATGAATAAGACTTGGGTGTCCCTTTTCCTGTTGTTGGTCTGTTCGTTCTGTAGCTGGCGAAGTGGGACATTTTTTGTATGTAGAGAACTTCCAGTTCCAGAACTTGCCAAATGTTTTGAAAGACATCATGGCTTTTGCCAAGAATGTGCTCCCCTTGTGCAATGCCAAATGCAAACAAGTTATTTTTTTGTTTTCTGTACACATGAACAATGACACAATTGACCACCCACTTGACCCGTCCGCGTTTCTGTTGCCAATCAGATGGATCATTCTTTTAAGGCTCACATCATTGCGGTTTATGAATGTGGTTTTCTGTGTGACAGGTCTCTGGGATGCTTGTTGGGAAAACATTTTGTTTATGCTGATTGGCTCTTTGTGTGTGGCTCCTAATTGATTCGGATGACCAGCGTGTCAAAATAATTAATTTGATTCATTGTCTCTAATAGCTTGTCTCCCATCGAAATGTGATGAGTAATTGACTCACTCGATGCTTTCGATAACAAAGCCTATGAGTGACAGCATTTCTGTTTGTTTCCTTGGTGTTTGTACCCTTTTCTCTTTGTATCCAGCTTCACTACATTTATTCCTTGGAGATTTTAAAAGTGGAGAAAACCACACTCATGTCTTTCACACAGAGAAAACACGGTCATTACCAACATCAATCATGCACGATATTTTCAGACGTGTTGCTTTAATGTACCATTTTAAATGCAAAGTCTAAGGGGGACACTGCTACTGCTGCTGTTGGCCTCTCTTGGTGTAGGTGTATGTTTTTCAACCACTGTAAAATATGTATGAACAGAGAGAAGCATGGCAGTCACAAGAGAGAGAGGATGCATTGTCTGTCTTTCGCTGTCATTAGGCAGCGTCTGGAGGATAATGTGGAAGCAGTATGGGGTCTGAGGGAAGTATTTATGACCCTGTAGGAAACTCGTTGGGCTGCGGTGATCGCGGGGAGATAATGGGAGGGAATGGGATGCAACGAGGTGTTCTGAGGGCACCAACCAGACAAGAGAACAGCGAGAATAAATCAATGTTGGTCATTTTCACTCCTCCACCCCCTGACTTTCTGCAACCACCCTCAAGCATTTACACATTCCATCATTAAGAAGTTTGAGTAGAAAGGTGGAAATCCAAGAAATAAGAAAAGCTTTTTTTTTTTTCTTGCATCTACGTCTGATTAGCCATAAATATTTTTACCTAAAGATTTTTGCGCAAACTGACGACATAGTAAAGTTAATTTGATTGAAGTCAGACACAGCCGCTTGAATGACTTTTCCTGTGACATTGGAAGGCACACAAACAAGACACCTCATTAAACAGGAACAAACTGGAGGGAAATTACACTTAGTTATGGAAATGGATTTTAAGCATGCAAAGCATTACTTGTGCTGACTTTAAGCCGGAATATGACAAACATCAGTGTTGTTGTTAGCTAAGCTTTGATGCCAATGCCATTAAATCGAGAGTAGATGGGAGTACTATCTAACCTCAGATGATTAAAAAGAGACAACTAATTACAGAAGTATATTGACCTTAAAGAAAAGATAATTTAATAAAGTACTGTGTGTAAAGGTTTGAGTGCATTAATGTTTGCTCAAGTACAAGGCACAGACTGAGGTAAACATACAGCCAAAACATAGATGAACCATAGAGATAATTTGCTCCTTGATGGACAGCTGACCTGTCCAGGGTTTACACCACCTCTCGCCCCCTGACCGCTGCAGACAGGCTCCAGCAAACTCACAACCCTGGAAGGATTTGCCATTGAGGTAATTGATGGATGGATTAAAATTTTAGTGTCAACTTTCTTCAGGACGGCAGAAAAGTAGCATTCACATATTATTTTTATTGAAAAGCATGACAGAGTGCACAATGACATCAGAAAAAGATACCCCTGGTTTAGGCTCTGCAATGTGCCTTATAAATAAATGCTTGTTAAAATGTGGTGACCCTAAAATACTGCTGCTCTCCTAACACTGCCATTTTTTTCTTTTTTATCTACCATACCCTTCTTCCCGTGGCAGGCAAGATAAATCCATCATCTTCCAGCCTTGATTGTAATAGTTAATCAATCTTTTTAGTAAAACAAATGTATTAACAGGAAACTTCTAGTGCTAAATTATCAGGATTGTTAATGTGAACAAAAGATTCTGATTGGGACATTACAACTAAGTTTCATGTATGTGAATTAAGTGAAAAGAGATAGGAGCTTGTTTGGTTTGTAAATGAATTTAATTTCAGAATTATGAGTCCGAGGTCTCCAGTAACACAGATCATGTGTAAAAATGCTGAGTGCATACCGCAAATTAATAAAATCATAGAAACATTCAAATTGATTAATTCTTTCTAAAAGTTCATTCTTTCTTCTCATCCAAGTAGACATTTTACAGATCAGCCCATCATCACGTCTGGCTCCAAATCAACTTTTTTAAACTTTTGTGGCTGACTCAAAGTTACTCTAATTCATAAAATGAACCAGGTTTTTCACCCCCGATTCCCATCCAGTGAGAAATGAATCCTTTTTTTCTCCTTATAACAGATTTTGTTATTCGATGTACTTAAAGGTGACATTGAAGCAAATGTGTGTTTATGTGTTGTCTACAAAATAATCTGTTTGCATTACTGCTTGTATTCCAGTGGCCCCATTATATATATATTAGAAAAGCAATTAACAGTTCATTAAACTTCGAAGGTGTTAATACAAGTCATAAGACTAAGCCATCTGTCGGATTCTCTCCCAAGCTTGACTTTGATACCATCCGCTAGGCAGCATTTCTGGACCAATTAAGACTAGATTTAGTCATTTAAATTTCAAAAAGGACATCTTCAGCTGGTTCTTTAATAATAGGCAAACATATGGTGGAGGTTTGGGAAATAATAATGAAGGACATAGCCTCCTTATTTTGGCTGATAAATATTTGGGAAGGAGGCAGACTGAAGCCTCAGGATGCAAAATGTGTCTCCGTTTAAACTCCGTACTCCATTTTAAATGAGACAAGACGTAAGATAATGAGAAACAGTAGGAAAACAGCAGCTCTATAGAGATGGTGTGAACAATGATGACCCACCTACTCATTTGCCATTTGTTGACTAAATAAATGTTTTGTGTTGGTCTCATCTGTGAACATAAAAAAAATGAACAGGGTGAACATGATTCAATTCATCATGTTTCTTGAGGATTTTGTGAGATTTGCTCTCATTAGTGGCTCATCTGTCAGGAAGACATGCTGATCCTGGCTGGGGGAGAAAAAAAAAAACTGCCTCTCCTCACTTAATTGGGAGCCGCACATGCAGTGAAAGAGACACAGCAGTTATGTCAACCTTTTTACATCCCAAATTTATCTTCCAAACTCAATCCGTCAACATCCTAATTGGCCCTCACTTTATGAATCCTGCACTTGCTTCATCTCTGAGGATCTAAAACTAAATGGAGTCATAAGCTTAACAGATAAAAAGTTGAAATATGCAATGCTTTCCCATCATCCATTTATATAAATCTCCAGATGAAAGATAGGGATTAGATGAATGTGTCTTGGGTGGCTGAAGGAAGAGGAGACAACATTAAAGCCCTTCACAGTTTATCAAATGCAGGATATGAGCTTTTCTACCTTACAGGAAATTATTTTCAGACTGTTAGTTGTTAGGACAGTGGTGGGCATTTTTGGAAAATACATCAAGTGACAGTAAAACAGGTAGTATTGAATATAGCCTGAATGGGTATTGACATTGTATTGAAGGTGGGGGCAAAAGAATAGTTCTCATTAGTCTTCTGTGAAGTTGTAATGGCAGATTGCCTCTTAGGGTCAGGGGATTGACAAGCTGTGCTCCCCCTCAGCAGATATCTGAGAGCTTTTTATTGGCTTCCTCTGCAAAAAAAAAAAAAAGAAAAGAAAAAAAAACTGGTTAACCTTGGTGATGGCTCTGATGCTGGAAACATTTCACACAAAGTTCACTTGATCATTAGTAACACAGAGCAGTTCAATTCCGTATTGCTCGGAAGTTTAATCGGCGTCCGTATGTGGGCTAATGAGGTTTTCGAAAAAGCTGGGTGCAGGGAAGATGCTGGGTTTGTTGGGTTTTTTTTTGTTGTGTTTTTTTGTTTTGTTTTTGTCAGAAAAGTTTCTTTCTCCTACTTAATGAACAGGTGTCTACATAACACAGCCCACCCCACAGATGGCAGCATAATTAGCAGTCATTATGGTGGTCTTCGTGAAGAGCCGGGATCTATTCGGGCGCACAGAACGCCTAACCTCTTCACCTCCTGACAGGGCCCACAGGGGGCCACTGACACGTGTTGTTCTTCGCAAGAAGCCAAAGGCCGAGTTCCTTTTTTTTTGAGGTGTCATCCTGATGTGCTGCAAAGTCTGAGACATGTGTTCAAGGATCACAATGTCAAAGGACTCTACCTGGTCATGGTATTAATGAGCAAGAGAATCGCCCACATAGGCAGTTTATGCTTTATTACTGATTCAACTAAGAGTCAGAAAACTTGACTTGAAGATTATATGCCTGCTATCTGGAAATGGCAGTCTAAAAACTCACTGCAGTTTAATGCTGGCTTAATAAAAATACTTAATGTTGGTATAAGTGACATTAAACATTGTGACACATTCATGAGGAGAATCAAGGAAGACATCATTCCTTGGAATATTAGATTATTATATATCTTTTTTATTGCAATATTTGAATAGCCCATAAAGAATTGCCTATCGTTTAGTTTTTGTCCTCTGAGGAATATTAAAGAAATTGAAGACATGGATTATGATGTAGATATGTTGAGACCTGTATCCAATGCTTCATGCTATTGTGTTCTTTTTTACAGGTTTACTCTAGAAGTTTGTGAGAACTTTAAAAATGCAGCAGTTCTGCTTTTGACACTTACAAGTAACTATTCACATATTAAATGTTCAATTAAATTGGTCAATATTTGAATTTCTTTCTATCCTGTTGATATTGAATATTGATAGATTTTTTTATTGAAAGTGTAATAGTTTTTAAGCATTTGCTTGTTTGCCGGATTAACTAACCTGAACCTAAAAATATTTTCTACCAGCTAGGGAATACTTTTCATCCTGTGTCACTTTTCTACCAGACTGCGCCTTCTTTGTCAAACCATTTTAGGGGTGCACATGGGCTGCGATCAATGATGAGGGTAAGTGGCTCTGTTTTTCAATAGGCTTGTAATTTACCCTCACTTAGAAATGAATTCCATCTAATCTCATTGCACCATGTCAAATCGCAGCGCGACATGCTGTTTTATACTGTAACATTTGGTTATAGTGAAGCAGCTGACTGCTCCCCGCTCCAGCCCAACACCCTCTGGATATTAAAAGTCTGTATTATATGTCACTGAGATTGGATATGGCTTAAACACTGTGCTTTAGCTGTCTTTGATAAATATATTCAACAAGTTATCAGACTCTCATTTCTTTTCAAATGCCTTGGATGACTGTGTAGTGGTGATTTACTGTGATGTATTGCATTTTTTACCTTTTAAGAATCAAGGTTAAAAGGTAAAAAGCACAAGTGTAGCTTCAGTAGTGAGACATTTAGTGAAACTTTGGAGAGCAACAAGTTAGCTTTATAGGTAATGTTTATGTGCAAGGTGTTTTAATGCAGTAACTTTGCATGCTACCTCACTGTGGCAAGTCAAATGAAAAGTAGCACACTTTGAACAATAACATTTCTAAAACAGTCTGAATTTCAAACCTTATTAGAATATGTGAAAGAAGGTAAACCTTTGAAAAAAGTACATTATTTCATTGTTTTGCCTGCATTCTTTCAAAATATTAGTTTTTCTTCAAAGTGGAATGAAGCGGTTGGTGGGAGGAATAGTCTCCAGGTTGTTTGCACTCATAATTTACTCTTTGAAATCATAATGAGGCAGCATCAGAGGAATGTAAGAAGTTCAGCTCCATTGCTACCCTCCCATCAGCGAGTCTTTATTACAGTATTGCTGCTGTTAAGTAGCTCACCGACTGGCTGACCAGCTTTGAAATACACATTCAGCCTCTTTTCAGTCTGCACAAAATGCTCAACTGGCTCATTGCTTTTAGAGATAAAATGAAGAAGAAAAAAAAAAATCTCATCAATGAGAATGCTAACACCTGCTAATACAAACCTGTTGTCTACCCAAATCTTAGACTTTGAAGTCCTTTCATGCACAGATTTTGCATGTGGGAAATTATCTGACTGGAAATATTCAGGTGGGTAATGTACTTAAAAAAAAAAAAAAATCATTGTTGTATTGGAGAAATATATAATCTTTTGAAAAATACAATCCTCAATTTGACATTTATTCATCAGGAGATTAGGTCATTCATCAGATTTGACACTCACTAAAATAAATGTAATTTAAGCCTTTTTTATATCAAGAATCTCTTTATCACATTTATTTTATTACAACTCTACTTTTAAAAGAGCATGTGGTAAATGATATTTGAAATACAAATATTATTATGTTTATGTTGGTAAGATAAAGTCCACTAAGCTTGGTTAATATTGTAAGTGGAGAAATAAAAGCATTCTTTGTAAGGTCAATAGAACATTATTGTTCAGCTAAAAATATTCTTTAATCTCTGAAAATTAATCTTTATTGTCACCAGGTCTGTCTATTTTTAAGTTTCTTGACATACTGCAGTCTAAAAGCATTAAATTCATTTATTAGATTTTTTTATTTCAGCACTATAAATTAAAACCTGAATTATAAAACAATTGGAACCATTTGTGCTGCAGGCTTTCTAAATGACACTGCAAAAAATAATAAAACACTAAAGCACACAGACACGGTGTGAGGTGAGTCCTAAATAAATTTAGGTGTCTTATGTTAAGCTAATTTTCAGAAGATGAGGAAATGGAGTGGATCTTTTTTAACCTCCTTTTCATCTTTTGGAAAGGATTTAGGAAGCATGTAAGTGAAGTTTTCTTTGTTATTTACATCCAGGCCTGGGCCCCTAAGTTTATCCTGCCTCATAGGGTGACAGCTTTAGAGGCGGTGAGTCTGGGGAACAATGCCCCTCAGTGGAAGCAAAATGACTCCTGTGTTTCATCTGTTGTTATGGTAAAACACAGTGGCTCTAAATGACCACTTCTATGCATATGTGGATTAGTGTTTGCTTTTGCTCTGGCAGGGAGTCAGTGGCTGATCCTTCTGTTCCCCATATGGCAGCATTGTGGTGAAAATGCTGGACAATTGCCCCCACCCTTGGAGAAACCCCCAGGTCTTACTGCTGGAGGAGAACTGTTGGTTTCACTTTTTATCAAAACTCCCAGAGGGGAAAAGACAGCCTGCAGGCATGCACACGCACATATGCACACAAAAACACATGTTAACCTAAACCAACTGTATATTACATTATATATTAAAAAGGCAACACCACTGATTTCTATAAATGATGAAGCGCAGGCATTTGTGAGAAAAAAACAAATTGAAATGTTAAAGGTGATAACTTAAATTTCAATTAGATTTGATTTATTTTGTAACTATGTAAAAGAAAAGAAAAAATGTATGTGTGATGAAATTAATTCATGAATTCATCTTTTTTTTTTTCCCTCAGTTTTAAGTCTCTTGTTTTGATTTGCTTGATATATGGTGAAAATGTGAGAAAATCAAAACTGCACAACTACTTATGCCCCTTGGTGGAATCACCTACAGACTCAAATGGCTCACCTCAGTAATTTGGCAAACATTTTTAAAAAGTTCATTACTATATGTAAATGCGTAGCCGGCATTGAATCTGCCAGATCCGCAAATATGCTGACGATGCAGCAACAGACATTGTAGCCTGTGTTGTTTTCCTTTAATGAACAACCCTTTCCCTGCAGACAGATAATGTGATTACCCGCTGCTCCTCCTTGGCTGTCGGGCTGTCTTGGTGTGCTGACGGTATTGTGTCCTCGCTGTCACTGCGCTCTGTTTGCATGGCTGTCACATTGGCCGCCCTTAATGGAGAAATTAATTACCACTGGTGCCATCGCTCATGACACAGGAGTCAATTTGATCATGTTAACCAAATGAAAGGACCACTTGATATACCCGTCCGCTGTAATCACGATTTGATGGAGAGGTATTAAAACACATTTAAGCTATTTAACAGTAATCATTAGATACAAGTGCCTTTCTCTGATGTGAACTATTAATTGATAAGAGGGGTCACATTCTCACACTTTAACCTTGGTAAAACTACTCGAAATTGAGATGTTGCCAGTGTATTTTTCTGACATGAGGGAATCCGTAATGTATCTACCTTGAAGCTAGACATATTCTTAAGGTTACATGTTATTACCAAGTCAAAAAAGGAAAACATATTTAACCTATGAAGTGGCATTTGTGTCATAATCTCATAAATTAATGTTGTGAGATGTTAAAAGAACTTGAAAAAGCTTTTGTTGTTTTTATATTTAAGTGTCTTGAATTAAACTAAAATAAGCAGTTTAGATATTGTCATCTGGGCTTTCCAAAAACGTGTTCAAAAACGTGAAATGCTTTGAAGAAAGTAAGAAAGGAACATTTTCAAAAAAAATTTTTGCTTATTATTTTGATACTAAGCAAACACACATAATATCTGTAATTATATGTGACCTAAAATAGGAAAAATCTATTCTGATTTATGTAAAATAATAATAATAATAATAATAATAATAATAATAATAATAATAATAATAATAATAATAACTTTTGTATCTTTAATGCTGGGGATTTGAATATCTGGCTTGATCGCTTAACTGCAAATTATTTCACTGTGAAAAATAAATTTGAAATCGCAGCGAGTTGGCATTATCTTTACAGTCGATATGCAAGTATTAAAAAATCTGCCTGCATTCGCTTTTGTTGCAAACAAAATGTTGCAAATATAGAAATGATGCTCAATTCTGAAGAGGAAGAAGGTTAACTGAGAAACACCTGCAAAATTTAGGAAAAGAAAATTAGAGTGACTTAGAAAACACGTTCTTGTATTTTTGCAGGAAACAAATTCTGGATAAAAATATTTGCAGGACCAAAAGTTTCTCACCACTTCAAAAATAAATTCCCACTTTGTATCCTTTTATTTACTTGTTTTTATTTATTTATGAATTTATTCATTGATTGATTTTGAATTTAATTTTCTTTGAATAAGGTTAAAACTAAAATTAAATGTCTTGATCTACATCCTTATTTAAAAGGGCTTATACTATACATGTAGTTGACTTTTTTGCAGGCAGTTGCTGCTGCATGTATCATGTTAACCTGTTAATGGTTTAAAGGGGAATCCCCTGCTGTGTGAAAACACACTCATCTAGCCCCATGAGAGGACTCCTTTGTTGGCTCTTTCATTCATTTCTTGTGTTGCCAGCGTTTACGTCTACACTGGACTCCCTCCGTACTGGAGCTCAGGTGAAGCCTTACTAATCACTCATAAATGTTTCTGAATTTACAGCCACTACACACGGCAAAACAAATCGCTGGGCATGAAAACGCTTACTGGCCTTTATGCCAAAGCAAATCATAAAAGAGGGGAAATGCAATATCCTTTATAAATATTTTTTTTTCTTCTCCTTTAAACAACATTCACGTGCAATAGTTCACATGCAGCATATGCATGTTACCAGACATCTCTCCTCCACTGTGAAGGTTTGGTAACTGTTAAAGAGTAACAAAGCTGTTTTGTGCCCGCTGGATTAAAGCCCTGTGCACCGGCGAGGTCGGCCACTTCATAAATATGTTGGCTCTTCTTATTACAAGCTGTGTCCATGACAAAGGACAAACAGCTGGGGAAAGAAATGCTACATGGCAGGAATGGACAAGGGCCATTTTCAGCCTGGCTGGTCAGACACTAGCCCTGAGCTGTCCCTGCAAAGGCTGTTTACTTGACCCACAGAGAAACAGGGAGAGAGAAAGTTGACACAGTAAGCCTCCAAGCTCTCCATCCTGCGTTCGCGTCAGGCACATACAAACTGTCCTTACTCTGATGACAAAGATTAAGCCTTGGAACAATATCCCCAGTGTTGGGGACAGGTCATCAATTACCCTATGTTACTCTTCATTACCTCCCACCTGTTTCATCCTCCACCTTCTTTTAGAGGTCTGCATTGATTACTGTTTATCATAAAACCAATTTGACAACATGTAGATCTCTACTTAGGCTCCTGCTGAACAGTGAGGGTTGCAAAATTTCCAACTGATCTTCAAATTTGGATTTTTTATAGATTTAAAATGTGAAGGTTTTAATCTGACTTATAATTGTTATCATATAAAATGTTGGGACCTGCGCTGCAAATAAGGAGGGAGGATTTTTGTTTTTAACTTACTGTCAAACTGCTACATTGAAATTCAGAAGTAAAATTGGATGAAATATAATTTGCTTAAATGAAAAGAAAACAAAAACTATAAGAAGTGTTTCTCATTTTATATATATGGACTTCTGTAGTGTATTTCATATGATTAAATCAGAATAAAAAAGGATATAATAGGATAATCCCCTATCTGTCTATATGTTATACATAAAGCAATTTCCTGTGCTTTAGCAGCAAAGGGGATATGTAAGTAAATGTATCCAAATAACTAGCTCAAGCTAAAGAAATAAATAAAATTATCTAAAAGAAATAATAACCCAAACTGCAAAACTAGGCAGTTTTTAATAATAGGGAATTCAAAACAGATCATGTGCAATATTTTTGTCTTAGTTGAAAATTTGTGAAAGACAAAAAAATAAATATTAGAAAAAACTTTTTTTTTTTTCTTTTGGGTTAATGGTTGATTGTGTCTAAACTCAACATCTAGTTAGCCAAAAATGTATTTTAGCTTTCACTGAACAGTCTTGATTTTTAAATACATGTAAGTATGTCTGAAAAAACACACAAAGAAGAGGAATCTGTTTATGATTGATGGAGGGGACACGTTTCTTTGGAAAGCAGAAAATGAACCAGCTGACTGTGAGCTGTTTTCACAAATTTCATCAAACATGTTTATTGAATACAGAGCAAAACTAACAAGTGCATTAAAAATGACCAAATTGTTACAAGACCACAAAATAACACATTCATCTTTTTCCTAAACAGATTGTTTAGGGAAAAACAAAACCATGTTTTACGTGTTGCTCATTTTAACACTTTGCAAAGTTTTCTTCTGTTTCAAAGATAATTGATCCTCAGTAAGACTTTAAAATCTTGATTCTCCAACCATTTTGGGTCTTCTAGCCCAAAATATTTTTGCATTTTCACAACTATTATTGAGTCTTTGGTAAAGGCTTAGGGTCACAGCTGGCTCACAACAAATTCATACTATGTGACTCCTGAAAGGCCTTCGGCTGGACAGAGGGCCCCTCCAAGGACAGGTTTCCTGGCTTATAACAATCTTAGGGTTTTTAATAGCTGTCTGAATTAATTGTCTGTTAACTCCAATTTTGATTTTATTATTCTTTTTTTTTATTATCATTCTAGGAACTTGTACACATAAAAAGAATAAAATGTAGGCCATATTTTTAAATAGAGGCAATAGTATTAAATGTAACAGAAAATGCTACAACTAGTCATTTGACGGCCTTTCATTAAACTCAAAAGACAAACTCCACAGTATTTGTATTTGGTTGATTTACATACATAATAAAGTTCGTCTGCAATTAAAAGATTGCAAAGATTTTATTTTATGTTTTTTTTTATAGTTTCAGACTTGCCTGTCACTGATCGAAGTTGATTGATTGGTGCATCTCTAATGCAAAGAAAAACCTTCATAAATTGAAAGTTACATAGACCGTCATATTTTAACGCTAATTAATAAATTACTTAAGTTTAATATACACTGTAGATATTTGCAAAAGGATCGGTATTTAAAAGTCTAACAAAACAAATCACCATTATTTTTCCCAAATCTTCCAAATCTGTTTTCTGGAAACAAGATTTGATGCATGAAATGAGATAATCTTGTAATTTCTAAGTATTTATTTGGTTTCAGAAGGACTGTTTCTTTCATAAATGCTATTTTCTGTTGTTTTCGAAATGGTTTCTGTTCTAGAATAAAAACTGTGAAAAACGTAGTCTGCACCTCTGACTTTAAAGAAAACCAGCATTCGGTATCAGCTTGGAAAAGCCTGATCCTTCTCTACTTTATCCCACAGTCTTTCAAACATCGATGAATTATTTAGACAGCGCTTTAAAGTCCCTTTTGTTTCATGTTACAATTACGATTGTTATCTTTTTCAGTGAATAAAAGTGAAAAGTTTAACTTTATAGACGAGTAGCACATTTTGTGTGGAAAACTATAAAACATAAGTCAATAAAAGGAAATGAATTATAAAATGAAGGTTGTTTTTCAGACTTACTGTGCTCTCCTTTTTGGATTAGACACACCACCTAAACAGTGTGCACCATAAATAAATATTGTCTCAAAAAAATGAGACATTTACCAAATTGAAAAGCATCCTCTGTCGCATTTGATAATTTATTTGCATAATTAGGTCTTAATTTTAATTCACTATGCAAATATATGCCCCCTTTGAAATTGCATTTAAATGTGAACTGGATCCACTGTCAGGCCTAATGTGAGTGTATTTAATTTCATTATGTGGAAAGCATGAGAAATTGTTTGAGGCTAAGTGGAAGGTGGAGGTGGGGGGAGCATTGATGGTTTCACGATATTCAGCATGAAATACTAACATGTTTGGAGACGCCATGTTTTCACCATGGCTCACACAGTAAATGTTTTTGTCTTGTAGTAATGCTATTTTCACAGTGTCCTACAAGAACTGTGTGTTGAAAGTAGAAAGAATTATACAGTATCTATTTCTATTTTGATGTCCCTTCTATGCCGGGGAGTGTTATCTCTTGTTTCACTTTTTAAAAAGGAGTTGTGCTCGGGAGGCGTGGATTGCCATCTATTATTCTGTGAATCAAATGAGGGCAACAACGGGGCAGCTGAGAGAGAGAGAGAAAGCGAGAGAGAGAGAGAGAGAGAGAGAGAGCCTCCGGTGGAGACCAATGGTGGCCTTTGTGGATGGAGGGAATACAAACTCCAAGACAGGACAAAGTCAGAGGAAATTGACCTGCTTGATCCTTTCCTTGAGAGGGAGGCGGCTCAGAGTCTTTCATCTTTCCCCAAGAGGCCAGATCTTAGGGCTGTGCTTAACAAACAAAATACTGTCTGGATCTTACTCCTGGTTGTGGATGTCTTTGGGACTGGGAGATGCTGATACCCGGGGTGGCAGCGGGCTGGTAAGCAAGAGAAGGAAGAGTGGGAGGTTGGGGGTGGAGGGAAGGTAACCTGAAACAGACAGGCCTTTGGAGTAGAGAGGTAGCCAAAAGGGACAAATTAGCTTTAGACAATGAGGGACCTCTTCTATCAAGGGGATAATTAAACGTTTCTTCATCAAAGATGAGACAGTTTGCAAGCTGCTCATTTTGTAATTCTATCATGTTTACCCCTGAGATATGTTAGCTGTATTTCTGCGTATGCCACCGCCCGCCCCCTCTCTCATCTCCCCCATACACCCTCGGCTCCTCCCCACCAACCCGTCTTCAATTCATCAGTGTTTCCATTAATTCAGATTCAGTTTGATTGGGGTTGTTAATTATACAGATTTAGTCCTTTAATTGAGCTTTGGGAAAACTGAAAATGAAACCATTTGGAAGGATTACACTTTACTGAATCAGATAACTGGTATTGCTATTTTAGCTTTTGAAAAGACAAACGGGTTCCCAGTAATGACAAATATAAAGGACCGAGTTGCAGAGAATAATATATTGGTGAAAAACCTCCAAGCTCTTCTTAAAACAGAGGCTGACTTTCCTTTCTTTGTGCTGTGTAGTACAAGCCCAAACGGGGGTGATGCATAATGTGCATGCCTCTGAATGTGTGTAGGGGTAAAAGACAATGTGTGCGGGTCTTTTTCCTTGGCCACTGAGCTGTGGACCACAGGGTTTGTTGTGTGCCTTGAAACACACGAAGGAAGCTGAATGATGTTGCCTCAGCTCTCTGAAGGAAGGCCATGCTTGGCTGGCTCCAGAACAGCCTTAACAGGATATCACAGAAGAAACTGTGGCTTTTGTCCAGCTCCCTTTTAGAAAAAGCCCCCGTTCAAAGGGACTTGGGAGGGTGTTTCTCTTTCAGCAGATGCTAAAACAGTGTGTAGCAGTTCTCTGGAAGCCCATATCTACAATGGCGCCTATCTAACCCGGTGACATCATCAAAGAGCGTGCTGTTTGGGGATGGCGAGCAGCAGTGTAGGATTCAGGCCATTACAACGGCAGCAACATGTCTTTTAAGGCACCAATGAACAAAGCTGGGTGCCAGTCCTCCTAGTCTCACTGGAGTCTCGTTCGAATGTGCTGCTTCAATGAGAAAAACCGAAGGTTCAGTTTTAAGAATATGCTGTTATTCTACTAAGCTATGGCATAATTTACAAACAAACAAACAAACAAATAAATAGCTTAAAATATTTGACAGCTTTTATGTTTTTATAACCTTAACTTTTTTTTTTTTTCCATAATCTTTTAAAAATTAACTTTTGTTGTTGGACAATCTTTTCTAACTGAGCAAAAATGACCCCAGAGTACCAAAGTTTGACACCGTTTCTTCTCTTGCTGGTGTTTTATATGGGACTGAACATGAAGAAATAAGAGTCTGTTTTGTGAAAAATTTGTATCATTGAAATAATTGTGCCGCTTTCGATGCACCCGTGCTTTGCATAGTGTAGGTGTTTATGGGTGAAGAGTGTAATATGTGTGTCGTGCTAATGAGTGATTCCAGAAGGAGTTTCTTTTGCCTTTATAACAACAAAGTGTTTAATTTTATTTTTTCATTTTTGATGAGTGCCTGTCTCTCTGAGAATGAAGGTTCAATTCTCCATGCACAGTCTACTTATGCCTCCAAGTGGTCACATAATTCTGAACTTTCTACCTATCTCCTTACAGGTTAAATACTTAGAATTTATATGCATAAATATAGAGACAATATTGTCAGTGTCAAGAGTGTGTGAAAACATTTTTTGAAGTTTTAGACCTCAACATTTTTATGAGTTCTTTAATAAAAAGGTTATATTTTAATATATTTTATCTTGGATGATTTTCCCCAAACCTTAACACCACTCCTCACCCGGAAATACTTTGCGGCCATTTCTGTGATGAAGGCCTCCATTGCTTCATCCTAATATTTAGCTCCCTCAACAGTTTCCCCTCCAAATTCAACTCGCACTATACCACTTAAAATGTTTTAACATCATCTCAAGGTAGAAGAAATGTATTGTAAAATTCGAAGGAGTTAACTGCATATTTAGGTCACTGAATACACTGAATTAACAATAATGTGCTTTGAGTTTTGCAGGGAGTATAACAGTTTCAGACAGAGTGTTTGTCAGGCTACAGCCATGCTGTGAGCCGCCCAGCCTTCAGAGAGCCTCAGCCTCGGGGCTATAGACAGACCCCTGGGACCAGGCAGCACTCAAGGGCCTATTTGTTCAACAGAATGTGTTATTCTATCACAGCAAGCCTGTCACAGCAGCAATCATTCAAATACCCATTCATTTCTGGAATTTTGAAGCTGCAGGCCCCCAAGGACCTCATTTATTTGTTTGGTTTTGGAGGGACTATGGCGAGCTTTTATCTTTTATCCATATATATTTTATTTATTGTAATGCAAGAAGACATTTGTATTAGCTGGTAAGAAAAATTGTAACATCTAGACATTTGAAGTGGCTAAAAAAATGTGAACATTTTCTTTGTGTTTTGTTTCAGTTCGCTTGGCTTTCTTTCTTGTTGTTAAAAAAAAGAACTAAAATTCTAAAATATGATACTAACTCATAAAGTGGGAAATGCCAGCTGTTCTGCACCTTAAAATCCCCCTCGGTTCCAACACTTCAAAATGATTATTTCTTTAATTGTAAATGATACCTTGGTGCGAGTTGTCGACTTGAGCTTGTGAGGAGGGACAGCACAATGGACCTGTCAGGGTTGATGGATCTTCAACACAGCTGGGATATACTTCGGTCACAGAACCGAGGCCAACATGGCCAAAGCCTGCATGTAAAAAACACAGAAGCACGAAGCGGCCTGTCTGCGCCTCGCACAAACACACACGTCCTCCCCAATACAAACAGACAGAGCCAATCTATAGCAAATTCTGCTGAGGGAGACCAGGGAACTAAAATCCAGAACTGGGATTAGATGTGAGTGACATTGGGGAGAAGAGAAAAAGGATGTGAAGTTGTTCTGTCAGAGCGCCTGATTTTTTTTTTTTAGGCTTGAGTATAATCAATGAGGGAGCCCATTTTAGCTCGGCTGGTTGATGATAGCCAGTCATTACAGATTAGCCAGAGTGAGTAATGGAAGCCCCACAGAGCCATGTAATGCAATTCAATAACTGCACACAAGGGAGGCGAACTCATGTTTTTCAGAGTTACTCTATGTGCCAACCTGGACTCTGGCTTAAGCTTGAGTTTTAATTATTGACTATTACTTGTGAGATTATAAAATAATTATGTAATGTTTATTTTCATTCCGAAACTTTCTGCATTAATCCTATCAACTCCTTCACTGAGTATCTCAGCCTAAACTCTGGCTTTCTTTACTGTTGTACTGCTTGAAAAACAAAACTAGGCACCCTTCTGATGCCAATTAATTAGGAGGATATGAATATTTCAGTGCTCTATGATACACTGGCGGCTGCTGCAAGATTGAATTCACAAACAGCTCCTAATGGAATATTGATAACGTGGTGACGTTATGTTCTTATTTTCTCAGCTTTCAGAGAAGGTGTGCATGTGGGAAAGGGTTCATCCAGTGGTCACTCTCCGGTCTCAAGCAAGCACAGCTTGTAAACAGAAATGTCCTTTATTGTCTCACAATGAGCAAATTTATGTGCAATCTCATCAAAGTGACAAGAAATGATAACAACTACAAATAATTAATATATAAAACGCAAATAAACAATTAAAATACTGTACATTAAGGGCAACATTTAAATGTAAACTTGGTCTGGAAAAAAAAAAAGAAAATAGCATAAAATTGTTACAAGAAAACATACATTTTAACGTTAGAATAGTGCAGATTCAACAAAAGAAATTATATTTTGTAATTTATTTAAAGAAATTTTCAGTATTTTTATGAGCCTCAGAGTCACTTCCATCACTTATTGTTATTCTTTGGAGATACATTAAATTACATGCAGTTCTACTTTCAGCAGTATTGTTGTGTTTGAGTTTTACCATACAGTTTTGCATTGCCACATGGAGGAGAATGGCAACATCATTTTGAAACTGACATTTTAAATTAGAAAAACATTTACACTCAGAACTTAATTAAACTGAAAAAAGGTTCAAACTTGCATTAATAAGAATTACTATTTAAGATCAAAATGTTCCTCTTTCTCACATTTAATTTGTTAGAAGATATTTTCTTAAGACACAGAATGCAGATACATTCATCACTACCTGTTTCTTATCTCTTTTACAAACTTTTAGTTGTGAAACTTTTATTTCTTAAGTTTGATCTCTAAACTTGTCCAGTCTTGTTTTGTTCGCAGAGACTGGTACTTTCATGTACACAGTAGCAACAATCTTCTGTAGGTCCCTTGATGACATGCAAGTGTTTTTGAAAACTTCTTTTAGCTTTTTGTGGTCTCCTGTCAGCGTGAACATGCTACAATTTGTTTCCACAGTGTCAATCTTCCAACCTTACATTGAAGTTCACTCTCACTTGAGGAGTCAGGAACACAACAAACTTTCTTTAAACATATTGAGCAACAGTGTTTTAATGCTGTTTACGTTGAAAGAAAATTTATATTACTTAGAAAAGTATTTAAAGTGTTTTGACGCAGGTCCGATTCCAAGACACGCCATAGCAGAAATAATATGCAGGAATCATTTTTAACCGAAAGTGCTGTCATTAATGTTAACCATATAGTGAAGTTGAGTAAAACTATAAGAAAACCTTGTTTAAAATAAACATGTATTGTTCAAATTTAGAGATAATTTTAAATTTAATTCATTTTCCATGCAGAAATAAGCACTGAGGATTACAAAAAAGTTAGAAACCACTCACTTTGTGTTGTAATAAACATATTAGTGAAGCAATCATAGCTTTATTAAGTTTCTTTACACTTGGTGCTTCCCAGACATTAAAAATCCATGTATGACATGCATAAAATTCACAAAATTTGTTTTTTTATTATTGAAAAAATTTAAATGAGGTTGTTGAGACAGACCACAAGGGAAATTTTTAGAGCACTAATACATCATATGTGTGCCAACCAAACATTTAAATACTGTTGTTTTACATTTATTCATTTCATTATTTCTCCCTATCATGCCAACCTCATAATTATTTCAAAATGAACACCTGCTGCATTTCCTGTGAATGTATGTTTGCTCTGTCTCTTTAATCTTCGTCATAAAGTGAGTCGGCTTTGGCACCATGCTGATGTTCATTAAGGTTGAGAACGTCCGCTTTTGTACTGTCTACCGAGGGCTGTGCAGCAGCAGAACGATAAACTCACAATTTTAATATTAAAGAGATGCAGATTTTGAGTCCTTCCCTTGTTCTCTCTTGCGAGGATGATGCTGGCAGAACTTGTGTTATTCATGGACAGACTCATTTCCTGCAGCAGCGGCAGCACGGTTCAATAGTGAAGCTGTAAAACAGTTTCAACTGGCTATAAACACATTTGATGAAAACAAATTAGGAGCGAGAAATATAACTGACAGAAAACATAACAACCGGCAATGGAATCACATTAGAGAGGACGCTAGATGCCGCTGCGAATAAATGCACATTTAATAAATGGCTAAATACAACACATGAAACCCTGTGTTGCTAAAGCTCATTCATCATTTAAACGTTTGCCTCTTTCCCTATTAAATCTAATTTTAAAACATCTCTCCAATAAATGCAAGTCTAAACAACCTGACAGTTTGGCACGGCAGTAACCTGTTGAGATCTCCTGAAGTATTGCTCGGAGGCAGCTTAACACCTTTCAGATGAAATCCCTAATGGCAATAATCTTTTGACAACATGAGATGAAAGTCTCTCTGATTTGTTGCAGCGCTGCAGTCGCAATACTATTCTTGTTAATGAATTTTTAATATCCTTAATGACAGGAGAGGAACGATGTAATTAAAAGAGCAAGTTAAGAAAAACGCTGACTCTGACTCTTTATGGAGACCATTTTAATGTTAGTTTAATTGGAACTAACACATTATCTTAATGAACAGATTGCCTTGAAGGAGACCATTTTCCCTCCCCTATAGCGGCCTCAGAGTAGCCCATATGCATATAAAGAAATTTCTTTAATATCTATGACACAATGTAGATCAGAGTTTGAGGGAGAGATGCATGTAGACAAAAAAATTGCCCTCTGGTTTAGTACAGTGACTCTCAAAAGTATCCACTTGTTAAAGTTTGAGGTTTTGTGACAGAAAAAAATATTCTAAAGTTCAATATATCTTGTACAACTAAATTGTAAAATGAACAAATCAAGTGAACAAATACACAAGCCTGGTTGTGTAATGTGGATTAAATCAATGCATTGTTGAGGAAAACTTTGATGATGTTTTAATTGGGTTCTGTGTCTGCAAATACCATCACTTATATTGAATCTGAATAACCAGAAATAAACTTTGTCTTTCCTTGTAAGATTTTCTGACATTTGCTCATCTGAATCCTTTCTCTGAAGATGTTGTTTGCATCGAGATCATAAAGGATCGAGAAAATCTCATCAGACATGTTTTAGTCAAGAGAAACTCACAAAAAAGAAAAAGAAAATCCATAAAAACTCCAAGGCTGGAATGGAAGCATCAGAGTGCTTGTGTGGGAGCTGTAAGCAGGCCTGGCTGCACCACAGGTTTTTACAGCATGAAATGCATGCATAAAGCAAAACACAGGCAACAAGCAGACAAATTGACCACTTCACAACCTTGACATTGTCAGCACCCGGACACATACCAGTGCGCCGTGCGTGCATTTACACCTTGTGCAAAAAGGAAGAAGATGGTGAGAAGGTGGGATTGGAGTGAACGTTTTTTTACGCTGGGAAGCTTTGGGCAGTTGAGTTTAATTTGGGATTTACAAGTGACATTGTGCCCCCATGGCTGTCTTCTTTCTGGGCCTGGTTTATGGAGTGAGACAGTCGGGTCTTTTTCCTTGTGATTAGCGGGGCCTGCGACCAGCCATGCACAGAGTATTATAGCTCACAGCATTATGTATCAGAGTTTACAGACACCCCGACCCACCCCCACTCCATCTCCACAGACCCCTTCATCAACCAACAATCAAACCCCCCACCTTCGCTCACACCTCACGAAGGTCAAGCCTCTGAAACTAGTCAATAACTAATGAAGATATGTCTATTGTGCGTGATAGAGCAGAAAAACGGGAGAAACTTTAAAGCCACCGAAATCAGGCAGAGATATTAGCATACACTTGACAAGAAGGAAAAGAAGAAGAAAAAAAAGATTAACAATATTTAATGATTTGGAGTTTTCAAAGAAAGGAGGAAAGCGGAGTGCGAACTGTGAGCAGCCACATGACGACCCCGAGGCTTATCTCGCAGAGGCTGTTTGGCTTAAGCCTCGGCATTAATATACTGATAGCCTACGGAATAGCCAAGCATAAAATGAATGTAAAAGGATGAAGAAACAACAAGAAAGGGGAGAAAAAAAGAGGATAAAAGTGGTTAGGCCTCCAGCTTAACAGACCATAAATATAGAACTACCAGGGGTTTATTGATATGAACGTTATTTCTGAGACATGTTTTTGTCACTGCTTTATAATCAAAGCCAAAATAATACTTTTTTTTTTTTTGGAAAGTTTTCCAGGAGCTACAACTTTTAAAAGCATTCATGGATAAGATGGAACAAATTAACTGTACTCTGATTTGTAATTGAATTTGAACAAACAAAAAGACACTGTAAAACAGAAGGTGCTTCACAGAAGAAACCCTCGCCGCAGCCTTTCCAAAGGGCTGACGCTTTTATCCCTTTATTTTATTGATTAAAAAAGTCCCAGAGGCGCTAAAACGTACAGTCAGTGATTAATGTCCCTCTCAGAAAAAGAAATTATATAGAATAAATTAAACTACTGCAGCAGCAAATTGAAAAATAAGAATGTAAATGAGCTTTGAATACTTAATATCATAGAGAAAAATAGGCAACGAGGCCCCAAAATGATGAGGGATTAGTGGAGAAACATGACATTAGCTCCAAATGGCAAAGAGTGTATGTTCCTCTACTGTCAAAAATTTAACTGTCACCTCTGATTTTCTGGCAGGTAAATTAAGAATGGGTGGGAGTTTGTTGCATCTGAAAGCTCTAACCTTGTCTGCAAGGTGAAAAAATATAAATGCAGAGAGGTTCATGCCAGGAACTCTGGTCTTAAATGAGGTGATTTAAAAAAAAAAAAAAAAAAAAAGCATCTGTCTTCAAAAGAAATTACAGAAACTAAATAACACATTTGCTGCCTAGCTTCAGTGTGTAGAAGTGTGTGTGTTAGGTTGTTGTATTTGTAGTTTAGTAACAATCTGACAATAATGTATAGAGAATAGATACACACAAAGCTACATTTGGTCATTAAATTAATTTAAATGTCGGTGGTCGCCTCTTTATTCCAACCTTTTATTGCCGCATCTTCACAAAAACACAAACAGAAGCGCTCAGCTTCTTTCCTGCCTCCAGAATCATTTATCTAAGTGTGAACTGCATCATGCAAGGTTCCCTCAGTCGGAACCATTAATTATGCCTTCACAGTATCACTTACAGCAACACTGCGCAGATGTTTAAGCCCTCAGAGGCTTGGCTACTCTACCTTACTTAATCTGAAACAGCGCCGTACTGTCAGCCAGTTCAGTCAGGAGCCAGGACGTCTCTCCATCTTCCATCAGGGTCCAATCACAGCAAAAACACTCCAGGTCACATGACCAAGCTGCTTAGCATCCTTCATGAGCACTCGATTTTTTTTTTTTTTTTTGTTGTTATCCATACTGTGAGTGTGTTCCTTTCTCTTGCTGCCTTCAGCAGGCCGTCTCCTTCCAGAGGATATAGCGAGTTCTGTGCGTGAAGAGCTAAAGATGCTATAAAAGTTGCTGAGGTATAAAATCGAAAGTGCTCAAGCTGTCTAGAATTGGAATTGCTGCCTGGCAAAGCCCTGTTTAAAGTGGTAAAGGATCTCGGGCCAAGACCAGTTAATGTTGTAAATCTGAGAAAGTTTTGGCTTGTTTGTTTACATATTCTAGGCTTAACAGAGGACAAGTAAGAGCACACAGGGAGCTGTACACGGCACAGGCTTTTGTATGAGTCGTAAAACCTGCATGAAGTGTAAACTGGCAACTGAAGTCACCTTATTAATTCTCTGCAGTCTAAATGATGAACTTTTGCAGCAAATGTTAAAGCAGCACACAGTTGAAGTTAGAATTTTATTTTAAACAAGAGTACCACATAAATTAGAAAAAGGGTTCTCTAAGCAAGTTTTTTACATGCTTTTCATTAATTTCATTAAAGAATTAAGTTTATAATAATACCAGAGTTAACAGAAAAGAAGATCTAAACATAAAAAAACAGTTTCTTAATTTTAGAGTCATTTTGATTTGCTTATTACGTTGAGATGTTTCCCAATTCCATTAACACACTGAGCATTATAAAATGTAATGTGACAAAATTTGAATAATTCTGCAAGTCACTTTGACATTGCACCTTAAGTTGTCTAACTGTACCTTAACTTTAAAAATGAAAATGTTCCAAAGCCCAAAGTATCTCAGTGTGTATAATCCCCTCTGCTGGCTCTATGATATATATTGATGCAGCTCAATATAAAGCTCATAAAAATAACCTCCACTGAGGTGTTACCGAGTTCCTCTGAGCACACTGTGAACCAAAACACTTATCCCTATGAGAGATCAAGCTTATCTTATCAGTCCTTACGGTCGTAGCTGTACAGTAGAAGTACACTCAGCTGCTCATGCAGACCGTGCTTACAGGAGATCAAACGCAGGTCAGAAACTAGTCTTCGTAATCCACACAAGTTTGCCACTCTGTATATTTGAGCCTGAGTGAATGTGTGCCACGGTGAAAAGGGAGGAAATGAGTAAGAGAGGTTGCAGATTTTTGCAGTGTGTCAGCAACAGTCGCAGACAAAGCACAGGGAATGTACTACAGTATGAACAGTCTCAGATTAACTTTTTGTAGAGATCGGGAGAGTTGTTTTTATGACTTGGAAGCCCGACAATTCATTTTTTCAATATTAAAGTGCATCTTTTTCAGGTTGCAGGAAGAAGCAAAATACACAAAAAAAATTTCCAATGTGGTGCAAAGCAAAAGGTTACTCTTTTTTTTTTTTCAATAAAATTTTATTCACGTTTCCTGGCCCAATTTAAGCATGATGATGCATCGAACCTGACCTCTGTGAGACGGACCCACACAGACACATGCTCACAAAAGAGGGTGGGGGGGCGAAATGAGGGATGGAGGAAGGTGACAGGTAAACAAATTCAGTGTCATATTCTCCTGCTGTCTTCACTGTGCCACTTGGCATTTTAATGGAAGGGAATCTGATGTAACATATAGTGGTAACTACAGCAGCAGTCTCGTACCAGAGGGGGGAAACTTAAGTCTTCAGACCTATGCATTAAACATATTGTAGAATAGAGTGTAACATTTATCACTGTCATTCCTAGAGAGTTTGTGTAAATTTAAATGCGCTCAAGCGTGCTGATTCCCCCCCTTCCACAATGTACGAGTACAATGCCACCCCAAAGCCCATTTTCCTGAAATCCTTCTCATTGTTCTGCACGACCATACCACAAAACAGCTATTCATCTTTGGGGAATATGCTGTACAGAAATGTCTTTGTATGCAAGGCCCTTTTCTGTTTCTCTGTTCCATGTTTTATAATACAAAAATTTGTCCACCTAGGTTTCATGGTTTAATAATAAAAAAAAACTTAAATAAACAGAATATGTCCAAGAAGATTGCATATTTATTTTGCTGTAAAGCACATTTGTCAGAGAGTTTCAACAAGACAGGCAGAAGTGTTTATCTTACAATGGGCTTCTGAATGAGGGAATGTTTTTTTAGTGCTATTTGTGTTTCTATTATATATATATATATATATGCAATTTTTTTTACACAAAAATGCAATTTTACACAAAAGGAAGTAGTACACCAGAGGACTATTAAATACAACTTTGCAAATTGATTATGACAGAGAAACGTGTTTTTTCTCATGATTGTGAGCTGTGGAAAAATGAATCAATGATGTCTGTAATATAATGTAACAATAGTGCTTTGCCATACAAAATGGCAAACCAAACATTAAAATAAATTGCCTAACCTTTGCAATTTGCAGTCCCAGAAAGAGGAAAAATGACAGATCATGGCTTATTATTCACTTAAAGATCCTATACATAATAATGATGTCATCAATAAAGAAACAGTCTCATCGCTCATGCAGTTTTCAGAAGAAAAAAATTAAGCAAATCCCTTTTTTTTTTTTCTAAATCATCAGTTCAAGTCCAGGCCTTTATTATTCAGGCAGAAAAGAAAGAACAAGTCTTTAAAAGACTGTAAGTAAGACAGAAAGAGGGCAGCAGCGAGAGAATAAAAGAGGCTGAGAGGGGATGAAGGAAAGAAAGAAAAATGTCCCACATTATTTTTCTGTTACAAAAGGCAGTCATGAGTCCATTTGTCCCCTAATGTGGGTAGAAGTTGACTGAAGAGGCATTTCAGTGTGGTTTTGGGCAATCAGCAAACCAACTATATTTCATCTGACAAATAACAGAATTACAGCTGTTGGGTTGACAGTCAGTGCTGGTCTTTCATTACTGACTGGAATTTGATGAGAATTCGTCTTGACTGAAACTGTAGTAAAAGCTATTATAACATGAACGTGAACACAAAAATCTTTTTAGCTCTTGGTAAATACATTTGCCCCAAGATTGAGGATGTGGAATCCTCTTTTATTGTCCTGCCATAGATTGAAGTTAGATTCATTTGGATTACTCAGAAAAAGACCCATTAAGAGGCTAAGCAAAGGTTCCATTGCTTTTTGGTTAATGAGCTAAATCGATAAAATAAAAATCTGTAGATGAAAATACTATCTATACCAATCCACACTTATAGTAACATGTAAAAGCAATAATGCTTTGAAACTCAGCTGCTTGTTTTTGGTTACAGGTAAAATCCAACAGCAGTAAAGAGCAGCCTGCAGTATATGGAAAGCCAGAAGAGTCACAATTTGTTTGCTTTGAATTTCCCAATGGCTTTTCATAAACAGGTGGATTTAACAAGGTCCACCAGACACTGAATAATGGCACCAAAGGAGAGCTATGTAAAGGATGTTGCTACAGTGGTGATTGGTCAACACTGTATTTATTTTGTAATTTATAACCACAGTAAGGTTTAGAGTTCTGTAATGTTTTTCATTTTGAATAACTAGAATGAAAAATCCTCATAATTTATGTTTACTATTTCCATACAAGTAGAGCAATGTTTGAGTTGTGAACTTTATAGAATGATTTACAATTGACACCATTAATACACATTGGCTGTGTCATATTGAAGCACCAAATACTGCCCTTCAGCTGTGGCAGGTAGACTCTATACATCACAGGTGTCAAACTCCAGTCCTGGAGGGCCACTGCCCTGCAACTTTTAGATGTGTCTCTGCTGCACCGCACTTGAGTAGAATAATTAGGTCATTAGCAAAGCTCTGGAGAACTTATCTACACATGTAGGAGGTAATTAAACCATTTCATTCCAGTGTTTTGTACCTGTGGCACATCTAAAAACTGGCCATTGAGGGCTGGAGTTTGATACTCCTGCTACATGAACTAAACAAATTAAAATAAGTCATTGGCCCCATCTTCTTGGAGAGTTGGCCAGTGGCTTATCAGACTGAAATATTGATGTGTTGCTCATTACAGTCATGGAAAGAGAAATAAACCCAACTCATTTTTTGAGTTTCATGTATAAATGATCTGGCAATTATTAGGTTCTAATTTCCTTTAAATGTAACCTCAAAAGTAGAAAACTTACTGATTTCTTCTAATTTTTGTTAAACTTAGGTGAAGCCATCTTTTCACTTAACGCTGTCTAACTTTTTATCACCACTGTTTTGAACCTTCCTTTCATTTTATTAAGACATATTGAATATCTTGAATACTCTACCAGGACAATGTAGAGATCCCCCCACTCTTTAGTGACACTGGGCTGATTGATGCCTTCCGTTCCCACTGATCACACATTACAGAGCACGTTGAGGCATATTGTGCATTTCAGCAAGGGTCATTTTCAGGGAGCCGTTTACTCTGCCTCTGCAGAAAATCTTAAATAAATTTAATTGTCTGCATCCACCATCAGAAATGACTTTATGCATTTTGCTTCATAATTAAGAGCTTTCACATCCATAAACTTAAATCACTGCGCACAGCTGTTGAGGTGTAATTAAAGCATTAAATATGTGAACGATCAACTCCTGCTAAACAAGATGACACCCCCGATACAGAACTTAGAGGTGAATCAGAAAGCTGGCTAGGCTTTTTCTGAAACCAAGAGCCAAGATCTGGGAGTTTTTTTGTTTTTTTTATGTCCTATTTTTATCAGATTCAGATGCCATCCCCATACATCAAACCAGCTCTCCTCGGCGATAGTAGCTGAACTGATGCTAACACCATTAACTGATGATTTAATGACATTGTGGATAAGGACAGACATCCTCTTTCTATCACTTTTTTTTCGATCACTGCCTGCTGGCTGAAGATGCAGTGAATCTGTATGTTTTTGAGGATGAGGGCAGTCACAGTCGTATCTCATCCACCTCCATTACGCCAAGGTCACTCCATTGCATTTCTTAATGTGATCAAGGAAAGTGTCACTTTTGCACTTCTCTGCCAGTAAATAAGAACTGACTCTAATTTGAATGTAGTGTACCAGAGGCCCTTTATGGGTTGTTAATTTAGTGTTTAAATACATTTAACAGTTGAGAGAGAGTACTGATGAGGCTCGCTCTCCAGATGAAAGCTGTTTTTCTCTCCACATTATTATTATTCTGATGTAACAAATGAACACAAGACCTTACTTAGAATCAGGAAACACCTCACAGGCAGTAAATCTACAACTTATATATATATATACATATATATATGTAATTTATGAGATGAAAATAATAATAAATAATAACATCAAATAGAGAATATAATGCTGGGGCAATGCGTGGAGATTTGTGTGTGTGTATTAGTCTGGTGTAATTATTTTTGCTCATAAAAAAAAAAAAAAAAGATTATTTTTCTAGAAATTTTTCTTTAATTTCTATTTCCAACCTATAAAATAACAAAAAAAATGCAGGCTCCACCACCCAAGAAAAATGAAACAAGTAAAGATATTTAATATCCACTGATAGTGTTCACGTTTCATTTTGAGTCATTTTCAGCTGCTAAAACAAGCTGACATGGGGTGTTCATTTGCTAAATGTTTTCCTTTTGTCACTCTAAGGACCTATTCGCTTTTCAACAAACTTGGCCTGATATGCTATCTTTTTGGTACATGCAAGGGAAATATTGCATGTAACAATATGTCCATGTAACTTTACTGCAAGAACAAAAAATGTCATTTTGATGGCAAAATTTCTTAAGAATTTGATTACTGAACCAAAAGCGACCAAATGATAAAACTCTCAGCAGCTCACTACATAGATTAGCCATGGAAGCCATTAGGGCCCAGTCACAACACAGATTTCTCCTGACATCTAATGCCAGTTATGAAATCGAAGGATAAGTTAATGTGTCACAGTGACATTGATTTTTCATTTACCTCTCACCGGCTCCACTCTCACAGCTGGCTGGGACCCTTTTCCAACAAGTTTCTGAAGAGATTGCTGGTTCTATGCTGACATAGAGCAACGTGAAATAACAAGAGACTCAAGGTGAGTGTTGATGAAAGTTGCTAGACCTGACTACATGTAACACCATGCAGTTGTTGTCTTCAGAGGAGCTCAGACATTATTTGTTTTCTCTGTACAAGAATGAATGGAAAAATAATATTGTATTGAAGAACATTTATTTTACATTTTTAATATAAATGTTATTTTTTTGTAATTTTAATTAAATTAAACTAATACTAGTATAAAATTATTTTTTACTAAATTTAAGTGTACTGAACAACATGAGATCAGCTGCAGCAGAAACAGAATGAGTGGCTCAAAAATTCTCTGCTTGGTTCCTATGAGAGGAAAAACACGCTCACGTAACAACAACACGGTGCTCAATGAGCTATGTCCTCAGTTCCATATGAGATTGGTTAATACAAAAGCTTGGTGGTGAAAAACATTGTCCTGCTCCCGGTGACAAAGACAAAGTGCCCGCGTTTGGCGCATATGCGAGTCAAAGGGACAGGTGATGACGGGGAGGGAGACCAGGGAGGGAATTTGAATTTCACATCTAGGAGGAGGCAGCTTGTCATTAAAAAGCCTTAATTTCAGTGTCAGGTAGACTTACAGGTGATCCATCATCCTGTCAGAAGAATTTTATTTTGTTTTAAAGGACTTCAAAGACAGCTTCCAAGACTCTTTACTGCAATTTCGATTAGCTTTAGGGGCAATTAACAGAAGAGCCTACTTCTATTTGTGTGGTCAAGAGACACCTATTCATCCAGGCAGATGGGAGGGAAAATAATATAACATTTAATTGCAAACTGAACAAATAGCATGACTCTTTTTTTTTTACCAGCTTTATTAATAGGAAATGGTGGTGCTTTTCTTTTGTACCACCAAGAAACTTCACAATGGCACTTGTAGATGCCTTTTATTGGCACATTTTTGCATAATAAAAGCCTGTCAGCTCCAATCTCCCCAAAAGGACACACTCAGAAAATAAAATGGATCAGAGGGGACCTGAGAGTAGGACACACGTTAACCCAGATAAGCTCTGACAAAACACCATTACCTTCTCCTGTTCACACGGTCACATACAGGACAGCTAATAGTCTCCTGTCCCTTGGAGGAATCCATCCAAATCAAAAGCAGAAGCACACACTACAAAATCTATAGATTTGTAGCCTGTTTGTGGTGGGAAAATAATTAACAGGAAGCACTTTTGTGCAACTAAAAGTTTTTTATTCCATTAAATTTGCATGAAATGAGGTTCTATTCTTTTAGTTGCCCCATCTGTAAATCCTGATCAATGAAGACGCACACAAAAAAAGCTGGTCTACAATTAAAACCAGGGTTTGATTGCTCTAACGCTAATTTAGAGCCCGTATTAATTATTAACAATTGCATAATTGTGAACATTTTAAATATATGTAAAAAGCAGTAAAAGGTAACATTTTTAAACAAATTGTTTGAATTTGTGCTGTCTGTTCAAAATGCACGGATGCTCCATGGAATAACTTTCTTGTTTTGAACACAACTTCAATAAAAGAAAACAAATAAAAGTTGCTGTGAAAATATTACAGTTGATATTTTTTTATAATTCACTGAGCGGCGTGTAAAAAGATTTTTTTTATTTTTTATTTCGAGTCCCTTGGGCTAAAATGTTTTCTATAATCCAACACTGAATGCCATGTCAGGCTCTCTGCACCCTTTAGATGCTGAAGGATGACAAGCCTCAGATGGATGTGACAGCAGCAGTTCAGTCACTGCATGCTGCTGCTCGTGTTGTAACTCGGATATATAACCGCTGGCGTCTTTACATCACACTGACTAAATGGACAAAAATGCCAGGGCAGCAAAAAAATGCCGAACAAAACGCGAGGCTTCATTAGCAGAACCTTCCCAGCATGCTTTGCAATGACAAATGATTGACTTGGAACAATATCTAAGGCGATCAGGATAAAGTACCAGCCATTTCAAGGCTCAGCAAAATTCAAATTCTAATTAGACCTTCCACCACATTCCAAATAAAAATGGGTCCCTGGGTGGTTCACCCAATCAGGTGTCTCTCGCAGACCACTGAAACAAAACGAATAAAGAAAATGATTAAAGTGATAACAAAGGCATAAAATTCAAATTATAGCAGCATCACATCTGGGATCTTTGTGTCACCGCACTACCGTTTCTGCTCTCCGTCATTTTCTTTGACTTTCTCCAATCCATTTACACAAATCACCCACATGCAGACGCACAAATACATGTGCAGCATGCCATGCTTTCTGCACCAGGGCGATAAAAGAACAGAAGAAAAGCAAGGGAGCCATAGAAGGAGCTAGAAAGAGGCAGGGAAATTAAAAGGTGGAGAGAAAGATCGCAAGGAGGCTCTCAGCTTTGAGGTTATTAATGACTCCTCAAAAAAGTGCGCCTTTTCCAATCTCTCCGAGAAGCGCTTGAAGGAGCCCACAGATGAAGCTGACCTTCACAATGTTCTTTGGTCTTTAGTTAAGAAATTCACTCACCATTATGGCATCATTAGGGAAACAAGGATAAAATTACTCCATGGTTAATGACCTATAAGATCCTCACCAAAATTTGTTTCAGATCTAATAAAACTGAGCTTAACACACTCGAATGAATTATGAGGACTGCTACATGGAGGCATTAAAATGTGGGGAAATAGATTTTCTGAAGATAGGAGGACTGGACGTTTCAAATCAGATAGTAGAATGGAATTTTCTGGGCAATAAATTCTACCATGTCTCAATTTCATTTTTTTTTTATTTTTTTATTTTTTTTTTACCTCACAGAATTTTTCCAGCTATGATGGAATCTCTGAGTGGGATGGCCTCTAAAAATTCATTGCCAATTGCCATCGCTTCCTCTATCCCCCTTAAGGTAGATAGATTGATGGATGAATGGCTAAATGGGCAAATAAGTGGAGAAAAGCATAACTGAACGAAAACTCAAATGTATGATAGAAATAAATGATTAGATACACATATAGATACTTTAAAAAAGTGAAAAAGGCATGGCAAATAAGAAACGGTAAGACATAAAAACTTTCTAAAACATGTACAGTCCTTCGTGCTTCTGTTTTTAATGGTTGCCTTTAAATTGAACACATGCCAAGCATCATTAGGATGACGAACATGGAATTGAAAGAACAGATAAAACTTATTAAAGGGCGGATGTCATAATTACTATTCTATTGAACTGTGTTCAAGTTTGTAGCTTGAGTTATACATTAATTTTTATCATAGAAAGTGAGAAATTAGTGGGAAAAAAAAAAGAAAACAAAAACGCCAAGTGCAACCCATGGAAAGTTCCAAAAGAGTGGTGATGCTACATCTGGAATGTCAAATTCAACATCCAAAGCACAGCAAAATGGCCACCAAACACAAAAGCAATGTTTAGGTCAAATGTTTTCTTATAACGTAAATATTTATATGGTGAGTTACCAAGGGAGAACTGTTGTCTCAGTCTCAGAGCAGTAGTTTGGAGACCTATGGAACCAGCACCCTTCCTACAAATTTAAAACCACTCATGAACCCAATTTGTCTGTTGTTGACCACAGTGATAACTGACCACTGGTGACAAAACTTGTACTTCAAAACACTGAAAGTCTGACAGCATTCAGACAGATGTTGTAATTCCTGCTCCATTTATGACCAGCATCATTATTATTCCATTGTATTCTGTTCTATTGTAGCAATATTATAAGTAGTCATCAGAGATGCCTGCTTTATACTAGCCACCTGTTCAGTGAATGTGAAAGTCTGACTTTACTCTACATAATTAGTACAAGTTTCACTTGTGAGGGTTTAAGCTAAGTAATATAACTGCCAAATATTATTACAAGTTGCCCTTTATGAAACTGAAACATGTAGAATGCAAACATTTACTTCAAGCTACTAATACATTTGTGATGGATTAAAATTAAATTAACATCCTACAATAATTAGATCTGAGCTGTAGAGACAGAAACATTCATTATGCTCATTCAAGGAGAAAAAAAAATACATCCAGTTGAAACTATTTATTTAGCTTAAGCATAGAAGAAAATTGTTTGGAGAGTAAAAAAAACAACAACGTAAGCTAAATTATTATCTTAGCTGATAAATATGTTGCTCATCACCTGTGCAGGTGTCTTGTGATCAATGTTGTTTCTCTTTTTCCTCAGCTTTGGGTTGTTCCTTCCCCCAAATTCAGAATTACAATTGTTTCGTCATCGTCAAACCCTTGATTTTATGGTGCTCAACGTTTTCCTGAATGATCTTTATAGCAACAATAATCTCTCTCTTTTCTGTGTTGCCAATCAACAACCATCAATCCATTTCAACAATAAAAAATATTCACCATCTATTTTGTCAAGAAATCAGTATACTTCTGTATTAAAGCCAAAGACGATGACAGGCATCAAGATGGTGCAATTACTGTATATACATGAGTTGAAGAACTCTTATAGATTTGGGATTTTAACTAGAAAGGCTTTTTTTGTTTCAGAAAATGCATTTAGGATACTAATTTGTTTTGAAAAACGTATCGTGATTTATTTCTGTTTCAGGATTTTTAGATTTACTGACTTAAAACAATTATGATAGCGCTTACATGAACCAATGCACATAAAGCTCCACGTTTAGCATTGTAAATACCTTCTTTTTTACTTTTCTTTTGTTGTTTTCTGTTTTAACCCTTCTTGAAACTAGTTTGTGTGTTTTGGTTGCAGCCCCAGAGAAAGGGTTTGTGAGCTAATGGCATTTGCTCTCTTTAAACTTTAATCTTTCCTATTAATTCCCTGCAACTGGAGAATGTGCGAGAGTTAATGTTCCATGAACGTGTTTCTCACTCTGCAATCTCTTCAAGCTAATTACCTTCAGGTGCTAAATGGAGGGAAATTGCAATCCATTTGGAAGGGAGAATTTTTACCTCCCCTTTGCCTATGAAACACTGTGGGTGCAGTTAAAAAGAAAGAAAATCAAACATAAGAAGCCAAGCTAGAGAGTATGTTTAATCAGAAATGGACACTCAGGCAGGGCCCTGATTGGTTCTTACTTTACCAAGGTAGCTTTGGGAGAGTAAATTGCTTCCTGTGGCTTCCCGCCTCACTGCTTATTTTGCAGGTCAGTTGGAGGTCAGCAGGTGCAGCAGTGGACAAAACACTGAGCAGATGTTTGATTGACAAAGATCACACAGATTGGCAATCAAAGTATTCTGATGAGAAAGGGAAATGCTCACTGAATGGCCATTTCATCAAGGAGATACAGAAGAAGTCAAACTGCAAATTAAAAGTGGAGAGTAAGACAGTGTAGCACAAACCCAGCCGCTTGTAAAGAGAAAACATTAAATATCGGGCTGACACAGTATTTGTCATTGACGGAAACAAATGGATACTAATGGCTCCCAAGTCAATCACTAATCGGTAAGGCAAGATGAACGGGCTTGTTGCAGGCAAATAGCCTTGATAAGTTTTAAAGGTTCGCCTGTGGTGAAGGGTTGAGTGAGGAGGAAGCAGGGAGAGATGGGGCTGAGGGCTGAGCGAGCAGCGGGGGTCTTTTACCCTCCTCAGAGGAGACCAGAGCGTGGAGGGTCACTTTGTCCTCCCTTTGATCTCAGTCTTCAGATGGCCCAGCAGGAAATCAAAGATGAAAGGAGGTTCAGACTACTGTCTAATAAACACACAGACAAAATACCCTCATTTGCTGACACAAATCCACTCGGGATATGTAGAATCTAGGGATAATTCATGCATAGATCTGGATTACCAAAAATCTTTGTCCACAGCGCCCATTGTCACGGCACAAAATCTTAATATAACTATTTGTTTTTAATCCACTAAAAAAATTTTTTTTTCTTCATTTCCGTTTTTTGTGATGTACTATAAACAGTTCCTACAGTATTTAGGCATGACAGCAAAGTTTAATATATTGCTAAAATATATGTTTTATGAGTGAACCAAGTGCTAATGTTATTTTTGCAAAGCAAATTAAATATTCTAGTGATTCAGTCAAAAGGGAGTTGGTTTCTCATGTCTTTCAGTTAAAATATTTGACAATATTTCATGAGTTTGACAATAAATAAATTAGTTGCGAGGAGCAAAACAAACAATCCAGATCTCCTACTAACACTACTCCCCGCCATTAATCTCCGTGGCTTATAGCAAGAAAAAGACACCAGGCTGGGAGTCTGAAGAAACATCAAAAGAAAAGCCTCCCATATAACTGCAGCTCTGTTTTTCTAGCACTGAATGAAAAACACTTCTACACTGTTAACTAACACCACGGATAGCTTCTTCTATTGCTCTCTGTGAGGACTTTTGCTTGAGCATTAAATTCAGATTGCTAGAAGGCATAAGTAAACCCAGAATGACCGCTGATGTCTTCTTGTGTTTTTATTTCTTTATGAATCACAGTTAGGCTACTGTTCTGGTTTTTTCTCCCTCTCTTTTCAAAATGCCAAAGCTATTTGGATAAATCATTAGAGGTGTTATGGTCATACAGCGGCTCAATAGAGTAGCATCCCCATGTAAAACTTAAAGGTTATTTTCTCCATGAACACTTTGAGGGTCCACTGATCCTTTTTAAGTGTCTGTTGGAAAATGCATTGACATTTTATATGATTTGAAAAACCCCTCTTCAATAAACTCTCTTCAGGTTTCAGGTTGTTGTGTCCACAGTAGATAACCCTTCAATTTAGCTTGGTATAGCACTTTATTCTGTGAAAAACTAAGTGGTCTTTTTGCTATTTAAGTTTCTCTCTTGTGAAATTTAGTCTTAACGCAAGAGGCAAAATACTATCTAAAGGTGTTTCCTTCACTGGACGTATCTTCTGCTTGTCATGGTTAAAGGCAGCCATTTCTTCTATAACTTTAGAAACTCTTTTGCAAATGTGCAAGGCAAGAGAATATTGTAGAATTTTTAATAGGTGACGACATGTCAAACATTTACATTGCACATTTTCCGAAATCATTTGTTTATATCCACATGCTTCCAGAAATTGCATTTCTCTTATATCTCCAGCAACATTTCATGGAAAGGTGTTCTCTAATGAAACAAACTTAAACTTTTCAACCACAGTTTTATTGAGATAGGTTTTGCAATAAAACAACAAGGAGAATGCAGCATCTAAAGTGAAACATGGTTGTGACAGCATCATAGTTTGGGGTTCTCTTCATCAGTTAAAACAGATTTTTTTTTTTAGGGGTTTTAGATTTTCAGTTTTCACCCAAAACCTTTGAAGTAGAAGAGGGATTACATTAATTTACATTGTAGGATCTTCAAGCATATTTCAAAATCAAAACAATGAACTCATGAGAGGAAAATCAATGGTTTGGCGTATTGTTGAGGCAGAGTTCGCAACTAATTTTAATTTAAAATCTGCTGGGTCTCTTGGTATTTCTTTAAAAATGCAGCTTCAAACTATCAAATAAGGTCTAATTCTTGAGTGGAAAGACCAAAAATATAATAGTGCGCACACATTTTTTATAAAAGCTTCACAAGTAATAAAAACATACCATATTTGCACATAAACATTATAACTTAAAAAGTAATATCATAGAACTGGTTTTGTAAATTCTTTTTTGTTTTAAAACAATAATGTAGTTGCCTTCCTTCAAACAATAAGGATATATAAATAAACAGATTTTAAAAAATTATTTTTCCAAGAGTCCGACAACGCAGATCAATTTAACAGAGGAAATAAACAAATTAGGGATTCATCAATAGATTTTGTTGTTTGCTTGTTTTTAATCCATCTTATGGGCATCAATCTGAAAAGCTACGTTCGTTTAATGCAGATGTTGTGTTTTGCCTTGGGTTGAGAAGGTCAGTAAAGCCAGGGTTGACATCATTTGGATAGGGAAATTTGCCATTTCACGCACCAGCATACTAGCAATCTGTAAGACTTTCTGTGACAGGATTAAAAATTTAAGATTACCAGCAAAACGGCTTCAAAGCCAAAAAGCGTCATCCCGGCCTTATCTTCATGTCGTTGCTGTTTAAAGTTCAGTTTTAAGTGGCCACATTCTTTTCTGATATATAAAATTTTATCTGAGTGCAGAATGAGAAGCATCAATCTCTTACTCTTACTTCTCCATGTTGTGGTATACATAATGTACATCAGCATGCTCGTATCTCAGCGCAAAGCAGTTACATTTAATAAACCATAATTCAGGAGGCTGGCAGCTCTGAAGGGAGCTGCAATAAGGAGTTGGCTGGAGGTCTATGTGGGGTAGTAGCTGGCCAGGCTTCCCTGTCCAGTCAGCCTGAGTTGGTTCACAGAGATAACGTAGGTAATGGTGTTTCTGGAAGAGTGAGGCCAGATGAAACACACCACACGGGCAGATACCACAGGCACGCTGGCCCCTTCTGTTGGAAAATTTCATTTTTTCCGGCAGGAAGCCATGAATGCAGAGGCTGAATCCAAATCCGGTTTTCCGCACTTTATCAGCGTGTGGCCCACCAAGTGGTGAGATGGTGGGGGAGGCTGAGGGCTGCAGGAGGGGAGCAGTGGAGAAGGGGTGACCCACTCAGCCGAAACCCTCCACTTTAATCCAATTTACAGCCTCCCCCAGCAAAAGATAATTACAACCCTTAAATCAGCTAGGAGAGGGCTAGAAGAAAAGGCCTCACTCACCAAAACTGTGCCTCTGGCCCCTGAAGTCTCCACCTAGAGAAGGAGGAGAGGGAGGGCTCTGTTAGCAGAGCTCAAGCAAAGGCATTGTGACAAACTAAGAGTGTGTGTAGCTAATGAGGCAAAGTGATTTTTTTCCAGCAAATGGATGCCTGCTGGGCACTGAGAGAATGCACCCCGGGATTTATTTTTCTGGTTGATGTTCACCACGGACGTAGAGGAGGTATATTTTAGGTTGGTGTTTCAATAACTGTGTGTATCAAGTTAGTTCGATAGTGCACATATGCAAAGCTTCATAAACCCTCTACTTGTGCTATGAGATGACAAATGATTTAATTTGTTGTAAAGGTATATATATGTAAGTCTGTCTTACGGTGTTTAAAATTGTTGTCTTATGTGATTTTGTTAACGTTTACTTAATGCTGTTTTTCCCCCCAAAATTATTTCAATTGTAAAGGCTGGGCAATGAAAGATTTAGTATAAACATGTCACAATCTTTTGTCTGCAAACTTTATTTTGTGACAAAAGTCTTTGAAGCCAGAGCGAAGGAATGGGGTTAACTAATGAAAAAGAATGTGAGGAAATGATAATGGAGGGGCTCGCAGGGGAGCGGAAACGCTGGCCACTCCTAATTAACCGAAGGAGAGACACTCCCAAAGTCTCCCATTCACAACCTCACAATGGAGATCACCACAGAGCAGAACCTGGAATGAAATATGGGAGGAGTGACTGCAGAAACAGGGCAAAAAAAAAAAAAAAAATCTCATTTACTGTGAAACTCTATTTTTGTGTTTCTGTTTCATAGCATTAGCAACAGGCCTTCTGTCCTATAGTTCACTTCTCATTCAGTCAGGTTGTGCTCTGAGATTCCCACTGTTCAGTTTTGTAAATACGAGGCCTGGCAGCTTATATGAAAGGAATAAGGAGAGAACCTTTCCACAGATCATCGAATGTAGATCTCTCCTGCTCCATTCCCTCCTTACATCCATCATTGTCCTCTTCCTTTCTTTCAGTTGCGCCATCCGAGGCCACAGTCGAGAACGATGTTAGTAGCATCGGGGGGGCTTATTTTGCTATAAGTCCAGTCAAGTCAAGAGGGGGAGGGTTTTTGGAGGGGGCAATGAGAGAAGTGTGGGCCCACCTGCCACTGATTATCCTCTCAGATAGAGGGTTTAGTCTTGACCCCTGAACTTCAGAGCTGCCCCACACCACTAATCTGTTAATTAACCGAGAAATACCCTGGAAAAACTTTAAACAGCCATTGTATGTGTGTGTGTTTAAGTAAGTGTGTAAAACAACGACACAACAACAGGGAGAAGGAGAGAGCGGTATAGCAGTTCACAGTGTGACATAATTGTGATCCTGTATATAGCTGGCACATTCCCTCACTGCAGCACTTCAGGATAAATAGGACACTACAACTTCTGTTTCTGCTTTGATTTCCATGTTTTTCGCACTCTGAGCACATATGATTCCAACATCTCTGACAACACTTAAATGTTCAATATAAAGATCATATTTCCCAACTTTCTGCCACTCCTAAGATCTGGGTAATTGTTGTGAAATGCCAGAAGTGTAAGGCAAGAAATCTGTAGTTTTTGAGAACTCCAGGCCCACATACAATCAGAATGATAAATTGTTGTTTCGACTCTGATCAAAAGTTATCACAATCATGGGTAATGTTGTTTTTTTAGGATGGTTTCGACAGTACAAGAAAAACAGAAAAGCTAACTGCATTTATTAATTAATTTATTTATTTTTTGATTGAAGGACTAAGTGACAGATATTTTATGGTATCCAGTTCAGTCCAGATTCAATTCAAAACAATATATTTCAATAGAAAAGGGCTGACATTGAAGTTACCTTGATGTTTTCGATGTAAAAGCCCACATATTTCAAATTTGTTACTCAAAAGGTAGTAATTCTATTAATAGGTTCATTTATACTTATGCTTATTTACATTAGATGTATAGAAACTTCAGCACTATTTTGGTAGCTGCCTGGATCAAGTGCTATCCCCTGTAGGAAGATTTAGAGGCACACAGTCCCGTTACATTCAAATTATTTTCCTATCCAGTTAAATTCAGAGTATGAGTTCACTCCAAATTGATAAAAAGTTGGATAACTCAGTCATTTGCATTGAGTCATTGACTATGCAGGAATTCCTCATCCTGCTAAAGCATTTATTGACCCTGGAAAGAAATAACTTTCCTTCAGCAGGAGCTACACCAGCAGAAACAGAGCCTGAAAACAGGAGCCAAGATTTTGTATGAAAAAGAAAAACAAAGATAACATGAAAATTATGGCAACAATAACTCCATTGAGGAAAGAGAGAGATATGAGTACTTTCTGTGCAGAAAAAAGAGTACTTTCTGTGCATAAGAGTCACTTATAGCTTTGATTAATTGAGGAGAGCTTCACGTTTATTTTCCAGTTCAAATTTAAGGTCAGGACTGAAACCATTGACATCTAACTGGGATTAATGGAGCTTGCCATTAGGTGTCTGCTGAGATTTTGACAATGCTGAATTCCAAGGGCCAGTTTATGCAAATAAATATTTATGCTTTCTAAGTACCTTTCATCATGTTGTTTGGTTTAAAGGCAATTTGTTTTGCAGCATTTTTCTCTTATATCCATGTCTAGTAAACAGAAGATTGGCTCTTTAGATTAGTTGAGATCTTTTGGGTTGAGTACTTAACTGTCCATGGGACAATAAACAACATAACAAACTCCCTATAAAGTGCAGGATTTTAAAACCTGCACATATAATATTTTATTTGAGACATCAGAGCAAACAGTGACATTGTCACTGCGCTTGTTTTTTGACCTGTTCTGAAAACGCTGTCCTTAAATATTAATGATATACAACCTTCTCCCGTAATTATCTAATAATAACCTTTTTTTATATAAAATATCTCTTTCTTGGTTGATAGGACACACCTGGTGGCCCTGCTGTAAACAAACCAAAATCTCCATGGTTGCTGGAAGGTAGCTGATAAGTGGGGCAACAAAGTCAATTAGTCCTGTGTTTATTAGTATGTGACAGGTGCTGGGTCATGCAGATTAACTCACAACCCTTGGAGGGATGGGACAACGATAATGGTGAAACATGTCCGTCCGACCAGAAAGTAAAGGTAGCAAAAGAAACATAGCAAAGTCTGCTCAATTAATTATGGGGATTAATGAAGTTCTGCTTGATTAAACGTTGATGGCATTAAAAAGGAAAAAAAAAAAAAAGAAGAACGCCTATTTTTTCTCCTAGTGACATAATGGACACTTTTACATAAATAATGGAATCCTTCATGGTCATGGAGACCAACAAATTATATGGTGAAAACAACCCCTCCTCCTGAACACTCCATCGATTAATTAAGGCTATTCCCCTTGATTATCCAATAACAGGTTTTGTAAATGTTTGACCTCTAACCTTCAGCCTTCCCTGACTGAAGGGTTATTGACTGGAGGAAGAGGTCTGTTTTCAGAGACCAGATTATTACTTTTACATTACAACACTTTTAAAAAGAGCAACTGACAGAGTTGATTTTCATGGACGTCACTGAGCCATGGTAGTGGTTGTTTTTGTAGAAAGTTGAAATACATTTCTTCACTATCACACTGCACCCATTTAGACACCCATTACATGAAATGATTGTCAAAATGAAATGTTGGATCAATAGTAGCCTTTGTTCTCTAAAAGCTACTGATGCAAAAAGTTTCTTCCATGTTGTAGTTCAAGTGAAAGATTATGGGTTTTTTTTCAATCAAATAAATAGCTTGAGTGTTTTGCAATATGATACCATAAAAATGTTTTCAAATATGTTTTATTGTTAATCTATTGCACGTAAATACATGTTTTCCATTTTTAACTCTCCTTTTGTGGCAATTGGAGAATGCAATGTTTACAGTCACGGTTAGATTCCATGTATGTATCGTCAAAATGATTCAGTAATGGTATGCAAACAAAAGCAACCTTATCTGTTGAGAGACTACATGTATGAATGGCCAAATTATTCTGACTTAAAACTAATTTGTTTGCACAATAATAATAATATGTTCATATATAATATATGAACAGAACAGTGTCTTCCACTGAGAGACAAGCTAAGAAGAGTTAAACAGGGCATACAGAAATGAATCCCATGCTAACCCATATAATAATTGTTAATAACTTTACCATGTACTCCATCTGGCCATCATGTTATACTGTGAGAAGGAGAGTCATTGTTAAAAGATAGAAGAAGGCGGCACAGCCAACGTGTGAAAGATGACGGTCAGGACAGATGGAATCAAAGTTCAACTTTTTGGCCTAAATGCAATAACTCTGTGTGGCACAGAGAAGCTTGTAAGACTTGATTGAAAGCTTTATATCTAGGGTTTTCGTGCTTTCCTGAAAGAAATCGTGAAGGCTGCGAAAAACACTAAGACTGCAGAAGGACAACAACCCTGAACAATCAGCCAAGCCTACGAAAAAGTACCATACAATGTTCATTTTCTTTTGCAAACAATTTTAAACAAGAGGATCAGGCTTACCAATTCCAGTTGGCCTGATCTTCTTTGATTTTGCTGAAGATTTTGACCTTAATCAGGAGTTGTTAGCTCATTCAGACAAGAAGAAACTCAAAGAAATTATTCATTTCAAAAGCTTGTTGAGTTCTGAACTTGCAGAAAAAGATCACTATTTTAAAGAGTATCACTGGACATGAATAAAAATTAATATGTAGCAGTTTCAAGATTATAAACATGGATTTTAGACATGGCTCACCAATCCCAAGGAAAAAATCTGCAAGATAAAGTGCAATCTGTTTTGACTGCAAACTTTAGCAAAGGTTTTACTCAGTTTGTATGAATTACTGGCAAAATGGAGATTTGTCACTGGTATTTCTGTCATCAACACGGACTCAACCTTAGACAGTTTTAAAAGTTAATATTTAAGCAGTTCCAGAGAGGACACAAGTTAAGAAAACATATCTTGAATCAGCCCTTCAAATGTTAGTATTCAGTTATTGATTAACCTGAGGTCACATTAGTTTGTCCCGTTTTTTTTGATCCTCTATATCCAGGATTAATCCCAGCACTCAGAGACTCAGATATCTGTCTCATCGCACATTCCTCAAGTGAATTTGAACTGCAAGGATTCATTTGAACAAAAAAAAAAAAAAAAAAAAAAAATCCCCCTGGCAGAATTTGAAACACCACTGATGTGTCAACATATCAAATAACCATTGTGAAATGCCATGGCTGCATTCATTTCTTGTTTTGGTGCTTGTTGAACAAGGTGGCGTGGGATTGCACTCCCTAACCCTGTGGTCTGTCCTCTAGGGCACAAGGAATCTAAGTCACTCATTGCACATCAGGCTTTTCCCCCCAGGGTCCCTGGCACTGGCAGAGGCAGGTTAACAAACTGTAAAAGGCTTCGGCTGAGCAGCACACAAACAGTTTCTCTCCACAAAGGGAAGGGGCTCCAACAAATGCCATAATCCTTTAATGAGATAGCTGATCTCGGTTGTAAAGAAGAAAAGAAAAGAAAAATGTTTCTCCTCTCAAGTTGGTGGCTACTAGAGTCGGCGAGAGTGAAAAGGGGAAGCTGCCCCGTTTTCTTAGGAGCCCTCGGAGGCTGGCCAACATGACAATGCTGGTCAATTAATTGGTGAAAAAAGTGAAAATCCAATTAATGTGTATCAAGCTGGGAGTTTTGCATGATGATGGCTCATTAGGAGACCAAGCTGAGAGTGGAAGAGTAGAGGGGCGGAGGGGCTTAAACCCCACTCATTAAAGCTCTGTCTTACTCAGTGGGGTTTAGAGACTGACTTATTTATGTAACAGGTTGCAAACAAAACCTCAATGCAACACTCATTTGGTGGATTTGAACCCAATGAATTACTAAATGGTTTGGGTGGGGATCTTCTTTAGCTTGGTACAAAGTTTCTGTGCTTTTGGAGGTTTTGTGACAGGTATCCATGTTTAATTATTGCGACCCCCTGGAAAAGATGAGTAAAAAAAATGAAATATTTAATTTCAGTCTCATACTGATGGTTTAATTTAATGTTTATTCATTTTAAAGGCTGAAGGGGAGAGAATCTAGTGGTCAAAAGTAACTAGTTTAGACAAATTCACAAATCAGTACATGTTTAATCTTTGCAGGTGGGCCACTGTGAACTTTTGATTGGTAATCCATGACTTCCTGTTTTGCTGAGTATAATCAGAAACATAGGCCTATTTCATTTTCTGCAGAGGACAGGAAAGACAGATACCTTTTAGGTAGGAACTGTCCAGCTCAAGCAAAGATAATGAGTATGACAATATGTGCACTTATATAAAGAATAAAACTTTTCACACTTATGTAAAAGCTAACATTCTGTCTGGTATTGCATCTTTTGTTTTTACTTTTCTGGTCGTTCTCCTCGCTGGGGGAAGAGTGACTTGGGTCCTTTCCCAGCTATACAAGTCACTGGTTGGTTTAACCTTTTTAATCATTACTTTGGGTGAAAATGTGAGCAAGCCGTCATTTTCCGGTAGTCATTGCCAGACTTATGGCGATGGACATGCATCTACATTACTTGAATGGTATGTTCTCTTGTCTTTACTATTTTGAAGAAAAACAAAGAAAGATTACTGTTTCTGTCAATCAAAAAGTTTAAGAGTGAAGGATATGTTCCAAATGACTTTCATTTACACTTAAGTTAGAGCAATTTTGGAATAACAGTAAGTGTGCAAGTAATACATTTGTAAAAAAAAAAAATAATAATAAAAAAATCTGAATTTGGGGTATTTTTCCCACTCAATAAAGAAATGTAATTCAATTAAAATGACTTTGTTTTGTAGTATATATAGTATAACACATGCTATGAGTATGTAAGTTTTCACAGTGTCTGTTATTGGTTTCTGAATAATTTGAACTTTTTTATGACCTTTAATATATGCTTGCAATCAACTATCAAACCGCCCTGCCGCATCGACAGACAACTTTTTCCTTTACAATAAAATGCATCATTCTAGTAAAGTGTGCAAGCTACTCATCAGATGTGCCATGAAATCACCAAAATGGGTGCAGTAGTCCTCTCAGCGTAATGCAAAAGGAGATGATAAGGTTCTCATGGCTACTTCTAAATCTAACCACATGCTGACAAAATAAAGAATGTACTCTCATACTGTTGCAGGCTGCTTTTGTTTGTCCAGCCCCAGCCTCAATGTGTAAGATTAATACTCTTGCCACACTCTCATAGAATAATGTCACTTTAATCTTGTTTGGGGCAAAATTCGAAGTGGAGTGTGTCTACTTGTTTCCTGAGATTACTTCATCTTTCTTTCGGCTGCGGTGTGTGACTCTGCTGCCTGCTGTCCCCTGGCGTTGGATGTCCCATTACCCTTCACACGCCGCAACTTTCTGCTGTTTGCACAGCGCTGGCCACAGGACCTATAACAGGGGGCCACTATACTGCCTGTGTTCCTTTACAATAGCAAATCTCATTTCGCCTGTGCCACTGCAGCGGACTATTGCCAGAGGCTGCTTTATTGCGCATATTTTAGATTGTTCAAAATGTTTAATGCAAACTAAACCACCAACTGTTTTGCTTTATTTCTCCAGCTTAAATCATGTTTTTTTTCTTTGTTTTTAGACAAAATGTAAGCACATCAAATACACATATCAAACTCCAACGACTTTTTAACACAATCAAACAAATTGTCATTTAAACTGTAAGATGCAACTTAAAAAGTCCAAATTAGACATCTCATTTTGGAATATGAAGCTTAGCCCATTACTTGTATTTCCGTATTTTCCTTCTGTAATTTACAAAAAGTGTTTTCACGCTCATGGCTTTCCACTGTGTTGGCCCCAGCTTTCAGAGTGAATGAGCTGCATTGCGTCAGCAATAAATCTCTAATGAGGCTTGATGTAAACACCACAGTACAAACCACATAAATTCCTCACGCAACAGCTCATCATTTGCACCTTTAGCACACAGACCCAGCATAACCTCTGACCAGCAAATCAAATCTGCTCGCTCTTGGCTCATTGTTTGAGATGTGTAATTACTGTGTGTTGTTTAAACACAGTACATTATTAATTTGTCTTTTCAGCTGCTCTATAGGGATAAAAAGGACTACTTCACTGTGTTGGTGGGTTTGCAAACTGCCAGAGCTGCTATTTTTGCTGCTTCCTTAAGTCTGAGGTGAAGAATCTGACTTTGCACTGTTTGGAGAGGCAGTGTGTTTTTTCCCCTCTGTTCCTAATAATCTATTCTGTTCAGCGAGCTGCATACGTTGACAAATGTTTCCAGCGTTAGGTATTTACCCGGTGAAAGGTAATAGATGCAAAGGTTTTAAAATGCCTGATGGAAGAAACAGCAAGCATACTGGGAAAAAAAAAACACAATAGGGAGCATTTGTCTCTTCTTTGTAAAAGGGGAAAGGATTTTCCAAAATTATGTCAGGGAAGATTTTTTTTTATTACCATACAAATAGAAAGAGAGTCGTTTTACAAGATATATCCAACGCACATTCCTATTATTTGGGTTACTGATGTTCTAAAATGTAATATTTTCTTTCCGTTTTTTTTTACATTTTATTGAAGAGGAATTGTAAAACTAGGTTCTTATTGTCACACACAGTTTCAACCTGGCAATGAAATACAAAGCAACAAAACATGTGCAGTTTGTGTGCCTTGACTGCAGCTTAGATTAATAAAAAAACCTCTCAGACTGAGAATGAGTTATTGCCACTGAAGCTCAGTTAGTTTCTCTAATCTCTTGATTGTGTTTTGTCAATTATTTCAGTTGCATCTTATTCTTTCTGGTTTATATTTGTTTACCTTGTTCTTGAGAGCTAATGAAAGCTGTGTCGGTGCATTAATGAGCCTGCTCGTTTCTGCAGAACTCCCCTTCATCTTGCTTCCTTTCCTTTTTTTCAGTCTGCATTTCCTCACTTGTTCTTGTTCTTGTTTCTCCCGGTGTCATGCCACTCCTTTACAACCTTATCTTACTCATTTCTGAATTATCACCTCAATTTATGACCACATGCAGCTGCAGAGGAACTTTTCAAAGGGGAGACCTGATGGGTACCTGTGATAATCTTCGGGGTGGTACAACAAAACTGAAAGCCAATGTCAGAAGTTTTATTAAATACAAGGGATGGGCATTTAAAAATGGTGTAATATAAAGGAGCAAAAAACTTACAGAATTATTCAAAATAAATTAAGATTACTATGCAATTTACTGAATCTTTTTGACTACTCAATTAAATTATTACTTTTTTTTTATGTCATGCATACCAGATTGTTTGGCCAAATAATTGTAGGGAACATACTTTTTCCTCTTCCCCATTGTTCTGCCACTCTTTATTGTCCTGGTGTTCACTTTACGTTATTTCAAAACAATGGAGCTTGTTCAGCATCAAGTTCTAATGCTGAACAAGATAAGAAAATCTATACATATATTTTAAGAAAATATAATGTGAAATGAAGTAGTGTTTCTAAAAAAACGTTGTGTGGTTTCAACATATTTCACATTGTAATTCCAAAGTAAATGCAACAAATGTAAAATGATCCTTTATTCCCACCAACTTGGATGTTAAAACAAACGCGACACAGCTGAGTGTGGAAGAGCGTGTTGGTGGTGTATTCTCAGGCCGCAGGGATTAATGAATAACTCCAGTGAGAAACGCCTCTGTTCTTAGGCAGGACAAAATGACCACAGGCAGCAAAAAAAATTTGGTGGTCAGTAACTGTGCCTGTGTTCCCCATACATACATTATTTTCGCGATAGTGGTGGTGGTGATTGAATTTCTGACCTTTAGTTGAAATGGAAAAGGAGGGAGGGTAGTGCATTTCAATTTTTGTGGTGTCATTCATGTTTTAAAATAACTACGGGGAGGAAAGATCATGGCTTGATTCAATTACAGTGTTGTATAAAGGCTAAAGATGACTGTATTCTACATGAAACCTCACCTGTATTCCAGATTCAAACACTTTTAGTCGTGTTAAACAGGTTCAGTGAACAACTTTGCGCTTGCTCTTGAAGCCAATTTAGACTCTGGGAGTCCCAAGTTACAGTTAACAGAAAAAAGAAAGCATTTTTAATGCAAGATGATTGGTACATAACATGATTTAACAATTTTGATGCCACACACACGTGATAGTTGGGAAACATGAAGTCATCTAACTAGTGAAATTTGGTCAACAGCTCTGCCAATCAATAACAAAGTTCACATTAAAAACTGCTGACAGCTGTGGGAGAGCGTTCCCACTTTCATCTAGCCTTGGCTGTCCGGCGTAGCTCCACAGATCTCTTCTCTTTATTAATCTTCCTCAGGTTCCCATATCCCGAGTCACAGAACAAAAAGCCAGGAACATTTCTCACTCATCAGCAACACCATGGCTCTTCCTTGTTAAATCTTTGCCTGTCTGTGAAAAATTCAATCCACAAAAATAAAAGATTCCATTTTATGAAGTCAAACTGATGGGCATCCACTTTCACCTCTGTCAACTTGTTTGCTGAAAGCAGAAAAACTAGTTCGCTGAATGAAAGCTGTCTGTGTTCACATGTTGGATTTTCATAAGAAAATCTTATGAAGACCAAAAAAGCTCAGAATAAACCATGTAATATATATGTCAGTTCCATTTCTTCTTCTTCTTCTTCTTCTTCTTCTTCTTCTTCTTCTTCTTCTTCTTCTTCTTCTTCTTCTTCTTCTTCTCCTTCTTCTTCTTCTTATATTATTATTATTATTATTATTATTATTATTATTATTATTATTATTATTATTATTATTATTATTAAATGTTGTATTCTTTGTTCCTTTTTAAGTGATTATTTTTGATCATGGAATGATCGGTTCTCGATTGACTCTCATTGCTCATGGAATAGCTGGCAGCACTTAAAGCAGGCCTCTGCTGCCCCTTAGGGGCAAAAGACAAAAATAAGCTTTGGAGAAATAGTAGAAAACTCAACCTAAACAGTCGATTTATCATCAGTTCATTCCTTCTTTTGGAGAGTTGCTTTGCTTGTTCATTGGTTTGTTTAAGGTGATCTACAATCTGAATTTCAGTTCACACACTGATCAGTCATTTTGGTCCTATTGTGTATTTAAAGTGCAGAGATGCCATTCTCATAGAACACCTGTTCTGTGTTTCAAAAACTAAATTCCATCTCAAAAATAAGATTAAATGATCTGCCAGTAGATAAGAACATTAACTTTTCTTTTTTCTTGTACTCAGACAAAAAATATATCTAGATTATTCTCCTTTCATTATTTCATATCACACTAATATATTTATTTATTGTTTCTTTGTTTATGTGTATTTGCTTATTTTGTCATATTATCTTGCAAAATGCTGTTTTCGCAATTACATGGGTCAGAAAAAAATTAATGACTTAAAAGGTTATTTTTTATTGTTGATCTCATTTTATGTTTATTGTTTCATGGTTTCCTTCAAATTCAATTTAAAACTATATAGATTTATAAACAACCTAATTGAGACTTACACAAAATAATGATTGAAATAAAGCTTGATCAGAAATTCACTGTGTTCCTTTAATATTTAACAATTAAACAATCTTAGAAAACCAAGATGAGTTGCGTATTTGTTGAAGCCACACAGGAAATTTTGTAGCAGACGTGGCTCCTCACAGGTGAACTGGACTCAACCCGCTTTAGTTAAAAAGTTTGTGACCCGAGTCCAGAAAAAACAAACACTGTCAACTTTTCATGCCGTTTCTCAGAAGCATCATTTAGTACAGAAAATTAGATACATTTAATAATAAACAAATGTGGTAAGGTTAATTTTCTTTGGATTGTCCAATGCAGAAAGATCTTTAAAAAGTCCATAATGTAGCATTTTATAATTATTATATATTATATTACTCGTTTTACCTTACTATTGATAAGTATATTTGAAAGGCAGAGCAGATTATGGCCCAACTAGCTGCTGTTTTCATAACGTCAAGTCAGGCGAATCTGCAGATTATCTCTTGGAGGAGACCGTATGATCCCTTTCTGAACAAACTCTGTTCTTCCCCGTTGACATGAAGAGTGGGCGATTCTACTGGATTTTCAGTTGAATCAAGAAATAATTTATGAGACAGGTTAAAAGAGATTAACCTCCAATTAGGTGTGAGGCTACAGTAATTTGAGTGACATGTCACAGACAGATTTGCCTCCTCGTATTTTGTAATGGGATAAGATGCCGAGGCCTTCTCTCCCTTCTTTTAGGCAGAGAAGGCAACCAAATGGAAGGTCAAAAGGAAGTATTTGCAGTGTCATATGCATGGTGTTAAGTTCCTTTTTTGCAAGGATTAGTACATGCACTTAACCTTCAGTCCCATGCCACGGCCCCTTTGGGCTTCTGACCTGAGAAATATGTCTCCCCTTTTCTCTTCCTCTGGAACTTGTCAGCAGGACAATGTGGAAGGAAGGAAGAGATAGAGTTGCGAGGCTCTCCTTCTGTGCAGTGTTTATTTGCTGTGTCAAGAATTGAGAGATTACACCGTTTCTATGCAGTAGGGGAAGAATCTGGTCAAGCATTTCCTCAGGCTAAAGCCGTCATCTGAAGAGGCTGAGAAGGATTACTGACACCTGCATTAGGAGCAAAAATCCCGACTCAGGCCCATTTGCTGGTAGTATAGCGGCTGATCATCAATCATGTATTTAAAGTGTGGAGAAGCCATTCAGAAACTTTAGTTTGGACTGGTAGACAGAAAACTGTGTACAGTATCAAGTTCCTTTTCCCTTCGTTTTTTGTTGCCTATTTCATCAGAAATTAAACAGGTTTTTTTTTTCCATTTCTTTCATTGTTTTGAATTTATTAAGTTTCTACAAATAAAAGCAGCTTAAAAACTTTAAACTTTGTAACTCTTCAAAATATAGAATTTATTTTTCATAAACAAAAAATATTTTCCTTTAAAGAAAAAAAAAAAAGAAAAAATGCTTCTTCTTTTTTTTTAGAAGGATCATATGTACATAATTGATCATAAAGTGCAGCATGCTTAATTAAGACTCTGACTCTCTTTAGTTTTCACTCGTCCTCTGTGTTCAGCCTGCAGACAGCCAGTCAGATGCAGCAAGGATGGTAACACTAACCCTTGTGCTGTCAGCAGTGTGATTGATCATCAGCAGATAAACATCAGATTGGCAAGAGAACAGGACAGACATTGATCCCCAGAGGAAGAGAGGACTTGTCACACATCACCATACATAAACCTCATGTGAAGCATCTGTCAGAAGACAGAGACAACAGAGAACTGTACCTGTGTGACTAACATGGGAACCCAGAGACAGCTGTCAGCTGTTTTAGATGCAGAACGGTGACCAAACAGTACAATTCTGTCTGATTCAACTTAGAAACGAATGTCCAAACTTCCCCTTAACATCCGCCTAGTCTCTGAAGATAATGAGAAAATAAGATTTAATCTGTGTAGTGCCTTGAAAAGTATTCACGCTCCTTGAATGTTTCCAGATTTAGCCACAACAGTACAATCAACTTTATTATATTTCTTCTAGGTTTTGTGTGAGTGCAATGTAAAGCAGCACATATTTGTAAAGCAAAATAAAAATGGTCCATGACTGTCAAGTAGAAATTTGACACGTTATTCGTAACGTTTATATTTTTCACTCTTTATTCTGACAACCTGGTGCCTTTCAGGTTATCAGATGTGTAGGTAATTTAATCTAAGTAAAAATACAGTGTTTCTTTGAAACCCTCAGAGGTTTGTTAATATTGGTGAACAAAGCATCAGAAAAACCAAGCAGGTCAGGGAAAATGTTGTGGAGATGTTTAAAGGACTGTTAGAATATAGAAAAATAACTTAAGTTTTGAAAATCTCACACAGCACTGTTCAGCCTCAGAAACAGGACTGCACAATCGCTCTCAGGCATTATGGTACATCTGAAATGACACAACGGGCAAGATCCATAAAAGAAAGACACAGCACAACAGGCCCATAGCTACAAAGGAGGCGTGACTGTAAGCCACAGCTCAGATGAGAAAGTCATTTGATGAGTAACTATATTTATTTTTTAAATTGTTGTTTTATGTTTCAAGACACAGTAAATATGGGGAAGAAGGCGATCTAGTCAGATTAGCTCAAAATTGAATTGCTGTAGGAACATGGACAAATATATATAAGACTATGAGCACTCCATAACCTCTGTGAAAAATGGTGGCAGCAGAATTATGCAGGTGGCAGGCTTTTCTTCAGCAGCTATAGAGCAGCTGGTCAGAATGAATGAGAAGAAGAAAACCTTCCAGGATCGCCTTGCAGAAGACCAGAAACTTGGACAAAGGGTCACAGCAGGTCAACGCCCCCAGCCCACAGTGGATTGAATACTTTTGCAAGACACTGTAACTGATTGAGGAGCCATCCTGAGTGAGACACAATGAGCAGTTTGATAACATTTGTTTAAGAAAAGCCTCTGAATTAACACCAACCTAAAAACACATGTTTTCATAGGTAATGCCATCGAACTGAGTACATAATGTTGTCTCACCTGGCTGGGTCCAAAATATATACTTTTTTCTGTTTCTAGCAACTACCTCAACAATGAAATGTTTAAGAAACAAAAGGAAGGGGGCAAAGAAAAATGAACTGAAGTGGATGGTTTTGCTGAGGAAAAGAGGCCAACCTTGTGTCGACAGGAAGAAAAGCATTAGCACCCCTTTATGTCCGCATGCTATGCTGTCACTGTACTTTCCCTTTAATTAAAACAGTCACAAGTTTCATTGATCGGCGAATGAAAGCGTGGCTACACCATAAAGCAGACACAACCCTGTAACCCCACCAAGTGTGTTTGCGTGTGTCCACGTGTGCCTTTTGAAAATCAGGCTTACACCCACACAGGGACGGAGATGGAGGGAATTTAAGCTGTAACGATTCCCATGGTCAGTGACTCAGAATGAGTGAAAACATGGCCATTGAGATAAAGAGGAAAGCACAAACATTTAGAAATACTGCATTTGAAGAAGATTTTCAATGTTTCTTGCTTGAATATTTATTTATTCAAGCAAGAAACCCAAAAAATCTTCCAAAAAAGGCTCCTGCTGTTTGGTAAGTTTCTGCATATTTTGGATTTTTCTAAATTTTCTACAAACAAAGTCTGTATTTCAAAAGTTACCCTAGAGATACACCATCTCCAATATAGCCTTGCATCTGAAAAGTCATTTTTAACCTGCGGATCATAAGAATATTTAGGAGGTAAAGACTGAACAGCTTCCACAGTTCATCATTTCATTGATCATAGTGGAGCAATCCTTGCCAATAACATTCCCTTTTTCAATTTAAAAACTCTTCAATGGTCGCATGGCGCCGCATTACTATTATTTTAGCTCTCCCCTAGGTAAGTTATCTGGTTTTGTCATAACAGGCGGGGATTCCTTTTTTGGCCCACGTCCTTTTAGTCAGAGGAACAAAGAGCATGAATTATGCATGGGGTATACATAATGGTTGAAATTGCTAATCATAGCTTGTGTAACTTGAGAGGAGGTCGGTGAGACTGATCAACAAAGGGGAGCAGAAGAGACAACACAGGATAAGCTAACAGTGAGGACTGCCTATAAGGACATAATGTGAGCTGAAATGGAGGTTCACATATTATTCAGGATGGAGGCGTACTGAAAGCAACAGACGTTTTATTTTATTTTCATAAAACTAATTATAATAAACTGAAAATAATCTCACGGTAAAATAATAAAGAAGTGCCTTTTTTTTTCATTACATTCTCAAGATTTATATTGAAAAAAAATATCTAAATGGATTAAATTAAGCAGTTGAGTTCTGTGTAGTTCAGTAAACTTTACAGATTATTGTGTCAGCATTAGGACGGCTTTATCTGACAAAGCTGACATTCCCAGAGCGAGTTTTAATCCACAACTCTGACATCTCCAATTGACTTCTCTGATGGGGCTTTCACATCAAGCACACATTTAACTGAACACTGTTATGTGTTGTTGTCAACAGAAATAACCTGACTGTGCACATGACTTTTAACATATTTAGGAGTGGATGGAAGGACTATTAGAGTTAACCATATGATGCATTAATTGCAAAATGTCTGCAGAAGACGCTGCAGCCAAAGGTTGAGTTGTTTGAGTTATATTGGTTATACATTCTGGCTAATACTTCAAAATATTTTAGAAATAATCATTATGTGTATTGTTTGTAACACATGCATAGTTCTTAAAACAGACCATCATACATATTCATATTGAACACATTCAATACATTTTTGTCTGTTTTGCAAAAGGAACTGTTCGGCAGTGAGCATTTGTAGTGTTTCTAGCCAGTCGTCTCTGTCACAATGATGGAGTGTCTGTCTGATGGGAGCTGTGATTTCCCTGACCCCATTGTATTCAAACAACATGGGCTCCTCACACAGGAAGAGCAGCTGAAACAATGGTGCAGGTGAGTCTGGACCAATTTCCCCTGAAGGGTTCTCCACCTGTCATTTAAAAAAAAAAAAAAAAAAAGAGAGATGTTTGTGTGTTGAGGCTGGTGCTTTTAAATTAAATCAAAATGACATCCAAACTGAGTGATGTCATTTCTGACTTCTAGCCTGTATGAAAGCAACACTTTTGAGCTTTGCACATCGAGAGACTGTACATTTCCTCCTCCATAATTCCTTGCAAAAGAGCTCAAGTTCAATCAGATTGAATGGAAAGGCAACATACATTTTCAAGTTTGCCTGAAATTATTAGTTTGGCTTTAAAGTTGGTAGTTACTGGGCCATTTTAATGCATGAACATGCTTTTGACCTGCACTATGGTATGATTGCTCTGGGTGTATGTAAAGGGCTGTTGTCCTGCTGGAAGATGAACCTTTACTCCAGTCTTTTTCAGCCTCTAGTAGGTTTTCTCCAGGACTGACCTGCATTTAACTCAACCATTTTAGTGTTAACTCTGAAAAGATTCCCTCTTCCTGCTGAAGAAAAGCATCCCCACAGCATGATGACGCAACCATTATGTTCACATTGTGCGGATGGCTTTTGGGTGATCTGCAGTGTATGTTTTTCACCAAATATTGCATTCTGAATTTAGGTCAAAATGTTCAGCTTTGGTCTCATTTGACCAAAGCAAGTTTTTTTTTTCTTTTGCTTTTTCCCCAACATGCTTGATGTCTTTTAGCTTTTTTTCAACATCAGCTTTCTTTCACCACTCTGCCGTCAAGGCCAGACTTGTGGAGGGCATGACTAATAGTTTTCCTGTCAACAGATTCTCCCACCTGAGCACTGGCTTTTTCAATTAAAAACCATGTAAAATGTTTCCTAATTACTTTCTTTCACAAAATCCCAGGAAAATACACTAACATTTGAGATTGTAATGTTGCAAAACATAAAGTTCAAGTGTTTTGAGTACTTTTGCAAGACACCATGTGTTTTAAATTAGCACTCTTTATCATTCTCTTTCCTCTCCCAATTTTTGTCCACTTGATAATGGAAACCATCAACATTTGAAAACAAGATGTAAATTGTCATCACATTATCTTGAGTTTTTAGACCAAATAAAAAGACAAGGATAAATCAAGTTTCAAGTGAGTTTTGTGGTGAATGCGAACATGTAGTGCCATATTTACACATAAAAAGGCACATGGAAGAACGAACCTATCTTATTGATATTTAAGCATCTGCTGCCCTCTACAGCACTCACATGAAATAACTGCAGTGTAGCAGCAGCTTTGTATTTTGTCTTTCAAATGTCAGAAACGTGTTTGGAAGATCTTTATAAACCTTTACCCATGAAACTTTGTGGTTTCAGATTTAAATCATGTTAAATCACATGCAGCCTAGCTGTACATGCCGACTGACACAACTTAGAGAAGCACAAACAAGGACTTATTGAGCAACCTCTGAGCCATATGAGGGCGCTCTGTGTTCCACACCATCCACAGGATTTATTTACCTTCGGACAGGCACCCACTAAAGGGCAATTTAGTGTGCAATGAAAGAGGTACCAAGAGTGTGTGTGTGTGTGTCTTTAAATGGGGAGTGGAAACCTGAACTAGAGCATCATGATGGTGTGACTGGAAAGTGACTGTCATCATCCCAAAGAGCACAAAGTAGAAAAAAAAAAAAAAACTTGTTGAAATATTTCAGTTTTTTTTTTTGTTAGGAACATTTTTTATTGACCTCAGTTCAGGTCATGCGCAAGGGTTTTAGAGAAGACATTTATGAAAGGCGGAACATGAATTGAAGCTGCGGAAACTGAAAAGGGGAGGGTGGGTTTCCTGTTTTCTCAGCTCTCTTTCCTCTCTCTTCTGGAGCACAAGCAGCATCATTGAATCCATGTGTTCTCAAAAGCAAATTGTGCATCTAAATGTCGTAGTGCCCGAAGCACTTTGACATTTGTCACTCAGTGCAAAGAAAGCCAAATGTTAGAAATATTGCATGGAAATCATTTGAAAAAGTGTTTTTTTTTGTTGTTATTTTTCATTATTTTGGGGGGCGGGGGTTGTAAATACTGAGATGACTGTGGACAAATTTACTTATATATGAAACATATTTACTCCTTAAAGATTCCTACTGCTTTTCTTTTCAGATTATAAAAATAATTTTAACATCAGACAAGGGGAAACCCAAATAAATACAAAATGCAGTCTTAAAATCATATATTGAACCCAAAATGCTGAACAAACTTACCTGGTCCTGTGTGGAAATGCCTGTGATTAACTGTTTGATTAACTGATTGATTCCATTTCAATTACTGATTATTGCCACAAAAGTAAAAACAAGACTTCACTTAAATATGAGCCGATGGACAACCAGATGCATACTTAAATATCACACAAAGTAACACCTCATATCCCAATGCAAAGAATTTCTAGTATTGAGTGACATCTGTCTGTCAGATCCTTGGAATCTTCTGCTATTTCCAAAGTGCCCAAAAATATGCCAGAAAATTTTAAGAAATTAATTTCACATGACATTACTGAAGAATTAATGTGATGGTTTTGATTTGCTTAAATGTTTAATCAAGTAAAATGAAATGAAACAAGACGCTCTCAAACTGGTCTGAGTAGTCTCTTAAATTGATCGACTTAGCAAATGACCCATGTTGCCCTGGCAAAAAATTGTTTGCTTTCTTTTTCATAATAGCATTTTAAAATCTAATGTGAAATCTGGGGACAGGTTTTATGATAAAATCAGTCTGACACATTTAGGACACATCCAATACAAATGTGCCGCTGTCCACTACTTTTGATTTTATCCTATTTGCCCACAGGCAGTGGCAGGGGAAAAAAAATAAATATTGAGTGATACTGGAATTAGGCTGATACATCTGTCAATCTCTACTGAAAACAACCCTTTACCTTGGGAGTATAACAAACCATGACCCTGGTAGCAAATTCAACAATATCTTGTTTTTTATTTTGTTTGTTTGTTTGTTTGTTGTTGTTTTAGAATCTATTTGTTTGTGCATTAAGAATTTTAGCTATTATCTGCACAACTATGACAAAACATTTCTTTATCTTACCCTCCTAACTTTTATCTCAAACTTTTTGTGTTGTGTATTAATGTCAGAAGTGGATCCCAACAGTTTCTGTTTGGCTACAGCTACAGTTTGTAGCCCTTATTGGACAGCAACACTTGTAAAGAAAAAAAGCTATGCTGTTGTTGTTTTCTCAATTTAGCAATTTTTCCTGGTCCAAAAACAACTTAAACATTCAAATTTTGAATGCATTACTTTGGCTATCACATGTAACATAGCCATAACAGTTGAATAAATAAATGTCTGAATGTCTTCTTTGCAATTGACAATCTTTCTCCATAAACAACTTTTTTAAATTTGAATTTTAGTAACAAAAAAATAAACCCTATATAATGCCTTAATTGAATTATAAAAAAAGGTTTTATAGCTGGAGTTATGACAGTTTTCTTCCTTGACCAGATTTAAAATACATATTTAAAGGCTGGAATTTGCTTTTGGGCTGGTAGTGATTTTTGTGACATGCATAAATGGGATCCTGCCATACCCTCATGATTCTGCATGTTTTAATCACAACTTCACATTAGATGTTTCCTCTCACCTTATACACTTCAACTCACTTTTAAAATAGCATCAAACCATGGCAGCTCTCACTTGTAATAATTGTTATCACTATAACAACTTACTACAACAAGCAGTTTCAACAAATATCTTCAAAGAACTTAAGATATTTTTAAGCTTTAAAACTGTTGTGATGGCCACCATATGGCTTAGAGGTAGAGCAGGCGCACCATATACAGAGGCTATTGTCATCAATGCAGATGTCTGTGGTTCCATTCCCGAAAAGGAAACTACTGCCGAAAAATAATAATGTAAAAAGCCCCCACTACTTGTGCTGATACAGAAAAATCTTAAGTTGAATGATCTCCTTGACCAACAGCTGTCGTAACTTCGCAGCAGCTGGGACATTGACGATGAGGAATGTGGAGCTGAATGGGTTCCCTGTCTCAGCGTAATTCACACACTGCCAAATGGGGATCGCAGGCAACAGGGTGCACTTAAACAATTCTACATTCATCCTCACTTGACCAATGCATTCCTCATCCACTGTGCATTTAAAGACTTACATATGACAAAGTCAGAAGTTTGTCATTAAGAATGTTCAAAGTGTAATAAAATACTACATTGTGGTATAATATGTGTGTGTTTTTTGTTTCTCTGGTGACTTAGTTCAATGTCAAAACAAGATTTTATGTGACTCCAAATAGATTTGCAAATAGTTACATAAATATAGCATGGCTAAACCACTTCCAAGTATAGGCAGTAAATATAAATAGGATCACCCAATTTTGTCACACTGCAACAACAAATTTCATATGAGTTTTTCCACAGGAACACAGTGCTATAAAGATAGAGGAAAAAAATGGTATTTTCAAGATATTTACAGCAGAGATAAAGGACAGAGATAAAGTTATGGGGAATTATGTAGTAAAGTTAGGCTATAAGAAAACAGCTAATCATGTGTGACAGAATATTACTCTAATAGGAAAACATTTCTTCACTGGTACAAACCGCTCACATCAAAAGGAATTTAATCATCATTTCAGCAGAATAACATTTACATTTGTGTGATACAGCTCTAATAAATTAGGTGTAATCTATTACTATGCATCTAGGTTCATCTGTAAACAATAAATATGGCAGCAAAAAGTATAGGCTGTAGTAGGCTTGCACAAAGCAATGAAAACCAACCCCAGAAAATGATACTTAATCCTCGTCACTTCTAGTTATCACGCAAATAAATATACAAAAAAATAAAAACGAAAAATCTAACAACTTAAAGCAAACGTTCAGCAAAAAATATGGCAAGGTGTAGAAAATGAGAATTAAACTGGAGAGAAATTTTGTAGAAAATGCAAGGATAGTCAAATATGATGATAACAGAGGAAAACAGGTTTTGCATGAGAGGCTGATTAGTATTAGTTTGGAGTTAGAATGAATCCTTTCTAACCTGAGGCAAAATGTGAAAGGCTGGAATTTGGTCAATGTAAAAAAAAAAAATGTCATTTTAGCAGTCAGCATAAAACCTGAAATACTTACTTTTGGATTTCAGAAATGAAGATATAAACTGAGACTTGTTACAGAATAAATATATATTTCGGATTATATTAATGCCAAAAGAAACTCCAAACACTGACAGTTTTAAGGTCAGGCATTTGTGTATCTTTGGCAACCTGGTATGTTAAGTATTAATTTTAGATTTGTCTTAGGTGAAAATAATCTGCTCTATATGAATCTCTGCAGCAAACTCCTCTCCTCAACCAGCATGGCAGCATTCTGGGGTCTGAGCCAAGCTGAACACAAAGATGTTATTGAGTCATAGTCACAGTAGTTACCTTTATACAACCCCACCTGTGTTTTACAGAGAGATATGGTGAGGCACGCACACATATGGCATTCTGCAAATAAACACATATGTTTCTGAACATTGAATAAATGTTGATTCTAAATTTTTTGTGAAAAATGTGATGACCTCAATTTTGCCAGCAAATACAAACCAAACTCTATAGACAAAATTTCTTGAATAGCCCATAAGGTAGTTTAACAGCTTAAGCTCTTGTTTAGGCAGAATGGTGACAGAAATAACATGCTATTAGAAAAGAAGCTTCACTTAAAGCCTCTCATTCACTAGGAGGTAGGAAAAGTTTGGCTAGTGTGAGGAAAACAACACTGAACTAGTAAAAATCCATCTGAGGTAAGTGATATTTCATATACTGTGTTTCCTATATATATATAATGTTATTATTGTTTTTATGTTTCATCATTTACAGATCAAGTTCACATGTATTTTCATAAATTTCCGCAAAACCCTTGAAAGTAAAATTTTTTTAAAGTTCTGAGTATTATCATACACCTGGGACCATACTGTTTGAATGCTCCTCATGGACACAAGGAACTGCTTTTTCACTTTACCTGAGTAAGATTTCTAAACTACTAAAACACACCCCATCTGATCAAATGAGACCTAGCTCTCTAGTCTAGTTTTAATTATGATATTAGTAAATATTTATGAATACATGATGAATGTCCCAATCTGATTCTAAATATCAATAATCAGTATAGGGGTCTATATTGGCATTTGATACTCTTAACTGACTTAGATTGGTATTTGTGACATCCTAACAATGTAAGGATGTCCTACCCACAGTCGCTAGTATTTTATTCTAATTTTTTTTTTTTCTTTTTTACAGTGTACTGCAGAGGCTGTACCAAAATTAAAATCACACTTTTGTTTATCTCTGAAAATGCTACCATCTTAACCTAAAACCATATGTCTCATATAATGGCCACTAAAAATGCTGACTTATCTGATATTTGACTGAAAAGGTCATGGCACAAAGTTTGAGAAACTGGCATTTCAGTGAATACAGTGTGCATATAAAGTTTTCCCTTTAAAAAGAGGCTATCAGTTGGTAAGGTTAGGCACATGGTTAACATAGTGTTTGGTGTTTTGGTTTATATGTATGTATTTGTTTAACTTTTTTATTGGAGCTGTGCAAAATTTCTTAATTCTGACCAGGGTCTTTACACATGTAGCTTGAATATTCTCCTTGTCAATACAGATTCTTCCTGGTTTCCTCTCAGAGGACAAAGCAATGCATGCCAAGTTGTTTGGTTTCCAAAATTTCCTTTCATGTGTTTCTGTGAATGATATTGTTTGTCGCTGATTTCCTGTGATGAACTGCCAAGGCTGTGCAGGATGAACCCCACCTCATTCCATGCCCCAGTCTTTCTAGAAACTCCACTTGATTATGAAAATTGTTTATCCTCAAGTAAACTGATGGACTTATTGCTCAGTGTCTTTTCATCATCCACAAATCTGTACCCAAACACCTTCATGGCAGGACCGCACACCTTCTGCACAACCTGAACCAGCGTAAAGGGAATGCTAGTCCTCCATTTGTCCGCCTGCTCTGAAGAGTTCTTCTGTGTGGAATATATTCCACTAGCTTCCTCTGTAGTTTGTGTGTTCCTGAGGATCCACTCCCTCGCTCGCGAGCTGAAAGGTATCCCTGTAAACTTGTACATCTCCTCGGCTTTCTGCATCGGGTACCGAGCAATATCCTCATAACGCACCAACATGTAGCGTCCCTTTAGCCATTGGGGCTTGCTAAGTCCCAATTCTGCAGATATCCTAAGTTGATCACAGTTTCCTTTTAGCCTCTTCACCTCCTCGTCATTTTCAGGCACCTGTCCGTCCTGCGCCCAGCCTTTCCATGTCTGGTATTTTGAGGGAAAGGCCACCATGCGTGAAACCAAGATGGCTCGTGGATCTCGAACCAGCTGGATAATGGAGACATTGAGGTGGGGGTCCTCAACCAAGGGCTGCAGTGTGTCCAACTGTCGCACACGGACAGCCTTGATGGCATGGTGTTGTTTGGAGAGGCAGGACTCAGACGCAAGAGTCAAGTTCAGTGGTCCACACTGGCGAATCTTGCAGTGATACCTAAACAAAACATACTTTCATCAGACAAATGTGTTTCAAAGTGTTGGTTCTGAGTTTTTACAGGCAATTTAAGCCATCAAAAAGAAGTTTACTAAATTTACCAAACGTATTTGTTAGTTTAAGAACATCTTTAAAGAATAAGTTCAAGGAAAGTAATGCTTTTGTAAAGCACTGTAAATATAACTATTAGACCCTTGTCCATAGTGGAGTTGCTGGTGCCTATCTCCAGCGAACGTTTCGGGTGAGAGGCGGGGTACACCCTGGAGAGGGTAATACAGAGACAGGTAGCCATGCACACACACACACACCCAGAGAGAAACCAATTAACCCACGCATGCACAGGGAGAACATGCAAATTCCATGCAGAAAATCTTCGGGCTGGGATTTGAAACCAGGACCTCCTTGCTGCAAGGCAACAGTTTTACCTATTATGCCACCCTGTACCTACATAATTACCATAATCTTTGTAAAATCAAATTTAAAAAGAGGCATTAACAATACAAGATGTTTCAGATCCCTTGTTCTCCCATTCTGCAGCTTCAAAGTTGGTTTAGTCGTATTTGGACACTACCTCTCAAAAACATCTTTGAGTACAGGAGTACAAACAGGTTCCTCGCAGAGAGCTAAACTTGACTCTCTGCGGAAAAGATTAGGGGTGACGTGGTTCTGCGGTGGCGGAGAGATGAACTTTTCAAGGGGAGAGAAATTACAGAGAAACAGCGCCTGGAGGATGTCCCCGTAGATTCCTGGCAAAGCCGTCGAATTGTTCGCTTCTGCTGCTGAGGCCAACAGGCGCTCAACATGCCACAGAGGCTCAAACAAATAAAACATTGTCTCTCCATGTTGATTGAAAAACTCCCCGACGAACGATGATCCTGTCCGTGTGCTAGCCATGAGCAACACATGCTTGCGATCTCTGCTATTTCTTTTTACATTTATATCGTCCGTTTCATGCACTTCTTTCTTTTCTAGGAGATTTGTTTGGTTGCTTTTTGTAGGGGGTTGTTGACTGAGCACTTTTAGAATATCCACATAATCTTTGGATGCTGTACTGTTGTCACTCTGAGGAGTCCTTGGAGTTTGCTGTGGTATCTGCCTCTGGATCAGCTTATCCGAGACCCTGGTAAAAAACAGATAATTGAGCATGAAATATTAAAATGTATGAAACATTATTTCTCTCAATACAACCACAAACGTCCATGTAATTTAATTTTTAATAGGAATTTAGTCGGATAAACCAAAAAGCAATGCAAAGCAGTAAGAAGTAACGCATAACCCTAGACATTTAGCTTCTGATAAATACTCTCCTTGCCACACTTATCAGTTTAGCCTCATGATGATACTTGTGGTTGTCTCAATAATGCATGTCTTACTCTTACATTAATCATCAGATAACAGCTACTTTGGAGTTTTAACCATCAATCAGCTAAAGATTAAGATTAAGCAATTTTCCCTTCATCAACCTCCATTGGTGATTAGTTATTTGATTACTGAACAACTAATCAGTAATTGAACAACTCATTTAATGAATTGCATTTTTTTTTTATTGCATCAGGCAAGAACATGTTTCTTGATGCATTTTTAGAATTTAGTAAAACTCAGTTAAAGTTAGAGGCATATTCTTGAACCAATAAGAACAGTCTTCTTGGAATCAGCCAAAAGTCAAATTGACAACTAATTTATCAAAACAGTTAAAATTTGTAAGAGCTAGTCAAACCTCTGTATCTCTAACCTTTCTACATGTAATTAAACACAAAGTTCAACAACGGGGTGTTGACAACATAATTGGCAGATCAACAGCAAACCTGAAAAATCCAGACTTTTCAAGACTGTAGCAGCCCTAATAAATGGCTTTTTCAACATGTGATGCTGCAGTGTGTAGTAAGAATTACAAAACAGTAAAACGATATTTTCACATCCAGGCCAGATATGAATGGGTTAAGTAATATCCAGCAGTCACTGGACCTTGACAGTGTGGCATGTTGGTATGCATTGAGACATTGCTGCACAAGCCAGCAGGAGTTATAAAAGAGGAGTAGATTCAGTTCTAAGAGCTAGATACTAACTTTTACATAGAAAAAGTTACAATTTTTCTAGCATGGAATAATTGAGCAGCCAAATACCAATCAGACTGTAATCAAACCAGGTAGGCCTGGTACTTTTTCAACATTTGCAGCAATAGGAGAAGGTTTATTTTATTTTTAAGGTTTACAAACACGCACAGATATTTTCACACATGCACAAATACTTTTACACACGCACAAATATTTTGAGACTTTTTTCACTCTATAGTAATGAGGGGGGCAAAATGGGCTTTTTATTAATGAAGGTAAATACCCAAAATGACTTTTTGGAGAAGTCAAAATGGAATTTTATTTTTTATCTTAGCAGATGCAACAATTTCTCTTGAAAATATGAAATTCCGAAAGGTTCTTAATTTCTTTTCTTACCTTGATAGAATATTGCTTTCTTTTTCGATGATGACCAGGGCCACAACACAGATGAAGATGACTGCATACTTAGTCCTCATTCTTAAGTTCTGGTTTTGGAACTGGAGCTTGAGTGTCCAGTCCTTGTTTAGGTCATATGTAGAGACTAGTGATTCATTCTGCAACATATTGAAGATATGCTCATTAATTGGACAAAGATCACGATTGTCTTATATTCCTTTGATCTATTTTGATTAGTAATTAACAGATCAAATGCAAAGATTTTTTTTTTTTTTAATTCAGTAAATGCACTAAGAAATCCAAGCGTTTATGGTTTATATTTATATTAACTGACAAACATTTGGGACATACTATTATCCCCATTAAGGGGATATGCTAATATTTATTCTGCTTTCTATCAGATACCAACTCCAGGGAAAGGCCTGAAGCAGATTTTCAGGAAGATGTTTATTTTTCACACTTTTGCTTGAAATTATGATCATGTTATGATTAAAATTTACATTTTTCTGGCTCTTTCTTCTTTATCATTTCACTACATCTCCAGAACATTCCATTAACAGATTTTTTTTTTCAACTATTAACTTTATGATCCCTCTGTTCTTTGTCCATAATGAATATAATTCGCTGAATAATTATGTCTGTGAACCTTTGTCTAGTTTGGTCAGAGACATTGAAAAAGCTTGTAACTTTGCTCATAACTTTAGATCTATTGGTTTTATAATTTTATTAAACTGCCTCGTACAGCAATGTGCCATATTTCAATCATATGACTGTTTTTCTATTGGTGTACATTTGATTTACCGTGTAGTTCTCGGATTTAATTGAAAACATGTTTCTTGCAAAGTTCATCGAAATCAAATTTGTTGTGAATTGGTGCACTATGTGTAAGCTGAATTTAATAACTGCAAAATGGCATGTTTTGCTCCAAATCCACTGCATCGTGGATACCTATACAGATCTGTTATGTTTCCTTTCTGTGAAAAAATGGTCTAAAATGTCTAGGAAGTTATCTCCAACATCCAACATTTTTTAAGTAAAAAAAAAAAACCCAGGCTGTAATAAAGGCAGGACTCAACTTGCAGGTCGTTGGTTTCATTCAAATCTTGAAGAACAAGTTGTTTTGAATAACGTTCCCATGGTTGTCTTCTGCCAGGAAAATGATGTCCTGAATCTAAAAGCAGTCCAACCTTTGTAATAAATCATTTTTATTGCAGTATTAAAACATATTGATAGTTTAATGCATTGAAAGGTAAATACACACTTAGTCCTACCAAGACAATTTATGAGACATCCACAATTTTCCAGTAGTTTCTTGGTAATTGAGAGGTCTTTAACTCTGTCTCAATGAGTTAATCACAGTCACTTCTACACGAGTCACTGGAGTGAGTCATGTAGAGTATCCCTTCAAGCAGAAACACGCATCACTGTTTCTTATCTCTCTACGAATGTGACTTTAGTTAAAACCACTTGATTATTTTTGGATGTTATAGCACTGCTTATATTGACCGACAGCCACCATGTGAATGTGGCGTCTGTGTTGTTCAATATGCAGCCGTCGAGGGGGAGGGGACGTCCGCTATGTAAATACGGTTGATGACTGACTACTTTATATACGGTTCTGTCTGAAAAAAAAAAGAGATTCAAATTGAATCTAGTTTAGTCTATGTAAAATGCTGGTTTGTTCTAAGAATTATGCACAATATCTTTCTGATTTCCCTTAACCTTAGATCTATAATCAGTACATTAGGATGAGTGTAAATTCCACATATAGAAGAAGAAGTCATGCAGGTTTATATCAATATTTAACATCTGAAATCCTTGATATGCGAACTAATGTCTGTTACAAGCTCTCAGTCAGAGACTGTTGCGCTTCGCGTTTAATTTTCGACCAGCTCTCTCACTCATTTCCTGTCAGAAAAAAAACAAAAAAAAACACATGTGGCTTTTTTTTCTCTTTCTATTTTTTTAGGTAGTGGATTTAACAAACCTTCTGCAGTGCTTTCCGAGGCAGTCGAGTAAAACGTCCCTTGTCCTGCGCAAATCCCCGTCTCCTGGACGCATCCTGCAGCTTTGTCTCCTCCGTGGTGGACACGCTGCCTCACTATGCTGCATGTGTGCTGGGACGCGGGCTGCTCTCCTCTGCCGGATGCAGAGTGGAGGCGCCGACAAGAAGCCACCGCCAGGCCAAATTAAGAGAGGAAGGTGGAGCAGAAGAAGCCAAAGAAATATATATATATATATATATATATATATATATATATATATATATATATATATATATATATATCTTATTATTAATAATAAACATTTTAATTTCTAGACGTAAAGAATCGTAGTGCCGAAATCAGATTTTTACTTACACTGTATTAAAAAAAAAATAATAATAAAAAATAAAAAAAACGTAACTTTTATTTCACTGTCTTATCGAGCTAAATTTTGGGTATGTTTCGAGTGCCTTTAAAGCAAGGCTGTTTATTCATTTGCTTCCACTATAGCTTGATGATATTTTTGACCCACTTTCTGACAGAAGGTGTTACTGAGGATTGTTTGTAGGTCTTTGCTCGGATTTGCCTGTCGCAATCACATTTCAGGGTTGAGTAATAGCAACTCTTAGATGTGTAAACTCCCGTGCCTGAGCCTTTTCTTTCTGCTGGCTTTTATTTGAAACTTGCCTTAACTGGTATGCATAATTAAGTTTCTCTTTTGTGTTTAGGTTCCTGAGAGACACTTTAGTTAAGTTGCTTGAGGTCGAAACCATGCAAATAATTTTTTGCGAAGCACATTTCAGCAACAAAGCAGTATAAAGTGCTATTGTATAATAGTTCTGCAGATAGTTTCTTTCTTTGAATGAGGGTCCATTCCTCTAGATGTTGTTTAGTTCATCACGAGGGCCTAGAGGAAGCTAATGGGATGATTTAATCGATTAGTTTAACTGACATGAACCATGGTATTTGGAATGGCTTTAAAGTGTATCAAACTGATCTCTTTGTTACACGAATGAATGTGAATATGACTGTTGACAGTATTTGTTTTTCTATAAATTTGAATGTTATGATTGTCACAAGATAAGCCAAGCACACATCCTGAAAGTGATTCAGAGTCTTCACTTATTTTCTGTAGCACAAAATGTCTCCAGTCAGTCGAAAGAGGTAATATTACTGTGATTAAGATTACTAACTACAAACATTGTTATAAGAAATACCTTTAAACCAGTAGCAAGAAATTACCTTCCCAGTGCATGAACAGAATTGGACCACTTGGAGGCAGCAGAATAAAGCAAAATTATTCAGAGACAACTCAAGTCTTTTGTTTTTTTAACCCAAAAAGGCTTTGGAGTAACACTGTATGCCTATGTAAGGGAGTGTAGAGCAACTACAACTCTAACTAACTGATCTGTTTGTAGGTGGGAAAGGAAGGTCTGTTTTTATGTTTTTTTTTTTTTTTTTTTTGGAAATTACGCATGCCATTTTTTTATGTCTTTTTTGTGATTGCATGATGAGGTTGAGGCATAAACTGAAGAACTGAAGGGCTGTGTAATCAAGGTTAGTCAGGACTCAGGAGGAATATTCCAAAAAATTAATGAGAAAAGCTTCTGGAAGTATACCTAAAACAAGTCAGACAGTGTAATGCAAACTTGCACCAAATCCATAAGAAACATAAATAAAAAAGTATTTTTACAACATAATACGGCTTCAAATAGACACATATCCTAAATCATTACTTGACTGTTGTGACAGGAAAAAAAGGATTTGAATTTCTACTACAGTGGATTGCCACCATTTTGTCACTAGAGGGTAGCAGCGCAACTCAATCACCACTTGAATTTGAATGTATGCAAGCAGTGCAATGTACATTAGTAATTATTCCAAGTCACTCACCAATATTTTCACCTCTCTCCTATAAACTAACATATTGTACTGCCTTTTCAAATGGGAAAATTTAACTAAAGAATAAATTATGCTCGACTTGGATAGATGGGTAGCGTTGGTAAACCCTTTGGGAGCTAGTGCTGAGAACTCCGGCAATCTGTATGTTTTTGCAATTTGTGCACAAGGAAGTTTCTGTATGGAACTAGCGGAAAAAGGTTTTGTCACTACATGAATCCGTGACGGTCCCCAGGGATAATTTAGCTGTCCGACTTATTCCTCCTGGGTTAATTTTTGTCAGCCTGGTGTTAATTTTCTGAAATATTATTTTGCAGAATATTTTCTCCAAAGTATGGAAGATTATAGAAATGACTATTGGACAATGTGAGAAGAATTTTGTGCTCTTTTCTGTCAGTAATGGGTTTGGAAGCCATTTATGGCACTTATGCTCAGTCACTTTCTTCGTGTTGAATCAAGAAACCTAATCTTAATTAAGGCCTTCTCTGCTGCAGATGTTGTCGTAGGTTCCTCTGTGACCTCGACACAAAGTAATGGAGTAACTTTTGTGGCCTTCCTACTTATTCCATGTTTTCGTCATTTGCAGATAATGGTTCATACTGTGGTTAACTGCAGTCCCAAATCTTTCAAAATGACTGTACATTAATAACTTTGTCAAATATCCTTGAATTGTGGCCTTAATATGTTCCTTTTTGAAATCTTTTGCCCCACTTTATATTTTTGGGTAGATTTTATTCAAGTGATTTCATGAGGCTACAGGTCTGCCCAGTGGGGTTGTGAAATTGAACTGACTCCTTACAGTCAAATTGATGATTTAATAGTTACTTTTTCCCATAGAGCCAGATTGAGCTGCATTGTGGTTTCTATTAATAACTGAAGTTATAATTCGAAAGCTGTGGCTCATGTTGATCAGGTAGTTTTTGTCCGATAAGACATTTACGTTATGATCTGAATTATCTGAGCATGAGAAAAATCTGAGAAAAACTCTTTTACTGATAAACTGAAATACTGCAGCTTTATTTGGCAAAACCCCCCAACCTGCTACAATTGCATTATAGCTTTCCATGCTGTTACACTGTCTGCCTGCTGATATTCTCGAGATAAAAGTATACATCTGTAAAAATGGTCAAAGCAGATAAAACACTAGAAGAATGTGTGCAATAGACTTGGATCATATTAGCTCTTCAACGGACAGCTGCTAATAATCATCTCAGTTCATCTGAGTTGATGATGACTTGTCCCGAAGTGGTTTGTCATATCTTTTAGGATTTTGTATGATTTAAAACTGTGTATTCACTCTGCTTTAGCACTCTGGGATTTATGAACATAAAAGGCTGCTAACCTACAGTGTGTTCTGCATGCAGAGATTAAAGACATGACCTAGTTTTAGAGTGGACCAGGACTAAAAGCAGACTTCTGCCCTTGGCAAAATGCACAAGAGATTATCAATAATAATCCAAAATGCCAAAGCTGAATTGGGCGTCTTGCAAACAGGTGCTCATACAAACTGAGGGATTCAATACTAAGACTGGCACATTTCAGATGATCTGATGTGTTCCGGTGCATGTTTGGTAAATGGTGTTCTGCCAGGAAAACTCTATTCAAACAGGAATGATAAACAATCATTTATCATTCAATATATTTTTATCCACTCCTAAAATCTCTGTACCTAATATAAGCCAGAACAAATATCTCCTTTTTTTTCTTTAATACACCATGATATCACAAATTTGGCATTCCTTATAAAATGAAAATCATTCCTTTAAAATGTGTGTTTAGGTAGTTTTATTTTTATCTTTGGGAATCTTGTAGTCTAAAATGTCTTTCATGTCTTAAAGATAAACTGCTTAGTTGTAATGTACATGATTACTTCAACTTTTTTTTTTTTTTTTTTGCCCTCATGTTTTAGAGGCACATAAACAACTTTGAGCCAAACTAATGGAACTTGAAGCTCTTCTTGTTAACATAGCTTCCTGATGAGCAGCCGGGAATGTGTTCCAAGATATAAACGGATAACGTGTTCTTACACGGCACACCAAAACAGGAAAAATATTTCCCCATATGTTTGTATCTATGCAAGACATTGAAACTGCTTGTGGTTCTTTAGTGATCCAGCGCTTATAGAATATTTGTGTAAAGGTGTGTATTTTTGTTTCATTTTTGAACTTGTAAAATTCTTAATTATCTTGTTCAAAAATCTCAAAACCAAGTTTATGACCTGTAACATATGATTTAATTGAATCTCTTTTGAAAAAGTTAAACCTTTTGCATTTATCTCATTGTGAATGAAAAGTGCTCTATGGATAAAGACTGGCTGACTGATGTGTCCGGGTCAAAAAGTAAGACATCGTCTGTTTTTCTTCAGCTGTTCACATGTGAGGGAAAATCCTGCTACTATCCATGCTTCCTTCTCTGGTACTTTTGATTTCTTGAAATTTGTTTGTTTCCATGTTGGGTCTAAACCTTTTAAAGTTAGCATATCCTTTTGGTCCATCTGGTGAATTGTCCTATCAGCCTGTGGATGAACACAAATCCTTCAGCATTCACCGCATCAAGGGAAAGACAGGGCTAGCCAATCTCTATCAAAGACATTAATCTAAATCTAGTGTTTCACATGTAGCCATATGCTGTAAAGATAAATATCACTCTTAAGTTTCTTTTCAGTGCAGCATAATGACTCTGTCACCAAGAGGACAAGAGATCAGTGCTGCACTGATTCCAGTCACAGGATTAGAAACTAAGAAGATGACTAAAGACGAGCAGCGACCTTTCTTTTAAACATATATTCAATCTCATTCTTGAAAATACATTACAAATATTTATGTTCATTTACTATCACATTTTAATTTGTTAGATGTTTTCTTTAGTTTTAGCATTTTTAGTATTTAAAATATAAAAGTTGAACTGAGTTTGAAAACAGTTAGGAAGAAATCTGAAAAAATGTTCACTATTTGCTTGGGAAAATAAATAACTGCACACAATTGCTGCATTTCCAACAGTGTTGTTCACATGACTACACTTGTGCTCTAATTGTGCACAAGTGCTAATTGTGCTCTGTGCTCACATTTGATGGAGTCTGTTTTCATCATGGAGGGTCTGTGCTTTACAAGATGAAGAGAGATTAGAGCACAGTGGGTTAATCTTCAGACTCGCCATCTGCCGATACCAGGAGAGCAAAACCTGAAGGTGCAACCTGAACGTTACCAACAGCACACAGATGCAGATTAACAGATGATTGGTTTTGTAAAAGCTGTTAGAGGACTTGGTGAGGTGTTTGAAAACACTGTTAAAATGTGGAAAAATTGGTGGGGATTTGAGAGCTACAGAAGTTCAGATTTTTTTTTTTTTTTAATTCTTATTTTGCTCTCTGTGTTTTTCTTTTTCTGCATGCAAACTATATGCAGTAGACTTACTGAGTGGTTTGCCTTTTTTCTTAATATTGTGAGGTATTTCCTATCTTCCTCAGATTGCGGTGTAGATTTAAAATCTTTATGGCAAGTGATAGAGTAATGAAGGCAGACCTGCTGATGGATTTTATGGCGATAAAATCCATCAGCACATTTCTTGCAAGAAACAATGTGTTTCACTGTCAATCACTGAAATCAGGCAAGAAAATGCTGCTTTCATCTTGTGTAAATATTTGCTCATTAGTGTAATCAACATATTACTGTTCAGGAAGGAGATTCAATGTTCTAGAAATAGGTTGCAGTGTGAAAAAAGGCAACGTGACCTAAAGCCCTAAGATATTTTATTTATAGATTGATTTATTTTGTAAAATTTACAATCTGTAGGATGTGAGTGAAAAACTTTAAAACTTATTTACCCCACATTTTCCCTTTCTTACAACAGAATTACATTAACATTAACATTAACACAAAACAAAGAAAGAAATGTATCCACATCACCCTATGTATTTTAATTAATACTGTGCGATACTTAAGAGTGACATCCAAATCAACCATAGAACAAGAGCCAAAGACCTTGTGAAGATGCTGGTAGAAGCCATTATCCACAGTGAAATGTATTCTGTACCAACATGGGCCGAGAAGCCACTCAAGGAGGAGGAACCTATTATTCCAAAAGAAACAAAACAGCCGGACGACGGCTTATAAATGCACCCAGGGACAAAGACCTTCAATTTCAAAGGTGTATCTGTTGTCTGATGAAACTAAATCAGAACTGTTTGGCCATAAAAGAGCAACCAAGACCATAATTACGCAATTAACTTTTGATCATCAAGTGCTTTTCCCTTTACAATTTTATGACTGAAGAATAAAATTGTAATTTCTAAAAATCAAAGCATGTTTCTGAGCAAAAATATCAAAAAGAAAAATAAATAAACAACCTACTAACAGAGTTGTTGATATTACCTATTTTGTATTTGAAGGATGCTATGGCTTTCTGCATGATGAAGTCCTTTTGGACTGAGTAAATCTTAGCAGTCATTGGATTACCAGGTAAGCATCTGCTTTTAGCCTTCTGCAGCCATTGGAAAACACCTTGCGAGCTGCACCTGCATGACTCACAACAGAGCTGTCTTCATGGTGCGGCTTCATTACTTCATTTTGTAGGATGAAGAATGTGGAGATTTCTAATTTGCTACTGGTTTTTGTGTTTGTACAAACCTGCTTAGGTAAGTTTTCTTCAATAATATTCAATGTACAGGTGATTATATAAGATGAGATTGTTCAAGATTTTAAGAGTCTCTGGTATGATTACGTTGCGGAATTTTTATTTAAATAGATTTTTTTTGTATTTACGAATTTATAGGGATAAATTTTGTGTGTTTTCTTGTTTATAAATATCAAGCTTATTTCAGTATATTAATTAATTTGTCAAATTAATAATTAGGAGGTGTAGCTATGATTATGTCTGTAGATATCTGCTAAATAAATTTAGTAAAAATGTATTGACTATGTTTAGCGTGCTTATGTCAGCTAAGCAGGCTGACATAATCCCAGCCAATGGGACTTGAAAACAAATGTGTATATTTATGTACAGTATATCACATAGGATTAGCTGCAAAACTAACAAATGAAAGGACAAACATTCAAGAGTTTAAGGACCTTTAGTTTCTGATTGAGGCTAAATGCAAAAAAATGTTTTGCAATGCATTTCTTCTCACAAACTTTGATGGAATAATGCTTCCATCCTCAGCTCAAGCAGACTTTGCTCCCTATTTCTACGACAATGACCCATCCAGCAACAATGGGAACCTGGCCCTGTTCAGCCTCTCTGAAGATACCCCTGTTGGTGAGACAGACCCCACTCATCCACCTCTCTAAAATAATGACAGTCCAGTTTGAGGCTTTGGTAACTTTGGTGTCTGAGAGTTCAGAATGCTAGATAATCTTTGATAGTTGGACAGCTCATTAAATGTTCGTCTGCCGTCACCATCTGTTGATGTGAGAAACTGCTTGATCACGGTGAATGTGGTTCACCTTCTGTCAGTCAGGAAACTTTATCTCTGTGATTTATGATACAGTGTTTTCTTTCTTTAGGTACACAAATCTATCAACTCAACGGCACAGATCCTGAAGGCCAGGAGGTGAGGTATGGTCTTTCCTTTGACCCAGGGTCAAAGGAGTACTTCAGGGTAGATCCAAAGTCGGGAAATATTACATTAGTGGAAACAATGGATAGAGAGGTAAGCACAAAACTGAAACATAAATTCACACAAGCATTGTTGAACCTTTACAAAATGTATTTTTCTTTCTTTTTATGTAGAAACAAGATTCAGTTGATGTTAATATCAGCATCACAGATGGAAGAAGCCAGGTATTTAAAGAAAAATAATTAATCAAGGAAACAAACCATTTGCCAAAAACGTCATTGATATAAGAAACTTGGAGAATTTTTAGACACCTTCTGTAACTTTTTGGAATAAATGCCACTTTTCAATGTGTACTCTCAATCTTATGGCTCATTGATTGGAGTTTTCTGCATGATTTCAGACCGCTAGTGTTTTAGTGCTCTGATTTTGCTATTATACCTGAATCTAATTTCTGTTTAAGAACCACAATTAATAGCATTCAGTATATATTTTTTATCATTATAATAAGCACCTCAATGAGAACAAAAATAGCTAACTTCTTTCTAGAATTGCATATTCAACATCCAAAAACATACTAGAAGCATCACCAGTGTGACAACCCAAGATATTCAGTGTTGCTTAATTCACACTTCAGTAGGTTTAATGTTGTGGATGGTTTTAAGGATGAAGTCTGGTTGTTGTTTAAAATAAATCAGATATCCTTTTTATTCTTTGCAGGTTGTTGAACGAGTCACAATATTTGTGACAGATGCAAATGATGAAAAGCCTGAATTCCAAAACATGCCTGCAATCATAGATGTGTTGGAAGTAAGATAAACTGATGTCTGAGTTTTAATTTCATAACCAAAAGAGACTTTTACCTAATAAAGTGATCACATAAATGTGAAATTGTCTTTGTCTACCTTGCAAAATTTAGACAACTGAATCTGGTAGAAGTATCTACAAAGTAGAGGCTGTGGACAGAGACACAGGCTCTGGAGGCTCAGTTACCTACCATCTCCAGGTATGACTCATGTACTAAGCTAATGTCAATTTGCATGATCAACTCTTAGTATCGATGAAGCTCTTTTCTAGTTACTATCAATCAGGTTTTGTTGCACATTCACATTTGTTCATTTGCTTGCATGTGGTGGTGTTATTTTGAAGGCAGGGATTACATCACAATCACATTAGAGTCAGGTACTGAAAGATTAGAGGGCTGCTTTGGCAGTGGGTGGTGGGTAGTGATAGTTTGCACTTTGGGCTATTGGGACTAGAACAGTTGGCCTTAATGTGACAGACAGAGATGAATGCGGAGTGTTCACATTTGGTTATAGCAGCATCCTACAGTCTGCTACGTCTATAATCACATGGGGTTTAGTACATTCAAATCGACAGATACAGAGATGTTGGATAATTCAAACAGCTGCTGACAATTTTTATCATTCTTCCATCTGACCACCTCCACGTGTGTTATATTTTGTAAGGGTTTTCAGTTACAGGCTTGTATTACTAGATTTCAACCCTGCTTTTTTTTTTTTTTCTTGCTTTTTCCTTTGTTACAGTCACCACACTCCAGTTTGTTTACAGTTGACATAAACAGCGGAGTCCTCCGTATCAAATATGGACAAATGTTGGATTATGAGAAAACAAAGACACACTTTGTTACTGTCATTGCAAAGGTACAAGTTTTTGTTTTTTATTTTATTTTTTTTATTTTTTATGTTTATCTCTGACTTGCACTTCAACACTTTCCTCACTGGATGAAGCTGCGAGTAGTTTTGAACAAGTTAAACCTTCAGCTGCTAGATGTTTTACGACATGTCATTGTTTCAAGTTTCTATTAAAGTGTGTTCTGGTGCCATGCAACAGAAAAGAAGGAAGCATTGCAGTTGTTCAATGAAACTATTATTTAAAAATCTCTCAGATGAATTTTAGGAAAGAAATAGTTGTTTGAACATCTCAATGTCTTTGCTTAAGGATGGGGGAGGCAACTTGAATGGCAAGGAACAATTTATGTCATCCACTGCGACGCTCACCATCAATGTGATTGACGCACAAGACACTCCACCTTTTTTTATCGGAACCCCCTATTTTGGCTATGTTTACGAAATCTCAGTGCTGGTAAGTGTCAAAACATCTCCCAAGAACTTTGAATGAAACACATAGCCACACCACATTCCTATGATAATTTGTCATTATAACTCTCTGCATATAACACCCATATCTATTCTAAAGCTTTGACAAATAAAAGAATGAACTCAATTCAAAAGGTGAAACCAATTTATTAAATTAATTTATTACACACATTGTGATGTATTTAACATGTATTTGTTAAGCTTATGAAAGTTATTAGAATAGACCACAATGGCAAAAAAAAAAAAAAATGATACTCAGTTTTGTTCTTTGACAGGGATCTGAAATATTTACAGTTAGTGCCGAAGATGGAGATGTGGGAAACCCAAATCCAGTCAGTTATTCATTCGAAGAGGGTGAGCCTTCACAGCAAAAATGTGTGGGGGAACTTACAGCTAAAGAAGTAAGAATTAATAAAAATAAATAAATAAGTGTTTATCCGCCTTTTTTTTTTTTTTGTCTCACTAGGTGATGATGGTGTTTTTGGCATTAATAAGACAAGCGGTTGCATCTCCCTGCTGGTTGCTCCCATTCATCTGAAGAGAGAAGTCTTCAACATTAAAGTCAGGGTAATGCAAGTCCCAACCAACCCATTTTTCTTAACTTATACGGAAAGCAAACTTTCATACTCTTTTAATTATGGTATCATTGTTTATTTTGCTTTTACTGAGCATTTTGCTCCTTTGTGATTTGAGACAGCGCCAGACGACAAATAAATGATTCTATGTTTATGTTGTGCAAACAAAATCACCCAATATTGTCACCTCGAACAGGCAACAGAAATAAGTCCAGAAGCCAAAGATGTGGACTATGGAGTGACCACAGTGGTGATACGTGTGGTGGATTTAAATAATAATCCCCCAACCTTTTATGGGGAGAATGGTCCACAGAATATGTTTGAGTTGACCATGTACGAGCATCCACCAGAGGGAGAAATACTCCGGGGGCTGAAGATCACAGTTAATGACTCTGATAAGGTAGGAGATCTCTTGCAGAAACCTATTGTTTATAGAAATTTTACCACAGCAGATATTATTATGTAGCATTAACAATAAAACACCATCATCACTCCAGGCTGCCTGGTCTGATTTGTTATATACTGATACTAATTTTGTGAAATCATTATGTTGTTATCTAATCAGAAACAGGTTTAATCAACAATGACTGTGTGTTTAGGAGAGTGCCATGTTGTCAAGAAAGAGCTGTAAGCCTACCATTATCAAAACCCATCCCAATTAATATCCCATGCATTTGAAATCAAGTCAGAAAGGTGCATGCTGTGCCATTTGTCAACTTACACAAGCGCCTTTTGTTTTTAAAAGCTACATCACTGGATGATGCTGGATGGATTTTCCATGATAATGCTCTCACAAGAGCAGACTCTTTATGTCCACTAACATCATGTTTCACTCAGGGTATTATTACTTAAGCTGTTATCTGAGTGGTTTAACTCTTATTACTATAGCAATTAGGGACAAAAAGCTTTTACTTGAACAGGAAAGACAGCATGCAACTTAGATTATTCCGTTGGTTGAGCATAACATGTTGAATTTCTGAATGGCATGCTGATGTATGTTCATGCTCTTGCAGGGTGCAAATGCCAAATTTAATCTAAGATTGATTGGACCAGGGCGAATGCTGCGAGCCGTCCCCCAGACTGTACTCAATGAAGCCCAAGTAACAATCTTAGTGGAGGACTCTGCTGCCATGGACTATGAGAAGCATCACTTCCTGACATACAAGGTGACCTCTTAACAAAATATGGTGGGAAACGTAAAAATGTCAATGTTTTCTGAAATAGACATTTTTCTGACAGGACTATAGGCATAAATTTATATAATTGATAACCCAAGTGACCAACACACAATAGAAGCCAATAGGTCCATAAATGAGATTAGACATAAAAAAGTTAAATAACAACAGAGAATAATTACACAGGAAGCAAAGATGACATAAAAATCGATCAAAAGACAAGAAGACGCCTTAATCTATCAGGATTTAGAAGACAGTCCTATTCCCTGCCAGTGTAAACAATGTCTGCTGGTTATGACCTGTTTGTTAATCTGGACTTTTCAGAAAAGTTATCCATGAGTCAAAGATCATGGACTTTTACAAAGAAAAGATCTAAAGTTAGCAGAAACAATTTTTTTTCCATAAAAACAAGAAGCAATATAGTTAAACCCAATGGTCCTCAATGAAATACTGAGAAACGATCACAGAACCTGACTGCACACACTATTGTTGGAGGAGGCAGAAATCACTGTGCATCACTCCAAAAACAGAAGGTCAGATTTCATAGATGGGTCTCACAGAACCTCCAAAATTTTAAGACTTTGTGATAGCAGGTGGCTTGAGCAACGCATTCGACCATACACAAGCCTTCTTAACTTTTTATTATCAAAATAGTTTTTTTTAAATTTATTTTAAGAGTTCAACGCTTCTTATCTGTGTCATGCCACCTTTTTAAACAAAATTATGAGCTATTAGTGTTTGTAGATTTGTAGACAAGCCCAAGATGTCACCAACATCTTGTGAGAATGTCATGTACAATCCCCCATGATAAAATATTCACTGATAAAACTTTAACATATTCAATACAATATTCTTCCTCCCATAGCCTAAAAAACTGTTTTGAAGTTGAAAATATTTCTTAGCTATTTTTGTCTTTTTCAGCTGCTCGCAGTTGAGATTGACACTCCAGAGAGATTTAGCGCCACAGCACACATCATCATTCACCTTCTGGACACCAACGACAATGCTCCCAAATTTTCCTCGGACTATTACATCGCCAGAATTCCCGAAAACTCACCCGGCGGCTCAAATGTGGTGTCAGTCACGGTGAGAGACTTCTTGTCTTATCTAAAAATACATGCCAGCACGGACATACGTCACTCAGAGCTATAACGCAGTGGTGATTTGGACAAAATGCTGAACAGGGCTCTTTAATTCTCTAAATGTAGACTCTTTGGGCTGTGGGGGTTGGGATAATATGTGAAATCATGTAGATAAAAGCTAGGCGAGGTAAGCTGCCAGATGGCTATCACTTTCATTTTGTTGTGTAACAGCAAATTCCCTGGCTTTACCCCACCCCTCCCCTGCTCAGCCCCCAACATGTAGCAGGACATACAGCTGCAAAAATATGTCCATGTGTAAAACAAAAACTTTAAAGGACACACTGAAATGATTGATGTTTGCTGTAACATATCTACTGCCCTTGTCGGTTCATATCAGATCAAAAGCCACAGGGAGTCTGACTAATAAGTCCTGGCCTTGAGCAAACACCACACAGGCTCTTTGCCTTGATCCCTGGCAATTTCAATCAGATAAAAGAACAGCCAACAAGTGACCTTGGACACATGGAGACACTGAACAGACCTCCCAGCAGCTGCAGACAGACAGATTAGCCGAAGCCCAGGATAATATTCCGTCATAAAAAAAGGCACTCTTTTTTTTTTTTTCAGGCCTAACCCCTGTAACATCATGTGTATGGCCGGTTTATCCAGCAAACTGAGTCGAGTTCTCACGACTCAAGTGAATAAAACATAAATATAATGAGATTCTCTTTTTATAAAAAACTGAATAATTGAGTATAAGGAATTTCTTCCGCAAATACAATCAGTGCAAGCACACCATGTTTTTTTCTTCCACTTGCTAATGTGTCGCTGTTGATTGTTTTCAGGCTTTAGACCCAGACTCAGGACCCTGGGGTGAAGTCAAATACTCTATCTACGGATCGGGGGCTGACATGTGAGTACTGCCAATGCCAAGATTTGTAAGAAATTTAGTTCTGTTTTATTACAGTATGTAGATTGCCATCACATTATCAATGCAGTGGTCACCTTGCACAAGTAAGAAGTTAAAATTGTTCATGTTCTTAAGATAAATAAAACCTAATTAAATGGGAGCACAGTGCATAATTGTAAAGTAGATTTAAAAGGACACTTAGTTTCAGAAAAAATGTACCAAAATTCCAAACATATGAGGTGCATATATATGTGGATAAGAAGCAATTGTCCACATAAATTAGCCAGTCTTATTAATTGAGATGAATTTTGTAAAAAGAATTTATACATTATGTTATGTACTCAAGCATCTAAGCACTTTAAAAATGACATTTTGTGGCTTTTTGTGTATTTTCTCTATGTGTGATGAAGTAAGAGAGAATTTGTTTTCACCCCAACAATAAAAAAAACAAAAACAATTGACCTTTGTTGCCAATGTCATGTTTTCGCAACTGAATAACATGAAATTTTAAATAGATCTGGACCTGGAAATTTGTAGAACAAACACAAAAAAACAGCAAAGATATCTCTTGCCACAGAAACATAAAAAAATCACATATTTTGGTTATTTCTATTTGTCATTTTCAAATTTATTTTCTTTCAATGCCTCTCTGAATGAAATGTTTGAGCTCCAGCAGACATTTTCAAATCATCACAGTATGATGAATCTGCGCATTTTAGTTAAATTGTCAAACTCACAGCTGAAGGGTTTCTGTATTTTATGTTTTCTCCTACATGTTATGTTGTTTCTAAGTTATTTAAGTGCCCAAAGGTCTGTATTGTCATTATTATTATTGTTGTTTAATAACAATGCTGTAACCTCAGGAATCCACCGATTTCTACTTCCAGGAAAATATCTAAAAGGTCTTTGTTCTTCCTTTGTGAACTGAAGAAAGTCCACCAAATTTCTATTTCCTTTAAAATCTCCTCATATGAAGGACCAGCAATCACTTTTCAAATTGAAAATGTGTCCTTTTTTCAAAACTAAAATGCAAATTAAAATAAACTCTTACATTATGACACGAGCTTTGTTAACAAAGTCTACTCTCCGTAACAATCTCATGTGGTTCATATTTTTATGAATATTTGATGCAGATTTTGAGTTCTACAGTAATGAGTTTAAGCCGATCTGTGATGTCACATGGCAGTGCAAAGGATTTCCAAAATAAGCATCAGCCAGAGATTTGGAACACTTACGCTTACATGTTTGTTTAATAAAAAACATTTGACATCTATCCCGTGTTATACTTTCAACAAATTGTTCCTTCATGGGTAAAATACCATACTTTAGAAGGACATATTCTCTTGGATGTCAGAGAGCAACGTAGTATGTATCAGCCTTGGTCTGCTTTAATCCCTTAATGGGATTGGAGGAGAAAATAGACTGCTCTTTGCTTTTGCGTACCTTGCGCTCCAGCAAAATTCACTGTTAGTGAAGCAAGCAAGTCAGTAAATAAGACCTAATTCCAATCTGACTGCAATTTTTATGAAAAACAACAGTGCTACTTCAGGAAAAACAGCATAAGCTAACATGGTTATTGTGTTTTTTTGTTGTTTTTTTAACAATTTGCTCACAATACTTAGTTGCTGCAATACACATTAGAAACAGATCAACAACAAACAGATCAACAATGGGTGTTTCATATCAACAAAAAGCTCACTTAGACTGTGACTCTCAAGTAAATTGGTGATAATCTCTAAAATTTTGAGGTTGACTTATATGCATAAATTTTAATGGTTCAACAAAATGATATTTCATTTAATCAAATGGATTTATTTGCAGATTAACAGATTTGCTAAATGTTTTGAATTGCTAGGAAGCAGTATTCTTATTTGGCTGCACTTACCCACGCGCTCTTTCACAATGAATCACAAACGTCTTAGAATTAACTTTCATTTGTTGTCTTAATTCACATTTACATTATGAAGATGTGGAATCCTTTTTTTTTTTCAAAGTTCTATTTATGTTTAACTAGAACTTTATTAAAGTTTAAAAAGAGATGACACTGGGGATGTCCCAGTTATGCTATTTTTTGTTTCTAATACCAATCCAGGTTATTTACGATTACCTGGTCATACTGTAATAATTTGATAGAGTAACATGTTTACTTGAAACACTCAGTGAAAGTAAGGAATATTTCTATTCGACTCCATTTATTTGCAGGTTTCTGATCCAGCCTACATCCGGGATCATTTACACTCAGCCCTGGGCGAGTCTGGATGCTGAGGTGAGATCTAAGTATAACTTCTATGTGAAGGCAGAGGATGCTGAGGGAAAGTACAGTCTGGCTGAAGTTTTTGTGACTGTGTTGGATCTGAATGACCATCCACCTGCTTTCAACGATAACTTCCTGGAGAAGACTATGGTGATTGGAGCGCCAGTGAAAATAGAGGTACGCACTGTTGTGTTACTGGATGTAGATGAATTAAAATTCAGTCAAACATATTTTTTTGGAACAACTGCCGTATGTAAGAACAGTTTCCCTACAGGCTGTGGACGACGACGCAGAAGTTCCCAACAACGTTATCGAGTACGCCATCATGAAGGCCGAGCCAGACAACAACATCTTTGACATAGATGCTGACACAGGAGAAATCAAGTTAAAGTCCTACATCAAGTCAATGGCTATCATTCAGAATATTACCAAGAAGAGAGATTGCAGTTGGTCACTGGTAGTCCAGGCTCGTGATCGGGGTCAGCCGTCCTTCAGCACCACTGCAGTTGTCAAGATTGACATCACTGAAGCTGTAAGTCAAGTAATAGTTTGTCTGTAGTTTGCACACATTGATTTTTTCCGTATTCATAGTTTCCCTCAGAGTATGACTGTTTTAGAGTGAATCATAAATATGCTGAATTTTCTTAAAACATAGTTTTGAAAAGTTATAGCTACAAATGTCTCATGGATGCAATTGTGATGTTTTCAGATCAAATCCAGATTTGTCTCATACTTCCTGGGTCTAAGGAAACGTCCCGGGGCAGTGTTTGGGATTTGTTTGACCCTTGTCACCTTTGCTGTCTCCCTAACAATTGTCATTTCAACCTCTATGTACTGGAAATCTGTGAAAAAGACCCGTGTACAACCTCAGGGCAAGATCAGAAAGATTGTACGGAGGCCTGTGCCATAAATGAAACTTGCCTTGAGAGCCTCAGCACAGCTGCTCTGTTGTTTTTACTGTGTGGTTCCAAGAATTTGCAGCTATTCGTTTTCAGGGGACTTTGTAGTACAGCAAGACTTTGTCTGTAAAAGAGTACATGAGGGAGCACAATCTTTCAAAATTTGCAAGTTTGTCACCTAATTACAGCACAACAAGGAATTGTTCTTTTCAAATTTTTGGATTGGATTTTTCAAAGTATATTTTTAAGTTTTTTCTGTTATTCTAATATTGTTCTCCTCAAATGCTGAATGGTCTATTGGTTCCTCCATTAACCTCTCTGATCTTGTCAAAATCTAAAAAAGTTAAAGAGAAATTCAAATTAACGCATATAAACCTAATTAAAAGTAAAGAGCTATAAGCAATTTATTGCTCTGAACATATCACCAATCGATCAATACCAGCATTACAGAACAGTAAATCTTTGTGTGATTTCAGTCCCATGGATTTGAATTCTTCTTGTGCTCTTTTACAGACTCAACTGAAAGGGGGGCCTTTGGGATCATTTATAGAGCTGAATAGAAAGAACTCATTACAGATCATAGGTATGCTCGTTGGTATCATTAGCCTTGTGGTCATGGTCACAGTCATCATCTCCACCGCCACATTCCTCCGTAACAAAAAGTCCAATCGGATCCTGCCCAACCGCAGAGTACGGAGAAGGCCGCCGAAACAGCCGTTCTGGAACTTCAAAAGCCCATTTAAGTCATCAGAGACCCCAAGAGAGGATTTCACTGTCCAAGAGGAACAGCAAGAACCAGAGGTGGTTGTGAAGAATGTCAACTACAACAACAACTTCAGTACTGTTGTAAAACACTGGCCTCCACCGCCCTGTGCACCTTCTTTGCCCCCTCCGCCGCCCACTTATGTACCAGGAGAACGACACTGGACTGTACCCACAGTCTCTGCAGTTGTGGTCCCCAAACCCAAAAAGAGGCCGACGATAGACAGAAGGGACACTGTAAACAAAGCATTAGTTTCAGAACTGAAGATGAAACTGGAGCAGAAGAAGATGGCATCACTTTATAACACGTAAAGAGATTGTTAAGATTTTGCAAAGTGAGGTTCATTATTGGTAATAGTTCCTCTACCTGCCATAGACAGATGTCATATAGGAAAGTTTGTAGAACTTAGAAGGTAGCCTTATTCATTTTCATTTTTGCAAATCAGCTTATATTAAAACTGTTCATACCTGTGGAAATAAATGCAAAAAGGAATGCAGAGGTAAAAAATCTGGTCAGCTGTTTAAGCCTTTATCATATACAAACTTTTCACGACAGCCTCAATAACAACACAGTGTTCATATCACCATGAGCTCTGAGAGATATAAATTTTCCAAATGAGGAAACCAGCCGATCGTCCCACACTGTATTTGTGAAAACAAGCAATGTTTCTCTTCTTCTGCCCGAAGTTTTAATTAGTTTTCTTTATCTGCCATGTGTTTGATTGTGTAACTAGAGTAGCCAAAATCACAGTAAAAAAAAGTTACTGGTGGAGTTCTGTTGAAAGTACTGGTGGACCTCTATTGGCAAGCTCCTATGAAGAAATTAATGCCACAGTGTTTTGCAGATAAGCAGATATTGAAGTGGATCAGGAGGTATAAATTGGGCCTATACCATCACATCTATATGAGGAGTATTTTTTCTATTTTCTACAAATTCAATAATGTGGCAGCTTTTGGATACAGGTATAAAGGAACTATTACAGTTAATAATCTCACTTCAAAAAGATAAGCAATCTCAACACAAGGTCCTTTTGGCAAGTCCAGTTTTCTGAGAAATGTCTCGCTACTGCAGCCAGATGAGAACAAGCTGCCGCTCTTTACACCTCGTGATGAGATTGAAAATAAATTGGCTTATATACACAGCTCATTAACAGAGCTGTGTGTGTGTGTGTGTGTGCATTGTTTTGTGTGCATGAATGCAAGCTCTTATAGGTTTGAATAAGCTAAACTAATATATGAACCTGTTTCAGTTCATGTATATAATGTAAATTTTATAATACAAACTGCCATATGTATTATTGTTCTTATTGAAATCCCTATTCTAAATGAATAATCTTTTTTGTTGTTGTGATTGATCAAATAATCCCATAAATGTAATAACTGAGCCCTTCTTTCTTTAATAATCTGTTAAATTTGACAAGACATATTTGACACCGATTTTTGTTGGGAATATATTGTTTGCTTAGCGTGCAAACATCTTCCAAGAGATTTTATAGTCCTTCAACTCATAAGGATCAGGCAGAGGGAAGAAAGCCAGAGTGGTCAAACAAAGAAAGTCTTGAACATTTTGTGCAGATGTGAAGCACTGCATTACCATTAATATTCACATTTGATGTATTTATCACTTCATGGTATAAATATTTCAGGAAATGAATTGTTTCTGTTATTGTTCAAACATTTATGCTTTCAATAAAAAAGTTATTCCTTTCACCTAATGTGGAGACATTTATTTGCATTGTTTATGTCCATTAGAATTAAAGCTTAAGGTAACATTTTAATCATTAAAGGTGAATATGAGATAAGAGATCATCCTTGATAACTTTTGAGCTTTGGCTTCTTTTGCCCTCTGACTGGAGATCAGTGAGAGGGCAAATAATGTATACATCTACTATTCTAAGTCTACTACACATCATACTACTAAGCTAAAAGTCATTTTTTATAGCAAATAATGAATAATAAAGGGAATATTACATGAATGAATAATAAGTTGTAGCAGTGTTTACAACAAATTAAATTGAGGAATAATAAAAGTGACATTTTCTTCTGTCATATGGAGACCAAGGATTTTACAGGAAAAGGCTACAACCTTACACCACCCTCAAAATCACATGACCACATATGAACAATGACAAAACATCTGCCTAGCAGAAAGCGAGAGGTGCCAATCTCAGTCAGATGCTTTAAACCTCGATCCTAAATGTATCCAAGTGGGGCTGAACTGATCACTTTACGTCACTGAGAGAGCAGAGAAAAATGCAAGAGACAGGGGGGTTGGTTTGTCTGATCTGATCATAAAGTGATGGTGGGAGGGATGTTAGAGAGGATGCAAGTGTTTGGGTATTATGTCAAATGAACAATGCCATTGGCTGCTGCATATCCGAAGTGCCATCTGTTCAGTGCAAATGTGACTTGTAGCTGCATTTTGGAGTCGAGAGAGAGCTGCAGAAAATATACAAAGTAATATTCGATAAATTACATTGTTATTGAAAAGTATGTTTTATTTTGTACCTCGGTTCACTTTTTCTAATGACGGGGTCATTTTAGGAAAAGTCATAAAATTTCAAGTTGGAAAAAGATGGTTAAGGGTATTTTTTTTCTACAGCAAAACATGCTAGTGGGTCACTTTTTACCCACAAGACAACACAAGGGTTAAGCAGAGATCCATTAGTGGAATAAGTAGGCCAGACAACAAGTGCTTGTTGTCTAGTTTTAACACAGGAAAAGGACATTTTACATACGTTTTGTATAAGTCATGAGTGATAAATCAAACAGAATTTTGCTTAAAAACAATTATTGGTTTATTGCAAAAGGAAGGAAGGTTTCGGCAAAAGGAAGACAAATATAAAATGTTTCAATAAAACCACAGCTAGATGTTTTACGTAGACATTCTATGAGACAATTATCTAGAGAAATATTACACTATATGAACAGAACACATACAAGACATTCATTTAAAAAGCATTTTTATGAAGCTGGCAACCTTCTGTTTTTATGTCTAAACACTGAAACGTGCTAACAGTAGAAATTTATTCCCAGCCATTTCAATCATTGTCAAAGTAGCAACTTCATAATTCAACTTCAATCAGCAAATAAATGATGATGAGAGAAACATGCAAACGGTAGAATATATACATGTATAAATTTCCTATACTGTTGCAAATCCTTGAAATACTCTGGTGACCCAATAGTCATCTTTCACAGCTTTCCAACAACCTCCTTGGCCTAGAATGGAGAAAGAGAGAATTAAAACCAAACCATGAAACTGTGTCATGTTCTACAAGTTTCTTAGATTTTACTTTTTACAGATATATGTTTGAATAAAACAAGCATTGTTCTTTCATTCCATGAACTACAGAAAACATGTCTCTGAAATTTCAAGCAACAATGTTGTATTTGTTTTCAGAAAATGAGAAATGGTCAAAATAAATAAAAAAAAAAAAGATGCAGTGCTTTCAGACTTAAAATAATGCAAAATAATGCAAAAAAACAAGTTCATGTTCTTTTAAAAACAAAAATACTAATGTTTTAACTCAGGAAGAGTTCAAACATCAATATTTGGTGGAATAACCCGGAGGTTTGCAATGTGGTTCAGTGCAGTGGGCTCCTCATTTTTTCCAGAGCTGTATTCGGACTAATGAAAATTACAGTTTACCCGTGATCTGAATAACTTGACCTCAACAATTTCAGGATTGCATAATTGAATTGTGAAATACTGCAGCTGCCCATAAAAGATGTCAACTGAATACTTAATTTCCTAAATAAAAGAATGATTTCATATAATTTATTTGACTTTGTTCTTTTTTTTACACCTGTTGCTTTTGAAAATCTGATCAGTTTTTGTAATGTTTTTGCAAAAATTCTAACTTCACAAACAACTAAATTATACATCTAAAATAAGATTTATTCAGATTGGGATTTTGATTACAAGTTGACATGTTTAATGTGCTATTAATTCAATATAGTTCAGCGGTAAGTCTGCTCTGATCAGCTTTGCCTTTACGAGATCTGTCTTCAGACCTTCTTCTCACCTTTCTGTCTTCATTGAAATCTTTATTGACCAGCTCCTCATCACTGGCGGCCTGCAGGCTGTCAAAAGTGCCCTGTCTTTCCCGTTCCATCCCAGATGAGTTGCTTTCTCTCTGCCGTCTCTTCCACGACTCTATGATGGCGTCATAGCAGGGAATTCGAGTGTCAGTGGTGCAGACGTACATGCCTATCGGCACGGCGAGCACCATAGCTAAAACTATCACCACAATATGGATTAGCTTCTCCCTCTGCTCCATCTCTGTGATGTCAGTTCCTGTCACAAACACAATGCACTGGCCTGGCCGAGGCATCTGGTTCTTTAGAGTTACACAGATTTCATATTTGGTGGCAGGCATCAGATCTGAGATGGAGTAGGAGTGAATTCCAGGCCCAATGTAGGTCATTTCTTTCTTATCATCGCCAGCTTGACCAAAGTGGATGGTGAACCATGTCTCGGAGGGCCGTTCTAGGGCGGCGAACCACTCAATAGAGATGCCACGCACTGTCTGCTTGGCGATGCGAATGTCAATGAAGACATTTTGATCAGCAATGCCCGTTGCAGCTGGAAAGCCTGCGACGTGAGATGACAAGGCACTGTCAGCAGAGATGATATCCAGGAGGACGCTCACCGAGGAGTTCCCAATGAAGTTTACGGCAGTGCAGGTGTAGACCCCATGGTCTGCTGCACTAAGGGAAGGAATCACCAGGTGGGATCTGATGGTGTCATCGGAAACTCTCTCTTGGGACTCTGGGAAAACAAAAAATGTGTGTAATTGCTTAACATTTTTGCAGGGCAAAAATATTCTATAATACATGCAAAATTATTTAAAGATTCATTTGAAAATTTATGAAGCAATCTTCTTCTGAAGGATTCCATTAAAGTGAAAGGTCCAAATTATAAATGGACTGGAAATTATATTAAACAATGTAGCTGAATTTTCAACCGATATTTTTAATTCTATAAAAGTGTTTATATTGTGCCAGTAAAATGGATAAACTAAGAAACCTCAATAGTTAAAGAAAATTAATGTTAAATACTAATTTTCATATTTGACACCATTTTAGAAAAATCAACAATATAAAAATCTACAATCTTCTATTACTATGCTAAAGATTATGAATATGAGTTCACCGAGGGAACTTGTTAAGGTTAGTCATCAAGTTTTCTATGTAACACAGCAAAATTTCATGCTATTGCAATTGTTTAAGTAGTGATGCTTAGAATCAAATGTTGGGAGGGGCATCAACTCATTATCTGAGCTGGCAGACAAAAGTGGAAAGGATCAGCTCTGCTAGCACCCCTAATAAAGATGTGTGAGTTCCTCATAGCAAATGTATCTCTTGAGGTAGTTGCATAATTTGTTACATGGGAGAATGCTGTTGCAGTTCTCCAGCAGACAGCTTTGGAGGTCACCCAATCAAACAATGAAAATGTAAATAATACACTGGACAGAGATTCTTGTTTAAAGTCATGGACAGCAGGAATGTTTCCAGTCTAAAGATCAAGTGAAATGAGCTTTACTCTGTAACACCATGACCCGACGTTATTATGTAAACAGCTGCACTTCAGTCTACAGCAACTTAAATGAATGGTGATGGAGAGCGGTCTCACAGCATGGCGCTTATTTATTATAAACACCAAATATCCAAATGTAACTCTTTCTGGCATAAGCATTATATATTTGTGATTAAAATGTAAGTTTAAGTATCTAATTTCACAGAATTGTATCGCCTTAGCTGCGTAGCTGACAGTCCATCACACTCTTACCATGAAATCCTCTGATTATCTTCAGACCATATGTCCACCACACAGCAGGGTCCGGCCTCGCCTTGGCGTAGCAGTGCAGGGTGAGGTTGGATCCCAGAGGCAGGCTCATGTTCGCCTTGGGCGTGCTGACCACTGGTTTCGTGCACGCCTGCAGCTCGACCTCGTGGAAGAACTTGCCCGCCCTAAAGTCCGGCCCCGAGCAGGTCAGGTAGGAGTTCATCAGTATGATCGGAGGACTCAAGGACGTGATGAACTCCACGAGGCCCTTCAGGCGGCAGTCGCAAAGCCAGGCGTTGTCGTGCAGCGCCAGGACGACGTTCGTCCTGGACGCCGCGGCATCCCGCTCCTCTGCGTTTTGCATTTTCTGGTAAAGAGGCCAGTTCTGGAAGACTTCTTTCGATATGACCGTGAGCTGGTTGAAGGATAAATCTAAGTATGTGAGCCCTGGCAGAAACTTGAGGGCGTGCTCCGGGAGGACGTCCAGCTGGTTGTGCTTCAGGTCCAGGATCTTGAGGTTCGGCGTGTCCTCGAATGCTGTCCATGGTACTGATCGCAGCTTGTTCCCCTGCAGACGGAGCTCGGTTAGGTTCCCCAAACCCTCCAGACCTTTTGAGTTTATCACTGTGATGTCGTTAAAGTTCAGCCACAGGTTTTCCACCGCGGGTGTTTTGGAAAAAGCTCCCCTGGGGATTTCAGTGAAGTGGGATTTTTCTATCCGTATTTTGGTCAAATCGCCTGGAAGGTTGTCGGGAATGGCCCCGAAGGCGCTTTCTTCCATACATATGAGTGACCTGTGGAAAAGCGTATTTAATCAACTAAAATTGGTTTTCCTTTATACAAATGACTGAATATCACTAGTTTACCTCAAGTAGACTATTCTTATTCATTTCTTACTTTTTTTTTTTTTTTTTTGGGCAAAACTTGTCTAGAAATCCCAGATCCACTTACGGAGACAAATAAGCGCATCAGACTATAGCAAGATTGCACTAAATGAAATCTGGTCTTACCTTCCATGGCGGTCATCAATACAGCTGCACCCACTCAAACATCGAGCATAACTTCTACATGGTTCAGCTTTTATTAATATTACAACCAGAAGGTAAATCATCGTGTCCATAGTCCGTGACCAAGTCTGATGCGTGGTAAACAGATGCCCATGGCAGCAGACAACAGAAGCCTATTAAACTTAATCCCTGACATGTTCAGGAGGAAGGAAGTTCTAATTCTTGGGTATCAGCTTTGGCATGAGCTCAGCATACCTTGTCTTGTAGGTCAGGGAAAGTACAACTGCAAGGGATTATATATAAATTTGCTACATTGGAACTTTCCCACATTTTGTCACATTAAAATATTGGGAAATATTGGTTATCTTATTTTATGGAGGGAAGATGACTTTAAGACATTTTTATTCATAAAATGTCAAAAAATGAGGCATTATTTTCTGTTTCTGTCACTTTTCCTCTGATTCCCCTAAATAAAATTTGATGCAACCAACTGCCTATAGCTTTCACCAAATAATGTAAAATAAAATTTTTGTATAATTTCACCTGTTCTGTAAAGGCTTCAGAGGTTTGCTTAAGAACCTTTGTGAATAAACACCAATATGAAGATCAAGAAATACAATAAAAAGGCCAGGGATAACATTTGGTGAAGTTTAAAGTCAGACTACATTATAAAAACAATAACAACAATCTCATGTACCATCATGAGATGTGGATAATGACCAAAAGAAATAAATCTTTTCAGTGAAAAGTGGTAGCAGCATGATCTGGCTGTGCTTTTCTTCATCAGATTAGATGAAAGAATTAATTCAGATCATCTCTGGAAGGAACGCTGAGGGTCAAGAGTTGGTACATTTTGAGCAATGAGAACAGACAAGACAGAATAAAAATATGCTGAGCTGAAATATGATTTAAAAAGAATCATATAATGGTTGTGTTGAGGTTAAGTAACTCAATAGTATGAACACACAATATCAGGTAAATATATATAAAAGTTTATTTAATCATCTTTAAATGTGCGGTATGATCGGAATGAAAAGATCTACATTAAATGAGGGTAATGATGCCTCTAGCTGGCATTGAATGGATACATAGATTTTCTTACATTTCTCATTGCTGGGGAATAAAACTGATTTAACTTTTTATTTCCATCTTATTTACATTGTGTCATAGTTCAGTCCTTTCTGTACTTCTCTCCAGCTCCAGCTGCCCTCCACTCACCAGTGTTGAACCATGCCTATGTGTATATCTTCTCTGAACTAATGACAGATATATACAGAGGCACAGAATTAACTGTATATGTAAGTGTACATGGTTCAGTCGGTATTTACAAATCAAACACATACATATGTTATATACAATGTGTTCCCTTTAAATCAGGTTAGATTAAGAAGGTTTTTTTCACTGGGTCGTGCAAGTAGCTTCAAATGTTGTTGTTTTTTTCTCACAGACTTTGTGATGCCAGTAGTGGATGTCTGGATGCACAGCAGAGCGTCTGCAAGATGGACAGGCTTTCCTAGAACAACCCAATTTTGTTTTTAAACTGAGATTTCCATTATTGTGCAACGTGCAAAAGTCCTTTGATAGAAGTTGGGTCTCTGTGGCGGTGGAGTCGGTGGCAGTATCCAGCGAGGAGGAACCGGCGGAGGGGAAACCCATGGTGTGGGTGTATGGGAGCGTGTGGGAAGAGGACTGACGTCAGGATGTTGTGTGGGGTGAGAGTAGGGATTGTGCTGAGGATATGGATGAGGGTGAGAGTGTGGGCGGTGATGAGAATGGTGCAGATGGGCATTGGGCTTTGGATTGCTATGCAGATGTGGGTGACTGCGCGGAAGATGGCGTGGAGCAGGAGCCAGAGCTGGAGCATGACGTCAGCAGAAGTACTCGTTAGGTTGTCCCTCGATCTTTGCTGTTGACTCGGAGTCCAGGCTGGAGCGGGCTGACAGCAATCTGTTGGACTCTTCTTGATTCAGTCTGTTTAAGTACTCTCCCTCGAGCCCTTTGGCCTTTGTGCCAGGGGACAGTGTTTCAAAAGTCACATATGAGTCTTGAATGTCTTTGGATTTCTTTCCCCAGTACTTTTTAATGCGCCTCTTCAGCGCCCCACAGCACACAATGACAGTGAGGGGGACTGCAATGATACAGGCCACGGTGATCACAATCACATTGATCAGCTTCTGAGTGCCAGTGGCACTTGCTGCTTCATCAGTGGAAAATATCACACACTGTTCTTTCTTGGGAATCAGCCCCTTCACGCATACACAGGCAATGTACTTGGTCCTGGGCACCAACCCGTCTATAGTTACACGGGTTTGTCCCGCTCCAACGTTGATCTTTCTCATGTCCCGCTCCCCAAACACAGCATACAGCACACTGAAGGCAGTCGTGTTCTTTGCTTTAGGTGCTCTCCAGTTGAGAGATATTGTATTGTCTGTGTCACCCACCACCTTCACAGAGCGGACCACCCTGTCTGGGTCCTGCTGTAGGGATGAAGTGTTCGCCGCCAGGTTGCTGAGATTTGTCTTCTCCAGATCCAGTAGTGCGTCTGAGTTGGGGGAAGTGGAGGGATCCTGGGTGGCTCCATCAGTTAGGGTGTAGCTGACCTGTTCGGAGTCAGCAGGTAACATGTCAGAATCCATAGCAGCAAAAGCTGATGAGGTGGAAGTTGGAACTACGTATCTGGCCACCAGTTTCTCCTGGTAGGCTGCTTTACCCACTGGGTTTGGCTTCTTGACTTTCACCTTCTTGTCGGTGCTTGTCTGGTTCCCTTCTGGTCTTGGGGGGTTAGAGACAACCAGAGAAATGACAGCCTCTGCATTCCCTGCATAGTTTGATGCCTTGCAGATGAATTTCCCTGAATCGCGGTAGGACACAGCTGGGACGCTGAGGATGGACCAGGTGATTCCTTCTTTAGATGTTTCTTGTTGTACTGTGGTAGAAGAGAGATATGGATATACTTTATTATGCAATTATGAAAGCAAAACAACATTTTAGCTTGACAAAAATCTAACAGGAACCTGAGTCTGAGAGAAGATCTCTGCTAATAAAAAGAAAACCTTGCCAGGCAGCTGATTACACAATATTCATTCATCAATTGCCATCTATGTTGTGTAACTCCCTGTAAAGACTGGAGCTGTCAATCAGACTTACAATCCAACTGGATCTAGTAGTAGCTCTCTGTTTAATTAACAACAAGACCACAGAGTATAAAAATCCTCCTAACGCATGTACAATGCACAGAGACCCTGTGGCGGTAGCTGATATGACTCACATGCTCAGGAATACCTTTTGCTGAGCTGCATAAACCAAATGCAAAAGAAAAGGTATCTATCAGATCCAAATCAGAAACTGTTTATTGGTTTTACTTCTGAATGGGTTTCTATTGATTTTTTTCATTCCCAGCTGGTAAGAATTGGAAAGCTTTGTGTTGTCTATAGTGTAAACACTATAAGAACATGTAAGATGAAGTAACATGTCAGAATCCATAGCAGCCATGAGTCTTGAATGTCTTTAGATTTCTTTCCCCCGTACTTTAAATGAGCCTTTTCAGCGCTCCACCGTGCACAACGGCATTTGATATCAAGTTTGAAATTGGAAATTAAAAGGGCTATTTATAGATCAAACTTGGACCAGGTTATTGAGATTCATTAAAGGACATTATGAGATTCATTGCAACTATTGTGATACAGTAAATGTCAAACCCATGTATGAAGTACTGTAGATTAATTGGGGATTTGTAAAGTCTTCCCTGTATTTGTAAATTATAGGATCTGTTGTTATGGTGAAAAGGAAGAGCTCGACATTGTTTATGCCAGAATTGCCACTGGTAAGAATAAAGGCCGGCTAACCTGTTCCATTAAGCATTTGTCCATCAGCTCTGCGCCATGTCAGATCTGGCACCGGTACTCCAATGGTCCCACAGCGAAGGAGAACATTGTTCCCAACCGCACTCCGGACTCGTGCCACTGCTGTGTGGATGCGTGGGAGCTGACACTGACGCAGCTCCGCATCGCTGAACAAGACCCCTGAGAAGCTCTCTGGTGCCGAACAGCGGAGTCTTGTGTCAATAAATGCCACGGAAAGCGTGGGGGACTTCTGGAACTGGACCAGGTCATAGAGTCTGCAATCACACACCCAGGGGTTGTCATGGAGACCTGTGGGTGAAGAGAAACAGGCAAAACTTGAGGAGGAGACAGGAAAGTGCAGCTGTGTGCAATGTGAAAGAGCAGCCTGCAGATGGCTGATTGTGATGCTATGATGATAATCCTGTAAGAGGATTTACATTTAGTTCAGAAACTACATAGTTATGATTATGGCAATAATGACAGCATAGATGATGATGATGATGATGTGTAAGCTATTAAAACAGTAATGTGTACTAACATTTTGTTGTTCTATATATTACTGTCTGTATTTATTTGAGTTTTAAGGTTAAACTCTCAGTACAGATCATGAGCGATTATGTATTTGAAGAAGTATTTTCACCTTTTCATTTAGTAAGCAAACTGATGGTCCCACAAAAGATGTTAAAACAGATGAATGATTCTTAAAAATGTCTTACTTGCCTATACGAGGTTTGCACCCGCTAAGAAACAAGTCTAATCTTTTTTTAGATAGGTGCATTTAAGTGTTACTGCAGTCTTGAAGCAGCACATTTTACAAAAAAAAAAAAAAAAGAAAGAAAATACAGAGAGAGATTATTCAGAATTAAGCAGGATATTTTAAAAATAAATCAAGGTCAGGGTTGAGATTATGTGCTGTTTAAAAATATTTTGTTTTTCCAGCCGCCATCAAAGAGCAACTCTCCATTATGCACAGTCGATATAATGAAGTGAGCAAAATACACTACTGAGTTTTGTGTGTGTTGGAGGGCACCCAGGCATGGGTGAGTAGTTTTATTATTATTATTATTATTATTATTATTATTATTATTATTATTATTATTATTATTATTATTATTATTATTATTATTATTATTATTTATGAGATCCTACAACTCCCAAAAAAATTTATTATGGTTTTTAAATGGGCTGTTCCACCAGGATAATCCAGCTCATAAACCTCCCGGAGACGCCCGTGACTCCCTTCTTACCAAGTATCATCTTGGAGCTCTCGGGGCCCTGCGCGGGCTTCGCAGCCAGCCAGTTGGTCAGCACCTCGATCGGCAGCGTCAGCAAACTGTTGCTGGACAGGTCCAGGTAGGTGAGGTTCTTGATGTACGTCGTGGCTTCCGCGGGCAGCGAGGTGAGCTGGTTGTTGTGCAAATCAAGAAGTCTGAGGCTGGGCATGTCCATGAGAGACTCCCAGGGAAAGGCAGTGAGGGCATTCCCGTCCAGACGAAGCTCTTCCAGGTTGAACAGTCCCCGAAAGCTTTCCGGGCTCACAGCCGACAGGGTGTTGAAAGACATCCAGAGGAATTCCAGACTGGAGAGGTAGCTGAAGGCTTCGCTTGGGATTTGCTGGATGGCTGTTTTCTCGATCCGCAGTTTGGATGTGTCAACAGGAAACCCGACTGGCACAAGAGATATGTCGGGGTCATTGCATATCACGCTTCTGAAAAGGGCAAACCAATATTTATAAACTATATTGCAGGCAGGATAAAAATGTTTTATTAATTGTTAATCTAATAAAACTGGATGACAACATATACATTCAGTTACGTCCAAAGGATACACTCAGGTGAGGTAAGAAAAAAAACAACGTGGAAAATGTTGTCGAGAAATAATGCAAAACATACGTTTAACAGATAATATTATGAAATATTTCATTTGATTGAGCTGAACTCTAATTTTTCATCGTTTTTACACATATTCACAATTCACCTTTATTGACACATCTGTCCTTGGGTTTAGATCTAATCATCCGAAGAGATGCACCCGTGCGCATAAATCACGCAGGGTCCGTTCACATAGTTTGTTCTGTAGTTTGCTTACCTAGCCTTGGAGCCGTCACTCAAGTTATGGTAAAAACAGCTGCACTGCGAAGGGCAGGAGCTCACTGGGGAGGGAAGCTCCAGCGTGGCCACGCAGAGCCCCAGGAGCAGGACGAGGAACATCTTGGCCCACTTTTACGCATACGCAGTGTGCCTGTGCGCCCACTTTGCGCCTCACTCAAATTTAAGCAGACTTACTTTTTCTCTCTCATGTAAAGGACTATCGCCTGCATGGCTTTGTTCCATCGCTTTGCTGTCCCATAGTGATCTGACTGCTGTGAGTCCCGAGATAAAAAGGATAGACTGGGATTAGAGGAAGAACTGGCGTTGGTTTCATTTTGATGCGTATAGCATCCCGGAATCTGATAGGCTGCGAGGAGACGTCCCTATTTATCATCAGTGAAAAAAAAACACTTCCGAAACGGTCATAATCCACTGGGATGGTTTTTTTTTTCTCTTTCCACTGAATTGTTGGCTGTTCATTTCAGCCTTTCTGTGACAGCTGAGATGTAAGCGAACATCGCTTAGTTTTACCACAAGGTGGCTCTGCCTTTGAAAGGTTTTTAAAACACGTGTTTTGGTCCTGCCAAGGGATCTAAAGGCTTTTTTATGACCGTTTTTAAGATATGTGCAAATGCATAATATGTATTAAAACATTTATGGAATGCGACAGACTGGCGACCTGTCCAGGGTGAACCCCGCCTCTCGCCCGGAACGCAGCTGGAGATAGGCACCAGCAACTCCCGACCCCGTTAGGGAGAAGGGTGACCGAAAATGGATGGATGGATGGATGGACATTTATGGAAATGTTTTTTCATGGAACAATAAAAGATAATAATGAACCCCTTGATATTTACAAATGTGTGGAAAAGAATGTCAGATCAGAGGTTATTAAGCTTTAAACTGATGTGATGGATTCATAAAAGATTTTTGAGTGAATGCAGGCATGTGTTTCTCCAAACACAGAAAGGCCATCAATAATCATAATTTAATAAAAAAGATAAGCGTATGCAAGTATTCCTTTCAAAGTCTATCTCTGTCTCATATATTTCATTGAAAAAGTAGGACAGTGTCAGAGGGGAACCTACAGCCAATATTTTCTTTCTTGACACAACAGACTGTGGATTTCTTACAATGGTTGTTACTTTCAGCCAAGAAGAGAGAAAGGAGGATGGCATTTTATGTTGGCAGACGTTTTTTTCCTGATTGTTATAAGATATTTTTGTGTTTCACATTGACTTTGTAAAATGTTATGAAAAGACTGAAGTTTGAAACTCTGCACACGAACTGACACTGGTATATTTGTGAATAATCCTGAGTCAAACTGACATAAATTGGAGCATTATGACCCAAGTTTTGGCTGAGAGGCTTGTGAAAGAGAAGAGATCAAGCTGCAAACAAACTAAATTATTAAACTATAAAGTTAAGAAAAAAAAACACTGTAACTATGTTTGGCTGTCCAAAACAAACCATTATTTAGTGACACAAAAATTATTTCAAGAAACTCAAAGGGTCCTCTGAACACCCCTAACACAGCCCATACAGCATGTTTTGTAATTTATCAGCTTGATGCAGATCTACCATATTCATCATGCTTTTACTGTTTACAGTTTACAGTAGAATTTGGTGGTAGATTACTTGAATAAGGTCATTTAAAAACATCTTATAGGGTTTGTGCAACTCAATTTAAAAATAAAAAAGATTTGTTCTAATCTTTTGTATTAATCCTTGTTTGTATCATGTGATTCATAATATCATGTGACTGAACACTACATATTTCCACCTATACTTCACCAGCATTTTTCATGTAATCCTTAGAGCAGCACATTGTCATGTTTGTTTCCCCTCAGCCCATTGGCACGAAAATCTGCAGATGCTTTTAACAGCTAACAAATTGTAAGCTATTTGCTATTCTTTAGGTTTGGGATAATGCTAACACTTTATGCAATTTACACTGTTTTTAACCTGCTATTTTTGAGCCATATTTTAGTCACAGCGACAATGCATCCTATATTCCTGTCTGCCAGGGTCACAGCCGAGGAACTTCAGCTTGAGTAAAGCTTTGGTCAAAACATCTGTGGGTTCAAAAAATCATTTAGTTTTATCCTCTATCATTGTAAACGAATACACAGTGGGCTTAATCCCTTAAAGGTCAATGTGTCTGTCAAAAGTTGAAGCTGCACGACAAGATGGCCGACCGTTTCAGAGGGGCCTGCAAGTCAGATCAAGGATTAAGGAGGATACAAAACAGCATCCCCAGTGCACTCTGTTGCTAGTTCACCGAAATTGCTTTGGGTCAATAAGTGAAAGAGTAAGAATACTGTCCTACATAAAAACATGTTTTATAAAAAAAAAAAAATAAATAAATAAATGAAATACAGTAACACTTTCTGACAATTTTACTGGAATTTTTTTTTTGATAAAGTAGAGCATATTTAATTTTGTTTTCTATTTTCTACTCATAATTATATGAAAGCCCCCTTTACTTTGAGTATGATCAGTATTGAGGATCTTGAAGATGACACGCGATAAAATGTGATGCGTGTAACTGGTTTCTCAACTGTATGTTGTTTGTATAACTTTTTTTGTGGCTTTGTGGTGCAAAGCATTTTTAATAGCCTTGTTGTTAAAGGTGCTACACAAATAACTTTGCTTGATTGACTGACACCCCAAAATGAAATTAAGTGTGGTTTTGAAAAGTCACCTAAAACCAATTTATGTTAAGTACAACTCTTCTGAGAATGTCTATACATCACACTATTTTCTACCATGAAACATAGTGGTGGCAGCATCATTCTGTTGTGTTGTGTCTCTTAATCATAAAAAGAGAAGTTGGTCAGAGGAATAACTATCAAGTCTTTTGCTGTTACTGGCAGCAAAAGACTTGAGATGAAGGTTTAGCAGGACAACAATCTAAAACAAAAGACAAGCAGAGCTGCATCGCAAAAGTTTAGATCTGATTAAAAAAACACATTGTGTTTACAGGCACCAATCTACTCTGACTGAGCTATTTTGCAAAGAATGGGCAAAAATGTCATTGTCCAGACGTGCAAACCTGATAGACACACACCCCCAAAGGTCTGGCAGCTGTTATTGCAGGGGAAGGATCTGCAAGTCATTGGCAGATCCTGTAGGAAGTCAAATGCACATGCTTTCAGAATCGTTGCTTTAAACGTGCATATTTGACTTTGATTGTATACCGCATCCTCGCGGACACCTGTTGAGAACCGCGGACATCAAACCCATTTTCTCAGCTGCAGCGGCTGCATCATCATCGGGACAGCACCGCACAAAGGCTTGTTGTGTAACTCGCTGAGGGCTTTATTGTTGCGACGGGAGCAAACGCGCAGTAAGCGCCACGGTTTGTGCGGTTATGTTCATTAAGACATTCCTGCGCGGATTGGGGCGACAGACAGAGAGCGAGAGGGAGTGAGAAAGGGAGAGGTGGGGGCTTTACATAATAAACTGCATGCTTCTCACGTGAAATGTCCCTTTATAAGCGGACCCTGTACGGTCACATCGAGGCGAACTGTAAATGAGCGGATTGAGCGCACAGGAGACACACAGCGTCAAATCGCAGCCAGGATGGTCACGCCGTACCCTCTGCCGGAGGGTTTCTCCGAGTTCGATGTGTTTTCGCTGGGATCTTGTCTGCTGGTGGAGGGTGAGTGTTTTCTCTGGGAATCCGTCCAGACATCAAAAGTGGCCACGATGCTCCACATTTCCCCACGCCAGAACCTGTCACCTCCCGGACACCGGTCCCATATAGAGTCTGCGCGTCATTTCTGTCATTTCTGAATACTGCATCCTCTGGTGGCGTGTAAACAAACAAAGGGATGCGATGCAATCGTTTGACATGGTGCCGCTGTTTGCCTGTGTCGTAATAACCGACGATGCGCGCACTGGCTTTAATACATAAAGCTGTAAACATGTATTTTCCTCTCTGCCTAAAGGTCTGCTGGGCTTCCTTCTAAACGCGGTGACAATCGTGGCTTTTCTCAAAGTGAGAGAGCTGAGGACCCCCAGCAATTTCCTGGTGTTCAGTTTAGCCATGGCTGACATCGGCATCTGCATGAACGCCACCATTGCAGCTTTTTCCAGCTTTCTGAGGTAAGTTATGTAAGCACTGTTTTCATAATTGCAAGGGTTGGGCCTCTTGTGGCTATACGTCAAGCTGTCAAATGAGAAAACAATGCTGATTAAAATTAGGAGCTGAGAGAGTTGTCGGTAGACTTCCTCCTGAGATCAGACAGACAGACAGACAGACAGACAGACAGATAGATAGATAGATAGATAGATAGATAGATAGATAGATAGATAGATAGATAGATAGATAGATAAAACAGCCTACAAAAAGTTTGTTTTAAAAAAAAAAACCATCAACTGAGTTATTAGCTTCTTTTTTGTACAAAGCCATTTCATTCCTGAGCGTTGGAGCCACAAGAGAAAAAGTTCAATCACATCTCAATTTCCTCCTTGGTTCAGGAAGCACCTGCAGCATCTGGTCAGCTGGCCTGAAGGGAAATGGAGCATAGGGCTGCAGCCGGCTGGACAAATATGCTGATTTTATGTCTTTAAGAGACTTAAAAACAAATAACAGAATGATAAAATTGACCCTGAAATAAAAACAAAAAAGCCAGTGCAAAGATTGTAGCACAGGAGTGAAGTCTCATTGCTCTTCTGTCAAAAATCATACCACCATAGTTTGGACTAGATGAAGGTGTGACAGGGTCAACTGGATATGTCTGTTAAAGGGAATTGCAGTAAGCCTGCAAAAGACAATGAAAGCCAGTTGCTGCACCAACCTGGATTAATGACTCCAAATCCCTGCTGGAAAAAAAAGAGGTTTAATTTTTGAGAGAGAAGCTGTGCATTGAGTGATTGATTTTACAACACCTCTATGAAGTCTATTTTCTTGCTACAATAAGAAGACAAAAAGGAAACTCCAAGTAATTTAGACCTTGTTGGAGTTTAAAGATTCAGTGGCTCAAGGGTAGACTCTAAATGCAACAGCTCTCACATGGGTTCTTCACAAATTAAAGCTGGCAACAAGATCTTAGAAAATGTCATTTGCAATTCTTTTTGGGAATTATGAGAAATAAACTTGGCCTGTTGGTAATTAGCTACACACTATGTTTGGTGAGCAACAAACATTGCATATCACCACAAACATGAAGAATGGTTGTGCCACCATCTTGTTCTGGCAAGTGGCCCTAAAAGGCTTGAAAAGGAAAAGAAAAATCAATGGAGAAAAATGTTGCTTTATTCTTTGATTCAGTCTATCTGAGCTACAACTTAGAAGGGGAGTTATGTTCCAGAAAAATACTGACTTCTTCCAAGCAGAAGCAACAATCTAAACAGCAACAGTTGTTTCGAGTGGCCAAGTCAAAGGTCAATTTTGTTAATAATTTGTGGCTGAACCTGAAAACAACTATTCACCATAATCCCTGAGCAACTTAAAACAAATTGATCCATTTTGTAGCAAGAAATATCACTTGCCAGATGCTTCATATTAACTTATTTGATAGTATTTTGTAATTATCTGTATTCATTTATTCAAATTCTTGTAAAAAAAAAAAAAAAAAAAACGCAAAAAAAAAAATAATAATAATAATAATTCTGACCATGAGTCAGAATTAAAACTTCCAGAGAAGGGAAAACCTTGGATGAGAGTCAAATTAATTGACATGCATTCCAGTTCAATGAAAACAAAGCAGTCAAGTTCAGTTTAACAAGCCACTTGGCAGACATGGGTAGTAACTCCTTTATTCAGTTTCATTTCATTGACTAACTCTTTGAACAAAATGTTCTTCCAGCGATAGTTGCTGCACCAAGCTTTTTATCTAATATTTTGAGGTAAAATGACTCTGACCTTGAGTAACTTCACTAAATGAGAAACAAACATTTTCTAATCAAAAAGTGCATTTGATACAAAGCAAACCGTCAATATTCATATTAAAGTGAGATTATTTGCATGATCACAAGTTTCATTATGTTATTCTCAATCTGCTTTGCTTGCTGTGTCAATATCAAGTCGATATACAGTAAATAATGTATATTGTCACAGATATCATACAGCATACAAAAACTGTATGCTTTAAAAACAACTTGTTGGAAATGTTTGCCTGCCTTAATTAATGGTTGCTGTTTATTTCTAGTCATTCTTTATTTCATTCTTATACCAGAATTGTTACTTTTTTCTCCGTGATTATTTTCATTTTATAAATTAAATCAGATGTTTTGTTCAAAGAGTTAATCAATACTTGAGTCACCTTTTTACACACTTTTTTAATTCTTACATAAATAATTCCTTGATGGCTTTTTCTTCATATCTGGAAGTAGTGCTACTATTACTTAAGTAAAATTTTTGGGTTCTCTGCCAGACCTTCATGTCTTAAAAGCTATTTTTCTTAATCCCTTCCCATGTTTTTCAGTTCAAAGTTGTGAATCAGGCCAACTTTGCCACAGTTTTAAAAGCCTTACTTAGGCCATAAATTCAAGCTTTCATAACAACTTCCCCTCCTCCGTGCAGGTACTGGCCTTACGGCTCAGACGGTTGCCAGACTCATGGTTTTCAGGGCTTCATGACAGCTCTTGCCAGCCTTCACTTCATTGCAGCTATCGCTTGGGACAGATACCATCAATACTGTACGAGTAAGTTGACTCCTGGAGGTAATGATCAGTGTCAAAACCTCAACCATTTCTTCTCCTGTCCTGCACAGAGGCAAACAGCTTTGGGAAGCTAGCTTGAAATTTGTCTCAGATTACTTTAGATAACCATGATGGTAAAGAAGCAGAAAGTTTCTTATGATAAATGGGATCATAGACAGAGAAACAAGCTGCCTTGTTCTTCTCTAAAATGTGATATATTTCACACGAGGATGACTATCAGCTTTTTTACCTAGTTAGTTAGCTCCTCTGTTATAACCATAGTCTCTAAAAAACAGTAGCCAATCAAGGGAAGATTAAAAAGCTCAAGTCTTAAAGCATTTTCAAGTATGATGTACATAAAACAGACAAACTGAATCTTTCTTTATCCAGGGACGAAGCTGCAGTGGAGCACCGCCATCTCTCTGGCTGTATTTATCTGGATGTTTGCCGCATTCTGGGCAGCCATGCCCCTCATCGGCTGGGGAGAGTATGACTACGAGCCTCTCAGGACTTGCTGCACACTAGATTACAGTAAAGGAGACAGGTGCTGCCCATACACAACCTTTTGTCAATTTTCTGAAGAGACATGTGCCTCGACTGTTTTTTAACATGATGTACATTTAAGAAAAGACAGACTTGAAGTTTTGTACAATGAAAGTGTGGAATGGCTTAATAAGACACCCATCAGTGATAATATAGATACATAAATGATATTGAAATGTATTATTCCATCACAAGGGAGTCTTTATTTCCTTGGCTGATATTTATTCCTCTTTCAACAGGAACTATGTTTCATACTTGATCCCTATGAGCATTTTCAACATGGGCATTCAGGTGTTTGTTGTTCTGTCTTCCTACCAGTCCATCGCACAAAGATTCAAAAAGACTGGAAACCCCAGGGTAAGTAATGTAATAAAACATGATCCACCTGCGTTATTAGAACGTGGAGTCTTTAGTGAGAATTCCACATGCTCTGCAAGAGAAAGGAACATACACACAGAAATTGCACATTTAAAGGGCAAGGCCAGGATTTTAGAAGTTAGATTCTGCTATGAAGTAATTAGCTGCAAACATATTTTACGTTTATAGTTGTAACTGATGGGTAAACAACTTTAAATTAGCTGTAATGGATGTATACCACCAATTGAAGCTACTCCAGTGTGCAAAAACATCATTGAGATTTATGATTTCTGATGTTTCTTTTGTTTTGGTTTTTTTAATAGAGCATTTTTAGCAACTTTTTTTTTAAATATAATTTGTCATTTATATTAGATGGTTGCACTTTGAAGAAATGCCTTACATGTTCCATTCTCAGTACATGTTTCATACAGGAAAACTGTTTATGGGGCCCGATCTCCTACATCTATTTACCTTGTCATCATCAGCTTCGGTGTAAATAATTGCTCATTACAAATGTGACAATCAAATTGGGGATGACGAAATAACATTCACATAAAACAGCTCTGATGCCTTTGAGATTGGAACTGATGTTCTTGGCTTCCTTTGGATTAGCTGTTAGCGTCATGCCCAGGTAATCTGGATTTATTCTAAGTAAGGAAGAATGTTACTAAAATATTACTCGAGAAATCTATCTTCATCAGCACAGACAATAAGGTTTTATTTAGAGAAGAAAGAGCATAAATCCAAAAGTCATTTTGCAAGCTATGAAACAATAGCACCTGCTAAGTGAATCTTCACAAACAGGCACTACAGAGCTTATCTATGCTCTGAAAAGAAATCAGAATAATCCTCGATGTCAGGCATTTCCTCACACGGACTCTAGTCAGAGTAACCAAGCAGACTATAAAAGACAAGCAGTGTAATATATAAGGGTTGTTGCCTCAGAGGGAGATCAGGGCTTCACTGACAAACTCTGAATATACCAAGTTGAGTAGAAGAGATCTGCATGGGATGAATCAGGTTGCCCCAGGTTATGTTGCATAAGCCCGTTACTCACAGTTGCCTGAACTGGCAGCGGACACTCTCATTGCAATGTGCTAGGAGTAAAAATGAGCAAGGTAACTTTTCATCACACACTTGCTTATTGTAAATTAACTTACAACTCTGACTACGGCGTAGGTCTCACAAGGTTCAAAAGTTCACATGTTTCTAATTCATCCATACAGGGAAGAGAAACTTATTTTGGAAATGCCAAATGTAACTTCAAATCACAGAACTTTATTAAAGCGTCATGTTTGGAATTTTGCACTGTGAAAAAATGCATTCAATGAAGCAAAAGGCTTCATTAGAACCATTAAATAAAGTGGAGCTGAGAATAACATCTCCATTGACTCCAGTATTACACCAACTTGTCCCTTCAGAAATGGGCTTTTTCTGATTTGTTTGGTACAATGATCTTAACACATACTTTAGTTCTCTAGGACATTATTCCAGGCATGTGATTATTCCAGCCTGCTAGGAGGAAAATCTCATGATGAATAGCATACTTGTCTGCATCCCCACCCCCAGTCCCGCCAGCCAAATGGATAACAAACCACTCTTCAACTGAAGCTTTGAGATCTCCATATTTATGCTTTTGTTACTGTTGACCTGCAGTTTAACCCCAACACTCCTCTGAAGACTTTGCTTTTCTGCTGGGGGCCCTACGGTGTTCTGGCTTTCTATGCTGCTGTGGAGAATGCAACCCTCGTTTCACCAAAGCTGAGGATGGTAAGGATAGTAAGCGGTGTGTTAGTGCATAAATGTGTTTATTTCAAATGGGATGTGCTCACTAAGTAGTCTTTTAATCCGAAAGATCACAACTCTAATTCAGGGGACTTGATGAGCCGTTTTTTTTTGTTTGTTTGTTTGTTTTTTTTCAACCCTGAAACTTGTTTGGAGCCACAAAAAATTGCCTGACCTTTTGCAAACCCTAACCCTTTTTTGCAGAAAGAGGATGAATACATTTTTAAGGGGATGTTGATGTTTGGGAGAAAACAAAGTATTGATAGTTTTCAACCTGGAGACAAGAAAAATAGAACTAAAAATATAATACTAGTACTTTCAGTTTCAATCTGTTGTCGAAATTCAGTGGCGTTAAAAACTGAAACATTGTTAAAACTTGCATTTGTTTTTGTATCAGTGGTCAAAACATTAGTTTCTCCAATGTTATTAAGACCAAGATCCAAAGAGCCACCTGCAACCTCATCTATGGAATCTGAGTGAATTTTGTATTTTTTCTTCACCATGTATTTCTTCATCTAAAGCATCCATGTAATCCAAGCAATTACATTTTTTTTGTACATATGTACAAGAAATTAACACCTGACATCTCTTTGGCTCTGATATTCATGTTTTGTCTCCACAGATCGCTCCTATCCTGGCTAAGACCTCGCCCACCTTTAATCCTCTTCTGTACGCTCTGGGAAATGAGAACTACAGAGGAGGCATCTGGCAGCTTCTAACAGGGGAAAGGATTGCTGTGCCTCAAATTGATAATAAGTCCAAATAAACTGCTTACTATTGTAGGTGTTCCAGTCTGTGGGAGTCTGTACTGTACAATGTGTCGTAAGCAGTGTGAACGTCTGCCTCTTGTACGCTTTACATTTGCTCTGGATTTGCTCCTGCATCACCTCCGCCACTGTGTTTATGTGAAGCTGGAAATATTCTAAAAATATAACATATATCATGTCATTTGTCATCGCCTCATATAGGATGCAGCAAAACAGTGAATGTGTTTCATTTTGTATCATAACGTTTGTGTTTTATTGGTTTAATTTAATTTCAACAGTTCATACGTGGCTTTAATTTTACCTCATTCTATTTATTTTTGGTGTGTGTTTCACCCAAATGTTCAAAATGTGGTTGTTGCAGGACAAAATTTAAAAAAAAATACAGTTAAGCGAAGCATAGTTACAAACCCCTTTATACAAAACAGATTACCAATGTGCATCACTTTACCACACACAACATAACTAAGCAATCTTTTCTTCATTGTGGAAGAACTACTGTGTTGAAAAAAATTGATTAAGTTGTCTGTGGCCGAGAAGGAAATCCCCCAAAATAATCTAATTTTAGTTAAATAAGTTTTATCTTGATGTCAGGGGTTCAAAAGAGATGAAAGATGTTTTTTTTTTTTTTTTTTTCTTAATGTAAATGAGTGCAAAAGCCACAGCCATTTCTTTCTGTTCTTTGACTCTGAATTCTGGGTGAAAATGCAATAGTCCTCTAAACAAAGTGCCATTTTTTCAATACCTACACACACATGCACATGCACGCATATACATACAGAATTATGATCAGAAATTATTAAGAAACATTAGATCAACTGGGAAGGCATCTTATTTTGACATTCACATACTTATTTTAAAGACAGATTTCAGCCAAGCAGCAAAACCAATTTGAAAGAATTTATTACATTAGCAGAGCCAGTGTGTTGTTACACACCTAATGGTTGTTCTTTTGTGCTTTAATGTTCTCCAGTGTGTCACACGATTAATTGCCATGTTTACCATTTTGACCTTTAAACATCAATAAATAGCTTCTTATTTTTTTTCTGCATACAAATTCTAGTTTATAAAGTTGTCCAAGTGCAATGTTATAAAAACACGCTGTTATTTACTGGTTATTACATAATCAAAATCCATACAGTAGGTTTTAAAAACCAAGTATTCAGATTTTTTTTATATTTTTAGTGTTACAAAGTAAGTACAGTTCAGTAAATATGTTATTGGAAGTCACTGACTTTGAATAAAAGATGGATACTTTTTAACATAAATACATTTTAAGTAAAGTCTATTTATACCTTGTGTTGCACATGCAATTGGTGACCAAAAACAAATATTGAACAGTCCAACAGACCCATTCAGACAATAAAGTCGCATCTTATGAAATATTTACTTATTGTGTTACTTTGATGTGCATCTGATGATAAAAGCAGACATTGATAACAGTCTGTATGATGGGATTTGAATGTACACTGGATGTTGTCTGTACAAAATGCTCTAATAAAGTACTGCAGTCACTGGCAAAAAGGAAACATTTTGTGTTTTATGTTTATGGATGAATAAGTATTTCTAAGCTTCTATTTCTCTTGTTATACAGTTGAGGTGTATCTAACAAACATTCACTACTAAGGTTAGAATAGGTTTGCTCCAGTAATGTATATTAGTATGGGTGCAGGAGTCAGTGTGGGTCATTAAGTTAGGGATTTAAGAACAATTGGTACAAGTAAGGTGAATGTTTTTGAAACTATTCGTGTTTTCATTGTCCCCTTTTTAATTGGCTTAGAGGCGCTTGTGTATTCAAATAAAGGCTCACAATGAGTTTCAGTCTGAAAATTTCAGATTTTAAAAATCAAAATTACATTGATTTTACTCAAGTGATATAAATGTATTTTGCATAACTTTTAAGTTAAAACCAAACTCTTCTCTCAAAATCATAAGACCGTGGCATGGAAGTAAAAATGCTTTGAGAAATGATGCAAAGGTTGCAAAAGGTCACAAGTCTTCTTTCCTGGTGAAGAAGTCGAACTAGAACTAGAAGCTGGAAAAAATGTTGCTTATGGTTCAATAAAATAAAAACCTATCTGGAGTATATATCCAGCATGCATTTACCAACTAACAAGAGGGGACATTCTTTTTAAATATTCAAATTAGTTTTATTTTGCGTATTTTAAGAGATTTTAAGGAACAAGTGGCCTTTAGTCGTTAGCAAGTGGACTGGAAGAAGGGCAGAGAGAGAAGGGAAAGAAATGCAGCAAATATGCTGGAGCTCAGAATCAAACTCAGAGCAGCTGCTTTGAGGTCTGTAGTTTCCATATATGGCGCTCCTGCTCTACCACTGTTTCTCTTGGTATCCTGATATTATTTTGTATGTTTTTCTCCAAATATTCTGAGACAGGGCTATGACCACATCAACCTGAAGTGTTAAGTGTCACTATTCACTGGAGTTTCAGGGATTCAGAGACCATTATGCAAGCAATAACAACAATAATAACAAAAGAATATCAGTTTATTTTTAAAGGCATGCATACTCTATTATGTAAAATTAAAAAATAATATGCAAATAAAATAAAAAAAACTGAACAAATTAGTGTTTTTTGGTTTTTCTAAACTCTAAACTCTAGTTTTAGAATGAATTAAGATTCTAAAGATTTTTGAAAAAAATCTAATTTAAGGAGATTATTAGTAGCTAATATTAATGTGTCGTCATAGATGATGCGCTGAGATTAATTATTTTAAACATACAGGCTTAACATTTTACATCATATTACTGCTGGATTATGTTATACTTTGAATCCGAATGGCTGGCGGGAGAGCAGGGTTTGCTTTTTTTCATCCGCTTTCCCTCTCTTACAATCAAACATATTCAGGTACTTAGAGTTCACTGAGGATTATGTCTGGTCAACCAATGAAGTTTTCATATGGGCTTTTTGAGAGGATTACATAGCAATATGAGCACAAGTGCAGCAGAAAGAGGGAATCTGAGGGAGGGAGGACTGTTCGAGAAGAAAAACGAAGCAGCATGAATGAGAGCCATTTTCTGGACAATGAGCAGAGAAAACAGCATTCCATCATCAGCCCAATCAATCTGGAGGTCATGTTGTGGTTTTAGCATAGATAGCATTGTGTTATTGATATTGTTTTGCTTGTCAAACACCATACAAGCCAGCTCTGCAATTAAACAGCACAATAAATTCAATTGTTGCATATGCTGAAAATCACATTTCCCCCATACTGCAATGGACCCTGTTACTTTACAATAAAGAAAACAGTTTTTAAACTGAGTTGCAAAATCTTTTTTGAAAAAAAGTCAGATTTTATCTGGAAGCCCTTGTGACAGGCTTTAAACCAGGGGTGGGCAATCCTGGTCCTCGAGGGCCAGTGTCCTGCAACTCTTGGATGTCTCCCTGGTCCAACACAGCTGAATTAAATAGCTGAATCACCTACGAAGTGCAGTCAAGTTCTCCAGAGTTCTGCTAATGACCTCATTATTTGACTCAGGTGTGTTGCATTAGAGACACATCTAAAAGTTGCAGGAGACCGGCCCTCGAGGCCTGGAGTTGCCCACCCCTGCTTTAAACGGACATGATAAATGAGGAGAAATGTCAAACTGGCGCCTCTGGTTTACCAAAGTCTCCTTCTGTGATAGCGACTGTTTGAAGTGAAGCTGATTACATAACAGCAGATACTTGCACAGTCATTCAGTATCTCTTGCAAAGCAGCTACAGGAAAATCAATTCTAAAGCTGAGCACAGCTGATCCCAAGTCAATCCACTGAATCTGAGAAGTCCCACTAGTTTGATGTGTACAGTGATGTATCATATTGGGTTATTTTTGCTGAAAAGCATTCCAAAAACTATGGACTTTAAGCTAGCATTTTTAATTCTGCTTGCAAAATTGTGATTTTTGGATGTACCAAGCAATATTCTAATCCTCTCTCTTTAAAACTGTTCAGTTAAACATCCCAGGCCATTAAAAACAACCAAACACTGTGATCCCTCAGCTAGTCAGTTAATATTTGATGTCATGTCCTTGGCTGCTGTGGGTTGGGGATTTTTGCCTCGCTACTAGAAATTAATACTTTGGCAAATGCTGATGATTACATGGTTGAATCTCCCGAACAAGCTTCAAATCACATCAGGGCAGATTCATTAACCGAAAAATAAAAATAAAAAGTACAAAAAAAAAATCTAAGAGATCACTGAATGCATTTGTTTATCTGTCTCGTTTCTGAGTGTATGCGTGCATGTGTTTGAGATACAAAGAGATTAAGTCCAGCGCAGCCTCCTGGGTGAACCAGCCGCCAATGCTGGAGTTTGGACCTTCATGGCTCTCTGCCTGTAAGCTTTCCAGCTGCAGTATGTTCACCGAGGGAAACAAATGTGATTATCAAAGCTGCTCGCCATCTGACGTAACATTTCGTCTAAAAATAAAACAGAAACCTGCTTGAGCCTCTTTTTGGTTTCAATCCCAGGATTTATTAGCCAGGTCTTAACTTGTGTACGTCACACAAAATTTTATGAGGGGAAAACAATGATCTGAATTGTGGTTTGTTTTTGTGGATGCCAACAACTGGAGTTGGGGAAGATTCTGGCTTACTCCTTCCCGCTGCTGCTTTTTATAAGTCTACCATTTTCCAAACACTGTCCACTGATCTGAACAGGACAGAAACTTGAAGGAAAGATAGTGTGCGAGAAAGCATCCCCATCATAAAATCTAATTGTGTCACAAAGACAAAATATTTTCCAGGCCCACTGAGAATAAGTTGATTATAGTTTAGAACACACTCATTTTGCTCAGGTCGAATGCTAATGTTTAATTCTGATATTTTAGATATGAGTGAGTGATAAGACATGAGGTCAATGTCTATTACTACGTTGCATGCGTGCCTGTATTGCACTGTGATGGACTTGTGACCTGTCAAGGAAAAACCCACCCACTGACCGACAGAAATAAGCACCAGACGACAGAAAGCCTCCCCCTCCCCATCCGTACCCCTTACTATGTCACACCCCTCAACTCTGCAGTTTACTCAACTAATAAAAACTGAATAACTTGATGACTGGAAATAAAAGGGGTATGAGGACATCTGGTGGCTGAACAATAAAGCAGTTTTGTTTATCAAGTGGATCTGCAAGATAACAAAATTCAAAATAATTCTTAGATTGTATTGATCTAAACATTTTTCTTGTACATTGTCTTCTCTATATTAACCTACTCAGCTGCACAATAGTGTTCTAAACCTGTGATTATTTTTTAATAGCATACTCAGATCATTTAAATGATAGCATAGTATTATTTTACATATGTTGTAAATTTGAGCCTTAAGATGCAGTGTTTTCTTCTTATTTTTTATTTTCTTTTACCTTTGTCTGAATATTCACTTATCTCACTGAGCTGCTGTGACAAGAACATTTCCACCAATAAGGGATATTTCTATTCTATCACCTCCATGCTATTTTTTCATCTTGATAAGAAAATGTTCCTGCCTCTCTTTATCTGGTTTAAATGGCTTTGTACATAATTCACCTCTCACATTGATATGATCTTTTTGAATGTCTTCATGTTATCAATCTTCACCTGTCCCTTTCTTGTCCAATGACATTAACAAAAGAGCAATAAATGTTTCTAAACTTACTATCAAGGTTTGTCATCACCGTTGTCTCAGGATTTCTTTCTTCTCTCTAATAAAGGACTAATTCAATGTACACAAATTGTCTAAGCAACACATTCCTCCACCTAATGAAACGCTCTCATCTGACCAGAGTCTTTCTTGTGTGACCAGTAAGTTTTCATGGATTGAACAGTGCTGCAGAGAAGTTCTAAGCTAAGGATAGTATTTTAGTATTTAATGGTGTTTTAAACGCTACAGCTTTTATCTGCCTTCTGAACTCCATTGTCTTCAAGATGCTGTTTTTCTCCCCTGTGTTCTCTAACCAACCTCTGAAGCCTCCGAAAAAGAATTGGATTTGTAGTGAGGCTAAATTTACTAATAAGTGACTCCGGCACTGGATTTAAAGTATTCTAATTAAGCAAATAAAGTCATTTCCTATCCAAAAAGTCAACCCCAAAAACGGAGGCCATAAAAGTTTGCAAAATCCGTCAATATGTGATCGAACCAAAACTCTGAAGAGAATAATACAAAAAGGATTCACCAGCAGCTGCATAGGTCTGTTTGTGTCAGTAGATGGCAGTGTCGAAAAGCATTTAAAGTCGTCTGTGAGCGTCTGAGAATATACATGGATGGATGGATGGATGGATGGATGGATGGATGGATGGATGGATGGATGGATGGATGGATGGATGGATGGATGGATGGATGGATGGATGGATGGATGGATGGATGGATGGATGGATGGATGGATGGATGGATGGATGGAAAACATCCATACTCATGCAGAGAAGAAAATATATTCTTTCATTAGTTGGAGTGGTTATTTTATTTGCTTATTATATTCTTTTACCTTTATGTTATTTCATGTTGAACCTCTTTGACTCAGCCCTAAACTTCCCTAAACAATTTCAAGTTTTGCATATTTCTGTTTCAAACAAAGGCTATAATTTTTTTAAACCATGAACACCACCCTACTACTTTTCAGGAGCTAACAAATGTGTGTTCTTACCAAATCTGTGGATTTCTGGTATTTGAAAACAAAATATCCTAAGGAAGGTTAAGATATTTCAACTTTGGCATCATGTCTAATTCAACTCCTAAAATTCTGCTGTGGCTTTTGGTTCGGTTACTTTAAAATGATTCCCATCTCCTTAGAAAACGCTCTGTTAGGACCTCTGCGAGAGTCGCAGACTTTTGTGAAAAAAACGCGTTAAAAGGCGGCCAGGAAGAATGTGTAAGATTTAAATAATTACATTTTCAGATGTGGGGGGATATTTGATTGGACGCAATTCACTAACAAAATAAAAATCCAAAAGTTTATAGTTATTTTTGTTGGTTTTCTTTTAATAAAGTTAATAAAGTTTTGACAGACTGATGCTCTCAGTGAGTTCTGCACAAACTGGACGGGAGAAGAAAAAAATAACTTTGGAGCTGTCCACTCGCGTGTGGTGCTGAAAAGATGCGCTTCCGTAATTCATTCGGGTACATTTCGCTCTCGTTTTGTTGTTATATTCTTAACTACAAGCTTCTTAGATATCCATTGTAAGTTGCCTCAAAAATCTATTCTGTTTGCTGCTGTATGTTTTAACTTCTTAACAGAAAAAACAAAAAATAAGAAAACCAAACGCTCCTGAAAAAGCATCTGCAGCTCTGCTTTGATGCGACTGACTGGACAGCAGTGCGCACTCGGGATTTTGTGTTTAATTAGCATAAAAGATCTGCTGGAGAGCAGCAGGACGGTGCGTCACAGCCATGGACCAAGATGGGAGGAGGCGTGAGGGGGGATACCTAGGGGAGTCAACAAGCAGCTGTGTGTATTCCTTCCATCAGCCGACAAAAACCGAACCCGGATGATGTGAAATGATGACTTAGCTCAGCGTGTTACAGGTGGCTGGAGACAGCTAGGTGAGACCGGGAGCCGGCGGGTCGCAGCAGCAAAAACGGACCTGCCGATAGAGCCGCTGCGCTCCGGATGAAACCCTCGACTTGTGAGTCTTGGAGTCCGGAACCCGCGCGTCACCTGACGGGATGTGAGGCTATGAAGCAACAAGAGGGAATGGTGATAAAACGAGTCCGAGTCACGGAAGTGGAAGAAGGCGTCCGAGGAAAGGACAGCGCAAGGGACAGAGAAGAGGTAAAGGAGCGGAAAGTTATTTAGTTCACCGGGGAAGCAGAGGCAGAGCAGATGTGCGTAATTCTGTAAAGCAAACTCGGGGAGAAGAATTTATTCATTAAAAAAAAAGGGAAGAAGAAAAAAAAATCATGGAGCCAGAGGGGATCACAGAGGAGCAACCTACTAATGTGGCACAATCTGCCGCCTCAAAACTGTCCCAGATGGGCGAAAGAACTAAACAGCTGGGCAACGTTATTCAAGACCCAGAAAGACAGAAACGCATAATTCTCGTAATAGTGTGTGTTGCACTTTTATTAGACAACATGCTTTACATGGTAATTGTGCCAATTATACCCGATTATCTGGAGGGGTTGCAGAAAGCAGCGGATCAGGAACACCCAGCTGCTGCGCCGCACTCCAACTCCACCAACAGCACCATCCACAAAGCGGCCGAGGGGAACTTCGACCTGCAGATAGGCGTCCTGTTCGCCTCCAAGGCCATCCTGCAGCTGCTGGTGAACCCGCTGAGCGGCACCTTCATAGACAGGGTGGGCTATGACATCCCGCTGTTCATTGGGCTCAACATAATGTTCCTCTCCACCCTCACTTTCGCCTTCGCCGAGAACTACGCGACCCTGTTCCTGGCGCGCAGCATCCAGGGCCTCGGCTCGGCATTCGCGGACACCTCAGGGATCGCTCTCATCGCGGACAAGTTCACGGAGGAGACTGAGCGAAGCAAAGCCCTGGGCATAGCCTTGGCTTTCATCTCTTTCGGAAGTTTGGTCGCACCGCCCTTCGGAGGGGTCCTGTATGAATTTGCTGGGAAGCAGGCGCCTTTTCTGATCCTGGCCTGCATCTGCCTCACTGATGGAGTCCTGTGTCTAACTGTGCTCAAGCCCTTTTCCAACAGGGAGAGGGAAAACATGCCCGTGGGCACCCCGATCTATAAACTGATGATTGACCCCTACATAGCCGTGGTGGCGGGAGCTCTGATCGTCTGCAACATACCTCTCGCCTTCCTGGAGCCAACCATCGCAAATTGGATGGAGGACAACATGAATGCCAGCGAGTGGGAGATCGGCATGACATGGTTCCCTGCGTTCTTCCCGCATGTGTTGGGGGTGTATCTCACTGTGAAACTTGCAGCGAAGTACCCTCACCTGCAGTGGTTCTACGGGGCCATAGGCATGGTGTTCATAGGGGCCAGCTCCTGCACGATACCGGCCTGCAAGAACTTCGGGCAGCTCATGATCCCGCTGTGCGGCATCTGCTTCGGCATTGCCTTCGTGGACACGGCGCTCCTGCCTACGCTGGGCTTCCTCGTAGATGTGCGCCACGTCTCAGTGTACGGCAGCGTGTACGCCATAGCGGACATCTCCAACTGCGTTGCCTACGCCCCCTGGGGCCCGTCGTAGCCGGTCAGATCGTGCACGACCTGGGCTTCGTTCAGCTAAACTTGGGCATGGGGCTCGCCAACGTCCTTTACGCGCCGGCGCTGCTTCTGCTGAAGAACGTGACGCAGATGAAGCCTTCTTTCTCAGAGCGCAACATGCTGCTGGAGGACGGCCCCACGGGTCTGTACGACACGATTAAGATGGAACAAAGGGAGAAGAAGAGAAAAGGTCTGTGCACAACTATTGACGATAGCGGCATCGAGACTTTTGTCCAGCGCTCGCACTCGGAGGAGGAATCGTCAGGAGGAGAATATGCGTAAAAGAATAAATAAAAAAAAATAAAGACCTTTAAGCTGTATGTGAAATTTAAAAAGTGCCAATGTGTGTATACGTTTTGATTAAGATTGTGGAAATATATCAACGTGCGACAATACCTGTGGGTTTTGTCCAATCAAGTGGTCGCAACTTTGTTTTAAAATGGGAATTTAGTAAAAATGAAAAAAAATAAAAACATTTTAAAAATGGTGGGATTAATGTCTGTTCATCATCTGATCACTGTAACAGAATCTGACTCTTCAGGGAATATTGTGCAAACGTGTTTTAAGGAAATATAATGTATGCGTCTTCTAACACCATCTGTAATCATTTTGCTTATGAATGAAATATGCAAACTAGCGTGTTGAAGGGCAGAAGTAGGAAATTACCTGGAATCTGCCTCTTGTGGAGAATTTACACTCTTATTTTAAACGAATTATGTGCTTCTGGAATGCAAAGCCTGACATGATCTGTGACTGTACATACATGTATATTCATGTACATAATTAAAAGAACAATATGTGAACGATACCGATGTTTTACGTCGTTTATTTGTTTAGTAATCTCGATTATTGTACAGTGTGATATATTATCAATTCTTTTCAGTCAAAAGGCAGCAAATGTCTTTTTTCTAAAAATACAGAAAAAATGTAAAACATGAAGGCATGTAAGGGTTGTAATATCTATCTATCTATCTATCTATCTATCTATCTATCTATCTATCTATCTATCTATCTATCTATCTATATATATATATATATATATATATATATATATATATATATATATATATATATATATATATATATATATGCAGAATTATATGATTATATATTATAATCATACAGTAAAATAAAAATTCCTTTTATAAAAATTGACTAATTGAAGTTTTTGGTAATGTTTAAAAGTGGTTCTAATTTCAATTTCTGTTGAAAATGCAAGTCTTCGAAACAGTTTCATGCAGATAGTGACAAAAAGACACAAACTGGCACGTGTCTGATGAAAAAGTGTTGAGATCTCAGTTGCTGACTGTTGCCTAAATAAGGTTGAGTGACAATCAGAGTTACCAAACAAAGTTCTCCGCGAATAGCAGGACTTCTGGGAGGAGCCAGGCTGCCTGGAGGCTGAGGGATCCTCTCAGCATCTCTCTTGAGCCAGCAACGGAGTTGTACTGATGCCATGAAAGGGAGGAGAAAAGATGCTCAAAATGACAAAGGACAGAAATTGAGACATTTGGAGGATTTTTTTTTTGTTTTCTTCTATTCTACAAAAGACTTCAAGTTGTGATGCATTGTCATAAATTCCCTGTCTGAGCCTCAGGAGGAGTAACATTTTCTTACTGTATGTGAGGTGAGTAAAATATTGTATCTCTTTTCATTGATTGTTCTGGTTCCACCTGTATTTTAGTTGAAAGAAAATAAAGAATAATGCTAAGATTTTGCTGATTTAATTTATTTTTATTTGTTAATTTTTTTATTTCACCAATTCACCTTATTCAGGTGATATTTTTTGACAATTCTATAAAAAGGCCCATGTTTTATAAAGGAATTTTTCACTCTTTTATAAATATATTACATTATCAGATTATATGTCTTCACATTGTGTGACAAATTGCTCATATGTTGCACTACTTTCATAGAACTAAGACTTAGGTAAATGCAAAGACCTTCAACCTCTTGATGACCCTTCTCGGTTTTACACACAAACGGTGTAAAATATTTGTGTTACTTCTTCCTTCTAGACTAAAGACTGACATCTGAATGCAGTCTGCTGAACATTTTGCTTGCTTATTCACACAGAAGCACCATAATAAAAACAAAGTGTTTTAAAAAGCCAAATGAAAGAAAAGAAATGCAAATATGATGATTTATATTGAAACAATGGCTACAATAAAGGTTTTTTCCCTGCAATAGTATTCTTTTATAAAAACATCATTGTATACTACACCTTCAAAATGTAGTTATAAATTGAAAATTTAAATTCTCATGTCTCTACCTTCTTGACAGCCACCGCGTGTCACCAAGATGCCAATCCGGAACCAAGACACTTTCAAAAATTCTGCAAGCGGAGATGTAAATATGGTTTTCAGTTGCATTTAAATGTGAATGAAACCAAAATTTTGCAGAATAAAACGTTGACTAATGTCTGAGAAATGTCATAGTTATTGAAGTGAAATAAGGAAAAGAAAAAAAAAAGTGAATTGTTTTGTCAGGTAGAATAAACTAGGAAGTTTCTTGAAATGAGTGATTGATTAAGCTATTTAGTTTCAGGTTTTTGTGGGTAATGTGTTGCTAGAGCTCACTGACTAAAATGCATTGCCCAGGCTCTGCCCAAGCTACCGTTGCCCAGCCTCAGTGAGACTCTGGACACATACCTGAGATGCATGAAGCACCTGCTCACTGAAGAACAATTCAACAAGACCCAGAACATTGTGAAGCAATTTGGAGCTCCTGGAGGAGTGGGAGAGCTGCTGCAGAGCAAACTTGTGGAGAGGAGGGAGAAAAAGGCAAACTGGGTAAATCAAACTTTTTATAAAGGACTGAAAGTAATATATTTATTTAAGACTTAGAAATCTAAAAATACATTACTGAAAGATTCATTTATTGACACAACACCACTTAAATAACTTATAGCACACTCAGAAGAAGTTTTAACCAAATTTTTATGATAACTGAAGGCGCAGCTCTATGATCTGGAATGTGTTTGATTATTTCAATAATTCCATTTAAAAAGGGATCATGTTTTATACATATTCAGAGCAGAGTGATGCATTTCAAGTGTTACACTTCTGCTGAAATTCAACATTTAAGGTTTATTTTGAATAAGGCTATTTGATATTAGACCAATGGAAAATAATTTTCATTACTAATTTGTCAGTCTTCTGAAAAGCAGAGCGACTTGACTCAGAACTGAGCTCGTTTTGTATGAATTGCAGCACAATGTAGAGGAGATCAACCTGTGGCTCCACTGAACGTCTTCTGGTTGCCGTAAGACCATAAGAATAGGTTGTCTTTGAAGTTCCCAGCATTTCTAGCTGTATTATTTCTCTAGCTGCCTCTTGAAATTACCTTTAATCCCAAACATTTTTCCTTCCACTCAACTTTAATTGTCCTTGTCCACAGCCTTCTGTCAACAGATAGCTTTATCAGCATTTGTGCCTTAAATTCCTTTTGGAGGATATAATTTACCATCTGCTGGACAACAGTCACAGCAATTCCTCATGATTGTACAGCTATAATCCACATTTCTGTATTAAAAATTAAACTTTGGTGCTCTTATGTAATCAAATAAATTTCATTATAATTATTGTTAGCTGACATCATTTGTCAGTAGAAATATTGTCAGAAACAAGAAATATTGAAATATCTCACAGTGTGTTTTGATTTGATGTATCTTGTTTCACTGCTTTAATTTCTGAACTAAATCAGTTTTGTGCTTTGAGAGGCAACTGTGCTTCTATTCCCATTTAGATGTCTTTTTTGTATTTTCTTCTTTTGTTTGTTGTTTATTTCATGCAAAACCTTCCAGGTTTATGACTACTGGCTGAATGACATGTACCTGAACAACAGACTGGCTCTACCCATCAACTCGAGTCCTGCAATGGTTTTTCCCCAACAGAACTTCAAAGCTCCCATTGACTCTTTAAGGTTTGAAACATATCAAACAGTTTTCAGGACAGGATTTAATGTGTTTGGTTTGGGCTTTAAAACAAAGCATGGTTTCTGTTTCTAGGTTTGCTGCACACTTGATTTCAGGAGTTTTGGAGTACAAGACGCTTCTTGATGCGTAAGTCACCATGAAATTATCCTGTTCAGAAAAATACTTAATGACAGTCATAGGCATGCATTTCCATGTGTAGTCGTGCCCTGCCTGTGGATTACGGCCGGGGCCAGTTGTCTGGTAAACCTCTATGCATGGAGCAGTACTACCGCCTCTTTACATCATATCGCCTACCGGGGCCTGACAGGGACACACTGGTGGCCCAGGAGAGCAGCGTGATGCCAGAGCCTGAACACATCATTGTGGCTTGTAAGAACCAGGTGAGACACAAAGAAACACATAACCAAATTTATTAAACAGCAGTTGTATTAAACCCAATCCTATGAAAGTATCTTGGTGGTCTGAGCGAAGAAGCGGGACAGACGCTTGATAAAATTATTTAGAGTGAAAAAAGATCAATTAATTTTATTATTGTATCTGGTGTGAGGTCCTTTGTTATTTCAGCTTGAAGGTTCATGTTCAATAATGTCAGAAGCCCAAAAGATGAACTTGCTACTTAACTGACCAAATCTAAGGACTACCAAGGTTTCTTTGTTCTTGATGCTAAAGTTACATGATAATATTTAAAGATTGGTTTTAGGAGTAAAATAGATTATTTTTATCTGTGGATTGACTGCAGAGTTTAGCCTTTAAGCTCAGAGGATCTTTGAGATGAAGAAAATACTTTCTGAGAGAAACAAGAACAGACAAACAGCTGGAGCTTTTGATATAAGTATATTCAACCCAAACATTTTGAAAGAATAATGTCACCAAATAAAGTCAATACAATTATTTCTTGGATTTTGTAAACTTTAAATGTTGTGTTGTGATCATGATACAGAAAACTACTGGTTCTACATTTGACATGAAGGAAACTGAAGATGAACCAGTGCATTAAAAATCTGCCTATATCTGATCTGTCCCTTTGCAGTTCTTTGTTCTGGATGTGATGATCAATTTTCGGAGGCTGAATGAAAGAGATCTGCTGACTCAGTTGGAAAAGATAACCAAGATGGCTGGCAGTGAGGATGAGCCCGTTCCACCTACAGGTCTTCTCACGTCGGATGGACGGACAGAGTGGGCGGAGGCTCGCAGTGTATTAATGAGAGGTGCATTTTTACAGAATCTGAACTTTCTTATGAAAATGTTTCCAGCAATGACTGTAAATCTGGCCGTTCTCGCACATGTAGATGTACATGTAGAGACACATTTGTTCTCAACAAGTATGTATTTTTCTATTTCACAACTCAGTATATTTTTAACCCCTTCACCCTCACCCCTGGAAAATACAATGGAAAAACGGAACGGCGTTCGAGGGCATGTTAAGGGGTTAAACAATCGTTTTCTACTTGGGATTATGAACATTGAATGCATTTGAGGGATTTTCTCCTTAGAATAAAACATATTGGTAAACTTGAGTGACAACTGCTTCCAGTCTGACAAATATTCTACCAAGTTTTCTTTAGGAGTTGTCTCTCCTTTAAAAGATAGAAAATTGTATTTTAAAGCAATAACATTTTGGTGGCATTGTGATCATTTGCAAACACACATTACCCAGACTCTCTCTATTGAATCGATCAGTCTTTGATGATTTAACAAAAGGCAACTTCTATGAGCTGTACGATTCTGGGCCATAGTACAGACACACACAGAACCAAGAAGAAGACCAACTGGATTTATCGAGCTTAATCAACTTGGGCTTCATTTTCATTAGCTATCCAATAGTTTTGTGTTTGTAAAGAACCAAATATTTTAAGTATTTCTTTTTTTTTTTTACTGAATGTATTGCAAAAATATTAGTGTGATTACTACTAGTTTAATTCTTGATTTGGCTAGTGACTGCTAAGAGTAATTATTTAAGATTCAAGATTCAATTATTTAAGAGTGTGAATTTTACATTTTTAAGAAACAGATGTTTCTATAAGAAATAGATCTAATTTCTGTCAATAGCATCCAGTTAGAACTCAAAGATTGAGAAAAGAATCAACTTTGCAGTTTGATTATTGCTAGATTTGAGACGGGAAGAAATTTTTATTGAAAAACAAAACTTTAGAAAATCAAAATATATCTATAACATTTTTCTTCCAACAGAATCAACCAACCGAGACTCTCTGGACATGATAGAGCGATGTATGTGCCTGGTTTGTTTGGATGACGCAAGTGGAACTGAGCAAAGTGATACGACACGCGCCACAATGATGCTTCATGGAGGTGGGCCGAGCAAGAACGGAGGCAACCGCTGGTACGACAAGCCGATGCAGGTGAGTGAGCAGAATCCCTTTAGTAATCAATATTATCTGTCCGAGAGCTTTAAGTTAACATAACAGCCCAATGCAAAGCAGTAATAGCCAGTGTTAATGTGAAGGTAGATGAAGAAATTTAAAATCAATCCTGAATGAAAACCTGTTAGAGACTGAAAGCTTTGAAACTAGGGCAAGGTTCACATAAACATTCAGCCAGAGCTATGTTAGAATGAATTTGGATCAAAGCATGTTTATGTGTTAGAATGGCCCAGTTAAAGTTCAAGTAAAAACTCAAAGTTAACCGAATAAAATAAAAAAAGATAAAATAAAAATGAAACTATGTATCTGTTTTTTTGTTTGTTTTTGAAGTTTTTGTTTTGAAGGGTTGTGCTACTTTGTGTTGATCTATTAAACAAGCACACACCAATTTTAAAAAAAAAAACTTCTCTGTGTAATTTCAGTGTGACAAAGTTCAAGGACTATGACCATTTCTCCAAGATACTGTTGCTTAGAAAGCCATGTGTTATTTAAAAATGAATTACTGGGTTAACCTGCTTTTTCAATGAAAAGGAAAACTAAACGATTAAAGAGCCTTTTGCACTTCAGCAATGGCATTCAATTTATTTTGCAAATCAGTGTAAAAGTAATGCTTGAAGGAATGAAATTGGAGAACTTAAGTTTACATTTGAAATTTTATATTCAATTTGCAGCAGATTGTCAGTTTTTATTTTGACATAAATGTTCATATAACATGTTCAGACATTGATAAATCACATTGGAAAGAGAAGTAAATCTGATTCAAGGCTTCCTTTTAAATTATTGCCTCTGCACACTGAATTAAAGAATTAAACAACATACCTGCACTGAACAGAAGTGTCAAATAATCTTAAGCATATGATGAATCCCACTAAAATGCCTCTTTTTCAGTTTATTGTTGGAGCCGATGGCTGCTGTGGAGTCGTGTGTGAACACTCTCCATTTGAAGGAATTGTTCTTGTGCAGTGCTCAGAGTATCTCCTTAAATACATGTAAGAAATCATTTTTCATGACGCAAAACAGATACCAAATTCTTATAAAAGCAATGCTATTTTATTTCTTTCTGCATGTGACATCAGGACTGGTAGCCCATCAAAGCTGGTCAGGGCTGCGAGTGTAAGCGAGCTGCCTGCGCCACGCAGACTGCGCTGGAAATGTTCTCCAGAGATACAAAAACTTCTCACCTCCTCTGCTGACAAGCTCCACAGGTTCATATTCTGGAACAATGGAATTAAAAATGTGTTTCCTGGATATTTGTTTCCGATGCGCTGCAAAGTTTGTTCCCCTTTTAATCAGACTGGTGAAGAATCTGGACATGAACGTCCACAAATTCTCTGACTATGGGAAAGAGTTCATCAAGAAGCAGAAAATGAGTCCAGATGCCTACATCCAGGTCGCTCTGCAGTTAGCATACTATCGGTAAGAAAAAGATGAAAGGTTGTCATTCCTTATGTTGTTTTAACTCATAAATTAGGATTTCCTTCCTCTGGGTTTCACTACAGGTGTCATGGCAGAGCGGTGTCGACATATGAGAGCGCTTCCACACGTCGCTTTCACCAGGGCAGAGTTGACAACATTCGCTCGGCCACACCTGAAGCTTTGGCCTTTGTTAGAGCAATGACTGATAGGAAGTTCATCTCAAGAGTAAGACGTTTCAAAGAGTTGAAACTAGATGCTCAAGTATAAACATAATTTTTCTCACAGCCTGACAATAAATTAGACAATCATTTTCTGTGTTTGGTGAAGTGAAAAGTAAATTTTACTTGGTAAATTCCAAATTAATAAAAGAGGGGGAAGGTTTTTAAGCTTTTTTTTTTTTTTTTTTCCTGAAACGTTTAGTGTTTCCATACACTAAGATTAACACAAGACTTGAGTCTAATGGAGGCATCTTTGTGGATGTATTTTATAGCCCCACCTCAAACACACCACTTCCTCAAGTGACAGTAAAGAAAGATTGAAAGAAACCCAGCATGTCACAAAGAGAATTGTGGACCAAGAAAGTGCTACATTCATTTGATAGGTTACATTAAAGTATCAACCATGAGAGAATGTCCAGCCAGAATTTGTGCAAAATGTGACCTTTAATCCTGACCAATAGCAAAAGACCTCATGAAGACGCTGACTGACGCCGATATTTGGCAAAGTGCTTTTTTCCACCGTGGAAAAAGACCTGTTGTGATTTGGACCTGAAAAGAGAAGAACAAAGCATTATTCAAAAGCAACACAAAAAAATCCAGAAAGACCTCAAGACATCAGCCAGGAAGGTAAGCTTGGATACAGCAAGATTTTCCAAATGGACAAAAATCATGTGGCTAGATCAATAACTTCAGCCGAAGGTCAACAAAGTCACTGTTTTGGACTGGCCACCATAAAGTACCACTGGTGTGTGTGAGCAAGGCAACCTACAAACTTCACTCAGTAACACCAGGAGTAATTCACCAAAATTACAGCAAACTCATGCACGAAGCTTGTAGAAGGATACAAACACATTTTTCAAAAGCATACAGTTCAAAAGGCAGTTATAATAAAACAAAAATAAATATAAGATTCTGAACATACATTTATTCAGAAATGTATCTAACTCATTGTTCTTGTATTTGGCAAAACCATAAAAATGGTGAAAATCCTAACTGATCAAAAACTGCAAAGTTTAATCTTATTTGACGTTAGTGAGAAAAAAAGTTTGTTTAATTTTGTTTGATGTATAACAATGAATGGTTTCATTAATATTTCTGGTAAACGGCAGTCTTGCTCTTTTTTGCACTATTATTTTTAGGACATTATAAAATATACTGTAAATAAAATAGCAAAATATTAATTGCTACCCTCTGCACTGGCAGGAAATGGAGAAGATGGAGTTGTTGCGATGTGCCATAAATGCACAGACAAAGTATACTGTTATGGTAACCTTTTCCTATCAAACTATTTCTACTCCAACACTGAATTATTGAATAGCTGCAATAACATACCTTTTTTGCGTGCATTCTTCTAGGCAACTACTGGGATGGCAATAGACAATCACCTGCTGGGTCTGCGTGAGGCGGCTCGCGAAATGAAAATGGAGAAACCTGAGATCTTCAAAGACGACGCTTACCTCATCAGTAATCACTTTATTCTCTCCACAAGTCAGGTGATTTCAAAACAATTTTACGATGCAATACACTTTTAGAAGTAAAATTTATTGTAAGAAATCTGCCAAGTAATGAGTGTTGTGAAAGAAGAGAGGGAAATATATATAAAAATATAAAAATATTCTCAACCTCAAACAAAACAAAAGTAGAACTAATGTTAGGAATCCCTTTCTGAATTAAATGAACATTTTTAAAATCAAGCCGCTCTCAGAAGCCCAGTGAATTTCAGTATGGTGCCACAATAGGACCAAAAGCAAAATCAGTGTCTGACCTTACACATGCGCTTCAAGAAGAATGATCAAAAATTCCCTAAAATGAACTCCTGTAGCTTGAGGACAGTGTTTCAGCTCCAGCTGTAAATCCTGCTGCTGGCAGAACACACATACCATACGTCATCACTATTTCCCTCCCCTGACCTGAAAAGCTGACTCACCTCTATAAAAGTCAGCCAATCTGGGGCTGTGGCTATCTCACCATGTGAGGTCATAACAGAGCCAGGCTGACTTGGACCACACTCACCTCATCAATCCCTTCACAAAATACATTCAGAGGACAAAAAGGCGTTTTAATCCCGCCCCAAAATGTTTTGTGCAGACGCCATGAGACTTTGAAACATGAGCTGGATAATCCTACACTGGGCAGAGAGTCTTTAAAATACAGTTTGAATTGTATTTAATATTTGATTTACTGATGAAAATACCAAAAGGACATTTTTAGCACTTTTAACACTCACCCCGTTTCCTTCCATGCGTTGAATCACCAGCAAACCGAGTGAGAACACATTCACTAAACGACTGCTCTTCTCATTTTACAACTGGCTCCGTGACCAGATCCAGGTTTAGTTTAGTGACTTTGTCAACTCCCAGGGATGTTGTTTTATTTTACAATATTTGGGCTAAAAGCAACCGATAAATACCTTTCTTATTTTTTGTAGTATCATGCACCATAACTATTTTATCCAATCGACGAACATTACAGTGACACATTAATTGAATGTCCACAACTTCTGAATCATCTTGTATGCTTCTTTAATTAGTCATGTTTTGCAGGGGTCAGTAACATCTTAATTTAGCAGCAGTAATCATCAAAGAAATACGGTAAAATTAACTTTAATCTGACACACCCTCCCCTAACCACTGAAACTGAGAGCACTAAAAGGAGACTTTGAGAGACGAAGGATGGAATTTGAACCCCAGTACCGGCCTGATGATGAAGGAAGGGTCCCAGCAGGTCTGATGAGCCTTTAGCTCTGCTCGAACACTGGGGTGCCCCAGATCCTGGATGCTGGAGTTCCAATGTAGAGCTGCAGTTTTGAGGGATCCTTGGGGTGATTTCCTCATACCTGCAGCAGCCCTCTGCTTTTCCTGCAGCTCCTGGATCCTCTTCACCTTGTTTTAACCACTTTTGGCTTTCAGATGAAAGCAAGCTGACTGCTCAGAAGGAAAGCCCAAGTCTCACTTCTCTGCAGTAGATTTTAAGGGTTTTTGACCCGAGAAAGCTTAAAAGGTCACTTTCCTATTGGGTCGTTTGCTCTTTCCATCTTCTCATCAGTTTCAGGTCCTCTTTTGGACCAATCCTCTGTTTCTCAATCAGCACACCACTTTCCTTGGTTCCTCTTTTGTCTGAGCTCATACCTCTTGTGCTCTGGTTGATCATCCTTGTTCTCCTTTCAGTTCCTTTTTTTCCGAGACTTCACATCACTACAAGTCAGCAACAACGTTCATTAAACACTGATCAACTTTAATTGTGGTTACATCATTATTATTTCAGCTATAGGTCCCCTGTGGGAGTAAGGTCAACTCCATTTCACTTTACACCACCTTGGATTGAGACAAGCATAAACAGCAGCAAATGGACTGATCAAGCCTGAACTGAATTATTTTTTTTACGTTTGCAGATTATGGAGATTTGAAAAACCATTACCGGTCCTTAAAAAAAAAAAAAAAAATCATCGTTATCCAAAATGTTATGAAAACTCCTTTTCTTTCAAGTGGACCCAAGATTATATATTATCTTTTTGCATAAATTTTCACACCTCCAGTTTGCATGACAAGGGGATTGGTATCACTTACATACCATTTACGTATCAAATTGTAAAAATGATTGGGCTGCGTTGAAAATCTGTGATTAATTTAAAAATGTTTCTACATATTTATAGCACTCATACGTCTTTTCCAAATTGTACTTTGTCATAGAAGTGTTTAACTGCTTTTAGTTCAGTAGTTGCTCTTCTCTCAGGTCCCAACAAGTGTAGAAATGTTCTGCTGCTACGGACCAGTGGTGTCCGATGGATACGGCGCTTGCTACAACCCTCAGTCAGACCACATCATCTTCTCAGTGTCCAGTTTCCACGAGAGCCTGCAGACGTCTTCAGTGAATTTTGTAAAGTGCTTGGTGCAAGGACTTCAGGACATGATGGATCTGTGCAATAGGTGCAACGGTAGACCCAACCCAGCCGAGCAAAGATTAAACAATCAGACGACGGAGATGCAAACGCAGACGGAAACAAAGGGTAAAACATCACGAGACTCAACCAAGAGTCAACCGACAAATCCACGGGTTCTGCTGAAAAGTCCAGAACCAACTTTTACAGAGGCCCAAACCCGGACTTCTGCAAAAGGCAAGTTTTAAAAAAGCAAAAGTCAATCTGAGAAAACTGTGCCAATAGCATTACCTGTGGTGTGTATTGAAGTGTATTATGGTGCAATACTTTATTTTTCCACAAAGTAACTGTGAGGAAAAAATATTACATTGATGTGTAATAAATTCTGCTGTACTGTGAAATATTATTAGACTTTGAAATATATTTTTTATGGGTGAAGCTTTATGTCTGTTGTCAAAAATATCAGTAGAATAAATAAGTTCAAATGACCAATATACATATATATATATATATATATATGTAGATGGGAAAGAGAACCATATTTAAGAAACAAATTAATATTTTGCACAACCAGAGATATTCTAACCAAAGAAGAATTATGATGTGTTTTAGTTTACATGTTAGCATAATCTTTTAAATGAAGCTTGGCTACAGCTGTGAGTTATTGCACCCATCTGCTGAATGTGATCTAATTGTTCACTGATACCTAATTAATTAATTACTGTGCTTAATGTAGTCTTCTTCAGTGTAATATCTTTTTGTTGTTTTTGCCATCTGTATTGAACCAGCATTGTACTTTGTTCTGGGGTTTCTGAAATAAGACATCATTTGATGAAATAATTAGTTTTAAATTCACTATGTGTATCAACTGTGTGCCACACACTGGGACTGACACTGTGCTTATGTACAAATAAAATCAAAGTTTACAGTATTTTAGAAGATACAGTACTAGTGTCTATGGGCAGAAGACACAATTTAACTGTTTTATTTTATGCAACAAGCTAGGAGTTGAAGTTGAAAAAGAAAGCACATGAAATGTGCAAATGAGAAATTATCGTTGTTCTTTGATGTTGATGTACTGTAATTGTAAAATCTAAGACATTAAAAAAAAAAAGATTGAAACCAAAGCAGTTTTTAGTTGTCTTTTATTAAACAAAGAAATAATTGTTGTACTATGATAATGCTAATGAGACCAGCATTATTTTTGTTATAAAAGTTTCTCAAAAGCACTAATAAAAGCAATAAAAGCTATATATTATCATGACAGTGTTTAGTTTTCCCTTGGTATAGTTATTGTGATTTTTAATTAAAAATCACAAACTTACTCTATTGGCTCTTTATGTGATACAGAGAGGCACAAAATATGCAAGTGGACGAAAAATTATACCTGGTAAAATGCTTGGTCAGATGTATTTTCATTCTGATACAAGTGAATACAATCCTGTGCAAACACCTGACTTCAGGAGTCAAATCATCTGAGTGAAATTTATTCTCCACATGAATTAAATAATTCTGTGAAAGCCTCAGAGGTTGGTAAGAACACAGTAGGAAACAAACAGCAAGTTTTAAAAGTCTCATCTGTCTCTGTTCAATGGATGAGCTACAGCAACATGGCCGCCTCCTTAAGCTGAATGCCTGGTCAACATCAACCAATCAAACAGCTAAAAAGCATGCTGCCTCTTTGAAGATACTGCAGAGATAAACAACTCAGGTGGGTAGAATCTGTTAAAATCACAACTGTTTATGGACTCAACAGATCTGTCCTTTATGGAAAACCGACAAGAAGAAAGACTTTTGAAAGCAAGCAATAAGAGAGAGGGAAACAGAAAACATTTAGGCTGTCAAATTAGACCAACAGTCAATTTTCTGGACAACTTGCAAAATACAATGTGAAGTAAAACTACTCCAGTATATCACCTTTAACAAACCATTTGGTGATACATAGCAGTGGAAGTATCATGCTAGTGAGAGTTAACAGGGTAATAGATGGAGGTAAGAATTTACTGAAAAAGAATTTAAACATGGCAGTAATTGTACCTTACTGTTGGACAATGAAGCCAAACACAAAGTCAAAGCTGGAATGAAGTGGTCTACATCAAAGCATATGTATATGTTAGAATGGCCTAGTCAAAGACCAGACCTAAATCTCATTTAGGAATTTGTGATGGGGCTTGTAAGCTAATGTTTACACACTTCCTGTCTGATCTAAATGAGCTTGAGGGATTTTGTTGGTAAGTAAAACCACATATAACCAGACAAAGACATGAAACTGATATTCACAGATGCCTCCTCCACACCACATCTCTGGTATGAAAAGCTGATGGAAACTTTTCATACCAGTCCATAACAGACTTTAAGCTGTAACTGCAGGAACATGTGGATTCACAAAGCATTGATTCTCTGGGTTAAACAAAAATGCAAACCAAATGTCACTGGTTTTACTTGTACAACTCTTTGAAAACCATGGAGAAATTTCAATCCACTTAACAACTGCACACATTGTGTTGGTTTATAATAAAAAATCCCAATAATATACACTGAGCTTTGTAACTGTAGTGTGACAAAGTGAGAAAAAATTCAAGTGGTGTGATTACTTTTGAAAGGCATTGTACAGTACATTATCTATTATAAATATAATTTTGCAGGGTTTGCATATGGAAAATGGTGGTGCATTTTAAAAATATTAAAATGTTTAGAAAAAACTCTGAAATAAAAGTAAAAAAAAAATTAACACAAATTAACAAGTGACTCTATCACTAATCATAAATGGCAGCCTGAGTGTGCCATCTGTATATTTGGAGCTTGTACTCAAAAATCTCCAGAGATAAAATGTTTTTTTTTTTTTTGTTTGTTTGTTTTTTATAACTACTCCTCAATCTCATCTGTTTGTAACGTATAGCAAACCCCATCAGCACTGGGCCAACCAAACATTTCTTTAACAATCAAAGAAATAAAGCTCTTCATGCTTAGTCAACCAAGTCCAAACTTTTGGGGGTTCATAAAAAAAGAGAAAGAAAAACAATATCATTCCCTTTAGACGCTATCACTAATTTGCTCTAGAAGAAATTCTCTCATGCTTGGCTAAGCATTGCATTCACAGGCAACAGGGGATCACTTAGAACTGGCAGAAAACTATAAAAGACTAAAATAGAGTTGTGCATGCACCAAAATAAATCTTTACATCTCTAAACTTTATTTCCAAAAAATAATTTGTATACTAACTAGGAACATCTAATAATAAGATCTTAATTAACATGTGTGTCCGCAAATCTGAGAATCTTTGTGAAATATATTATAGCTGTAGTGTAAAGAATAACAATAAATATACATTTTATTTGAGTATCCCTGTCACAATGAAACAAGGCAAATGGCACAAAACCAGTTTTCACATATTTGACAAGAATACATGTCCTAGAAATTAAATAAAGTCCTTTTTATCCACTAAAAATACTAAACTTTGAAAATGCTAAACTTTTTGGATAAAAAGAAACACTTCTTGAAAGATATCTAATCAGGATTGAACATCCTGAATATAAAAACAAAAACCACTCGCACACTTATCCAAGGAAAACATAGGCAGAGCTCACTCCAGTAATTATGCTGCTACACTTCTCTAGTTTTGTGAATAGCAGCAGAATCTGTCTGAGCACATAACAGTAGTTAGCAGGCGTGGACGAGTTGATAAAAATCCAGTTACAGTTATACAGTCACTGGACTTTAAAGTCTTGCCTGAGGTGCTTCAAAAAATCATTCAATAGATATCGAGGCTGTTCGGTTAGAAGTGGTGCTTATGTTTGATTAAACAATGTAAGGTAAATTCAAGCACTCATTTTGTATTGCTTTGCTGCACACTAGGGTTCATTTTAATCACTCAGTGGATTTTCTGATAGTTTGATTAAGTCCGTACCATTACTTAAAGATGGTACAGTAGGTGGATTGAATTTACAGTCACATGCAAAGTGAATGTACAAGGCTACTTATGTTCCATCTTTAAGTCTTCCCACATAACTTCCAGACGCCTAAATTAGTCTTGAACACTTTCCCCACAATGAAGAAGTTTATTGAGAATTAGGAAAAGAGTCAATCTAATAATACTTCTGACAACTATCATAAGAAGAAAATATTGGTATTCTATGAATTCTTTATGTAGATATTCAATAATATGATCGTCTTTACACATTTGCAGCAAGCGCTAAGATGGAGCCGATGCTATGAAATCTGAGGACAGATAGACATGTGCATGGTAACAAATTAAAAAAGTATAACAAATCGGACAATATCAATTGTTAATGTCACGCTTACATTTTGAAGACCATGTTAATTCTCATTATTCCCTCCATTCCCACTGCTCAGTGAAGAAGCAACAGGATAATAGCAGTGTGTGCCCTTTAGACCTGACCAGAGCAGGTTTACTGGGCTGTATTGTGAATGTCTCCAGCATAACCATCTGAAAGGATCAGAGCAGCTACATTATTGAATTAACTACTCTTAATTTAATTGTGGTTCCTTTCCTTCACATTTCTCAAACTCCTATGAGTGCAATCAGTGTAACATACTTTAAACGGGCAATAACCAGTGGTGGTTTCTGATTATGGGCAAGATGAGTAAGTGCCCAGGGCGGCATTAGAGGATTGAGTTCAAAACCCCCAAATAAAAATGCAGACAGGTTATTTCCAAGCTCTGCCATGAATGGGTTTTGTGTTGCAGAACGTGCCTGTTTGTACCTTCAGTCATGGGGAGTGGTGTCTCCCTGTGTTGAGCTGTCACTGTGTTTGCTACCAAGCAAGGCAGCAGCTGACTTCCTTTGAAACGAGGCTGCACAGATTTTTCCCCAAGCTCACATCATGACCTGAAAAAACGCATACTTGTACAGGAAAGAATTTTACATTATTGAAGCGCTAATTAAGGCTTTTGATAAGACATTTAGCAACAGCAAAAATAATAATAAAAACCCTACTTGTAACTCACAAGAGGTTGCCTGTCACCACAGAAGAGCGTTAAAGATTAAGAACCATTCTTGCTGCTCTCCACCAGCTGGTTTTTATGGTACACCTAGCAGAGAACAGCTTTCCTTGGATGAGCTAACAGCCCCAGCCCTAAACTGAGCTCACCCTGGTGGCAGTGAACAACGTTCCAAGTCAGAGTGAAAGGCTGCTGTAAAAACGTTATTACACACCGTGAAAGTGAAAAACCATACCTGTTTGCAAACAGTGCTTCTTTTTGGAGTATTTGGAGCCTGCATGTGTGGCCAGAAAGAAGGAATATACAAGGGATTACTTTAGTACAATACTGTGTCATTTTTATTCTTGGTTTTTGACTCTACATGTATCAGTAGGCAATACATAAACAAAGATTATATCATTAATTTGTCTCAGTCAGATAAAACAATGTTGCTATTGAAGTACACACAACATAAACTTTAAAGTTATGAACTTAAACAGTTTGGATTTTCATCATAACTTATTAATGTTTTTTATGCAAAGAAATGTTCCCATATCAATGTTCTTTGCCATTTATCTCTGGGAAAGAAAAAAAATATTTAGCTCCAAATAAACACCAATGTGAGAGTATCACATTTTCAAAGTTTCCCCTACTTGCAGGACATCCTATGGGCAAAGTTTGAGGTTGCAATGTGAAATATTGGGGTATAAATACTTTTGCAAGGCACTGTAATAGTTAGCTAAGGCAGTTTTGTTCCGTTTAGAAGATTACTCCCTAAAACTTATATTTTTCCCTTTCTATTTATCCTATGTACACAGACATACACACGCTTCTGCTTTGCCCTGGGGGCCCCATTAGTCAAGAAAAGGGGTGCAAGGTGCAACACAAGCACCCCATCCAAATACAGCCAGTGAATCCATTAGTCCATGCTGTTACGTATATCGTGAAATGCAAGCAGACTCGCTCATCTGTAACATGCCAATATGCTCAGCTTCTCAGAACTGCAAAGGGAATTGGTGCTGTGGAGGATGAGGGAAGAGTAGCTTTAAAAAGTTAAGGAGAAGCAGACTTAGAATAAATCTGTAAACAGAGAGATACTTTCATGCATCATATTGCAGTTGTGTAGCTGACGTGGAAAGGTAGATGTCAGAGCTAAATGTAAGACAAGAGAAAAGGCCCTGAAGGCTCTGGTTAGTTACTATGATGTATGTCGCTGTGAGCTTGGGGGGGGGTGGGGGGGGTTTGGTTGTTGTCAGTAAAGATGGGCCGGTGGAGAAATGATAGGGAACAGATGAGACAGGCACAGTGAAAAGGGGGCTGGTTTTGTTCATGTGTCACTCGTTGCCTCCATACCATGACAACACCATGTGGGCTCTACAGCTCCCTGGGGACGGCGCTGACGTCTTCAGTCTGTTAGACTCACAGAGCAACTGTCCACACTACCAGAGTTACTTAATTCATCATGTTTAAGAAACTATCAGTTTGCCCTTAAATCTGATAGGGTGTAGAGACAGTGGAATTATCAACAGTTTGCTTTTAAATGGTCCACTTGGGAATACATTCAATTAATGAAAAGACTCTTAGTTGGGTCCATCCATCCATCCATCCATCCATCCATCCATCCATCCATCCATTTTCTTCCACTTTATTCGGTGTCGGGTCGTAGGGTGGCAGCTTCAGAAAGGAGGCCCAGACTTCCCGGTCCCCAGCAACTTGTTCCAGCTCTTCCGGGGGAATCCCAAGACGTTCCAAGGCCAGCCAAGAAACATAGTCCCTCCAGCGTGTCCTGGGTCTTCTTCATGAACAAGATCCCAAGATACTTGAACTCCTCCACTTGGAGCAGGACATCCCCCTTGCTTCAGTTCAGGTCAGTGTTCATAATTCAGAAATAAGAAAAATGTTAGTCTGAACTTATATTCAGGGGCCAAATGTTCTCTTTTCTTTCCCACGGTTTCAATCAGCTTGTTTTTGTCTTACCAAATGAAACCATTTTCAAATTTTAATTTTTTTTTTTTTAATTTAGCCAGGTTATCATTGCCTGATTGACAATCTGAATTATTTAACTGAGAGCAAAAGGCAAAACCAGAGAACTATAGCAATAAGCACAGTGTCTAAGTAAGTTTCAGTGATACATAAAATTCTTTATCAAAACTAGAACATTAACTTCTGACAATGTACAAACATGAGTAAAAGAAGTGAAAATACTTGTTATAATTTTGGAAATCCCTAATGGTTGTTCTAGTTAATTTTTCACATTCTATACACTAAATGGTTAATAAATCTATGAAAATTACATGAACTAAAAGATTAATTAATAATCTAAATTACCATTAGTTGCCCTAGAATGCCTCCAAACCCACAGTATGTGTTACAATTAATTGACTTCAACAATGTAATCTGGGCTGATAGGTTGACGAATGATAAAATGGAAATGGTTTAAAAAAAAAAAAAAAAAAAGTATTGTATAGCCAGCGTTGCGCATTAGTTTGTAAAGGTTCATTTTCAGTATTAGTGGACAGACATTTAGCAGGTTTCTGGTCAAACAAAAGCCCACCTGAGAGAACTGGTGAGGCTCAAGATCACAGTCTATATAAGAGGAGACAGGTGCAAACCATATTATAAACTGTGGAGAAGACAAAGAGGGACGAGAATAGACTTGTAGACTCAGTAGAACAAATAAGGAACCATGACGTCCATCATTAGCTTTCATTAGGGAGCTGTGGGTCTTTGTAATAACAGATAATGCGACACTACGCCCTGACATGTACTGATCTCTGATAACAGCAGCCAACGGTAACAAGGACTCTGCACTCACTGTTACCGTTCACTTCGATCGTATCCTGCATCCTCCAGTCACTAAATGAAACAGGGAATAACAAGAGCAGGGTCCGAGATTATTGGCATCATTAAGCTGCCCAACACAAACGTGGTGAAGATTGTGGGAGGATGCTTTGTTCTGAAATTCTTTCACTCGTTGCTCTGAAGAGATACATGGATGTGGAAGGTAAAGATTAGTTGTTTTTCTTTTTCTTTTAAATCTACTAATCCTCAAGAAGACAAAAGGTTTGAAGCCATATTTGGTCAGCAAGATTCTGAATGGAAATCTCATCCTGGATAATACAATCAAAGATTTTTGCTGAGTATTTCTTTCTTAATTCTAGGTCAATAAAGACATCCAGATCTTCTTCAAGGTCCTAAAAAATTGAAGCTTGGCCTAGCTTTCCTTAAAGAAATATTGCAATGAGATAAGCATTGTTTTTAAATTTAAAAAACTGACAAGTTGTAAAGTATATTTCAGCAAGTTCCACGTTGCCTTAAAACTGAAAGCACTTTTATTTCAGTTCAACCTCATTGATCAAGGAGTCAAAATTCACCATCCAGCTCTCCTAAGGTTAACTTTAGTTTGATAAAAGCTAATTCATACATGCACTGACAAATTCATGCAAGGACATGAAAAGAATGTAAAGAAAAAGAAGGAAGTCGGGCTTTTGTCTAATGTTAGTAGTTTTTAGAGCTACTGCAGATTAACTGCGTGCTTACACTGCATTGCACTTACATCTTCATGTGCACACACATTTCCATAAGTATTGCAAACTAGTTGGGAATGAAAAAGACGTCGTTGCCAAAAGACAGAATTTAATAAATCCCTCGGATAGATCCTGGAATTAATTTTGAGGCTGAGGAGAAATGTTACCACCTGTTTTGTTTAAGTAGTCTCTTTGATATTTCCCTTTAAAAGAAAAAGGACTTGGGTAAAGTTAATCTTGTAATTTGCTAAAAGACTTGCAGTGACAAACAAATTGCATATTCATTGGAATACAAGTACAGACATCCTATAAGCCCATAAGGTTGGATTTTGTTGCCAACACTTGTAAGTGGCTTGTAGCTTAGAGAGGTAGATTGTGACTCTGTCCCCAGAAGGAACTTAAAAATATGCTTTTATTAATAAATATCAAACCCACTTTGCATCGAAAACTGATGTGAACACGTGAGAGTCTTTCAGCTGGCCTGGGAGAATGCGATGCATTTGATTTGATGAGAGTAAACATTCAGGTTGTCCTATGCCTCTTTCTGTGCCATGTCTGGTGATTGGGGTAGATCTGAGCCCTGGAGCAGAGGAGGGGGTCGTCTCTCACATGCCTCACCAGATGGACTGGAGCCTTGGATGTTAGGGAAGAAACTATTCAAAGACTGAAATACAGAAAGACTGCTCCAGTGGAGGCCACAAACATTTATTTGCTGCTTTTTGACTGAGATGATAGAATCCCAGCACAAACTTTACCACAATCCAACAGAGAAGGCGGCAGACGAGGAGACCAAACGCCAAGTCAAAGCTTGGCGTTTCTATCTTGCCGGATCTATTGCTTTGTCTGGGTCCCTACCACACAAGTGAGACACAGGGATTCCTCATCTCCAAGGCCTCAAAGGAAATATTACAAGTATATAATAGAAATTGTGTTTATAAGCCCGAGCTCCCACTTCTCTCGCAGACATGATTTTTCAGTTGAGGATACATCACATCTTTTTCTTCAGTATTAATTATATAGACCAATTAAACTTTTATAGAGGCTGAACATGAGTCATTTGAGCAAGTGTTTCCAGATTGATGGGCCTCTACCTAGAGTGGGTTAAACAATAAGATAATTGGCCCTCCCATCTTTCCCTCCAGCAGCTTTTCTCTCCCCACTCCAACTCTACTCCCCTCCTCATCTACTTTCATCATTCATACTCGTTGGCACGTAGAGAACAATACCATTAATCTTGACAATAACATCACTGAGATGGGTAAAGAAAAAAGAAAAAAAAAGGCAGCAGCACTTGCAGAATGCTGCAGACATATCTAATAAGAGCAAGGATTTTTTTTTTTTCTGTTCCGAGATTAAATGCTGCGTAAACCTTTTAACTTCAAAGAAATACTTACTCATCAACTCGTTTGCATCATTTTCCGACTACTGGACGCACCAAGGAGGTTTTCCCTTTACATCTTTTCATTTGCATCTATTCTGCAGCTGACCTGCACAGTGCAGGGTCAGGCAATTATGAATTGAAATGCCACTTTGTTGTAGTGATTTTGTTGCCTGACAGAGATGGAGTGAAGACTGGCTGCTTTGTGGCATTTTATTAACAATGTTTGATGACAAAAAGAGAGGTGCCTCAGGGAAACATTACAGGCATGTCATTAAATAGGATTCTGTTCAGAATGATCACTATACAGGAGCGAACTAAGCCACCTATTTAACTTTTTGACAACTTTTTCTAAAAGCCTGTTTATGGGAATAGACATTTTTAAGAAAAGTTTTAAAACGGCAACTCTATAAATTATTACTTGTTTATTAAAACGGCCTGGCACATTCAATCCCAATTTGGTGTCTGAATTTTTTGAACTCACTGTAGCTGGTTTGTCAAAAATATCTGGTGCAGGTAAACAAGGGTTACAGTAGCCCTCAGTCGCTGAATCTGCCCAACTAAATTGATTTAGTACATGAGACCACAGCTCATTTAGTCAATGCACAGCAGAGTACAAAGAGTCAAGGAGACACAGATAATGTGTAATCCAGTTACCTCAGCCAAGCCTACACACCATTTATGAAGGTCTGCATCAGGAGGTTATGTAGAAGCCCTTATTCGTCTAATAAAACCACTCTAAAGGCTGAATGAGTTTTTTTTCTGACAACTGTAGGTATACATCCTATCTGGGGAAAAATAGCAGTAATATCTCCAATGATTCAATTATTTGGCTCTTTAAATCCTTTTGAAGGGCAACAAACTTTTCCTGAACCGATTATTTCTAAGAAGCATCAAAACGTCATTTTTTAAAAATATTTGCCTCAGCAAAATCTGATGCAACTAATGAAAAGCTCCATCAGGTGTGCCTCAGATTACACCTGATTTGCAAAAGAGAGCTTTAATTAAATTTTTTCTTTAGGGCATTCAATAATTTTGAAGATCCAGAAATGATTAAAAGTAGAATTTGGTGTTGAACTGAGGTGAAGTTTCTAGTAATATTAGTTTTATTTTACCATTTAGACAGTTTTGGTTTAATTTGTTCAATGAAAAAAAAAAGAACATTTTATTTCAATAAACATAATTTTCCACGGGATCTACAGAAATGTCCAATTATACGTAAAGATAAATGGATCAGTCCATGTGTACCCATAACTTTGTAAAAGTATTCCCAAAAACATAATTCAATTTGTGGTTTAACATGGCAATACATTGAAATGTTCATAGGTTTACAAGTACTTAACTGCTGCCCTGCATTTGTAAAATAACTCCTAGGAGGAAAATTACAACTGAAACACAGCTCATTTTTAAAATGTCAATTCTTTGCAAACTGTATAAATCTCAAAGAAATACTCCTTTATTGGGATGTTTTAATTAAGAAATGATAAAAATATTACAACCTAAAATACAACATTCAGCACATTTACATCCCAATGTTTTGTCTAAGCCAATCATCCAGTCAAACAAACTGTAAGAAAATACAGTAAATAATAAAATACCATACCCACATCAAACCAAACATTGAGTAAAAACTTTGATAAAAATAATGACTTTCGTGCGTTTCATTATCTGTTCACAATCTATAAGTAAATACAGTGATAATACTGTGCTTAGCACTGATTATATTTAATAACTAGAAAGTTATTCAGCAATGAAGGTCAATGATGACAGTGACCTTTCATTTCCTGTATATTCCATCTGAGACGACTCTAGCGGTAGTGATTATTATTGTTGTGATGCTTTTGAAACAAGCCTTAAAGACAATATGAGGGGTCTTACAGCCAGAGTATATAAAAGAGCAGCAAACATCTGGAGAATAGGTGATAAATAAATGTTTTTCATGCATAGACTACAGTACAGCATCTCATTCTCTCTGTATTCAAGAAAACAGAGGAGATAAACTGTTCAAAAATAAACAATGAAATGAAAGAAAAAACTGGGAAAATTACTACAGTAATTTCCACAGTTCAACAGTGAAGCTTTACCACAATCATGCATATGATGGATATTTGGCCATATCTGTAATTGGTGTTTAAAAAAAAAAAATAGATCGCACTTAAAAAAAAGGCCTCAAAGAGCAACAAGGATTCACTATTGCTATTAGTTTCATAAACCTTTCACCATGGTGACGTGTTGTTACAATACGAGGCTCCGATAACACCAGCAAAAAGACAAAACCCTGCTTTGGTAGCTTGAGTCAGAACCACAAACCTAAAGGGAGTGTGTGCATGTGTGTGTGTGTGGAAATGTGATTTTAAGCACTAGACTGAGTATTTGACACCTCTGAAGCTGTATTTTGTCTCGCAGACACAAAGTGGAGCAAAGTTTAAGTTACAGTTCTTGGCTTGTTATTGAGGTTCTTGTGTCCCATGTGACATCCTAGAATCTTGCTCAGGGTTGGACGCTGCAGGAGTGGAGACTTTTTCAAAGATGAAACTGTAGAGAGCGACGTGGGGGCGCGTTGTGCGACAGTTCTTGCACTCTTCGTTGAAGTACTGCATGAAGAGGCTGTACAACTGCCCTGCGATGGGGAGAAGAAGTAGTGCAGTGAAAGAGAATATAAGAGCATTTCAGAGACAAAAAGCACTAACAGGTTGAGGGGCAAGGAACAAGAGAGACTGGAACGAGCAGGGAAAAAAATGAAAGTGTGTTTTGGGTAATTTATAAATCTCACACAGATACACATATAGCATGAGGTGTTTTTTTCTGCACACAGCTCCACTTTAGGAAATGGATGGCTGGAGGGGAATTTCTCTGAAAGGCTTCAATAAATGTCAGCACAAAAAAAAAAGAAAGAAGAAAAGCGGGGAGTAGAGAGCCAATGCTGGGGTTAGTTCAGGCAGTAATCCACTCTTTGTCCAGCCTGAATGGATGAGCTGAGACAAAAGACTAAACTTGTGGGTTCTGTTATATGCATATGTACGATTGTGTGTTGATGCCAAAATGGAAAATCTCTCAGTCTATTGCAAACAGCGGCTGTTGTATAGTATGGGTTCAAAAACATTTCACAGATCAAAATACCACACTTTTCTAATTTAACGTTTCTGAAAATTAAAGTAAAATTCACAGGCGTACAGGATTGAGGAAAAAAATATTTTAGAGGAAAAACAGAAAATATGTAAATAGATTTCATTTGGTTGAATAAAACCAAACCAATCAAAAAGATGCTCAAGATGTGGCATTTTAAAGGGTGCTATTTGAATATACATAACAAAAGAAGTACTTGTCTAGAAATATTTACTTTTTGTCAAAGACAATAGAATAAAATAAAAAATAAAGTTGAGAGACTCATTATTTTCTCCATACTTTGATTTCATTCATTGTGGTAATCCAGATATGGAAGATAATAAAAGCTAAGTCCTGACAGTACCAGATTGTTTAGGAACCTTAAAGACAACTCCAGTTTGTTACCAGAAACAACTGTTGACAGAAATTTGTCAACCAAGTATTGAAGAATACCAACAACTGTAACATAATGTTAAAATAATTAACATAAATTCTGGCATGAGAACTGATCTTCTTAAATTGATTTTGCATGTGGTGGAAACTGGACATTTAAAGGTGCACCTATTCAGCGAACACTAATAGCCTAACTCAACTAATCATTAAGTTCCATTTATTAGGATGCATCTCTGTGTCTTACCAACTGTAACTCTTTTTTCTGTGAGGAACGTGTGCATTTCATGAACGTCTCTCATAAGCTGAGCATCTCCAAATGTGAAGTATGCGACATCTCTCCCGGCCTCGGCAGCTGCCATCAGCTGGATCAGAGCTGAAAGGTAAAGAAGCAGCATGTTAAAGGGAAACCTTAAACCAGCAACACTAAACTAGACAAGCATTAATAATTTCAGGATCAAACATTTGACCACTGAAACTTCTATTGGCACGAGCAGTTGGTCAAACACCAAGAAAGGTGTAGCTTCAGGCAGCAGAGAAAATTAGTGGCAGGAGCAATTTGTATGGGAACGGTAAATTATGCTTTGCTAGTAGAAAAGCGTCATCAACAGCACTCAATCTTCAGGTCTTTGTAAATGAGGTTTTAAGGCTTTTAAATATTTAAAACAGCTGCTATAGTTTTCTGATTCATTACCTCACAAGACCAACAAATCATCTACAAAAAGGTTTCTAATCTCTACAACAAAATGACAGCTTAGTGTTATAAAGCTAACTTGTGTCAAGTAAGCCATTTTTTATGTTTAATTGTAATTGTACAGTAATTATGTTAAATATGCCAGCGCTAGATAGAAATATCCTTTATTCTTGATGTTGGGTGAAGTTTAACATTTGGATGTATTAAGTTCTTGGAAAAGGGTCTATTGGTAGGATTCTGTAAATGAAAACTGACATCTCCAGCTTTAAATATATGCATATAAAAAAAAAAACATACAACACAGCTAAAACATTTTAACAAAACACCATCCTAATAGAGAACAACATGTAATCCACTTGTGACCAGGACTAAACAGTTTATGGTTGGAAACTAAAATCCCATCTTTATCCTCCCATCAACGAATGGATCAACCTAAGCTCTACCAGGTTGCAGTGACAACCACACTCTTCAGAATGAAACTTGTAAGTGAAGGAGTAAGACACAGAGGACACATAATTCATCTTTTACAATGAGAACCAAGTAGTTGAGGTTGGAAGACCTCTTTGCCATCACCCGAACTTTACAGCTCCATATATTGTTCATTGGATTAAAGTCTGGATTCTGGCTGAGTGACACCCATGTTTTTTTTACTTGTTTCTTTCCAATAATAAATCTCAATTTCAATGGGAACCGTCAGTGTTTTTTGGGCAGATCAAAAATAGAAAGCAAGTAATGGGAGGGTGGCACCTTGGGACAGCTGCTAATTGACTATCAGACATGAATCTGTTCCTGTGTCTTACTGTACAGGCTGCACAGCAGTGGGATTGCTTCAGCAGGAGCCTTGACGGCTGTGACAAGCATTACAGATGCTTGTCTGTTGTGCTCATCAATCACTCTAATTAATATAATATATATTTTTTAAACTAGAAAATTGTTTTCAACTACCAAATGAAAACCAGTTCTTTAACGTACATATGAGCAGTTCAACAATACCTTTCAGGCGTGTGTCTCCACCAAAGGCTCCACAGCCCCAGTTGCCAGTGGCTACAGCAGGGAGGTGCTTGATGTTAATGTTGCTTCGATAAAATCCGCAATATGCCTAGGAAATATGCACAGGGATTAGAAGGAAGCAACGCTTTCTACAGTATATTTACTTAAAAATCTATAAAAACAAATTCAATGTGGAAATGAAACATGCAAACAGCTTTTCAAAGTACACATGAATAGAATATTTTTCTTTTGAGGAAATCCAGAAACCTTTTCTCCTCACCTTGTTCAGTTCCCTGGTAATCTTCTCAGGAAGAAACTGTTCCAGAAAGTGTCTGTATTTAACAGCATCAATGGCCACAATCTCTGTACACCTTCTCTGCCAGTCGTCCCTGGAAACACAGCAATGCAGAAGACGAGCGGCCATTATCCGTCTTTATTCCTCTACATTTTAAGTGATTACAATCCACTTTCTTTGAATTGTCAAAAAACAAAAATTATGACATGTTTTAAACAAAGGTAGAAAATACCTTGGCGTCTCGTCTTTGTAGCTTTTCTGCCACTTGTAGCTCTCGGCATAACCAGAATATTTACTGTATTTTTCAGTTCCTGCAGGGAAACAAAAGCAAAGCCAAGGAACAAAACTCTGTTATTCGGTGCTCGACAGTGGGAGCACACAGCAGGCCCAAATCTGTTTCAGCGCCTTATTTCCTAAATCAGATTTAGTGCTTTCTACGCTCCCTGTGTGAGTACAAAGTCTCAGCTTCTATTGGATTGTTATAAATAAACCCCCATTGATTTAATAAGTAATCTTCTTTGGAGGTTTAAAATTAAAAGCCGTTAGCCAACATAGGAAGAGATACTCCGGAATAAGGAAACCTTCTGTCAAACTAGATTCATCAAGTATGACACACTTGCATGTCAGCAAGATTTTAACTTGTATTTACTTCTTAAGTCTACCACAACAAGCTTACGGTTCGTTCTCTAAAATCCTGGTGGAACTATTAAAGCTACTGATGAGTGTGATTCAAGACAGGAAGCTGACTCCCAATCGGTAAGCTGTATCATTCACTGGATTTCCCAGTTGGTATATCAGCGTCCCTTAGGAAGACACTGAAGCATACTTTTGTCTTAAAGCAGATATCACTGAGCAGAAAAGTAAGAAAAAGTGCTGCATAACAAAAAATTTTATACACCAAGGCATTGTGCTCTTCCTGCTCTTGTTCCTGCTATTTTATACATTATAAAGAAAACTTTATTTCACAGTTTAAAATGTTTATATGAATCAAAATACTCTGATATGCAGTGCTAACTTAGACTCTCGTTAAGAAGGCCCAATTTTAGACTGATCACTCACGCTTCCAGGAAGCTGTTGGTGAAAGTGTATTAACATTAAAATATATACATATATACATATACATATATAGCACTTTCCTAAAACAAGTGCAATAAAACAGAAAAATTAGGTAAAAGTAAAAAAAAGTTAAGCTATTGGCCCATAGGAAGAACCTTTTAGCAGTACCATAATCTTATTTCTGGCGTTGTTTCAAACTCATTTTAGATAAATTAATGTCTGCTTAAACATCATCAGAATGCACATCATTTTTCTGATTATTCCCAAAATTGAAACCCAGCTCTTGCCAAGGCATGACAGTTATGTTTTTGAAATATAATTCCTTTACTTTATGAAGAAAAGAGAAATGTAGTGGTCATGGCATTGCAAATCCACAGAACAGGCCACCCATATCGCTTCATCCATCAAAGGAACTGACCACCTTCTTCTTCACGCTAATCAAATTTATTTTGTTGAATGTCCGTGACGGCATCCTGCCAGACAAACTTCCATCACAAGATTACATCAGGGAATCTCTACCTTCCCATCTACAAACTCACTCACATCAGCATTTATATTCTATCTTTCAAGTTATCTCAAGGTAAACTTCTAAATGCTCTTAAGGAGTTCTGTTAAGAAGCTCTAGGGACAGACATAAAGACTAAAATTAGAGACAAGAGTTTAAAAAGAAATGCTGCATATGTGCATAGAATAATCTGGAGGTTTTTAATGAATATATGGCGTAATGGGTCCATTCCATTAGTGGCTGCGATGACCTGAGTTGGGCAATAAATTCCTTTCTGTCTAAATGTAATCATGTTAAGTGCAGAAGGAAAGGGGGGAGGGAAGGGGATAATGGGAGGGAAGGAGGAGACTTATCAATGAAGGTCGCTAAGGAGAGTTTCAGAAAAAACAAGATGGCGCCTCAATGTTCTTTTGTTTTAGGGGAATGACCAAAGTGGTGCAGGGGCTTGAATATCAGATTCTCCCCTTTAAAGTTTACGGCCAGCCAATACAAAAGGGAAACGGTGATGGAGACGCTCGCCTTTTCTCTGTATTTGTTATTTATTTACATTAAATGAGCTAAAGTCACAGATATCAGAATCTGTGAGTTATACTATCTGATGTAATGTGAGCACCGTGCCACCTCTTGTGGAAACAAAAGAACTTCTGTGATAAATTCATTAAATATGTTCCTAATAAATATCCTTAAAGTAAAAATGAATTGGAAATTGTCATGAGTGAACTACCCATTTTGTTAATTAGGTAGAAGATAAATATGGCAACTCGACAAGGGAACACATCCCCATCTAAAGTCCTGTGTATAGTTTGGGTTTGGTCACTTTCTGCTTCCAAAGCTACATATAAATCCCACTGGATTAATAAGAGTCAATACTATTCAGCTTCATTGATTATATGTCAAGTTAGATGTCAAATTAAGCAATACTGAGATGCTCATTTGAGACAAACTACTAATTATTAATTAAAGAGTAAGATTTAGAAAAGCACAATTTTCAGTATTTAGCAGACAGATGCATTGTTCAAGCTAAAAATGTGGCTTTGGAAAACAAGTTGGTTTATGTAACATGACTTCAAGTGAAGTTTTGACATGGTTTATATGACCTGGTTTAAAATTAAGACTTATTTTTCAGTTCCAGCACAACAAAAGCATAAAGTCAAGACACGACTCGTCAATAAAATTTGTATTGCATTGACACAATAAATAAAGGCTGATACCTCAAAATTACAAAAAAGTGTAATCATGACTTTAGACAGTTGTTTCACTTAATTCATGTCAAACCAATTGAAGTCTGAATTCTTGATTATTTGTTTTTTTTTTAAAAAGGCCATGAGTAACCACACACACCTGTTATAATGAGGCATTCATTGTTTTCCAGAGCTTCAGTAAAGAGACGAGAAACAATGAGCTCTGGGTTGATGAGGAACCGGATCTCCTCCTGGACCAGTCCATGTCCTGTGACTCCACCTCCTACATACCTGTTTGCAAAGTCAACCTAATGAGGGGGGAGGAGAGGAGAGATGCAGATGAGGTGCAAAGACTGAAACAAGAAAGCACATCAGCATGTGCTATTCAAACACAATAGCACATACTGATATTTACCAATTCTTCCTCAGGAAATGGCCTTATTTGCATAAACATAATAAACAGAGGCTGCTACCTCATTCAGTAATAGGTCTCAATATGGTAATTTCAATTTTTGCAGCAAATAAATGAAAAACATGTCCCCATTTTAAACTTAAACCAAATTTACTCGCTAGCAAACCCTAATTGAGTCCAACGTATACAGTTGCATGCAACACTATAAAACAATAAAACATTATATTTATATATATTGTACTTTGGGTTGTTTATGCAATGCTGATGACAGGAACTGCTATTGTCACTCTCATTACTTGAATAAACAACTATTATTTTCCCATTAGGCGTCACCCACGGAGGAGGTTTAATACAAACAAATGCCTAAGGATGACCGTTTCCTCCTTGGCGATAATCAAATTAGAAAATCAAAACAACAACAATGCACATGAAGTTGTAATAGATACAATAAATATCAATGAAATACATAATGTACAGCTGAGCAACTGCGGAAAATCTGAACAACAGTAAAGCTGTGTTGAGACAAGGTACTAAATTTTATCTCTAAAGGACGATATTTGACCATCCCTGGTCATTTCCAGCTAGTCAAAGGTAGCATCTTATGACCTCAGAAAAAGCGAAGTGGAGGACATCTTATTTATTTCACTAATTAAATTCAACAACTGAAATAGATTTAGTAGATATGGTGGAATACATAAAGTGCGTCTTTCTGGTCATTTTTATGATTATGCCTTAAAACTCAAAGACCCAAAATTCAGTTCGTCAGAAAGTTTGCATAACACGTAAGCCTCCATTCAAAAGCAGAGAGTCTGGGATATTATCAAAAGAAGGATGAGAGGCACCAGATCCAAGAACACAGATGACTTGAAGGGAGTGAATAAATAAACCTGGACTTCTGCAACACTTCTGCAGTAACACGAACTGATCGCATCCATCCTACACAGCACTGTTGCAGTAATTAAAGTGTTAAATGGACATGGACATACTTCACTTGAATTGAATTACTGAAAATTTACAATTTTGATTAATTTATTGGGATTAAACTGGACAGAAGAAAATTGCTAAAATTAGAAAAGTTTTTTTACACGAGGTTGTAAACTGATGCTGCCATCTTAAAATAATTATCTTTATTCTGAAACATCGCTTCATTATCTGATCATGTAATATAGACCATTGTTAATACATAGGCCTAAATCTAAGATCAACAATTCTTTGCAAAACTAATTTGAGGACGCTCAAATCTCCCTCCAGAAATTTTCTCTTTGTAATCACCTGTAAACACTTGAGGTGAGGGAATATTTTACAGATGTTACACTGACACATCCTTAAATCACCGTCCTTGTTTGTGTGGTTTAGATAAAAGAATAGTCCGTCCAGTCACAGAGCAGATACTTATACATGCTGTCAGAAGTGAGGGTTCTGCTCAGTGGCCCGCAGCTACGTCAATCTGTGTGACAGTAAGTGTGTTTGTATGTGCATGTTTTCCAACCAGTCACCCAACTCCTCACCTTTATCTCTGGTTCAGCTCTTGACCTCGCCCCCTCCCCCCTTCAATCTCACCCCCTGACAGGATGACAGCCTGCTCTGCCCCATCCAAACAACACACAGCCACTGTCCGGCCTGCTGAGGTAGCCGTCAATTCTCTTGCAGGACTCTTGGCCCACTGGGTCATCCCAGTGCAATGCCTAACTCTCGTCATTTATATTTTCTCCATGTGCCATCTTCCCTCTATCCTCCCACCCAGGGGTCCTCCCCTCCACCCTTGCCTCTCTGAGCTGCTCATGTGTGTACAAATACTGTCAACTGCAGTAAAATAATAAATAAATGCAATAGCAGCAAAGAAACACAGAGAAGGAGGATAAAATCCAGTTGGGAGAAATAAATACCTAATTATAGGTATAATTTTCACCACTTTATTTCTTCTTTTTATGAAGCAAGAAGGCTGCTGATTATTGGTAGGTGTGTAACCTTGAACAATATCAGTGCAGAAAAGGAAACAAAAAACTAAAAATCATATAAATGGTTATAAAGACAGAAAATGGGTTAAAAATATGCAAAGATGAAAATTGCCAGTCATTGCCATATTGCTCTATAAAGAGCATCTATCCCCCTCCAAAACATTTACTTATATTGTATAAAATCCAACACAAAGTTAAAGGAAAAATTTGTCAGTCTGAAAAACATTGACTGCAATTATTTTCTGTTGATCAAATTCTAATGACAGCACTTTGTTGCACAATAGCCGCTTTTCCTCCATTGACTCTTTTTATTTCTTAAAGTTGTAATTGTTTAACATTATTTCTCCAAGCTGCCATCAGGGGGATATTCTGCTGTTCCCTTTGGCATTTTTAAACATCTGGTAAGATAACAGGATGATATTGTCCCAATGGAAAGTTGCTGTAGACTTTGACAGACATCAAGTATAAATATCACAAGCAAAAATGTGTTAAAATTGCAAACGACAATCTCAACTTGACGAAGTTTGCAAACTGAATGACAAAGTTGAATTTAAAAAAAATAAAAAAATATATAAATATGCACATAAAAGCTGAAACTTAAATTCAGCTTTTAAAGTTTGAAAGAGAAAGTCATCTGTGACTACAGGAAATTATTGAGTCATGTTAAATTAATCTTTGCACTGAATGCAAAGATTCACATGAATCCTTACCTGAACCATCCCATATCCATCATCCTCAATTGTCCCCTTACAAGTGATATGTAGGCGCTTCAGCTGAGTCTGAGAACTTCACAGAACATTTTCAGTTACCGACTGCTACTAGTGTATTTTGATGAAAATTATATATTTTAATTTACCAGTCTTGGATAATATATTTGGTTAATAATATTAAGTGGCATTTACCTTTCCCAGTCTGGTGGACTGGTAAGTGTTTGTCTTGTGAATGTAACAAGACCATTAGGTCCTTGAAAAAAAACAAAGAATAAAATCGTTCATTGACTCAATAGCAAGAAGTACAATTAGATGAAACTTAAATAATTTTTGGATCTTACTTGTTTCAGTCACTCTCCTGAAGTAACACAGCAGAGTTTTTAACTTCTCAATCTTTCTAGGAGAAGAGCCTTCAAACAACCTGAAATGAAAAATAAACAAACATTTGACTTCAACAAAGAGTTTTACAGAGATTTTTCAACATGATGTTAATTCAGTAATTAATTAAAAATCCATAATAAGAAAAACTACTTTTTTTATGTTCCAACAGAAAAGAGGAATTTATATTTTAAAGAACCCTGTAAAAAACTTAAAAAAAGATTTGATGCTTAGATCAGATGAGACCATCATCACTGCATATCAACCTAAACCTCAAAGTTCAGATTTTCAAATCACAGAACATTTGAAAATCTGAACTGTACACATCATCTATAAAGCAAGCTTTCTAACAGAACAATGTCTAGTCCAGCCTTTCTTCCTTAATACAGTGATACTGCCTGCCATTGTTTTTGGGAAGTTCAAACTAAGGAGGAAGAAGAAGTAAAGTGTGGTGGATGGAAAACTTAAATCACCAATTACTGGGACACCCTCCACTAAAAACACCCCAAGGTTTTGTTTAATTAAATTAAGCATTTATCTTCCTCTCCAACTGTTTTTTGTTCAGTTAAGATTTAAAACAGAGGAATGCAATAAAATGAGAAACGTATTGCACTAAAAGCCTTTCAGTGATAAAAAAATAAATAAATACTAAATACAATTCAAGCATAAATGTATAAGAAAAAGATTTGTAACATTCTAGATCAATAACACTAAATCTTGCACCATGGAAAATGAGCTTTAGAGACACGGCGGATGAGAAATGGGTTCAGAGAGATGTTTAAAGTGTTATTAAAAAATGAAACAATGAATTAAAGGGAAGCTACAAGCCATTTGCATATATTTTCAAAGATAAAAGGCTGCATCCACATTTTTTTCCAAATGTCTGCTAAATATACTTCAGTTAACAGGTTTAAATAAACATACATACCAATTTAATCAAATTACTTAATTGTAATTCTTAATCTGCTGTATAGAAACCACCACCAAGGCTGTGTGAGTTTTATAGATACTGATCGTATACTTTTTTCACTCAAACAATAAGGAGTGCATGAAACTATTTTGCCTGTAAAACATGGTTCCTGTCACAGTATCCTCAAACAGCAGAAAACACAAGTTAAAGAAGTCTGCTGCCTTCTGCGTTGCCCCGCGAACACATCCATCACTTAGCAGAGGACAAACCTTGACAGTTCTGCCAAAACAGCAATCAGCAGATTGCTTGCTGCTCTGCTTGTCCAAGACGGAGAGCTACTATAGCCAATAAGCAAAGTGACGGACACTCCCTCAATTACCAGGAGAAAGGGAGGGTCGGTAACGATCCAGGACCCATTTTAGACTGCAGTGGTTGTCTTATTTCATCTTCTCAGAAAGACCACAGCCAACCCCCGCCCACTCTTGTTCTGTCCTGTATTTTTGCTGCTGGCAGAAATGCTGATAAGAGGTCCAAGTGGTCCTAAAAAGCCAGCTATGCAATTGAATCAATGTTTATATTATTACAGCATTCTTGCAGATAGCACACGGAAAGATAGGACCAAAGTACAGCTAAAACAACAACAGGGAAAAGGTATTATGTGGAAGCAAAGAATAAAATAACACTGATCACCTCTAAAGTGTAGCAGCCCCACATTTGTTAGCAGCAGTTTAAGGGTTATTCAGATTAAATAATAGTAAAATAATTATTGTTTAGCTGTATTACTTATAATTTATTTCTATAACGCTTAAGATTTTTCATAAGCAGCAATGCCAGTTTGCAAGGCAACAACAAGTTATTACATTACTCCTTTCTATCACTAACTAGAAGGAGGAGCTCCAAGAAAACAGGAAAATTGAGTTAAAAAAGAATCTGGAAAAGGTATTGTTTTAATGAGGCATTTACTGACCAAACTGAGACAAAGCAGGTAGCAAAATTTCACTTTTTTTCTGTGCCCTTACCCATATGGTATAAAAAAATCTCTAACTGTAATTCTGCAGTTGTTATGGCTGTGTTTAAGCTAAAAACTAACATTAAGGGGCCGTATGAACAATAAGATCAGTTTTCTGAAAAAAACAAACAAAAAAAAACTGATATTTTTTATTTGAAGTAACAGAAGAAAGGTATTTTCATGCTTTGAGAAATATTGGTATATTAAAAAAAAAAAGTTACGTTTTTAGAAAGAGTAACGATTCACTTCAAAGAAACAGAATAGAGTTCATGAATGATAAAATTTGAGAAACTTTAGAGAAAACTCACTTTTAGGCTTTACAAATCACAACCACACACAAAAAAAATTATCAGTATACAGCAAGGAACTACTTTCTCTTTTACTTAAAAATAAGAGTCTCAAACTTTCTGGTGCAAAGTATTATTATACCCAACCAGCTTTCAAGCGTTTCAGGAACCCCTGATTATCCTTGTAACTTTGAAAAAATAAAAAGACTTTTGAAATGTGGACTGATTGCTCATCTTAGTGTTATGGACATTTGTGTTACTTCAACATATTTTGCACCGATATGGTATTTTAGGCTTGAATAGCTGCGGTGAAAGGCCAACTCCTCTTAGCACAACTTGTACACAGAAGGTTTTGCAGAAGTTAATTGTGAGTCAGATTTACGGACATACCAGAAATATAATACAAAGGTTCCAACTCATGGCATTTGTACATAAAGAGAAAAAATAAAAAATAATTGCATTTAGAAATGATGAACACGTTGAAATAAAAAATACATTTATCGAAATTAAAGTTTTAAAATCCCATTCGTAAGTAAGATAAATCTTAGAGCTTTTGTCCTGATTTTTCTACCCATCATCTCTTTCGTCTTGGTTGAATCTAAATAATTTCAATTTTGTGTCTGCCTGGGTTATAGATATTATTTAGCTTGAAGCATTTGCATTCATCAACACTCGCATCTAAAATTCAGATAAAGCTCAAAATTATATGAAGTCAGAGAAAACCAGGCAAGTGTGCAGTTTAAAACAGTCAAGACAAAGTGCTTTAATTAGCCCTCATCATTTTTTTTCTACAATAGACCATTTACTGTTGAACTGACTGAAAGAGAAAACACCAATTTATAAAACACACCTACTACAATCTTCATCCCACATAGGAACAGGTGAAAACAAGATAGATCTCAGCCCACAGCCTAAAACCCTTCCTAGTGATAGATGAAGTTATGTCAAGGACACCAAAACTAAGAATGGAGGCCAACAAACAGAATTAGTCAAACTGAGTAAAAGTCACAATGGCTTCTACTTAACTGGTTTTCAAGGCAGTAGCTCCCCCTGATGGAAATAATGTTATCTTGAATGAAAGGAATACAATAAAAACATCACCCTTGGGCAACATATTCCTAACAAAGCCTTTAATTAAAACAACAGTGCTGCCACTTAGCAACAGACAACACAAACTGAGCCCTCCTCTTGCCCCTTTCAAGCAAAGGTTTACAAAAAAAATTCAACAAGCATTTATTTTCACAATATGTCTGAATTAGGGTGACATGGTACTGCTTACAATACTGTGAGTGCTGTGTTTCAAGAATCTTGTCTCCATCAGTGTTTGTTTACCTGTAGAAGTTGATCTCAGGATAGTTGCAGTACTCCGACTTGCGGGAGTTGCGTCGAGGGAATGTGCAGAAGAAGGCGTTGGCCAAAAGACAGGCTATTTGCTCCTGAGACAGAGTCAGGGAATGGTTCATACCTGACTTAAGTAAAGGAATTGGCTGGAGGGAGACAAAAACAGAACACAAACACACAATTTATAAGCATAATAAGACTAGAGGATGATGTCAATGCAACCGGACAAAAACTGCAAGACTAAATACCAGCCAATCAAAAGTGAATCCTGAAAATAGATACAAGGTTTTGTGGGCGCAGTAGTGCAGGTTGGAGGAGTTCAGAAAATTAGTTTAGCGATATAGCAAGCAGGAGATAAGGAGGGCTCCATTAGTTAAATGGGTGGTAGTAATTAAGGTTCCGGTTTTGTTGCTCTCCCTCAGGTTCGTTCAGTCAGACACATGGGGCCCATCAATCTTTACTGATTAGGGCTAAAGAGCCTCCCAAGGCCGCCAAGTAAGCAGATCAATACCACCTCTAATCACACACCCATAAACATATTTTTAAACCCAATACTACAGACAATCTTTAGACTTTCCAGCCTTACTAACAGTGGTGAACAGTTGACTTGCTTGGAAAACCACAGGAGGGTTTTTTCCTCTCCTTTCCGAGTGGGAGTTGAATTCAGTAAATTGAATTAACTGAAGACTCTGTAATAGATAATGCAATTACAAAAATACCAATCTTGTAATAATTCCAGAATGGCTATAATGGATGACAGAGTCTGAAAACAAAGACAAATGAAGATGACATTTAGACAGACCTCTAAGAAGGACCAGCTATGTGTACCAAGAAATTAAAAGAGGTCTCTGGACTTTAATAGTCAGTGTATCAGGCCCGGTTAGACTAAATGTATTTCTCAATGAAAGGAATCCCTGGTGCAGAATGTTAACTTCAGCAATGAAAGAATGACAAATGGTCAACAACCACAGTGTGCAATACCTGAAACAAACAAACATATGACATGTATTAATCTGTTTAATAATAAAAAGGGCTTGATGCAGGGATTGAAAATTAATAATTTTGTTAAGCCCTGACTTAAAAAAAAGAAAATGATCTAAGTTGGATGCATTTATCCAAATGATAAATCCATCCAATGATTGATTTATCATTTAATGATAAATCAATCATTAAATGACATAAAAATCTTTTGCACAAATCTTTCTTGAAACAACGTAACTAATCTAATAGTAGATTAGCTAATCTAACAAATATGTACCTAAAGTTTGGAAAAACCAAGTTATTCAATTTTTTTTTCTTACCTTTTACTACAGGTAATCTGACTCAGGCATATAATTTAATCTAAGTAAAAAACCTTCAAATTTAAAAACACAATGCAACACAAAACATTTTGAGTGAAATAAGTATAAAAGAAAATATGTTTGTCTATTAAGAGTATTAAAGAAAAATATCAGTCTGCAATGCCATAAACTAAGGATTAAGGTAGAAAAATGCTTACCATTGTGCAGAGGCGAGGTGCACTAAGTGCGAGCTCGACCATATCAGGTAGTATGCCCTCAAACAGCTGTTGCAGCTCACAAAGCTCAAGATACTGAAATAAAGCCAAAATACAGAAGAGGTGTCAATTTTTAATTCATCTGAGGAACCTCCAGTATTTCCAAGAAATTGTTACATGTATTAACAACCCAATTTCAACAAAAGATTTTCTCAAACAAAGGTTTATAAGATGAGTATGAACCTGCAAAAATAATACAGCAAACAAATTAGTAAAAAAAAAAAATCCATAAATATTGTATAAATTTATATTTTTATTTCATGCTAGTGTTAAGACACCCGTTTATTTAATTTATGGTCTATCTTTAATTTATATCAAAGATAGACCATTTTTACCCATGTAGTTATTTTAAATTTGCTTTCAAATTTATTTATTTGTTCGCTCTCCTAATTTTTCCCCCCTTCTGCTTTATTTCCACACGCATAATCAATTTACATTTTATTTTTTAATTTCATATTCTGGATTTCACTTCCCCCCTCTCTATGCTGGACTTAAGAAACGACAAGACCAATCATACTATTCTGGTCCATGTGGTCTTCCAAAACGATGTTACACCTCTTGGACATCAAACAGTTCCAACGTTTTAAAAGGAGAAGAAAAAAAAAAAAAATGCAGTTGAACCACTCACAGCACAGAACGCATTTTCAGAGGAAACTATCAATCAGAAAATGAGCCCGCCGTGACCGAAGCACCCATACTTCAGCTGCAGCTTACCTCAGCATCCATGGGCAATTCCCTCTAAAATAAACATCCAGGTTTTCCATCATACACCCAGATTTACAACACAATCATTTATGAGTGTATTGGCTTCGAATGTCACCATCATCAATCACTTGCCTTATTCTATCAAGGTAAGCAGGGAAGCTAGCATTGATTAAATGGACCTTCTGGAGCAAATGCAAATGACCAATTGTGGGGAGAGTGGCAGGCTGGTTGATTTTCAAGAGGAAGTCTTCTGCGGTTGACTTAGCGAGGAGCATTTATATGGCTGCAGAGCAGGTCTGACTAAACGCTGTCAAAAGTAATGAGCTGGCAGACATCATAAAATGCTCCTGTGGGACTAATAGATGGTAGGTGGTGATGCAGCAGGATTATGGCAGAAAGGGACGAGAACTGCATTTAAACAGCTAAAGCAGCATGGTCCCATATGGCTAGGCAAACTACACGATTTTCATGTTTAAATGACTTAAAAGTATCTCCAACAAGTCCTAGTAATTAGAGATTATGGGTTAATGGTGATTTTATCTTCTAGTTAAAAGGTAAATGTAAATTTGTGAGGGAAAAAAAATTGCACAAGTAAAAATGGTTCAACAAACAGCAAAGAAAACACAAACCGCTGGGTTTTTGTTTCACTGTCAGAGGTTCATTGGTAAGAGCTACATCAGTTATACTTACTCTTGGACTGTTACCCTGCTCTGTCCTCACAAATATTCATCAGATAGTGACAGTTTCATTCGGCTGAGAGAGAAACACTACGACGATTTACAGACAAGCTCTAATTTGGATAACCCTTTTTTTCCCCCCTCCTATGGCTGCTACACATTGAGAGGAACGTCAATCATTGACTCTGGGGCAATACGCCTCCACACAATTACCCCATCACCCCAGGAACAAAATGTTGCTCTGAATTTAATCAGGCAATCCTGAGTAAGGAGAGGAACAGCTTCATTTCAAATTCACAATAATCTGCTTGAAATTTAGTTTGTAAGATTAACTAATCGGATTCCTTTCACATGTTTATTACCAAATGTTCAGATTTTCAACTCAAGGATTTTAAAACAACTTTTAAAAACCCACAAACAATATGAATGGATAGGTGGATTGACGGATAGGCAAAGATAAAAATGACTTTATGGCAAGGTGAAAAACTGGTCAAAATAACAGCAAACCTGCAATCACTGATTAATAAATATATTACAGCTTAATTAGATATAATTAACAGATATCCACATTTTCAGTATTATATATCAAACATTGCACATTACAATGACAACATATTTAACATATGTTGTGCACAGAGGGAATAAAAGAATGGAAGGAGAGAAAGATAGATCAACATTGTTTTTTTCAGGATGGAAAATAAAAGTCTTCAATACAAATATGCAGCCACACTCTTGCTTCTGTGTCCAAGTTTATTCAGGTCTAGACTGAAAAACTAGACTCACTCTATATTCAGTGCATAATATAGAGTGAACCCTGATGCAGGTAGGTATAAGATTATGTTCAGAAATGATGTTGGTATTAAGGCCTAAAAAATATACATCTCCCACAATTGACATAAGGTCACTTGTCAATCAATCAAGTGAGTTTGTCAGCAACTGACTAATCGGCGGCTGGAATTTGTTCTGAAGTGAAATGCCTTTTAACTGGATCCGCTTTATGTCCGACAAGGTTGCCGAAGTTTGTCATTAAAAACGTACTGCGTTCATGGAGATTTGATGAAAACTAACAGTGAACATAAAAACTGTTAAATGTTGCCAGGTAGGAACATGTACTTAATACACACCTAACCCACAGCATTTACAGGTTGGAATGAAGTTTATTCCATTTCCAAAACCCAAACAGGGCCTGGAAATATGTAAAATATGGATACAAGTTTGTACATCATCAATATCACAAAGACTTGCTTTTATAACAATACAGATGACTTACAAAAAGCACAGACATTCATGCAAGTAAATATATTTGACTGTCATTGTTTCTTTTAAAAAGCCATCAACAGACATTGCCTTTTGAGCATCTGTTTCTAGAAAGTTTTGCAATAAAACCATCATGTTGCAATGAGAAAAATATGCTTTATTATTTTCTAGTATTGATACAAACTAGTATTTAAGCAATGAAGATTAAGCAAAAACAGATACAAATATACTCTCAAGACTTAATTGAAGGCATATCATCCCAGCGACACCTTTATCTAATATTGTATGTTTCCCTGGTAACATGCAGACCTGTTTTCATACCTTTAGGACTCTTCATTGAAACATGGAGGAATACTGAAGCTAAAACAACAAAGTTGTTTGAGGATTTTGTGCCACCAGTGTTTCCTGCAGGGTGATGCAATAAATTAATGTCCTATAAAAGGTCCACAGTCAAAGTAATTGGACAGAAAGAGATGCTGATCATAGAGGCCAGGAAAGGCAAGTGACTGGCCTTCCTCCTTAGTATCTTTACAGATTTAATGGGACATTTTAATTACATTGAATTAAACCATAAGAGGCTTAGGTTTCTATTGATGCAACGAGACTTACTCCGAAAAATTATTTCCCACAAGAGGGAAAAGGAAAATGGTCTGAGTATTTCATTATGAGAGAATGGACGTAAGAAATAAATGTACCTTTTCTAGTGAAATCATAGAGCTGTCTTAGCAGTCATATTTAATTAACTGTAACAACTTGACCAGCATATTTACAAAGAAAAGCGTTTATGATTAGATATCAATGTATATACTAAAACCTGTTTTCTTAAATTTATGGAGAATTACAGTTGATATGTGTCAAAGAATATTCCTTAAGTATGCAAATAACTCAACACAAAACATCTCAGAAATCAGTGCATTTCAAAGAAAAGACAGTTCCCACCAAAACAAATGCTTTGGTTTTGTTTGATAACAATATTGATAATATTTGTTTGCATAGTTAGAGGGAACTGGGGGTAGAAAGTGAGAAAAGGAAAAAAAAAAATTGAGATAAGCCATTGCTCTTGTTTATATGCAACAGCTGCTGACGCTTTGATCTGCACTCGTCTGTGCCAACTCAAAAGGTGCTCCCGGGAGCCCCTCAGGTACCTGATGGGGATGATGAGCAGCAGCATGTGTGCAGTCAAATGAAGTAAAGCAGACTTTCTTCACAAGCAACTCTAAACTGTAATATGCCATTAGCTTATTACAGTTTTCTACAAAAAACTAAAGATGCCATCACTATGGCTTAAAAACTGATTACTAACAAAAGAATGACATGTTCATTACTGTTTTTAATTAATATTTTAAATAACTAATAAAAACAAAAGCTCAGTTTTGCCGTTTTCACATATATAAAAGAAAAAAAAAATTGGCATAGATCGTTGACTATACATTTCTTATTTACTTTGTATAACAATCATGTTCAGAACTGCTTACCTCTGTGCAAAAAAGGTTCAAGGCAGTGAAGTCCCACTTCTTTGCATGGGCCGTGTTGTACCTCAGTATTGCATCCTGAGGAAGAGAACAGAAGCTCTTTATTTTCAGAAAATTGACAAGTTAAGGTTGGCTGTCGTTGATCTTAAATTGAAAACTCAAATGTCTCAGGATAGCACTGTGTGAGAAGTTTTATACACAACCTGAAGAATAAGAGTTGCAGACTCTGCCACCATGTGGTTGTTTGTGGTATATGTTTAGACATTCATAAAATGTTTAAAAGAGTTAAACTAAACCCTAAGAGAAGAAACTCTACAGATTAGGCTAGATGTTTTTTTAAAAAAAGCCAATGACATTTCTTCTTTGGTTCTGAACATCAGTTAAAAAGTTCTTTAAACTGTTTAAATAAGCTACAAAATAAAACATTTCTTAATGAAATACATAAAGAAAAAAGTTGATGAAATGAATTATTTGACATTTGAATTGCAGAGTTTAACAATGAACTGAAATTATGATGGACGAAACACACAAGTCTAAAACGCTTTTACCCTGACATCCAGGCAACTTTTGAATCCTCTGTGTAAGGCAGTACGGATTAGCTCCCACCGACTCTGGAAACCACTCCCGTCCTTTATAGTTATTATTAAAGAAAAACATAATACTTATCATACAACAGTGAAATCATTTAGAGCAATCACGTGATTTAAAGGGAGGCTATGGCAAACATAAAGCATGAAACTATAATTAATATACCTCAGTCTCCAAAGGAAACAGATTTTTTTCAGAGCAGGGCATCTTAACGGACAAATCATCCCACACATCTCGGAACTTGGAGGGGTATGGGACGGGGATTTCTCCCTCTCTGAGGAGATCCGTCTGCAACAGGAAAGACAACAAATCCCATCTTTAGCACCTCTTCTGCTTTATGATCTTGTTCCATGTAACCACATGGAACAATAAAATTATTGTCCAAAGCAAACTCAAACAATTAACACAAACGCATAAAACATAAGTGATTCAATAATGAACGTACACCAAACTGCCATCATCGTCTCTAAAAAAAAAAAAAGTATTGAGTCATGCAGACTGTTTCTGAGTCAATAGGTTGCTATTCAGGGAATTACTGTGATACTCTGAAATGTATCCAAAAGGTCCATCCGTGACTAAATAACTACTAGTAAAAAAACCACAGTGAACCATTAGTGGTATTAAACCAAAGTAGTAGAGCACATAAATTCACAGAGTGAAGTTAATAAACACTGAGGCTCACAGTGACCAGAAGCCACCAACTTTCTACAAAGTCAGTAGCTACAGGTGGATATATACGTTTGTAGATATATAGCAATATATATATATATATATATATATATAATTCTATCAGAAGATAATTATTGCCAGGGTTGTCACTGACTTTAACTCAGTTTCTGACACAAATAATTCTATTATTATGGTCTGTGAAATTATTACAGTTGAGACATGATAAAGAGTGATGTTTAACCACAGGAATCAGTTTTCGTGCCATAACTATGCACTGTTGCCTAGATTGGCTGCCCTGGATGTTGATGGTACAGCTTTCTTAAAGCCTCACACAAGAACATCCAGAGTTCCTGTGGGACAGGCAGCAGAGAATCTTTACTGACAAGACACCCTGAGGGAATCTCAGAGGATGGCTCAGCTCAGCCCAGTGCCGTCTACTTCATTTTCTTTCTCATGCTGTATGTACCTCTCTGTCTAAAAGAGAATGTTTCACAGCTTCTTGGCACTAATTAAAACAGAAGATATTTCAAGTGAATCATGCTCTGGACCGTTTGTATTCTTGGTGAGAATAAATTATTTTTTTCTTACTACTAAATAAAAAAGTGGTCGTTAACTCACCCTAACTGTGACAGTATGATTTGGCGTTGCTTTTAGGTGAGACAGAGGTGGAGCACATTGAGGTTTTCTGTTGAGCTCATCTATGGGAGTCCCCAGCCATGCTTTGTCCAAGTTACACTGAAAACTGAAAAGCACAGGTCAGTGAGAATGGAGTTAAGTAAATCCCACTGTCTGAACAGTCTTTTCTTTCCAAGACACCAATCACCATATAAAGAAGTTGTACCTTTTACTAATCGCGTCTGGCTGGCTCTCAATTAACTCCTGACTCATATCAGACAAGCCGCTGCACTCCCCCATCTCTGCATCATCTTCTTCGGTGCTCGTGGTGACAGGACAGACTTTTTTTTGAGTCAAACTTCCAGAGTCGGAATCTTTGACAACCTGCGGAGATTTTATACCCGGATCCTTTGCAGAGTCCTCCACACAGCCAACCGGACCATCACAACAATCTGATAGACTGTTGACTACAGTGTCACACGATGGACTATCAGGACTGAGCATTTCCACATCATTGGGTGTGCCAGAAATTTTCCTGGGACTGATACTAAGACAAAGGGTGAGTTTTGGATTTGACGGGTGTGCAGTAACGCAGGATGTTTTAACTTGGTGAGGACCGGGTGAACTGGCTCGCCTTGATTTCTGTCCATTGCTGTTGTGAGCTTGGTCACTTCTGCTTTCTGAAGTAACCGATTCATCCCCTACACCCGCAGACACACAGTCTGCTGAATTTAGACAAGCCAGGCCATCGGATGTGTTCTCTGATGGTATGTGGTCTTTAGTTTGATTGGACGTTTGAAGTTCTCCTTTTCCATCCGTTTGTTGATCATCGCTCTTTATGTCTTCTGGCCTGGGGTCATCTGTCAAACTGTAGCAGAAAAGGGAAAATAAGGAACTCAAGAAAGCAGCTCAACAAAAGAGCTGCTCTCTCTAAAACAATTTTCCAATGACAATACTGTGCCTCGCAAAAGTATTCACACCACTTAAAAGTTTTAAATGCTATCACAACACAACTACAAATTTCAATATATTTTATTAGGATTTAATGTGATGAAACGTCATGCATAGTTGAAGTTAAGGGAAAGTTTTCACAAAATCAAATTTGAAACATTGAGAAGGTAAAGAACTCATTCTCCTTTTGTCTGAAACCACTGAACAAAATCAAGAAAAGCCAATTCTTTTCAGAAGTAATCCACTTAGTAATAGAGAACACCTTGTAATTTAATCTCAGTATAAACACGGGTTCTCTTTTTTTCTTTCTAACACTTGGCAATCCAGGGAGAAAACATGTTAAGGTTTGGATCAGATTTGAGACCAAGCATTTATTTGTTAAAGTAGACCAGTCAGCATATTGTCCAAGTATAAAACCGCGTGGGAACTGGGAACTGTCAGGACTTTAGAAAAACATATTCAGGAATGCATTTTACAATTTTGCATAATTTACATAAGCATCACAGTTTGTGTTTATAATACAAGAATTGAAAAAGTTCGACATGAAGGAGTACTACTGCAGTTCTTTATCAGAAACCTGCAAAGCAAATAGCATCCATACCAGCCTAAAGCTTCTCAGAGTAGAACATGAAATAAGCATGCAATGTAACCCTTTACCTGCTTTGATGATCCATCTCTATCAGTCGCTTACAAGTCAAAGCAAACACACCTGTGAAGCAAAACAACGAAGTGAAACAATAAACTGCGCTACAATTACTACAAATCGGCAAGAAGCTACTCCAAGATCTTTAAAACAAGATTTGAGTTGGGTAACATGCCCCTCACTATTTTAAGGCTAATTGAGATGAATTGGCCGCCGTAAATATTTCAGAACACGGAGCAATGTATGTGAAATTGTTAAATAAAAGAGACAACCAGACAGCAAACAAGCTGTCGGCGGTAAGTAGGACCACAATCTAATATGAGCAAGCTAATTGACTAGATAATTATTCACAATCGATAAACCAGAGGAACTGGTGGTAGAGAATGTGTTTAAGTATATTGTTTTTCTCCCAGCCTGACTGTTAAAACATCTTGCAGTGAACATCCCGACCCGAGTTGTCTTTGACTGGCAGAAAGATTTAAGCGCTTTTCGATCATCTGAGCTTCTGGAAAACAGAATACAAACACCCCGAGCAAGCTAGCGGCACTGTCTTTTTCCTTTTAACAAAGAAATGTCTACTTACACCGGTGCACCTCTTAAAAGGAGACGTTCGACGATAAAAGCATCACAAAATCATCTTAATGCCTCTGCATGCAAACTGCATCGCTCCAAATGTCACTATTTAAACATTAACTTTCACCTCGTTTCTCCAGGTGCGGTGACACCACCAAATCAAAACCGTTCTTCTTTTTGCTTGCTTTTTAGTGGCGGTTGGGAAACAGCAATCTGGTGCTTTACCGCCACCGTGCGGTAAGGAGTCTGAATTGGTATTAATCAAATAAAGAAAAATAACAATAAAGCATTATGACAGTGTGTTGTCCTTTCCTTTTTTGAGACCTATTAAGTCTGTTCTTTCTTTCTGATATTTCCTGCACGTTCAATTGTTCCCCTTGAATTTTCGTTCCTCAATCATTCTCAGATTCATCTCTCTGTTGTAATGTTGCATTAAGTCCTGAGGGTCCCAGCTGTAGCAGTCATGATCCTTTTATATATTCTGTTTCTTCAAGGTCAAACTTCTACAAACTTTCCTTTTAAATTCTGTAAAACCACATTTTAATCTAATCTGTCCTCTATTTTTGCCATTTTTCCTTATTTTCATCATTTTTTAAATAACAGTTATTTATTAGAATATAAGGAACATTTTCTGAATGACTTCTTACTGAACTAAGAATTAACTAAAATCTCAACATAATGGCTAGATGTTTTGTCTTCTGTATCCAACAATGCAATAATTTCTTGTGTCTAGATTGTCCAATATAATTCGCTCCCTATTTGAAGTCTGCATTTTGGAACAATGACTGCTACTTCTATCGTCTCTAGGATTTTTAATATAATAACACTTGACTGGACAAATAAAATGTTTATTTATGTTCTTTCTTTTTAACAGCCTCTACTGAAATCCACAACTGTGTCAGGTTAAATTCAAGGTATTATGGGCAATGGTACTATTGGGTTGATATCTAATTTACTGATTTCTAACTATGTTGTGTTCTGTATGATGGTCCAACTAAATATTTAACTATTCCAATCTGTAAAGCTGACACTTTAGTTGGTTTACTTGCAACTGCAATTAACCACACAGCCTGATTTTGAATGGCACGCAATTTTCTGACTGTGTCAGAAGCTAATACATAAGGTATACAGCCATAAACAACTGTGTATTAAATCACACATCTGACTGCAAAATAACTAAAAGGTGCATACTGCCCTCTACTATATAAGAGAATAGTGCAGATAGTCTTATATCCCTCATGTCCATGTCTGTCCCTAAAACTGTTACAGCACTACCCTTCTGGCTCTGTTCATTTCCTCTCTATTTAATATCAGGTTAACTGGATGATCAGAATCTGTGAACAGCAGTCGCAGGTTTCCTGTTTTAATAAATATACATTACACACATGGATAAAATTGTCATTACCCTTTGTCAATGGCTGTAAAACCCCATAATAGACACTGAAGTAATTTGAAACTGAGAAAAGTAATAGTAAATTAAGGTCTACTGAATATTTACCAATGCAAATTCGATATTGCTTTTGAATTGTGGCTCAACAAGAACAATTAAACCAGTTTTGTTTTAAAATATGTTAATGAAAGAGACCACGGTTCAACAGAAAGCTTTTAAATCAAGCCACAGCTTTATTTGCAAAAAACAATAATCATTTTTATATTTGTGTCAATATAAAAAGTAATAGTATGATATAATGATATAAGAGTAATAGTAATATGAATGTAGCATTCCAATTTTTTGAAATGCTACATTCATATTAATTTAACCCTGCTGTTAGGTTCATTTCTGAGGTACAGCAATGATGTTCGAGGGTCAATTTGACCGGGGAGTGTTAAATCATGCAATAGTGTCAGAAACCAAAAGATTTGTCCATAACATTTTCGTTTCTTATTATTATCTTCAATACTACCCATTTCAATCAATATTTGTGCAATTATGTTTTTTTGTTTTTTTTTATTTCTCACAAATAAAGGATCAATGACGGCAACTTACCAATTTACCGTATTCATTTGGACTTAAAAAAGTAGAATTTAATTGTTTTTATGTCAACTGAAGAAAACCTTCATAACATAACAGGAGGGTTAACAGTGGTCACTAAACGAAGTTATGATTTTCTGTTTTAACATATACTATTACTTTTAAATTGTAAGTCTACATGTTAACCAGTTCTTGTCTCTAAGGCTCTCAGCTTGAAATATGGCTGTATGAGTACAATGTGAGTGGTAAACCTTTGTTAAAAAATAGAAAGGACATGGAACATTACAAAATGTAAAAACAGACAATGCATATAAAAAACAAAAAATATTTTTCCATTATTATCATTTTAACTTATGAATAACATCTGATGCTTCCTTTTGATAAAGGAAAGAAGCACCTGTAACATGAACATGGTTGGTCGGCAAATTATTCCTTATAGAAACATTGCGCATGACTGCAGATTTGCAGTAGAAATGCATTTTTTTTCTTTTTTTAAGAGAAAGGCTTCACAATCTTCATTGAGATGTAATTCTGTGAAGAAAAGAAAATTCAGTGTTACTGAGTTAAACAATATTTGCTGAGATTTTCCTTCTACCGTGAAACAAAATAAACACCAAACCAGTTTTTGACAAAATGTGATCACTCATAATTGACAAATAGTGAAAGATAAATGTAGAAGTCTTACAGGGAGTGAATAGAAAAAGATTCCAAGGAACAGGATAACCAGCAAAAGGAGAATCAGTCCCAGGAAAACCCACTTGAATCTGCGCCATATAATGAACTTCATAGTCTTGCAAGGATTTGTGAACCAGAAAAATGAAGTATCAGGGCGGCTGTGGCATAAACATAATCAGCATTGTTAGCACCCAGAAAGATCCTCAAAAATAATCCAGATCTTTGCTTAAGGAGAGATCCATTCTTACTTGGGTGGTTCGAGTTTTGGATTCATGTTTGGCTCGTCTCTGCCTTTTCCCGCAGGTCTCTCCTCCATTTCTTTTTCTTCCACAATTTCCAGCGTCATCTCCACTTTGCCCTAATTAAAGAGAAAAAAAAACAAACAAAAAAAAAACACTGCATTTAAAAGTCTCCACATGAAAAAAATTCCAACATACATAAATCTTGCTCTGGACTTTATCAAACATACACCAAGCTCTTGTTTCCCATTTTTCTCAACAGCACATGGCCACCAGCCCCTCACAGACTTTTGGGAGAAAAGTGAAGACGAGACGTTTCTCATCTTTCCTGACAGCATCTTCAGGCTGCACTTTTCTGGCGTCTTGGCAGGAGGCACCAAATTGAGCAAGTCAAGTTCAACAGAGCCTGTGGAGGAAATATGATCATACTGCAGGATGTTTTGTGCGCATGACACCTGATATTTATATACAATGTATGAAAAGAGAGAATTATTTCCCATCACTATCTTGAGTAAATAACCAAAATATTTTACCCAAGTAATCATCAAGTGAAAATTTGTCATTGTCCCATATTTGGATGATGATTTTAGGAGGAAACCTGTGCTCGGTTTTGTCCAGTTTCCAAAAATGTTCCTAGAAATGGTCAAATGTTTTCTGTTAATTATTATATTCAAATCCATAAAACATTGAATGGCTTCTTCCTGACTGGTGGATTCACTTACTTTGCTTGAGGCAACACACAGCTGTTCTGCAGGTAAATAGTCAAACCCAAAGATGAACCTCCAGTTAAAATTTCCATCGCCATCCAGAGATCTGTAATGGACATCTGTCTTCTGCTTGTTCTCTTCCATTCCTGGCATCCACCTGAAAAATAGTCAAATACCCAAACATGATGTCTTGTGGAAAAATATCTCCGTGTCCAAAATACAGAGAGTTGATTTTGGTTAGAGACGACGTTAATAATTTACCCTTTAACGTAAATATCACTCATGTTTTCACCAGTGATGCTTGTTTCATCCAGAGTGACCTCAGTCGTGTTCCAAATGACGACTCGAAGAAAGTATCTGTTTAAATACGTTGTCACAGTGCTTTCAGTATTGTATTCATTATGTTAAAATGTTAACCTGTACCAGAGTTGTGAAGCTTTTCTTACTTTTTGGCTTTCCGAGGAGTAATAACGCATGGAGGTCCAGGCAGGCCCCGACTCTTGGGGAAAATATCTACCCACATTTGAATCTTTCCCTGCATTTGTGAAAAAGAAAACTCAATCCAATCTTTCAAAATATGTATGGATGCTGATGTCACAGTGCCCTGAAAAAGTGCTCATATCACTTGAGCTGTTTCAAGTGTTATCATGCTACAATCACAAAGGTTATTTTAATTTGAGCTCTTACTAGCTCAAATATTCCAAGTGACAAGATTATTTTGTTAACCACTGCATGCATATATCAAGCGAAGATTCTGTGAAATTTAACAAAGACAGTCAGATTTGTTGTTTGTTTTTGTTTTTTTTACCTGAGGGAGATTGGGTTGGTGTGAACTGTGCAGGGTTCTGGTTTCCACATGTTCAGGAACAAAACCCTGGTCTCTAAGGACATGCAGGGCCAGTCTCTCTCTAGCTGGTCCCAAATGTTGGTGGATCACAGAGTTTTCCTCTGGAAAAAGGATCACACACAATTCAAAATGATACATTCCTTCAAAACTTCATTAACAAGTTCAGGTCCACAATTATGCAAATAAAATAGGTATATTTCTTATTAAAATATGAAAATATAATATGGTTGATAATAGAAAAACTTGAAATGAAAAAAAAAAAAGTTTTTTCCTGATGAACTGTTACACTTAGTTACTAAGCAGGGATTGGTGAGTTTCACTGAAAACAGCACTTTATTAATTCTTACAAGAATGTGAACAGAAATCACATATGTTCAGTGTCCATTCAGCCAGATCAGAAATACTGGAGTCATCGCAAACTCAAAGATAAAGTAGAAATTTGTTTCCCTAGTAAAAGGGCTTTAAATATTCATCTGAATGTGGCAGCCGTCTTTGGGTCATTTAAGGTGGAGTCTCAGTGCATCATTTCATGCAAGATGCACTTCTGCATGTAACAATGTTAAGAGTTTTATTTTTCATACAAGAAAATGAATGGGAAACATTGCAGATACTATTCCAAAGCAAAAATCACTCTGCAGGAAGTCAGGGAAAGAGAAATTTTAGACTACTAAAAAAAATACATTAACTGGAGACAATGAAAAATGCTGTGTGATGCCAACTGTAAACAGGTATTCCAACCCAGGATGACTGAATTTTACAGTTTCTCTTCGTTTAGTAGTTTTGCAACAAAAGCAGCATTTTTATGTCACACCACAAGTTTTGTGTTGCATTAAGTTCAGCTGATTAGACCGGCTGTTCTTTAATGCAAATCTTGTTGATGTGGAAAAAAGTACTACTTGCTGACTCGTGTTTATGGGTATTGTCTTGTTGAAATATAGTTTTTGTTGTATTTCCTCTTTGACACGACCTCTTCAAGTACGTTGATTGATTCAAGCACCTTCGATTCAACTGACACTGAACATGAAAGGCTGACAAAGCAAAAAGCCTGAAGGAAGAAAACAGCTGGTGAGAAGCAAAGAGATCTTAAATATAAATTTTTACCATAATCTTGCAGTTTGGATTGTTTTCCAGCAAAAGATAGAGAGCTTCCATTTTCGTCTATGTGTGGAAGAAGAAGGGATTTTTCTTTAGCCAAATTTTGGAGGATCTGGGAAGGTCGCAATTGATCTCTCCACTGATTTATTCCAGACCTACAGTCACATGTCAAATGCATAAAAAAGATCAATGAAGCCAAAGCATCAAAACAACAAAGAGCTCCAACCATCAACCTTCAAAGAGCAATTTCAGGTAAATAAAGATATTATGCCACTTCTCCAAAAAAGAAAGTTTCCACTTACACACAATATGTCTCTGGCAGCCCACAGCAAGACCTGAAACAAGACAGAAACCTGTTCTCCAAGTCGATGACAGTCTCGCCAACTTTTTCATCTCTGCTCAGTAAGTCGAAGTCAAACACAGAGATTTTCAGATCCTTTTCCAGAGGGAGGAAGCAGGACAGCTCGAACATCCTGTTTAGACATTGATAGAAGTGGAAAGACGATGCAGCCATATAGACTAAACTTTTCTGGTCTTCAAATAACTTGAGAATAAGAAACCTCACCTTCCAAACTCTGGATTGAGGGTGTTTGGTTTGTAGTTATCCCTGTCATCAATCGTATTTCTCCCAAGAGTTATCTTAATGTACGGGTCACACTGAAATAAAGGCGAAGAATCGCAAAATAATAAACTCAAGAGAAAAATAATCTCATATTCAAAGTGAATTTGTAGAAGAAGATCAAAAATGAAGTTGTTATTTTATTATCTTAATCATTTTCATTTCATAAGAAGCTCACCAGGCCATTTGTATCCTTGGGTTGGAGGTCAATGCCGCGCACCACATATATTCTGACCAGGCACTCCTGTGGTCCGAGCTCAGGACGCTCTCTGAACTGGAGAGGTGGAGCGCGCTCCCCTTGGTCAGGGAGAGGGTACATCCTGAAGGAACCCTAAAGGCCACCAAAGTCAACCAAGCAAATGCTTATCACTGGAACACACTTACAATCTTATTCTGTGTCCAGAATAAATTCAGCAACATAAGACTAAAAAAAATAAAGACAACGTCATTATCTGGTCACTATAAAGATTTCTACTGCAAGAGAAAAATAGTTATTGGCAACGGTATATCACATCGTCTTTTAATTGTAAGATTTCACCTTAACCTTTAAGTAACTTAAAACACATTTAGTTGCCTTGTTGGCAAATTTGCCTTATCTTGTCTGACCCTTATATTATCTGGGTCAGTAATTAAACATTGCAAGCTACAAGAAAAAATTAAAAACATCTCCTCATTACAGTGACAGTTTTCTACCTTAAACTCTCCCACCACAGAGGGATCTTCCTCCTCGTCTTCGGTCTTTCCACGATAAAGCTTGAAAGTGCTGCAGAAATCAGTCAGACCCTGGAACTCTGGGACCTCTTCTAATTCAGTGCCATAAACCTGTGAACCCAACATCAACAGTCTGTCTTTTTAATATTCAGTATGTATGCACATTGGGTACATAAGAAAATAAAATGCAAGTCATCTGTCTCAGTTGCACATTTCTTGAATCTTGATATCTCTATTTCTGAAAACTACACAGTATGTTATGGCATAATAGCATACAATATATTGTTATATATATATATGCACTTTTTTTTCTTTTTTATTGTTCTTGCAGGATGATGAAAGTCTATTTCTATCTTCTGTTATAACAACAGAAAGAATTCCTTAAAGGTTATAGACCTCAGTCTACATGAATTTAGTAAAGACCCCCCAAAAAGCAAAGCTTTAAGTGTTTTTTCTGGATTATGTTAAACATTTCACCTGTAGCGTGTCATATCCCAGTTTTAGGTAAGGTCCGCATTTTTCATGCTCTCCAACAGAGGCGTAGAACTTACTCCACCAGTCTACTGTCTCCTCCTCCTAGACAGAAATGAGGATGGAGCTACATTGTATAGTTTTGCACACACTCTAATATAATATCTGTAAATGGATCAAACTCACCTTTGCTTCTTTAATCTGTCAAGTGAAAAGTCAATAGAGAATGTTATTAGAACAAACAAAAATGATTCTGTCAGAATTCTTAGTTGTGCCTAAAAGTTTTACAATGTCAGATTTATTGGCAGAACTCAACATTTTTCAAGTGCAGTAAGGTAAACTACACAAAAAAACAGCCTGAATAGTTAAATGACATTACAATTGCAAGGATCTTTGTAAAAGTGTAAAATACATTTTTATTTTCAAAACCAACTGCAGTCTTACAAATTTTTAACCCCCTGAAAAGTTTCTGAGCAGCATTTGCTTATCAGGACTGGTCTTAGATGCACTTAATGGTGTATAATCTCTGCTCGAGATGAAATGCGTTCAAAATCTTGGACTGCTGGTCATGAGCTATTTCATTTGCTCTTGTTTTCTTTTTGTTTTGCATGAAGGTCCTATTATTGGCATATTTTCCCAATAAACCTGATTCGAAGTGTAATAATTTGAAGCATTATTACAGCAACAGCTTTATGTTGCTTTACCTGAGTTTTTAAAACGTTTCCTTCCTCAATGTCTATGACAACATCTCCTTGGGCTTCAGTTATCATGGCCACTACACAGTCAAATATAAAAAAAAAATTATTCTGAATTGTTAGGTGCAAAGGATGTGTAAATGTGTTGGATATAATAGATGTGTAAGAAGACCTCTGGATGACATGCAGACATCACTGTTGGGGCGGTATGGATCACAGCGGAACTGGTCCAGACAGTCAATGGTGCACTGACCCACCACCGGTTTTCTGCCGAATGGTCTGTGGTCGACTACTTTCAGTACAATCGGAGGGGCGTACATCTCTTCCTTAGGCAGGAGCTATGAACACAGTGAGAGATTACACATACTTCAACAAAGAAAGTTATAATCTATGATTATTCCATGTAGGATGTGTCAGCATCAGCACGCTCTTTCGCTCTTTACTCCTTCAACTCAAATCAGTTTCTTAACCATTGCAACTTAGATTATTTCTCTTGGTTGTTCAGTATTTTATTTTAGTCATAAAATGCTAAAATATCACACAATGTGATTTAACTGCACTTTACTATTACAGTAACGTATGGTGTGCCTTGTAGTGGTTGGGATCCCTATTGGGGCCAATTGATGCTTATGAAATATGACTTTAAGTTAGGAGCCCTGATCAAACCAAAATAACTGATTCTATTCCTGCTGCTGTACCAACAGTTTGTGGCATTGTGTGGAAAAAAAAATAATCTCATCTTAAATGTGAATCAAACAAGAGATGATTGTAGATTTCAAGAGAAACTACAAAACACTATTTCAATCATGGGTAAAGAAGAGAAGAGGAGAGGACTCGGATTTTGTAATCTTTCATAGTGGTATATTTCTTCAGCCTTTGTGAAGGACGTTCCAAGTTTTTCTTTGAATATCGGCTGCTTCTCTCTGCTTTTCTGTGACCAACCATGTTTGTTTATTATGCCATTTGAGTCTGACCTATGATGTCATGACTCAAACAGATTAGTTGGAGAATCTTCTTGCTATCAGAGAGTGGTCATTTTCTACTGTTGCCACATGTTTGCTCAGTGGATAAAGCAGACAGAGAGCTGATACCACTTTGAGGAGCAGCACAGATCCAGGAAAGTTTGGATGCTTTTTGAAGTTTTTGATAACAGCCGTTTGAACCATCTCGCCGCCACACTCCACTATCAGACTGGGGGACGACACTGCGGCCAGCTGAAAGGTCTTCATGTTCCTTAAGCCCCAAGTCAGAACCTAGGATGAGTGAAAGGAACGGATCATAGTTGAGGAAGAGAAAAAGAAGAAAGCTTCAGAAGAAAATTTAGAAGTGTTCACTGAGGAATCAAAAATATAGTACCTCAATCGCAGTTAGCTGAACAACTGGCCTGATTCCCTGAGGAACCATGTAGAGGTTCTCCCCCCGTCGAGGAGGCACCAGAGGAAGATCCTCATCGTTGCCCTGTTAAACAGCCACCATTTTAAATAATTTATGCTAATATAAAGGTAATCAGCCACATTTTAGTATGTTCTATACCTTCTCCTTTAGTATAAGCTCAGCAGCAACAAGCACCTCTCCAGCACTGCATCCTTTTTTAGTGACTGGAAGCCATTGCAGTTTTGAACTGCCAGACAAACTGGGGCTTTTACGTGGGAGCTTTACCACCGGGGGGCACATGCAGCGGCCCATCGGCTCATCCTTTCCCTGGTAATTAAACCACATTGGTACACAGGTCTTAGTGAATCTTAATAAATCTACCACTGGGGCTTTCTAAAATTCCCAAATGAAAACTGTAAAGCACCACTTGATCGCTGTCATAAAGCTCAAAGACCACATCTGGAGGGTTGCGTTCAATCGTCTGTGGGTCTCCAAAGATCTCGATGTCCTCGAAGATGAGAGTCTGGTCCCACGTGGGGTTCAGTGTGGTTCTTATGACTTCTGTTGTCTTGCTGACATGAAGAAATGACACATGGGCATAGGGATCTGGAGTGGATCAAGGCAGAACTGTCTTAGTCACATCCTTAATCATGTCAAAGTATTCTTATGTTGCCAGCTTACAGTCATATTTAGTTTTTACCTGAAAAACTGTCCTTGTCCATTGCACAGAGATTTCTCCCTTGGTAGACATAAACCCTGAGGTGGTAAAGATAGAAACCTGGAGAGAGAAAACATAGCATCCTTCATCCTTATTGGCAACAATGGTAAAGATGACCCAACAGCTTTAAAATAACAGAATCTGTAATTGCTGAAGCATAAACTCCAAATTTATGCTTTAGCAATAAATACAACTTTAAATTTTTATATATTTTCCAGCAAAAAACATTAGGAAATAATTGTTTTTCTTTTAGGAAAATCTTTCACTAGATCCAAATCTTGTGGAAATACGAAGCAAAGCATTCAGTAGAAAAGCATAAGCAAGGATCTAGCGATCTTAACAACTTTTTAAATGCTAAAGAACACTTAAGTATTGTTTTAATAAAAAAAAGGGGGTTGGATAAACAATCCAAGTATGCGAACAAGAGAATCATTGTTGATTTTATTTTAAAAAATTCCAAACATGATTATTTTTCCCCACTCAATAAATTTACTCAAATAACAAGTTTATCTAAACATTTCAGTGCCAATTTGGGCCACAGCAATGAAAGAGAATTTCTCAAAGGCACTTTACACATTTCTACCACTGGTGCCAGTAAGCCTGGGACTGTGTTATCTTTAATTACCAACAATCAACAATCTGATCAAAGGGATTTTAATCAAAGTCCAAGAGTGAATTCCATCTGCCCCAGTTACTCACGGGTAAAATGGCAAGAAACTGTGGGTGTGTTGGCACCAAATGGCTTGGCTGCATCCGTTTTACTGGCCTTTTCATCAACATCAACCCCCTGTTAAGAAAACATATGTCGAGGTACTGAAAGGAAAACTCAAGAACAGTTTTTAGCAAATTATGAAGCACAGAGTCAAGCGTAACATCACGCTTCCTGAGTTATTTGCCAGCTTTTTCCTGGAACTGGGGAATAATGGGAGGATGTGACACAGATAGCCTCAGATTATACCAGTTGCCATGAAAGCAGGTTTAATTGTCACATCTTTTGAAAACTCACTTGGAGCATTTAAGCAAAACTCACTAGTGCTCCCTCGAGTCTGAAGATGGCAGAGGCTCCAATGCAGTCCGAAGGGACCATCTTTCTCCTCCAGCGCCGGCGCCGGAACGTGTCAGAGGAGCGTTCCTTTCTGTGAAACTTCCAGCCAATCAGAGAGGAGTATTCCCAGCCTTCCCCTGGTTCTCTTTTCTATAACAATGAAAATACAGGATTGTACTCATAGCATATTTTATGAGCACTCCTTTTTCTTTTCTACATTTTTCTCACCTCAGTTGCAGTAACTTTGTCAGAAAACTTTCTTCGTTTTCGTTTTAATCTCTTCCTGCGGTGATTGTGGTACATCTTCTCTGCTGCAACCCAGGATTTGGGTTTATCATCAGGTGGAATTATCACTCCATATTCCCAACCTCGGAGTAAAAGATGTAGCTACTGTAAATACATTATTTCACATATAGAAACAGAAAGAAGCGATTAGTTTCAGGAGATTCTTGCAATCATGATACCCTTCTCATCAACAGCTCGGTCGCTGTCAAAGCTCCAGACATCTTCCCAGTTCCAACCAGGTGGACATTCAAACTCTTCAGGGCTCTGAGCTTTTTCTCCATTCTGTGAAATAAAAATAAACACTATCATTCATTTTCTAAGAGCATGCTCACAATTTAATAACAGCACCACCATGCGAATCCTTGCTAACTCTACTTTAATTTCCAACTCATTTGCATTATCAGACTTCTATATGGACAGTTAAGTGCAAATTATTTCTACTCCTGGCAGATTTAGATATTAAATTATTGTGATTTTAGCAACAAGTTTCTTTCCAACAGGAAATTAGACAAAGTATTTTAAACACACTTAAATACTTGCTGCCAAGGTTTACTGTGTCCTACAGTGAAAACATAATCTGTGTGTGTTTAAGTGAAAACCATGCATTGTACCACGTCCGTGTAAGGCTCCGCAGCAGGTTTCCACTCTCCACCTGGGAAACGTGTTTCGTTCTGAAAAACTTCATCTATGAACTCTGTATGCCCTGCGTCAGCTTCTGTCAAGAGGCTGCAGAAAACACCAGTACATCACACCGTAAAGGTTAAGGGGAGGCTCACACACACACTGTGCAGAACAATGATAAAGTTATCCGACCAGCCAAGAATGTAATGCGTCAGAGAGCGAGGCCATTTAAACGAACCTGTGAGAGAATGTAAACACTTCAGAGGACCAAATAGCAAGAAATTTTAACACTTGCTAGTGTTTAAATTTCTATTGGTATTCTGAGATTACAGTGATAATATTCTGTGGCTAGCTCTACTAGCCACAGAATTACTTATAAAAGATTAAATCCTGGGAAAATTCACTGCCAGTTCCAACAGAAATGAATTAAATAAACTTAAAAAAAAATCTTCCTATTTTGGACTCTACAGCATTTGAAATAATCTAAGAGTCCAAGGTTTTTGACAAGTAAAAGAGGGCAAAGATCAGGAGCAGCTGGAAAAAAGGAAAACAGCTGTCTGTAAAAAAGCAAAGTATGTAAGCTTGTCTCAACTAGACTGAAGGTTTAAACCTTTGTGAGAAAATACCTTGTGTGCTTTGTTTTGAGGCTTTGAGCAATCAGCTGTTTCCACTTATCCAGATTTAAATCTCTCAGTTAAGAGGGGAAAAGATTAAATCAAAATGTGTTGTACTTTGAGTCTGTATAGTTACTGCATTTTGCAGAAGTAACTTGGTTTAAAAAAACCAAAAACAAACTATGAATAAAATTCTTGAAAGTATTAAAGTGAAAGAGAATAACAGGATGTTTACACACCAACTGTGCAGCCAAGACTCTTAGTACAGGACTGTGTGTTTTACGTGAGGCTCTTAAACTTACCACCGCTCTGGATCAACAAACCAGTCTCCCTCCCACTCCCATCCTCTTGGAGGCAGAAAGCGCTCCTGTTTGAGCTTCACTTTGCCGGTCACATCTGAGAACTTGTGGCGACCCACCAGGCCAGTGGTTCCCCACTTCCCAAAAACCTGGGCCTGATTCTCATACTGCAGAGAATGAGAGAAGAAAGGTGCGTTTGGCAGAGTTTTGAGAAATAAGCAAATGTATCAGAGTAGTGGAAGAGTTGTACCATTTCAGCATATACACTGAAGTTTCCCTCTGAGAAACTGTTGAATTTCTTCTCATAAGCAGAGAGGCCTAACCACATGTTGATGCGCAACTGAACAGGGATTTTCACTCCTTTGTTTTTGTCCATGGGGTACTGGCAAAGCAAAAATGTGATGAAATATGCAACAAGAACGGATATAAATATTTTCACATTTTTCCACATTATAACCACAAACTTATTTTTTTTTTAAAAAGGTGTCAGATTTAATTTGCAAAAGTACAATTTGAAACTGCTAAGTGTTGACCTATCACGTATCATACAAACTACCTTGATGCCTGTGGTTATAGGGTTATAAATAGCTTTACAAGGCAGTAAGACTACAAAACAGGCTTTCAATAACATTTTCTCAGAATGTTGGCTGTTTTTTTTACCTGCATAAAGATGGTCTGAGTTTTTCCACAGTGTTTGCCACAAGCTTGCTCACTATAGTTAGAGTACAAGATCTGGTGGACTGGGACTCGGGCGTATGCCACCCGCTTCTCCCCTCTCAGCATCCATATGATCACATCTGGCATGCTGTTCTGAGCCTGACGTATGGAAGAATTGTTTTAAGTTTTAATCACATCCTGTATCATTACATATTATATTATCCAAGGGGATACAGATGAAGCAAGGACCTCATCTGCAAGCAGTTTGATTCTCTCAAGCCACTCTTCAATGTCTCCAACAACCGACTTGACATCCAGGGTCTCTTCTGTCATCTGACAGGCCGCCGCTCTGATACTGACTAAAGCAGCCTCGCGCAGACTTTGTAGTTGGAGATCGAGGGCTGTGATGTTGTGCTGACCTTCAAGTGCTGGAAGCTGAAGGCTTTTAGAAGTAAACCAGTGTTTATTCAAAACTTACTAATGTTTAATTATATGATACATCCTCTAAAAAAAAACAAAGGGTCATGTTTTACTTGTTGATGTTCTCAATCAAATGGTTGAGCAGTCTGAGCAGAACCTCTGCCAGCTGTGCCTCAGACACTTTGGCTTGGATTTCTTTCTTCAGAGAAGTTAGATGGGTCTCCTGAATTAAATAACAAAATATATAAAAACTGTAATTAATGAGGAGTATACGGCATGTGCAGACTTTACATCTAAAACCTGTCTCACCAGTTGATCAGCAATAAAGAGGAGAACATTGACAGCGTCCAGGCGGTGGCTGATGTCTTCCCAGTATGACGTGAGAATCACAACTGGTTTTGTGTCCGCCCAGGGCAGGTAATAGTAGTGGTTACCTGTGGAGATCCCAGTAAATATACCAAGTAATTTTAAACACATGTTTTATGTTGTGGGAACTGTGCACTCCTACTGAAATACTCCAAGTCAGCAGTTTTGGTTTGTGGTTTGTAAGTGTCATACCGTCAAACACAGCACAGCTGTACTGGGTGGTGGACGCCAGTGGCTTGCAGGTGGAATCCAGTTTGTTGCCATAGTTACCCATGCTGACCTCAAACTGGATTGGCTCACCCGGCTCTTGGAGCATGCAAGCACTGTGGAAAACGGCGCAAAGGGAGTACTTCCTCCTGCGCTGGTATTTCTGTAATTAAAAAGCATGATGGAGGGTTAAAAGAAAAAAAGAAGGAAGAAGTTTCTGACTTCTTTCAATATGGTATTTACAAATATTTAAAAAAACCACTTAAGGAAAAAGTGACCAGTCACATGACAGCATTTAATGGTCTTAACAGTATGTCAGGGTAGCATTGCATGATGTTTACCTGTGCCACTAGGATGTCATCACTGCAGATATCATCCACATTCTTATCAACTTTTCCATCCACCTGAGTGGAAAGTTCAACAAGGACCCTCCCCCTATAGGCGACTCCTTCTCCCTGGGACACGTCACAAACCAAAAACCTCATTCATGCTTTGTCACATTTTAAAACATCGCTGCGTCATTTTCGATTAAATAGTTTTATTACATTCCCAAAGTTCAGTTCTTCATAAGGGTCGGGCAGGCCGGTGAACTCTCTGGGGCTTCCATACAGGTTGACATAGCAAGGTCCAAAAGCAGGGAGAAACCCCCCCTCTGATGCTGAAGGGCTCACTGGAAAGCACCACATGTTTAAAACCACCTCAACAATTTTAAGTGTCAGATTTATTTCTTGTTCCGCTAGTATTCTCCCTTCTACCTTGTCCCTCTGCTACTGTTCTCTCTCTCTCCTCTTTCTGGCTTGTGCTCCCTCCACTCACACCTCACAATCAACTAGCTCATCAACCCCGGTCTTTTATTCCAGAATTCATATATATAATTCATATATTCATATATATATATACATATATATATTCTCATACATACATTCAGAGGCTGTGTTTGAAATTTCAGTCCTGGTATCTGTTTAAAATAAAACAAAGATGTTGAAGGTGTTTCATACATCAATGTGTAAAATCAAGTGAAAAGGGAAAAAAAAACATAATTACCTTCAATTTCCCCACCGGAGAAAGACATTTTGCTCAAATTCAAAAATGTTGTTCCAATGGCGTCATCCTTGCTTAGACGATCCCTTGCAAATGTAGATAGCAATACTAAATACCAACATTTGCATTCAATTCAAGGATTTGTCTGTAGAATAATGTCAAGACTTACCAGTCATACATGGTTAGTTTGATGCGTTCACACATGGATGGAAACTACAAAAGCAGAGGTTATTTGTGCAGTAATGTTTATCATTATAAAGTTCAGATGATGGTGAGCTGCAACATTTCTTACTTTGACTTGAAGACTGATGACTTGGTTCCACTCTGGATTTGCATTTTTTTCAATTATTTTGGTGCAGAACTAAAACATTGTTAAGAGTAAGAAACAGTAGTCATACGCAGACTTATCTTACTAAATCAAAGGCAAAATACCTTCTTTCCAGCAAAGCTGACTTCCAAATATGGATCAACCAAATTCTTCTTGTCTCCATCCCCTCCAAACACTTGCTTCACTGTCTGAACGAAGGCATCGTCCACTGTAAGGCAAAAGCTTTTGAAATTAGGTTTCTAGAGGGGGATCTGACTGAATACATTGATGTATTTCTGTGCATCAATTACTCTGTCCCTTACTCTGTGGCATATCCTCTGCACGAAACACTTTAAGGCTCAGAGTGACCCATCGCATCGTGACACCAGCTGGAACCAAAAGATTACTCTCTATATCATCCTGCTCCTCACTTAACTCTCTTTTCTCACTCTGGAACCAAAAGAAAAGGATATAAGAGGGTTTTTTTTAGATAATCATTTTAAAAGTTGCTGTAGGATGTGTGAAAATATTGCCTGTACCGGTGGGTCATCTCCAGTGCTGACAATAATAATGCTGACTTTCAGGTATCCTCTGGCCCCTGTGCTGGATTCCTCCAGATCACTCAGGAGCAGCCATTTTCTCATTATAGAATGACCTGCAAATGGAGAGGAGAATTTGTTTACATCAGTGCACAAATATAAAAAGAAATTCAAATTTTAACTTTGGTAAAACTGACCAGGTTCATTATAGATGTAGCCAACATCCAGCTAAGTAAAAGAGGAAAAAGAGAAATATTAAAAGTATTGTCAGTTAAAAGAATTTTAACTCCTCTAAAAAATACTCTAACATCTAAATGTTCAGCTTTGGTATGCCTTTGCATGTGTTTATATTGGTGTATAAGAGGTACAGTGTACCTTGAACTCTCCCATGAGACTGTCTGCTCTGAGGGAGAAAGAGTCATAAACCTGTGAAGAAAAACAAAGCATTGAGCTGGTAAAAACACCCCATCTACCACTGGGACAGTAAGCTTAAAACATGTCAACTTTTTTCTTAATATATTTTTCTTTCTATTGGCAAGACATTCACACCATATGCAGCTATTGAAATGAAATTCAATAGCTGAATTTCCATGAATTGACATATAGTGTCAATTTCTTTGACTGTATCTCAGAGGAATTGGAAAAAGTGGACTGAATGATAATCCTGTAGAAAAACCAGGGGAAAAAACTGAAATAATACCAAGAAAACCAATAGAAACAATGAGTATTGATAAAGATTCTATTTTCCCTCTCAGTGTACTTAATGAATGTTTCCATATATTGGAGCCACAATACTAAAATAAACATAACACAATTAACTAGACAGAACCAAGAGTTTGTCTAGAACTGAAGAGTTGTCCAGTTTTCTGCTTCAGCACAAGACTCCTCCGCTGAAGGAGAAGCCTGGTGAAGCATAATGCAAAATTTAGTCTATAACATTTGGACAAGCAAATTAAATACTGGGAGATTACAGAGGTCACTTCTGACAAGATTTTATATCAGTATACACGCCATGTTCAGAGCAGGAATTGTTTGCAAAGCGCCCCAAAAATGCAGTATGAACAGAAAGTTTGGAGGTGGGAACATTGTGGGGCAGGTGAAGGATAAATGAAGAAATTCATCAAAACCTTTATAGTAATAATCTGGAGATGATTTTTCACAAATAGAATGACCACAAATACACAGACAAGGAAACGCTCTCTTGGTTTAGAAGAAAAAAAGTAAACTTTCTAGATTGGCCATGTGTGTGGATTACAAATCTACAGACTCATTAGAAATATATTTACTAAGAAGGCTGCTTAGTGAATAGAAACATAATACTTACTCGAAGACTGATGCTCTCATCAAAAAGCTCCGAAGGCAGCATGTTAACATTGTAGAAAAACATCTAAAACACAGAAAAAATGAAAAACATTTATCTTGGGTAAATATGTGGGTGATTTAAGATTTCACAGTGAGACCAAGATTCTCACAATGGCAAAAGCTGAGAAAATGAAAAGTCGTGCAAAATGACCTGATTGCAAAGGATAAAGTAGTGGAGTCAACGTGGCCATTTCATTGTTGCAACTAATAAAGAAAGAACTGCCTCGCATTTCACAAAAGGTTGAGGATATTTGGAGAGCAAATAGAGAATAACAGAGCAGCAAAGACTATCAGTAACTTGCCTCATCGAAGAACGGGTTGTTTCCTCTCCTGATTCTGGTCCTGTGGGTCTGTCCACAAACATTCACTTTCACCACCGGCTTTATGTTGTTGCCTGGCAGCTGACGACCTTCGATAACACGAACACGAATCTGGATTTTAAAATAGAGAAGAAATGACAGATGAAGAAACAGTCAGGAAATGGATTTAATTACATTTTATTTTGAAAATATAATTAAACATTGTGGGGCAGCTGTTTGTTAGCTTCTTATTCACTAAAGCTGACAAACACAAGTACTCCAAACGCAAAGGACCAAATGTGTGAAAATATGTAAGACCATCAGATAAATTTTCAGTTTTACAGAATGACAGAAATTTTAGTGATGTACTTTCTGGTATGAGTTTAAGTCTACATTTAATCTGATTGTACATGCCCTTGTGCATCATAGAAACATTCCTGAATCCGAAATCTAGTTGGTGATTGTTGTTGTGCAGGAAAAGTAATCACAACAAAACAAAACCTGGAAGTCTTGAGGCTTATTGGCCAGAACCTTGTGCCTCTTTCTACTCAAACGATGCAACTTATGACTTGGTTTTCCGGGATGGTTTGGTGAAGGAGGCATTCCTGAACTTCCAACTTGACCAGCTCCATCCATAACATCCTGTGTCTCATCATCCTCATCATGATCTCCTGAACAACACAAGAGAAAAAGACTAGGAACAAGCAAGTCTTCTTCTCAATGATTAAATAGTTGGTAGTTTAAATAGAAATGCATAATTATAGGTGCAGCTGAAATATTGTTTAGAATATTTCCCAACAATGAAATGTTTATTGATGTACTAAATTACTAAATAAATGAAATAAAATTCAATCCTCTTACACATTTCCCAATATGGTGCTATTCCACTATTTAAGAAAATTATTAAGGCTGTGTTAAATTAAGTTTAGTCTACTTTATCTGAGGCTATTATATCACAGAAATCATAGCCTCAGATATTGTTTCATTAGAAATATATATATATATATATATATATACACATATTATATATAATAATAATATACATTATAATATATTTCTAATTAAATATATATTCATTATAAATATATATTTTAACTTCAAGGGCAAAAGTATAAGACCTAGAAAGATATAACCATTTAATGTCAAAATAAAAGTCTGACCATTTTAATAGAAATGAACTGCTGTGTTTTCACCTGCGTCCGTATAGGAGACGTCAACATTAGTGTGATCATTCAGGTCTGGACTAGAAGGTGACTCATAGCCAATGCTCAAATTAATGGTTGCCTGGAGAATAATGAATAAATACCATTTTATATAGTACATACATTTCAAGTAGTATGATCCAATCCATTATCTAGTATGAATATAATATAACATAGAATAAATTGATACAATTGATAAATTAATAATAAAGTTGCTGTGAAGGTCTAACAACTAAGGTTTTAAATATACATGGGATCATTTATGAGGGATGTAAGCAAATTTATTTACCCCCACATTTTGCTGCTTCTCATTGATCAAAGGGACATTTTTAGATGGCAGGGACTTCACTTGACCACTGGCTAAATCTCTCAGTGAGATTTTCGCAGAACCAATAAACCTGGAAAGCAATCACATTAATTTATGTTCAGCAAAACATCACGAGTCACACAGGTAATACTGAGTGATGATAAAAAATAAAAATAAAAAAAACATATCCGTGAATTAGCGTCACAAACAGAACTTCAAGGATGCTATACTTCAACAAATAGTAACATAAGCTGGAACCAGAATAAATGTTTGTAATAGTTTTTTGCTCGTTACCATGACAAATAATCTTAACTTCCCAGTTTCATTCTTTCTGAATACAGCATGGAAACTTAGTCCCTTTGTGTAAAAAACAGAAGCTCTACAGCTATGATTAATAATCACATTATATTGCAACAGCCTGGAAATTCTACAAACTCATGCCAACTCTTTCAATTTAACTAAATTTGAACCAAAAATGCAATTGTGAAAGGGTGTTATTGCAATGGCAGAAATGATTGTCCCTGATTAGTCAACAGTTCCCATGCAATTTCAAGGATATACTTTGAGGAAGTGCAAGAAAAAATTGTCTATTAAATGCACCACTGGCTGGTGCTGGATGCTTTGTGGTCACATTAATGACAAATAATAGCACAAAATAGTCTGAATAACAAGCTACAAAAGGCATGTGGAATTTCACTGTTTTATTTTGTCATTCTTAACAGAAGATTGAATATAGTTAGCTCTTGATGATATTAAAAGTTTCTTACTTGTACATTCCCATCTATCAATGAACAATTTTGTCTTTTCTCTACATTGTATTTATTCTGATATTTGTCAAGAAAATGACCTTCAGACATCATCTAATTGGTAAATAGAGCCCACCTGTTTGTCATTTATTCTCAGTATAAAGCAAGTTTAAAACAAGCTTAAGTTATAAAACAATATCCTAAGCTGACATTGTATTAAGAAAAATTGTTCAGCCTAAGGAAAACTGATAGAGAATTCATCTGAAGATCAGACAAGAAGTCTATTGTAACTCTGGGGGAGCTGCAGAGATCCACAGGGAATCTGTTGCTATGACAACTATTGGTTCTGCCGTCCACAAGAATATAGGAATAAGAGTGACATCTAAAGTTGAAAGAAAGCCATTAGAAGTCCTGCTTGTGTTTTCCAAAAACCACGTTGGGGACAGGGCAAACTTGTGGAGGAAGTTGCTCTGATGAAATCAGACTACCACTTTTGCAAAGCCCTTTAAATGCTATTGCTGCCTGAACTGCAGTCATCACACTTGTCCCAAAAACTCACCACCACAAGCTCTTTTGATTATGAAGTATCATTCATCATAAGGGAGACAGAAGCTGTGCCCTGTCTTGGATTGCATCACCTCCCCCTTCTTGGATTGCAAATCAGTTTACATTGTTACTGTCGGTCACTGGAGTGACTCAAAGGAAATGTTTTTACTTGGCCTGCAAACTGGTGAAAGAATGTCACTAAGAGAGCAGTAGTTATTTAACCAAAACAATAAAGTCACAGCCTTTTGTGTTGCTATGGACGTGAAGTTTAGAAAGTAAAAGAGCTCAATCTCTGCTTAGGGCGAGATTTTCATTGTCCTAAGAAGAGAAGAAGAAAGCAATTCTTTTGGACAAGTCTTAACATGGTTCAGTGAGTTTGAGACACACAGCTAAATGAAGTTTCAACATGCTGTTCAGAATTTAGAGAAATATTAACCTGTCCTCAACAAAGCTTTAAATGGTAATCACTATCTTATTCCGGGAAACACAAATATTTCAAGAAGGATGTTTCTTTCCCTTTGCCTCAATCAGAAATATTTCTATTTTTCTTTCCTTTTTCTTCTCCCCTTTTTTCTCCCATCAGATAGATGTTCTGTTGGGGAAGTCCTGACTAGTTTTAACCAAAATACATTACACCGTAAACCATTACAATCCGAATACAGGTTACAAATGTGACAGTGTACGATGAACACTTACTTGTGTTTCCCAATTGTCTCATAGTCCTTTACTACCACGTCAATGAAGGAGGACGCATCCAGAGGAGAGCCTTTCAGATCAAATTCAAGGACCTGTAATTCAAAATGAGGAGCATTTGAAACGGTGCACAACTTGTAAAAGTTCAAAATAAAGTTAGAAGCACTGTAATTCTTCACTTACTTCATTCCAAACTGGGTTCAGGTCATTGTTAATTGCTTTTGTTTTCTTCTTTTCACCTGGAAGCATAAAAAGGGGAACAATTTATATGTTGGGCTTTAGCAGCTTTAGTAGGGTTTTTATTCACTTTATTACTTCCTTATGTTTTTATTTCGAGAGCTATTCAGCTAAACTTGTTGCAAACTTGTGAAACACGCACTAAATCACATGTGTGTGCAAATGAAAACATGAATAAGTCCAAGAACAAGCATTGAGACGTTAGGTGATGTTATGACCTTATAAGGATGCATCTTCCTCATTTGCTGAATCGCTGCCCAAATATTTGACTTAAGCCCTCTGGAAAAAGATTCCTTATCTAAGGACTTATTATGACATTTTTGCTACTCAAAAGAACTACAAATAAGGTGACTGATTAAAACATAAATTAAAATATGTGAATGACTCGTCTGGCTGACACAGAAAAATAGTTAAATTAATATGAGATCTCCTCACCTCTAAAAAGAACAGTAGCAATTGGATCTGGGTTTCCTAGTTTCTTTTTAGGAATCCCGCTCGCAGACTCGACAATGACCCGCAGCATAGTGACCAAAATCCAAGTTTACTCGGCGACTCGACACATTCCGTCAGGAGAGTATGTACTCCTCCGAGAGAACTGAGATGAAAGGAGGAGAGAACTACAGAAGAGGATGAGGACAACCTCTTTCATGAGTCATAGCGGCCAAAAAAACACTACCTCTGAGGTGGCCTAAATGAGGAACAGAAATGGGTGTGCACAAAACAGCCAGTTTTTTAAATATTCAGAATTGCCTCATCGCTTTTAATCCCCCCGGCGTAGTTAGTGCGCAACACTACCCTCTAGTGGACATATTGGTACTGCCGCTGTAACTCAGAATTAGGTGTCCATCGGAAATTGTGACACTAGAGGGTGCTGTTGCTACTGTTCACTCCCTGACTTTATTTGGAAATACCACTTGCATGAAGCTGGACTGAAGCACAGATGGTTACACATTCTGATGGCTGTCATGCTGTAATTTTTTTAAAAATCCAGGTGCTTAACAATAACAAGACATTGTTATCCGTTCAATGTATAACAATGACTATTAACCACAAGCATATTGAGGTGAACAATAAGGATGTGTTTTCATATTTTTTATACACTTTTAATGGCATCTGCAAGTAGTACTGATGTCAATAACTTCTCAGGCTTCCTTAAATAACTTTATATCAAATAGCATTGTAAATGACTTTGACTAAATTGCTTTTCAAATAGGATCTGAAATGTCTGTAATTTAATTTGAACATATTTGTTAGATTTGATTGTATTAGATACATTTGATTACATATTTCTAAGACTAGACATTATTTGGACTTTCTTGTGAAGTCCTTTAAGATAATATTTGCTGTGAATTGGCACAATATTGCCTACATAAATATCTGAATTAAACTGAACTGAATTGTAATTATGGGCCAGTATTAATTTCTATGGGTTAATAGCAAGAGTAGCAGCAATAACTATTGCCCTTCTTGACAAAAGGAGGCAATAGTTTTTATTTTAATGAAAATTAAAATAACATTAGATTTATATTTGAGCAAGACATTTAATACGATTTTCTATAGATGCTTTTTCAAGCTCATCCCAGAGTTATGGAAACACTGGGTTTAGTATAAATTCAATAGAGGCAACAGCGCCCCCTGGAGTTTCAATATCCGAGAACAGCATAGCCTAAGGATTTCAAACTTTCCCACGTATTTTTTTCCTCTTTTGTCTTTGGCTTATCTTCCTAACATGATTAACTGCAACGGAACTATGAGTTTGTACCAAAACGTTGCTGGAGTGAAATAATTGTTTTCTTTTTTTCCAAACGGAAGCTTTCGCGCCCAACGCTTGCGGTGAGGTTTGCTTAAAAAAAAAAAAAAAAACAGGATAACTCAGAAGAATAAGGCCACATTTTGATGTAGTAACCAACGTTTTCAGGTAAAATAATAATAATAATAATAAAACCAATTTCAACTAGTTTCGTTGGAAACATTGTTAAAAACCTTTACATGTTAAATTTCCAGAAAAGCACCGGTAGCGTTAGCTTAATTTGTTCAGCTAGCTGCTAGCTAAATCTAACTTTGACAATAAGACTGACTGACATTAACCGAGAACTTATATTTCTAAAAGATAAAGACAGACAGAAAAGAAGCACTTATCAGATCGGAAGATGATCTTCTTTGGGCAAATGAATATCTCATCATGCTCGAAACCGTTAGCTTGTTTAGCTTGCTGAGGTTAGTTAAAAACAAGTTTATATGGGTCACTGACCTCTATGTTTATGTTTGTAAAATTGAGGCTTTAAAAAGGATTGTTTTAGCTAATTTATCTTCTAGAAATGGGCTTAGTTGCCCCCATAGCCCAAGTTAACCATTGATCATTTCAGATGAAATATTATCAGTGAAATATTATAGTGCTGATTTTTTGATTGTGCTTTTAAGACAAACAAAAGTAACTCCTGGTAAAAAACATTCATTGCCTGGTATGCATTGACGAGTTATTGGTACCAAAAGGTTAAAGGTTGGTTTCAGAACCACTTAAACTTTCCTTTTTTCTGTTCCTGTGATTTAAATGAGTTTGGATCACAAAGCTTTGGAAATATATATGCTATTCTGAGAAATAAACACTTGTAAATCACAGCAAAACTTGGGAGGGTTTTCAATGTCTTCAGTCTGTGTTTCAAAATAGCAAATGATATATATATATATATATAGTACCTGAAATAACCAACTGTTATATTATCTCGTATTGTTCTACTCGCTCTAATTCTTCTTATCAGGTGATAAAGATGACAGCCTATAAAAATAATGCTTCACTCAAGAAAAAACTCAGCTTAGAGCTTGTAAGGATCATCAGCATATTAAAGAAGGAGAATATCCAGCTGAAGAAGATTCTAGCTGAGGTGTCCCATCATCATGCCGAACACAATAAGCTCGTGGAGGTAAGCACAGCAAAGTTAAATTATGTTTGAGCTGTTGTTGGAAGGAACTTCTGAGAGTTTGGTTATGTTGTCTATTTATGTGGCTTTGGAAACCACTTTTCGCTGTTGACCTGCTTACAGAAACTCCTCGCTCTTGAAACTCTGCGGCTCGAGAGTCATCAGCAGCAGCAGCTTCCGCCAAAAAATGAAAAAACTACTTTGTCCTCAGAGGTAGGGGTTGCAGTTGTTCTGATTTTTTTTTTAAATTGATGTCAGCATAATAAAAGTTGAGTCGACACCAATTAATTGTTGTGATGTCATAGAAAGAGGAGGAGAAATGTTTCGCGGCGTTGTGAAATATTTGATGTAAAAGCACAACTGCTAAACCACCTAATGTTTTTATTTTTTTCTGAGGGAGTTCTGGTCTTACTCGATTTAAACCACTAGATGGCAGCAGTTTTTCTTTCACTCTTCGTTTTTGATTGATCATGCCTCATGTTCATTTCTATGAATTTTTACTAGCCATCTTTCACATGGCTCGATTTTCACTGTTGTCATTGAAATTATGTTGATTTTAATGACTGATTTTGTAATGTGGAATGCTCTATGTTTTCTCTTGTCCTGTAGGATTCCCCATCATTCTCCGGCGATGAAGCTGTCTCACATCTTCAGCATAAGCTCAACGATGCAAGTGTTGTGAAAATTACTTTACTCGCTTTAGTTATTCATGTAACAAAGTATGAATCTTAGCGACAGATTCATACATGTCGCTAAGTATTTGTACTTCACATTCCTTTCCTCGTCCAGCTGTCTCTTTGTGTTCTTCTTATTCATTTATCTGATCCTTCAAGGCTTTGGAAAAGAACAAGCAGTGGCTGGATTATGACCAGCAGAGAGAGGCCTATGTTAGGGCAATTCTGGACAAAATGTTATGGCTGGAGAAGCATCTGAATGAAACCAATCAGGCCCACTCAAAGCAGCACAATGAGGAGCATTCAGATGGTGAGTCAAAGGGACAGTGGGCAGCAAGCATTCACCACTAATACAACAGAGGGCACCCTACTGTCACAACTAGGTCTTTTTTAAGACATCTAGATTGTTTTGTAGTATCCCGTAGTGACAGTGATCGTCACCAGCTGCAGCATTTTCTTCGAGATGACAGTTTAATAGTGTGTAGTAAACATGTTTAACAAGTTCCATTACTTATCTTTCTGTTGCCTTGTAATCCTTTCAATACAGCAGAGCCACAAAGACAGCTTAAAGAACTCTTTGAAAGCCTCTTGAAACAGGCTGATGTCTGGCTGGATATGCTTAAAAAACAAGTTGAAGTGACTCATCAGGAGCTGATCATTGCTGAAAAAAGGTCTGGCGTGTGGCAAAATAAGACACTTTCAGTTCTGTCTTAAACAGGGAAGCTTGTAAATGGTTATAAGCTACATAAGAACTTCATCTCTAGGTTCAGGGCAAGAGAGGAAGAGTTGGAGGCTCTTGTCCACCAACTGAAGAGTGAAACAATAAGCAAAGGAAGCCCACCAGAAGAATGTCAAGACTCTGAGGAGGAAGAGCAACAGCTGAGGGAGAAGACCCAAGAACTCCAAGCCAGGCTGAAGGAGGAGAAACGAAGATCTACAAATTTTGAGCTGCAGGTAAATACTCATGACATGTCAACTTATAATACAGTCCGGTTCTTAAAACTACAACGTTAGTAAGTTGTTTGTTAAACAAGTTACGAAAATGTTTTCCCTTCATGTCAGAAAATGAAGACTCTAGTCTAGAAAACAAAAATGTCTGCTTGTTTCTCAGGCAAGCCTCTATCAGAGGTACATGTTGAACTATCACCATGCAGACCAGGAAAAGATTACAGACCTGGAAAGACAGGTAGGACAGAAACAGACATGTTCTACTTGTGTCAGTTCTGATGTTTTTTACCCACAAAGCTAGATTTTTCCATATAGGAACAGACTAATATTTAGTCCTTCCTTTCATGAGGTTTTGCTTATAACAAGAACTTCGAAATGTTCTGCCAATATCGTTACACTTACAAGTTTTCCTGCACTGGCAATATTTTTTTTAAATTCTAGATCAAGATTTCTTCACAAGACCTTGAGGATGCAAAGCGGGACAATTCATATTTAAAGAAGCAAATGCTCAGAATTCTGAAGAAGCTACATAGAGCAGACGGCCTTTCCCCAGATCAGCCAAAGGTTGGCATGAATTCAGCAAAGAACTCAGATTTTAGTTCTTCTCTGTGATGAAACTTAAAGCTGAATTAAGACGCGTTGCTTCATGGGTCAAGGTTACATGCAAGCGCTGTACGCTTCTGCTTTTATTATCATACACATCCTTTTGCGTCTTACTGTGACATCTGTGCAGCTTTGAGTGTCACAGGATAAGAATTAGTGATTTGCTTAGAAATCTGGTTCAACCTCATACTTGATCTGAACTGACGTTTGGCTCCGTTTGTGTCAGAGAGACCAGCAGGACCTGGGCTCATGTGAAGAGGCGATGCCACCCTCCTCGTCCCCCAGAGACAGCCTGACGTCCTCCACTCACACCAGCGTGCTGAATGAAAGCATCCTGGAGTGTCCCACCTGCCAGAACGAGTACCCGGCCAGCGAATACAGAGAGCTGCTGAAGCACCTGGAAATCTGTCTGGAATGAAATCTACCCATGAAAGTTCAGTTCTGTTTCTTTGTTTAGACGTCCTAGCACAAGTTCAATGCCTGTTAATAAACTGCAATTTTGCTTTATGTTATTTCAGAACCTCAGTTCTGAAATGATTTTAAATTTAATTGAATTTTTTTCAAGCATCGTTTTCATTAAGAGACATTTAACTGAAGATTTGTTCTGTTTCTTTGTGAAAATAAATTGATGTAAAATGACTGATTAAGCTTTTAATAATTGATTAGGCATGAAGCGGAGCTCTCTGTGTTCCCCCAGTGGAGAAAGCCATAACAAAGTAAAGGCCAAGTACCAGAGGTGAAGTGCCTTGTGAAATCTATGTGTATAATTAATCATTCAAAGATCTGAAATATCTCCAAAGGGAGGAAGTACATTGAAATAGCTGGAAATGAAGTTATATAAGTCGCAGGACACTTGCCCCAAATTCCACTGAATATCACTAGACACACTGTGAATCATGACATTTATGAAACTCCATCACCAACCAGCACAACAATGAAATCCAGTGTTCTGAATGTAGTGCAGCAAAACCAAAAGTGAGAAAAACACTTTGGTTTCTCGGCTTCTCCAACCCGAGTCCACATTTTTCCTCTGAGAAGAAGAGACTTCATTCTTCCTGACACAATACACTTGCATACCACTAAATATGACATCCAGACCAACCCGTCTTCCTCCCCCTCGAAATGCCCTGCTTTCATTTGTACAGGCAGAACTGTGTAAACTGGCACTGGGCATCTAATGGTGTAATCACATCAGGGACAGGGAGACAGGAGGTGGAGAACACAGTGTATTTATTTAGAGACCTTTTAAAAAGCTTCTTCCCAGACAGACCTGGTGCGCATACAGTGGGTAAACATATTAATCCCACAACTCTAATGGGATCTGAAGAATTATGTGGTGAAGACTCCCAGAAGTCTCAGCATGCATTTCTGGCAAAGAGGAAGAGGCCTTGTCAATGTGACGTTCTGCAGGCAAACACAGTGGAACCCAAGCTGTGATGCATTTCAGCTGTTTGAATGATTAGAGCTAAAAATAGATAAGGATTCAGTTTATTGGAAGATCTGAATAAATCCAATGAAGAAACTATTTTCAATACAGAATGTCATCCAGCAGAAAGATGCATCCGTGGGCTCTACCATTTCCATTGATTATTTTAATTCCTGCATTAGTGCATGGAGGGAATCCGCCTGCGACTTTGCTAAGGTGTTAAGGAGGTCTAGCGTTCTTTTCCAGCAGCCTTGATGCTCTTTATTGTAGGCGCTGATGTATCATCTCCCTCCTAAACATTACCTCAGAGGTATTGATAGTTTTGCTGTGTTGGCAGACGTCAGGTCCTGATGGAAAAAGAAATCAGTTTGTCAGCAGAGGAAGCACAAGGTGTGCAAGAATTTCCCGGTAGACGGTGGCGTTGACTCTGGACTTGATTTAGCGCAGAGGCCCATCAACGTCAGATCTCTTAGCTCCCATATTCAGCTGTGTGTTACCTTTTCACTGCAACTGAAACATGTTGGTTTCTGTGTTCCTACTCTCTTCTTTCATCTGAAAAGAGGAATTTGAACCACCGATAAACAGCTGATCAACATTCCAGCTCTCTTTCGTCTTAGCTTAGGTAAAACTTTTCTAAAATTTCTGGTTCTGAAGTGGATAACCCATAGAGTAATGATGTTGTGGATCATGTCCTGAATTCTGAATTCTTCTGCGAGTGGTGGCTCCAAAAAAAAAAATAAAAAAAATAAAAATAATCTTCAACAGGGTTTGCTATAGAATCCCTGTTGCACATGTCTCTACTGCACTTTTTCCTTCCACTCAACTTTCCATAAGTATGCCTGGTTACAGCACTCTGTAAACTGCCATCTTCTTTACCTATGACCTTTTAAAAGGTCATAGGTAAGCATTAATGAATGCTTGCTGGGCAGCTGGATATTTTTTGTATTAAAATATAATTTATTCATTTTGTATTACATTCTAATTGTCAGAGAAACTATTGTTTTTTTTTTCTTGAAGGTCATAACAATCTAAGTGAACAAGAATAGATGCTTAAAATATCACTTTGTGTGTTTACTGAATCAATGTGAGTTTGACTTTTTAAACTCAGTAACTTTATGATGATGTTCTAATTTACAGAGATGAAAATTTAGATTGAAAGGGGCTGAGGGGTCTTTCTGTTAGCAGAACAGTCGTCTGAAGACGCAGCACCCTTTCAGCACTGGTCTCAAACATTATAAGCATCTTCCTGTCACCATGGCAACCGGGAGGAAGCCAGGAGATGCGCCAAATTGATACTTATTTATCTACACAACAAGCGTTTAAACGTATCTAAGGCTAATGGGTTTGCAATAAGACAGAACGTTGCAGGCGCATTTCCATCAGACGGCAACAATCAATTTTAAGCCGGTTTTGCACGCCGCTTCCCGCATGGACAGCTTAGGCAGCGTCAGCACCATTCGGGCAGCAATCCGCTGCTTCGTGTTGGAGTTTAATTTATAGTGATTGTCTGTACTGTACATATGCTGATTGACAGAGGAAGAAAAAAAAAAAAACAAACAAACAAAAAACCCCATAAAACCAGATCCGCCTGCCCATTGGGCGGAATCCTCCAGGCTCTTGACATCGAGCGCGTAGCGTTGGCTGAAACCATAGGCGTGGTTTTTGGATAGAGATGCTCCGTCTGCTCCCGCTGGGATCCCCACCTGCCCTCACACCGCGTCTGTCACAGCGCCAGCTGGCGTTCTCCCCTGCTCCACACGCACCACGCCACACTTCTGATTAGTTCTCATCTGTGCACCAGAAGATACACGCTCGTGTTTTTGTTTTTTGGTTTTTTGGTTTGTCTTTTGGGTTGTTGTTTTTTTTCTTTCTTTTTTTTTTTTTCGTTGTGTATTTGCAAATCAGAGGGTTGGGGGACTCCGGGTTCGATCAGCCTCCACTCCCCCCGGATCGGCGGCGAAGAAGGCGCGCAGCCCCGTCGGTGGAGACGACAGGAGCGGACGGCGCGTCGCTCGGCCTCCTGGCAGCAGCAGCAGCAGAAGAAGAAGCAGAAGCAGCAGCAGCAGCAGCAGCAGCGAGGGAAGGCAGCACGGCAGAGACTCTGGTTCATGTGTAGGGCTGCTCGACGCGCAAGTCGTGCCCGCAGAGGTTCCCAAGGATGGAAAATGCATGCAGAATACCCAGGAGGTGGCTCTGGCTCGGTTTACTCGTGGTGGCTTCTGTTGTACCGTCAGCGGAGAGCAAGAGAGCCAGGCAGCAGCGCTGTCCCATGTCATGCACATGCACCAAAGATAACGCGTTGTGCGAAAGCGCAGTGTCGATTCCTCGCAGCTTTCCCCCCGATGTCACATCTCTGTGAGTCCTTTTTTTTTTTCTTCTTTTTTTTTTTTTTTTTAACTAGCATATTGCTTCGTTTCAAACATGTGCGATCAGTGGCTTTTCTGCAGCAGCAACAGCACAAAAATGCATTCCCCAAGGAACAAGACTGCAATAACTGTTTTATGACAAGTCTGCTGTGGATCTGAACAGTGTGGTTTTTTTGTTGTTGTTTATTTGTTGTTGTTTTTTGTCGCATTTTACTCCCACAGATCATTCGTCAAGTCGGAATTCACCGAAATCGCCAAGGAGAGCTTCATCCACACCCCTGCCCTGCATCTCCTGTGAGAAATCTCTGTTTTTTTTTTTGTTTGTTTGTTTTGTTTAGTTTTTTTTTTTTAATTATGCTGTCATTTTCCTGCGAGCCTGATCAACGCCATGTTTAATTTTCCAAGACGTTTTCTTTCACAACACTTTAGACAGATTGGAAATGTTAGCACAGACAGATTCCTTTTTTTTTATTTTTTTTAAATCATGGGAGGTCTGATCACTGCTCTCTCTACATGCAGCCAAGTTTTACCACATACACATGTGTGCATACATGCCATGTGGCACAGATGTATTTCAGGGAATTTCCTTCTTGATCTGAGTCATACTTTGGCTTCTGACTGAGCCACTAACAACTGCGTAAGACTGCCTGCAGGAATCCTCAGAACGTTTTGCTTCGTATTGCGAGACGCCTTAGGGAAACAGAGTGAGCAGAGGTTTTCTCCATGTTTTCTTGTCAGTACGTGACCCTGAGCAGTCAGATACTAAACACTGGATCTCTCTGCACAGCCTGTTCACAGCAAACAACCTGGAATCTATAAACGAGGACGCTTTCCTTGGACTTCCTCATCTCGAATATCTGTGAGTTTCATGATAAAACTGTGACTGATATTCCTTCTAATTTTACAGTGTGTCTTCTTTGCTCATGCACATACTCCCTTTTTTTGTTTTTCAGATTCATAGAAAACAACCAAATCCAGACGATATCGCCGTATGCTTTCCGGGGTCTGAAAACCCTGGTGCACCTGTAAGTACTTATTTTTATTTTTTATTTTTTTGCAAAGGACATAAAAAGAAGATATAAAAACGCTGACAAAGGTTACTGCACAGCTTGTATTACCACAGAGACATTTCTCCGAACCACGTGCAGCTGGTAAAATCATTAGAAAGCAAAAACACAACATCCTTGTTACGCAACTGCTCAGCGTGTTTGCAGCATTCACACAGTGGCTCGCAAAACTGTTCATATGTGTTGTATTTACATTTACCTTGTTACATTTATACGCCCTTGTCACATTTGAAACGTGAACTTCACTGTAATGCTTGGGTATTTTGTGTGATAGACCATCATAAAACAGAGCATAGCTGAAGTGGAAGGAAGATTAAACATGTTTTGTTTTTGTTTTATTTATTCACAAACTAAAGGTCTAAAAAGTCTGGCATGAATTTGTATTAATTACCTGTGCCCCTTATCGTGAACAGTTAAAGCATGCTGGTGGCAGTATCAGATAGTATAGGTTGGTTTCTTTCTGCAGGGACAGTGAAGCCAGTCAGAGTTAATGTGGAGATGGATGGAGTAATAAACGGGATTAGCTAAGAAGAAAACCTGTTGGATCCATCACCGGGTTGAAGGATCACAGGCCTAAACATGCAACCAGAGCTATCAGGAAATGCCTCAGGTCAGAGGATATTTGTGTGTTAGGATAGTCTAGATCCAAATCTAATTTAGTTTTATTCTTGAAATAAAGTCATGGCAGTTTTTACCACATAAGGAATATGGAAGACTAAAACTCAACATAACCCCTAACACACCATCACCATCATATCATGATGGGAACATCATGATATGGGACACAAATTTTGTTTGTGTGTGTGTTTGTAGTGAAAACTGTGAATTATTTTTCTTCATATGTGCAATTATGCCATATCTTGTGCTGGTTTATCCCATGAAACTCTTAATAAAATGTACTGAAGCTTGTTGTGACAGCCGTTGCAGATTTCTGTTGCTGTGGCCCACTTGTTTGAAGGTTTAACATGTTTTTCCTTCAGAGATGATCATCTGTTTGCCTCTGTGTAATGATTTCAGTTATTGTTGCCTTTCCATCATCTCAGAACAGTTTGCCCATTCCCCTCAAACTTCAAAAAGACATTAAAGCCAACACACACTGGCTTTGATGTGTGTGTTTAAAGAAAAAGAAATGGTTGCGTGTAAAATTTTAGCAGATGAGCAGTTTCTGAAAAACTAAGACCGCCCCATCAGCATGGAGGAGATCAGCTTGTGGCACTGCGGAGGTGTAAAAATGACCTTGATAGGCTTCAGCTGCATTGGTTGACCTTGTGTCTCTCAATTGAGTTGTATTTTTCAAAATGAGTAACAAAAAACATTGAACCTTTTCACAATATTTAAAGTTTGAGCTGTACCTATATTACATATGCTCACTGCTTTCACGTTTCCTAATTTAAAAAAAAAAAAAAGACACATTTTTGTTTAAGATTAAAGCTTTACAGTGAAATTGCAGTTCATATGCTCTCTTTTTTTCCATCAGGAGTCTGGCCTACAACAATCTGGAGACTCTCCCCAAAGATTTGTTCAAAGGTCTCGAGGCCTTGACAAAAGTGTAAGTATTATTCTTTGTTAAAGACAGAAACTAATACGATTATACACTCGATGCAATCTCTAATGTCTTACAATGAATGATGAGCTGTCTGTACAACTTTCTATTTTTAGAAATATGTATCATATATTGCTCCTCCTTCACCGAGGTTTGACAAACGCGTAGGCTGCTGGAGCTTTTAGCGCCATTAAAATTACATGCACTGGAGGAAGAGAGAGGAAAGGAGGGAGAGGGGCTGCGGGCTATTATCCAGTGAAGATGTCCAGTCTTCCTTGATGTCGACGAAACCTCAAATTGAGGATATCAGAGAAAGCCACCATCTGGAGGCTCAGAGCGTTAAGCTCACTGTAGAACAGGAGGAGTGATTCTCTCAGATTTTCACACAATGGTTTTCTCCCCTCAGAGACTTGCGTGGGAATCATTTCTTGTGTGACTGTAAGCTGAAGTGGTTAGTGGAGTGGATATCTGGCACCAATGCCACCGTGGATCAGATTTACTGTAAGGGCCCGGCCTCACAGCTGGACAAGAAGATCAATGACCTGTCGCCGCAGTCCTTCGACTGCATCACCACAGGTGGGAGCATTGACTCCTCGCATTTATCCTACTTTGCAGATTTTACTTTGCTTGTAAAGCTGCTTTTCTGTTTCCCTCACAGAGTTTTCTCCCTACCAGTCCCTGAAATTTGAATCCATATCAGTGGAAGCGTTTTCTTTCCGGAACGACCAGTACGTCGTCTTTGCCCAGCCGTTTATCGGGAAGTGCGGCTTCCTTGAATGGGATCACGTCGAGATGAACTTCAGAAACTTTGACGACATTGACAGTAAGTAAAGTCAATTAGCCGCTTAAGTCTCAAACTAAAATTGCCATTAAAAGCAGAAAACCAATGGGTTGCATGTTTTTCCAGGTACGTCCACTGTGATCTGCAAACCTCTCGTCATTGACAACCAGCTGTTCATCATCGTGGCTCAGCTGTTTGGAGGCTCCCACATCTACAAGCGGGACACCTCTGCCAACAAATTCATCAAGCTTCAAGGCATCGATGTCCTGAAAATCCGTAAGCCAAATGACGTTGAGACGTTCCGGATCGATGGAGAGTCCTTCTTCGTCATAGCTGACAGCTCCAAGGCTGGTGCCACCACCATCTACAAGTGGAACGGCAATGGCTTCTACTCCCATCAGTCCCTCCACCCATGGTACCGTGACACTGATGTGGAGTACCTAGAGATCTCCTCCAAACCTCACCTGATCCTGTCCAGCAGCTCCCAGAGGCCTATCATCTACCAGTGGAACAAAGTCACCAAGATTTTCGAAAGACGAACCGACATCCCGGAGATGGAGGACGTTTATGCCGTCAAGCACTTTCAGGTCAAGTCTGATCTCTACATTTGCTTGACGCGCTTCATTGGTGACTCCAAGGTGATGCGCTGGGATGGCGCCCTGTTCAAAGAATTACAGACCATGCCCTCCCGAGGCTCCATGGTGTTCCAGCCCTTCACTGTAGGAAGCTGGCAGTACGCCATTCTGGGCAGCGACTACTCTTTCACCCAGGTGTACCGCTGGGATGCCAAGAAGGGCGAGTTTGTTCGGTTCCAGGAGCTGAACATTCAGGCGCCAAGGGCATTTTCTCCAGTTTCCATTGACAACCGTCAGTTTCTGCTGGCCTCCAGTTTCAAAGGGAAAACTCAGATATACGAGCATTTAGTCATTGATCTGAGTAATTGATTGTTTTTTTTTTGTATTATTATTGAATGGTTAGTTATTTTTGTGATCTTTTTTGTGTACATACAAAAGTCTGTAATAGGAAATTGAGAGCTAAGCAACTCAGAAATTTATGGTCCTAAGTTTGGAAATTTATATTCACTCATTTTTAAAAGTCTATCACAATTTCTGCATGACGAGTTTAAAAATAACAAATACATTTCTCAAGCCAAATATCTGACTGAGAGGCATGTATCCTAGGTTAGGATTAGATCCAATATTTTCTCAAAACATAAATGCAGGAAAGGCCAGAAGCTGGCCGTCAATCCAACCCAACAAATCAAAAACTGGCCTTAAAAGGTTTGCACCAATTTGTGATCAATCTTTTACAACATTTAACCGTTTATACAGTTATTCTCTAATATTACATAGTGATTTACAAAAGACAAAATCTACTTTTTAAACTACTAACACGTTTTAACTGAACAAATCTGCCGAAACACAATGTTTACATTTTTCTGTCTTTCCATTTGTACGCTGCAAAGATTTATATAAGATGCTTTTGTAAGTGTAGAGATGGTCCAGGGCAGACAGGGTTGTGTTTGTTAAAAGACGATAGGATTGTGTTATGCAAAAAAAAAAAAAAAAAAATGTAAGAGAAATAGAAACATTTCCTAAGTGTTCGATACCGTTTTACCATATTCCTAAAGTTTAGATCCAAATGTTTACTTGAAATTTGTGGCAGATATCTCTGCAGTGGCTTCAAGTGTAGAGCTGACAAAAAAACCATAAACTGTAGGGAAGGCCGGATGGATCAACTTGGATGGAGAAACTAGAGCATAGATAGATTTAGGGATAATTCAGTAGTAGGGAAATGGTTATGCAGGCATATTGATGGATGGATTAAACTAATGCACAGGTGATACCGTTTACAGATAATGACAAATGGTTGAAATAATGTACCAAAAGATGGATGGGCAGAATGGAATATGGACAAAAGAGCAGATGCACAAAACATGGATTCATGAATAATGAGGAAAAAAGGGGTAGAAGTATAGACATATGGAGGACAAACAGATGAATGGATGAACAATCGTAAGCAAATGGACAGACTGATGAATGTACTAATTGGATGAAAGGATGGACAGACAGGCTGAAAGATAGATGGACACTTAACCAATTGTATTGGGAAGAATTTGGATATACACATCTTTCAAGACTCAGCTTTAGTTTTTAGTTCCCTTCCAGTCTGGGAACACGCCTGAGTCTTATTCCAGGCTGAGTAGAAACTCTGCATACAGATATGTTGTGAGTCTACCTGTATATCCTTGCAACTTCCGTTTTTATTGTTAATGGTTTGTAAAGTGTTTAAAGTATTGAGCAGTTTTTCATAAATGGCAACTATTTGAACTATTTTTGAGCTACTTCAAAAGATACGGAAATGAAAAAGAGACTGTTCATAGTCTATAACTATCATGTGCGCAAAATTCATCATTTGTGTCATGACTAAGATAAACCTTATGTTATTTGGAGTCAATAAAAGAGTTACTTAATCTGAGAGCTTCCTGCTTCTTAACTTCAGTGTTGCATCGTGAATAGAGATGGCAGAGGATGTCTGTGTGAACCTTTCAGAATGTGTTGTGCAGTTGTGATAAAATGAGAAAGTAAATAAATACAAACAAATAAAATTCTTTTAATCTTCTCCGACAAAGTGCACGCCTCAAATCTACAAAGCAGCACATTACAATGTAATGAAATAAATACAACTGAATTTAAAAAAAAAAAAAAAAAACAATGTAAGGAGATACACAAGTGCCTGCACAATCACACGTTTGCAGCGAGTTTAAATCTGGCTCTTTAGAAAGGCTCCACAGCAAAGCTCCAGCCGTCCGTAACCTCGTGCATCGCCAATCCTTCGGATAGAGGCGTCCCAACATGTCGCGTCCTAAAGCAAACCAATTTAAACCATGCATCTTCCTTGGAGACTACCAAACTAACATGAAGGAAACAGGTGTGCACTCTCATGTTCATACACTTCACCCTGGAATACTTGTGCAACTGCAGCAGGGCCCCTACTGCAAGGAGAAAAATTAAAGTGAACATGTTTTCAGCCTCAACTGAACTTACAACTCAAGTTTGTGTGGTGCAACTTAGTGTTTGTTTTGTTGTTTTTTTTTTTTTTTTCCTCCATAAGCAAACGTAACACAAAAAGGCAAGGGAACATTGCGACCCTTCGATATCCACAAAATAATTTAGATCTCTTTAAATAAAACTGAAAAACACTATTTGCAAATGGTGGTTCTTACAAAACAAGAAAAAAAAAGAACAAAGAAGGATGAAATCAGTTTCAGAGAGAGAGGGGAATGCTCTAAGAGACATGATTTGTAGAAGGGAATAACTCAATCCCATGGAAAAAAAACAGACAGTATTAATAAAATTCTGTACAGAACTAAAAATTAATATACAGTACAGTACCTGCAGATGTTATGCATACAGTACAATTCTTTTTTTTTTATTTTTATTTTTTACAGTTTTAGTACGAGCTCCAGTCTGATCTATATACTGCCTAACATAGGTGGAAAAGCGGTTAGCTTTAGCTTACAGTAATTTTAATGGTTATTCAGCAAGGAGAGCAGATCTCAAAGTATTTTGAAAAACAGACTGAAAACTTATTGCCGAATGGTCATCTTCAGTTGCATACTGCATGTGTTACGTAACTGCATCCTTTAACGCGGAGCAGCAGGCTGATGGGGAGTCGGCGTCAATGGGGAGAGAAGAGAGAAAAAAATAATAAAAAGGCTAGGTTAGTTGGTTTTTGCTATCTGTCCGAGTCACCCTACCCTGTACAGTACATTCGCGAGCCAGTGCTGCACGTTAGCCAGCCGGATCCACCTCGATTCTGCACGGTGGTGTTGTACTGAGGCTTCAGTGCTGATTTTGTCCTGTGAGTCAACACTAATCCAGTGATGGAATGAAGAGCGTAACCAGAGCTCACCCGAAGGCCCGGGCGGTGTTCCATCTGCCGTCACAGTTTGAGCTCGTTGGCAATTTTGCAGGCGATGTTCTTAAAGGCGATGGACGTGCCCGATATCCTCTTGAAGCGTACGCCGTTGAGCGACAGGCGGGGCAGCTTGCACACTTCCATCTCCCACTGGACTAGATTGTCCTGGCGCGCGTCGCCGTGAACGCAGAACAGCAGGAAGCGCTCCCGCTGCTCATAGTCGCAGCTGTTGGCGTCCAGGACCTTACGGATCTCACGCATCATGTCCGCGGGGTCCATGGAGGAAGTGGTCTTCATGCTCCACGTGAAACGCAGCGAGCGGGGCTTGGAGTCCCGACCGGCGTCATCCTTGGTGTCGCCAGAAGCACTCCTGGAACAGGATTGGAAGGACAGGGAAAAAAATACTCTTATTGAGGTCAAATACAGGACAAGTAGAAGGCAGGTTTTGTGAACCATCAGCATTGTGACTCAGCTGGAAAGCCCAAATAAGAAACACTTTGATTGCAGCCATCTCCTCAGGAAGGAAAGCAGGTTGTAAAATTACCTTTGTACAAGTTATTTCCTATTCTCAAAATTAAATTTGTATAAGTAAACATAAATATAAGAATTCAATCAGTGTTTATTACATATGATAAGTGACTGAAATGATAAAAATTACACTAATGCTGCAGGAATAATGTTGATGACTCTACCTTGAATACAACTTCACCTGCTAATAATAGCACATTTAGCAAGATTTCAACACACTGTTGAAATCCAACACTGAAAACAGTGATGAATTTGAACAATCATGATACAAAAAAAACTTTGATTATTGACCTTTTGAGTTAAAATCTCACCTTGGTGTTTCAGTCCTGCCACTGGCCTCGCCCTCACTGGGCACCCTGAAATAAACCCAAAATTCACTCGTTACATCTGAGCTAATGTCGATATCAAATCCCCCACAAACTCACCCACCAACCCACCAACCAACTGCCAAAACCAGCTCAATCATGACTGAACACAGACGAGGGTGTCGGGCATCATGCCAGGAAAGAATCCACACTCCTGGGTGTCAGAGCTCAGCACACAATGAGATGACCTTTCATCAGTAAAGCCGACATAAACCATATGCATCATCCCATCTGTCATAACGCACCTTTCCTTAATCTCCACTGACGTGTAAAGGGAGGAAAAGTGCTTATGTGTGGACACAGCTCGATTTCTGCTCATTTAATCGTCTGTCTCAAGCTCTGCATGAAGGCAGGGGGAGAGTAAGGAGAGGACAGCTCGCAACTGCAGCCGCACACATCTAGTGGCTTTAGTAGAGAAAGCTGGAGAGCCGTGAAGTCTGGTCGTTAAGGCAGAGGACAAAGGGGGAAGAGATACACGGCATAACAAGGGTGTCGGTAGGCGAGGATGTGGTGGGCAAGTACATAAAGACGTTAAACACAAGGGTCGTCGTGGGCAGAGGGGGTTTTTATTTATTTATTTTTTTTGAGTTATTGTTTTAGATGGGAGGAGAAGGAGGGGGACATGTGCAGCAAGCGGTATGTTCTCCTACCTCCGGGTTGACCTGAAAGACATAGCTCTATGCGAGGAGAAAAGGAGAAGAAAGCTGTAAGCTATGAGCAAGGGGCAGCTTGAAAGTGACACTCGCATGAAGAGGCTCAGGATGCTGGTACTGACAGAAAGCTGGCAGAAGGTACCCAGAGATACTTTCACAAAAAAAATTATAGAGAAGATGCACCAATTAAAAACTTTTTTGGCCTACTTCACTTTCATTTTAAGCCAAGGATATTTATTTCTGTTTATGGACAGAAATTTATGAAAAAAATAACAGCAGACAACATATTTTTCTACCCTTTTCTGCTGTAAGTAGTCACTAAATAAAACAATTGTAAATAAAAATGTACAGTACTTTAAAAACGAGAAAAAAATTATAGAATTTAGTATCTTGTACTCATGATCACCAAGCACATTTGGTGAGAAGCTTTTCCAACTCTGAAATTTTGACAAGGTATTCAACAATTTCCTTTTCTAGAACCAAAAAGTACATATTAGCTGATAGACCTCACTGACCTGCGGACAAACTTCGAGGTGATCTTGCTGATGATTCCCGTGGACGTCCCCCTGCGCTGCTGCGCGAGAGCACCCGTGTCGTGGGACAGCGTGGGCGAGGCCGGGGGGCCATTGTACGTAGCACTGCGGCGGTCTCTGAGCTGAGCTCCGTGAAAGGTGCTGCGGCTGGTTGTGCCGCGGGGGAAGCGGTTCTTCTCGGGGGTGCTAATACTGTGCACAGATGGAGAATTGGACGGATCCCGTGGAGAGGAGCTGCAACATAAGCAGGCGTTAATAATTTACATCTTTCTGAGGTCTTGCATCAGCCTGTGGCAGTGCAGATGTTTGGCTGCTGCTCACCTAGCTTTCAGCTCCATGTTGTCGTCGATGGGGGGCAGCGTGCTTTTTGAAGGATGCCCCGACGCTGACATGGACTTAGTGTGACGGGGTCGTGTAGAGGTCAGTGCGGTGGAGGGCGTGCTGCCTGACACCTCTGTTAAACTGAAGGTTGAGAGCAGAGGGTGTTACCATGTGAGGACTAAGTTGTCCATTCGTAAAATAAAGAGTCACAAAGTATGTAGAATAAGCTAGAACAGAATAAATAAACAAATAAACTCAGAGGGATAAAATAATCCTGTAGGTTGTCTAACCTGCTGTCTTTGCCATTGGGAATAGCTGTATAGCGTTCAGAGCCTCGTTCACACACATATGTGTTTCTGCGGGTCATTGAACCATTGGTCTGTTGGTGGACAGAAACACAAAGAATGACTTCATGGTAATCATTATATTTACTTTTACACAAGTTTCCAATCAGCCTGTTAATATGTATAAAACACTTTACATTCCTCTGAAAAAAAAGAAAACAGATTTACTTGTTTTTTCTCATGAGAATCACTGTGTATTTAAATATAATAACATCAATACAGCCACCAGTGAGGACTGGTGGGGCTGAATTGCCATTAGTACAATGTACATTTAAGGACATCCTCAGGTCTCAGGAATACATCCTCACACATTATGGACTCTTCTTCATACAGAAATTATTGGTTTCTGTATGAACTATTAGTAGGAAACCAGTAGTTTCATACAGAAACTGCCTGTTTCTGTATAAATGTTTGTTCAATAACTTGCAAAATTTACAGTATTGAATCATTAAATCAGTGCCAAAAGTTAACCTTGAGAGTGAAAATAATCAAACTAATGTATGAACAAACAACCATGAAATCACGGAAGAGAGTCAACTAATAATACCAGACAGTAGAGCCCTTCCTGCTGGTAAAGGAGGAAATAATCACAGCTACTAACAATTAATCTAGAAACCCATTAGACTTAACCAGCTTCTGTTGGAACCACAACACCAAACAACTCCTAGATTCATCTAGCAATCAGGCGCTCAGCAAAAGCTTACAGATATGAATGTTCAAAGATCTACATCAGTTCCTCCCTGCATAAAAACGCATCAGAATGAATATCTGACCCATCAAATAAACCCCTGCAGCTTTCATAACTGATCATCAGCAAAAGCTAATGATCAGAGCTGACAAACAAAGCAAACAAGCAAAAAGAACAGCTAAACATAATAAGACAGAAGCTGTAGCTTATTGCAAATCCTTTGCATTGTCATTGTGGAGAATTTGGTCTTAGTCCTCCCCCTACAAGCCTTTATCAACTTTATCGCCATGGCGACCCAAAGGTTTCTAGGAAAATTCCCTGCGCCTCAGAGACATCAAATTAAGTGATGCTGACTGGCCAAATGTTTATTGTTTTTCCTTAGCAACCACACACCATTGGCTATTTAGCTTAGGAGAAAACTGACAGGAATCTATTGGAGGAAATTCACGGTTGAATTGTAGTCAATTGATGGAAATGTTCTGTAAATAATTCAGATCATATTGAGGCACACTCTTCAAGGAAAAAAGACTAATATAGTATTTTAATGATGTTTAAAAGTCATTTTTAGATGTTTTTTTTCCTCTCCACAACAGGAGGGATAATATCAAGTGCTTCCAATGGCTGCAGGACAGCCACCACTTGTGAAAATGTAAAATGTAAATAATGACAATTTTGTTTTATTTTTATCAACATTAAAAAGGGCTATTAGTGTCAGACCAGCAAAACTCACAAATCACAAACAAGACATCTGTGACAACATAAAGTAAACTAAAAAAATATTTAAACCCATAAATCTTGCCTTAATCTAAGAAGAAATGGTTTAAAAAAAAAGTGTCTTACTTTTAACTAGACTGAGCAACGTTATTGTGGTAACCAAATATCGTACAGCAAAATAGGGCTCAATAGTATGTGGTAAATATGTTGTAATTGCAATATCAGTGGATATAAAAATTAAATTAAATTGATGTAATAATTATTCCATAATATATCTCAAGTGTCCTGAAATCACATTTTGCATTAAAGTGTAATATTTAGACTGTAGACGCTCATATCTGACAGACTGGAGCTCAAGATGCTGCAGGTTATACAATGCTGGGTTTTAACATTGAAAGAAATATCATCACTTCACTTTGATAAATAATATTGCCTTCACATCTTGCAGCCCTATAGAAAGACTATTTTCCTGCAGTCTTCCTCACCCCCACAGCACTGGAAGTTTTCTTCCTCTCCTGCACCCCCAACGGCGAAGCAGGAACGTCTCCTTTTGAAGTGCTGAGCTCGAGCCGGCGAGCTCCGTCCCACTCCTCTCTGTGGTCACTTTCTACGCTCAGAGCCTGATTACGCTTAGAGTACGACACTGCTGGTGGTACCGACGGACCCACTGGAAGAAACACGGACACATTATGTTTTTAGCATGATCCATATAAAAGTGCTTCGACATCTAATATTTTGGGGGGATAAAAAAAAATAAAAAAATCAACAGCATACAAGGACAAGGTCTTTACCACAAGCAAAGCCACTCAAAGCCAGGATTTACACTAGATTACAGTTTACGGGTATGATACAAGTCAACAACAAGTCTATTTTTTTTTCAACATGTACAGCTACAGAAGCCAATGTGAGCAAGTATGAAGCAGAGCTGCTGTCCCTCCTCATGCTTTGAGGTTCTTTCCCAAAAACAGCTGCGGAAAAGCAGCCTGCCACAAGATGGCGCCACAAACAATGGCTCCACATGACATAGGAGGAAACTGTCTGGCAGAGAGGTATTCAAGCTGAGTCACTGATTTAAGCATTGAGAACACCGATTAGAAAATGCTTTCAAACAATCAGTTGAGATTTCTGTCTTTTTATTATCTGAGTTTGATATTTAAATCTTAAGAAATTATTGCACTTTGAAATCTTGAGTGCATTACTATGCCCTCCTCTGTTCATCCCAAAGTTGCACGTTCTGACACTTCATCACGCCATCAGTGACTCAGGATAACACAACACACAACCTCCTACACAACACGCAGTCCGCAGCACTTTCAGAGCCGGGATGTAAGAGGTTACTTTACTTGGCTTCTCTACGACACCACCACCACCACCACCACCATCATCATCCCCACCATGATCACTGTAGCGGCGCTGCTTCTGATTGGCCGATATGCTGCGCGTGACCTTGGGATGGGCAGGGGAAATGCTGGTGCTGTTGTTAATGTCACTGGTTGGCCGCTGACGCTGGCCCAGGATGCTGTTGGTCAGCGGCTCGCTGCCCTCAAACTGTAACGTGGCAGAAGAGCAGTGAGGGTTTTTGATCACATTCGAGGATCTGTACAATGTTGGGAAGCAGAGGAGGTACAACAAGCTTCACCTCTGGAGCTTTTCGGCCTAGCAGCAGGTATGTAGCCATGACTTCGTCGTACTTCTGGTGTTGTAGTGAGTCTGTGATCTCTTCTTTAGGGAAACCCATGGTCACCATGAGCTCTGATTGGATGGAGAGGAGAAAAGTGGTCTGAGTCTGAACAGGGGAAAAAACATAAAAAAAATGGTATCCACATACAGCGGAACACACCTATTCTGGACGAATCGTTGAAATCAGACTCTGGCTCGATGTAGGGTTTGAGCTCCTCATCGTCGTGACCCACATTCATCCAGTGGTCTTTCATGATTTGCTAATAAGGAAACGAGAACAATATAACTTCTCAACTGGAATTTTAATCATTATTTCAGTTAATGCTGACACATGCTGCCATTATAAATGCTCAAAATGTAAACAAATGAGAATGTTTTCACTGAACTCGAGTCTGATTCTGATCGGTCTCTGCACTTGTTTCAATCTTACCACAAAATAACGGCTTCCCATCACCTCTGGACACAAGTTGTTCTAAATTTTAAATCCAATACCAGAAATATTTCTTTGAAACATCACTTTTAAGCTAGATATTTCCATGTGTCCACTTTCCTCATTTAAGAAAACGCTGCATAGTTCCAAGACATAACCTGATAAAAGAAATATAAAGAAATTTGCTGATGAAATTAGCAAAAAGACCAAAACCTCTAGGAACTTTGGAGAAGCACCGATGAAGTGGACCAAAGACATGGAGGGTGATAACTTGCACAGATCTCAACATTTGACAGGCTATAAATTTAAGGAAAAAATATTTCCAAATATTAATCAAAAAACTCTGTAAAGCAAGTTTTATGCCTGATTACATGCCATATACAGAAAGTACAGAAGGTAAAGAAGCAGATACAATGTAAACACATGCAAATACCTCTAAACTGCCTCGTTTAACGGGGTTGAGCACAAGGAGTTTCTTCAGCAGGTTTTCACAGTCGGTGGACATGTAAAAAGGAATGCGGTACTTTCCCCGCAGAACCCGCTCCCGAAGTTCCTGGACCCAATGTAAAAAGAGATTTTTAATACAAGTTACAATAGATATTAGCTCATTCTCATGGCTTTAAAGTGTAATCTGTTCGACAGAGAAATGAACCTAGGAGAAATATTTCAAGTCATTGATCTGGTACAGTAGAGTATTGGTTCTCCTTTGCTCAGCTGCTCTGCACAGTTGAGGGGGAGATGAATCAGTTTTAGATTACATATAATCAAAAAATCAATTTCTAATTTAAAAATATAAAAATGAACCACTCAACTCGGCTATGAAGACACTTTAAAAATTAATTATTGAAGCTAATATTGCAAAACGTTTTGCATTTTTAAAGATGGGTGATTCATCTGTACAGCTGCTGCTACCTTTTGCTCTCCAAGCAAGTTCAAACTCAAATTTATTTGGCTTAATATGTGAAAATATTTAAGTTTAAGCTGCATAGGAACATTTGAAAGAATCAACTAAACCAATTGTAGAAAAAAGAAGAAATATGAGTGAGGTAGGACGCTTTTAACTACTTAAAGTTTAATTTGGAGTTACTATCTGCAACATAAATTAAAAATCTAAGATACTAAAGAGCTAAAATTTGAACATTTTCTGAATAAAATCTATAGAGCACTTATAGAAGCAACTGCATATCAAATTAGAAAAATAAAAGTATGAAAATACTGATCATGGGTAATATTTTTTCTCTTTTTAAATCAGTGTGAAATTAAAAATGAATGTCATCTTCATTTTATTTGTGACCTTAGCAAACATTTTTTAATTAGCTTCTATTCCTTTTTTAACCATTTTTACATAATCTAATCCCAATTTGACTAATCACGGTAAAAATCTAAACAGAGGGAAGCTGAATTAAAATTAACAACCAGAGTGTGCCCTGGCACTAGCCATGTTTTCCTTGTATCCATATTTTTTAAGTTGTTAAGCTTTAAAAAAGGAAACTTTTTAGAGAGGATCTCCACCTCTCTGTCTGTGAGACTATGAAATGCTTTCCAGTAAAAAAAAAGGCCCACCTTTAGGTTCTGTCCGTCAAAAGGCAGTGAACCGCTGACCAGTGTGTAGAGGATAACACCAAGACTCCAGACGTCCACTTCAGGACCATCATACTTTTTTCCCTGAAAGAGTTCAGGAGCTGCATACGGTGGGGAGCCGCAGAAAGTGTCCAGTTTACTGCCCACAGTGAACTCGTTGCTGAAGCCAAAGTCTGCTATCTTGATGTTCATATCTGCATCCAGCAATAAGTTCTCAGCCTGATGGAAGGAGAGAAAATATAGCAATATAAAAAACACACAGATTTTTGAAGTTTTTATCAGGACGAACCGCTAACATATGAGAACAAGACAAGAAAATTTAAATTTGTCATAACTTGAGATTCTCACCTTTAGATCCCTGTGTACTATTCTTCTCTGATGGCAATACTGCACTGCAGACACAATCTGAAACACAAAAATGCACCACAGGTCACAGCATCAAATACCTGACCAGAAAAGAAACCTGAATGAGATGAAAGGAAGCATCAACAAATCTGTAGAAATCCTGCTGGTAAGAAGGAAAAGCTGCATTTCACCTCGTCCCTCACCTTTTTATTGTCCCAATTCTTTGTTTTCAGTTCATGCAGAGAGACAGACAGGTCATCCTAACTGTTTCTGCCACGTGGAGGGAGTTCAGTATCGTTATTCTTAAAAAGCACCAAAAAGCCGTACAGTGCAGGAGGTCAGTAGTAATTTTCTTCATAATTTGTCATCTACTGCCAATTTTGTGCTGTCAAAAATTCATTTTTAATAATTAGGATTTTTTTATTTCAGAATATAATTAAAGCCCAATCTAGAATACTGCAAAAGTCAAAATATTTAGACATGCCTCCACAAAAAAAGAGGATGACGTTAATCATTTTAAGAAAATATTTTATTGAACAAATATATTATATGTGAGTCATTTCAATAGTTTCCCCAAATTACCGATTTACAATAAGGCCGTCATTTTATTCTACTTTTGAAACGAAAGGAGAAGTAGTCAACAACAGCCACAAATGTAAGAGTTTCTGAGTTAAACGACGTCTTTTGACAAATCTACATTTATGCTGTTGTTTGAGGCGGCCAGGAAGATTCCTATTCCAGAATATCAAAAACATCAATCAAACATAAATTATATAATTCCCTGACAAACGTCATCCAGCTGTGAACACCTGTAAACACATGGAGACTTCAAACATCTAGGATTTTGATCTTGTTCCCACATATTCCCTTCAGTCCTTTTATCAAGACACTGTTGCCGTAAATTACAACAAATAAAACATAAATCCTTTTATTTTTAGTGTAGCTAGCCATATCAAAAGCAATGATGACGATGTAAAAACTGATGTAATATTGATGCACATGAGGCACCACTAGGGGTCAGCAGAGACAACAAGGATGCAGGCTTTCTCAGAAGAAGCTGTGTGCTCCACCTTCCCTCTGCAGTCAGTGACAAAGCGGGATTTTGGTCTATGCAGTCTTTCTCCAGAAAACAATAAAGTAATGAGGCCTGAAGTGCTGCAACACTGGTGACTCACCTGCCTAAACTTGGCCCTGGCCTCCTTCTCCTTCATCCTGCCATGAGCCACCAGGTAGTCAAATACCTCTCCTGTAACAAGAACAATCACAAATGGCATACATTTGTAAGAACCTCCAAGACTTTCAGGGACTTAAAATTATCCATGTAAAGTAAATAAATAATATATGACCTAGTTAATGAACATGAATTGAGGCCTAACTCACCTCCACTGGCATACTCCATCACCAAATAAAGTGTCTTTTCTGTTTCAATCACCTCAAACAATTTTACTGCAGAAAAAAAGGAAAGCTTTAATTAAAACAAACGAGTTAAATGAAGTTCATAGTTTGACTTTACAAAGGAAACCTGTCATTTTAAGAGTCAAAACAGATCTGTATTACAAAAAGATGTTGAACAGGTAACATGTAGCTATATATATATTTTTTTTTTTGTATTTCAAGGTTTTTGAGGTTTCTGCAAGTTTTAGTCAAATTTACAACTACAGGACCTTTTAATCTTTGCAAAGATTTAAATTTAAGGCACTTGCATAAATTACAAAAAAGTAACTGTTAATAACAATAACAAGAACACAATGTTCTCAATTTTTCATCAATCTTAACAAAACAATAAAAGCTAATATTAAGCATCAAAATTAATTCTTGCAGGGAAGAATAAATATCCAGTAGTTAAAGTAAGGGCTCAATTTCAACTAAACGATGTTGCAAATGCATTTCTCAAAGAAATTGCTAAAGCATGTAGTAAGACATACTGCATGAAATCTGGATGTATTTAAGGTCCAAAAATTCACATGATTATATTCAGACTAAAGACTAAGACCCTGAACAAATCCTGATTAGAGAGTGAACGCATCAAAACAATCTGGGAATTAAAATCACAAATGGGTTAGATCTAATTAGTTAATTTATTTCTTCGGTGAGTTGCAGAGGTTAAGCTAGTTCAACAGTCTTGGTTCAGCTAGTTAACAGATTCATCAAACTGATTCATCAGCATGTTCACTCACCTATATTAGGATGATTCAGTAGCTTCATTATTCTGACTTCCCTGAAAAGCTGTGATGACACAGAGGAGCAACATTAGTCCATCCATAACAACATCAGATGACTTCATTAGCAATAAAACTTGACTGCATATTAATGCAACTGCAAGTTGTTTTGAAAAATTTTAAAGTGTCTTAAATGTGGCCACACTGGCAGAGGACATGAGGATCACAGCTCTACTATGCTGTGAAAAGCAGTATAACTGATGCCATGATGCATTAAACCCTGCCCAATACAGACAAGGTGCAGAATTACAACTCCACTGACAGGCTGCAGGGGAATGAGGCAGCCATGTGGCCAGGACTGCAGCCACTCACACATTGCCAGCATCTGCAGAGCAGCAGCGCAGACATGCCCCTCCGTAACAGCTGTAAAACTTTACAGTCTTTGAGTTTGAGATTCCAGAGTGGTTCTATTCAGTCTCTTTTAAATCACACGCATAGCTTTTCTTGTATTTTCTCAGAGTAGCCTGTGCTTTCGGACGAGTAAATAATCAGCGGGATCTTCTGTTGGAAAAACTGCATCTTTTTGTCTGACTGTTTTATGTCAGCTGAGCTCCTGCAGCCATGCAGAGGTGCTGTTGAATCATTTTCATTCTGTTATTTCCAACTTGACGTTTGCTCAAGTGTCGGATTTCAGTAACAGCTATATAGGGATTTGCACCTAAAGAAGAGTTCATCTACCTGAGAAAACACAGATTTTGGACTTTGCTGACTTGGCCAAAAATAAAATTAAAAAATCCCTTTTAACTGAGTTTTTTTTTTTTTTTTCTTGAATATTATATGGAGGAAATCACATTAATACTTGCTTTGTGAAGCTATGAATCTTTGACTTGTATGAGGTTGAGTTAGATTTGTGAAAAGCAATGAATGCTAGTAACTTTCTTAATGGCAATTTGCGTATTATGTCATGTCCAGGGTTGTGTGTGTTTCTAGGTCGTCAAACAGAGCTATTATATCAGTGTGAGCAGGCCCAGCTATGTAGGACTTCCAGCTACAGTCTCACTTATTACAAGACAGAAAAATCTTTGCCACACTAAATCTTTCTCCTGTCCTGTGTCTCTACTTGCTTCTTCGTGACACCTTTAACCTATCCAAAATATTGCACAAGAAGCTGCAGAAGAGAGATTAAAGGTTCTTATACCGACAAACGAGTATTGGCTATTTTTGATCAAAGTCTGTTGTGGCGTATTCTTCAGTGTCACAGAGCTAACAGACTATTACACAAGACCACATGTTCCTCATTATTACAACAAATTTCAGTAGACATAATTTATTTATTTAAGAAAAATCCAGAACTGATATTGTTTGTATATTTTTATCAGTCTTCTACCTTATACATTGCAGCTTTTTTTCTTTAAATACCACAAATCACCTGCTCCTACCATATAGGATCTTTGAAGGATTTATGTTGTGGTTTATTCTTAGTATATTTTATACAAGTGTTTCTTGTAGTGGACAGAAATGTTTCAAAGATGAATCTCAAAACAGTTCCCTTGTCTTCTTCATGCTGTTTTTCAACTGCCACTTTTGTAAAACAGCCTTTTCTACTTGAACTTAGCTCTGCCAGGACAAATATTTGCATAAAACAAGTGTAGTTAAGCGAGATGTTATTTTCACACATAAGCTATCAGCATGAACAACAAGAAAAAGCTATTCTTCAGAAGTTGGCTCGGTTTTGACTTAGTTTCTCAAACAGTTCAGAGCTGACAGACTTCACCACTTCTTAGCAAAAAGCTGAAAACTCAGGGGAGAACAAGCTTATATGTAGGAGATTTATAGAATTCAAAGCTGGTTTTTGAGAAAAATATGATGAATGATTTTTTGAGTCAATCATAAGATATTTATAAAGTAGTGATACACAAATTAGTGAGCCAGTAATCATAATCCGCCAGTTTTGTTTATCATGTCAAGCACTGAAAAACCAGGTGAATAGACAAACTGGTACAGCATAAATAAACCAATAAACGGCATGAACTTTGACCTCAATGAAAAAAAGTCAGAACTTAAAGTTTAGAGATTGGGGGTGCACTGACCATGCATTTGAGTTCTGATGTTGTGTTCTTTTAAACTGATAAATGTAAAACCAGGCACGCTTAGATATACATGAGAAATTGAAATAAAAATATGTTATGTGAACGCCTCAATCGAAATATTCTGATGGGATTAATCTTGACTGCAATAAAATTGCAATCCGAACAAGAGGAAAGCTTTATGGCAACTGATAAACTGAACAGCATGAATGTAGACACTTGTTTTGATCAAGTCATTCTGGCAAAGTCATGACTAATCAACAATCCCACATTTCGAGGCAGCACTGAACATTGATAGATGCTTCCTCATGTTCTCTCATCCTGCAATGCAGGAAGACGAACAACATACTGCTTAGCCTGTATTAATGAGTGCAGAAACATCTGTTATTAGAACCTGGCACCGGTTCATTCTGGGATCTCAGAAGATAGAGAACAAACTAATTACTGCATTTGTCTGTCATGTTCAGCACAGATAGAAAGCTTCTTTTTCTTTTGTGTTTTTTAGCTAAATTTTACAACCGTCACTCTGAATAAAGCCTGGCACATGTAAACCCACATCATGACCAGATTAACTTTGTACCCATATAAACAATAAATTTTGATTACTTCATCAAAATATACTTCAATCCGATAAAGGAATTTTGGATATGCAAACATAGCAACTGAGAATACAAGGAAGTATTAGTTGTATGGGTTCCTTTACAGAAATAGGCATTTTTAGTCCAATTATTCATGGATCATTCATATAGCAAATAATATTCCCTTAATTTCTAACAGACATTTACAAAGCTCAAAGCAAAAAGTACATCATAGAACACATTTCTTATATACATAAGCTACAAATATTAGATTTTGAGACAGCAGTCATTGTAAAACTGCTTCACAAATTTCACAGCAAAGGCTAAATGATCACATACCAAAATGATTACATGTTAAACCACCTTTAGTATCTTGTATTAACTTAGATTTCCAAAAGATTACCAGCAATACCAATTCCCAATTTGGTGTGTTCCACAATGGAGATTAAAAAGCTCAAATGAATAAAACTGCAAACTTTTTCATGCTGGAACACATTCAGCTGTTCTCTTATCTTGTTTAAGTGTTTTGTACCCATGCAAGGTCTTGACATGTTTTGTGCTTCCTCCAACTTTATTTATTAGGCCCCTTTCTGATACTGGAATGACCAACTGACCAACTCTTCCTCTGGTAATAACTTTCACACCAAAGAGTGCTGTTAGTATTACTCATTAGTACTGTCATATGGTGATCAGAACAGGATCAGACTTGAGTTTCTGACTGGCTGGTACACTACCAGTTAGAGCTGATCAAGCCGAACATCCCTAGAATCTGCAGGCCAGACCTCATAGTCATCTTCCAGAAAAACCCTCATTTTTGTATTTCTAGCTTCATGCATCAGTTTTTATTCAACACAGCAGAAATTAAACATTTATGTAAAAAAAATGTTTTCAAGGCTCCAACTAAGTAACAAACCTAGTAGTTTTACAAAAGTTTCATTCTAAAGCGTTAAGCAATTATTATAAATACTATTTACTCATTAATTATATTGCATATTAGTCAAACAATATCTATGTTTTGTATTGAAAGTATAAAAAGTGTTTATAAAGATTAGATGGTTTTGCTTTCTGCTCATAAAGCTCATACGAGGATCCTCTGTGGCTCAAAATAACAAACATCTCCTATGTGGTAAACCCTGCTCCATATTCAGCCGCTGCTGCTCTGAGAGGTTCCCTGTTGGTAACGAAGTGAGTTAGAGTGGAAACCAAGAGACATAACACCCAGAAGATGTCCCTCATGATGAGACAAACATATGTAAGTCACTGCATGTTCTTTGACATGCCAAGCATCACTCAGGAGAGGAATCTCTATTGTTATGGGTGGCAGACTTAAAAGTCCGTATTGGATCTTGAGCTCTCATCTCCACCGTCTTGTCCCCTCCCTCCCCCTGCATGTTGTTTGCGTCATTGCCCTAAAGCTCCTCACATGGGAAGCACGTGTGCAGCCACTTGGAAACAAAAATTAGAACAAATCTGAGCGGGGCTGTGGAAAAACAACAACAAACGAGGATCCCGTCAATACACATTCGATATGGATGTAGTCACCATGAAGGCCGACAGGAGATAATGAGTTAGAGATCTTTGATCCGGTCTGCTAGCATTATCAATAATATCTACAGACACAGTGGGGAGTTGCAGTGTGGAATGAAGGTGTTCTGAAGGTGTGCTTTGTATATGATGGTGAGTGAGTAACTGCAGAGGGGCAACATTATCCCAGAAATAAGAAGGCATTAAAGTGATCAATTTAGCTAATAAATGAAAAAACTAATTTGGGGGAAAAAAGTGCATCTTCGAAGAGGATGCACAATTTTCAATATGCCTGAATCTGTGTAGTCTGTGCCAGTGACCTACTTCCAGCCACCCAGAGGCACCCAAACTAGCCTTAATTACAGCAGAGTCCACATGCAGGAGGAGCAGAACAGAGGATATCTGACAGGGGACACTTACAGGAACAGCCTGCACTATTTCAGTCATGGCAGCTGCACAGCTGCTCGTTCAATGTGGAGATTATTGATAGAATGAGGAGCCTGCAAACCCTCCTCCATCCAATGGGTTTCTGTTTGAACGTGTGCTAACTGCACTTAAAAAAACATCACAGCAGTAAATAAATCCCGTTTGTAGTTGAATGAGACAAACAGGCGGAAAAATAAAAAGCGTCTCTGACATGTTCAAGTCGAACTGTGATTGTTGATTAGTAGGCAAGACACTGACAATCAAAGAAATCCAATAACTTTTTACCTATCAAATGTTTCAACCAATAGAACAATAGAGTTAAATAAAGATCAACATTAGAGTGATGCATTGTAATATCTTTATTTTCAGTTTTACTCAGAATCAACAAACCTCTACTAAGGGGTGGAGAATTCAATTTATTTTAGAATACATCAAAAGCGGACATGGATGATTCTGATGAATAAATTCTGATTGAGTAAAAAATTTAAATGAATTAAATCAACTGAAAACACAATTTTGACAAACACAACAGGTGGGACTTAGGAGAGCACAAGTGACGTGCCAGGACAGTTTATGCAATGAATATCACACGAGTATGGCCTGGACCCTGGAACAAGAGCCACACCAAATAGAGGATGTTTCCATATGGAAACTTTTCTGAACGTTTTTAAAGCTCGAGGAATAATTTCTAAAGTTTCCAATTGCTTTATACTTTTTCCAACAAGATCATTGTGCAAAATGTCAAAACTCCTCTCTCAAACTCAAAAAGGTGAAGCTAATTACAACATTTATTGTGATTTTTACTGTGAAGTATTTCTTATGTTTCCATAGCTGGACATTTTCTGAGGAATGGCAGCTAGCACACTGTGTTCTTCAAATAAATAAGGGAAGCACAGGAGCATTTCTGAATGAGCCTTAGCAGAATAGGAATGGCAGATCCCAAAGAAGGATTTAGAGATTTTCGACTGCGTATTTTTTGTCAGTTTTTTGGGGTGGTATTTTGCATATATTGCTCTTTCTTGTTGTAAAACGTCTTGGACACGATTATTAGTGAAGTAGAGAGTAGAGGTTTGACAAAAGTAGGTGATATAGCTTTTAGAACAAAAAAAAAAGTAGTAATTGGTCCAAATCCAGAGGTTGGACTTAAAAGAAAATTGGGAAACTGCATCAGCCAGAAGAAAACAATCTGTTCTGTCCGACACTGAGATGAATGTCTTAACCTGTCCTCGACTCCTGAGGAACTAAAAATAAAACCAGAAAAAATAAAATAAAATACTTTGTTTTCATCTGCTCCAGCAATGCCTTTATTAACCTCCAACAATATTAGAAAGAAAATCCTCTCTCAGTGAAACGTGTTTAAATAGATTAGACTTATTGAAGTCAGGCAGCATTTTAAATGTCATCAGACATGTGATTGGCTGCATATCTTAGCAGCTCCAACATTTGATTTTGTACTATGATTCAGACAACAGTCCTGTCTGCCTAATCACATTCCACTCATCTGGTCAAGACCAAAGCTCCTCTAGCCAATGAGCAGGGCAGCATTTCATTGGCTAATGCAGAGTGGCAGGAGGAGGACAGACGTAAACAACAGCCATTATGAAAGGTTGACCCCACAGTGGGCTTTTTGCAGCAGGCAGAATAAAAATGCAACCTCCCTAACTCAGACATTGTAAAGCAGATCAGCAGCACTTAAAACTGATGATTGAACTTTCTGTTGCTTTAGGTTTATTTACAGATTAGATGGGAGTGTGGTGGCTGTTGGGATGAGTACAGCATTTGCTTGGTGGAAGAGGAGATTAACCAAGGGGCCTATTTTAGGGGCAAAATGCCTTAAAACCTTGACAACGTCAACATCCCGGATCACAGATGACATGTGATGCGTTTCCTGCGGTGGCTGCAAGGAGGAGCTTTAGAAAGCTCAGCTGATCTCATTTCCTGTCCTGACCACTATAAACTCAGACCAGGGCCAACGAGCCATGAAGAATCATGAGTTATTTTTAACTCATGATTCACTTCTTTAACGCTGTCATTAAAACATAAAAAAAGAGGTGAAAACACCAGGAGATAAAAAAAAAAAGAGATAAAACGCAATCATTTTTAATTATAGATTTTACTCTGTGCTGCAACACAGCATAGATACAAAATTACTTGTCAGTTTAGGACAATGACGCTCATCCATCTAGATTAGCAAATAAATGGTAGCACACAGGGGCAGGAATGTGAGCATGTGTGTGAAATGTTGCTAAAACAGTGACTTGCTCTCAACGAGGATCTGCCAGTCCAATGTGTCATGCAGCTTTATCTGCGTGTATAAGTGAGCCCTTATAGGACCCGCTTGCTGTGCCAGATGGTGAGCCCACAGCCCGGCTCCTTTGGGACCACAAACGAAAGATCAGTGGCATTTTGACAGGCTAACATAAAAGAGCAACCACTAGCGGTGAGTGGAAAAGTCGTGCTGCCAAATCAGATAAAGCATATCCACAAAAACCATACAACAAGAAAAGGAAATGCAGCGCACCAGATTTAACCATAAATACAAAATGTCTCATTAACGTCCAAGTCAGATTAAGAGACTTAAACATTATAACCTTAAGTGTACAATTCTTGTATTAATTGGTCAGTTTTGGGGCATCGTGTACCTATTGTGCCGTATTAACATAACCTGATATCAGTTTATATACTAAAGACTGGCGACCTGTCCAGGGTGTACCATGCCTCTCGCCCAAAACTTTCGCTGGAGATAGGCACCAGCACCTCTTCTGAACCCACTAGGGATAAGGGTGAACAAAAAAATGGATCAATTGATGAAGTTTAGTGCTAACAAACCACCATCATCCAGTCACAGCTTTAAAAAAATCAGATGAATAATCAGCAACAAAATTAGGAACAATCCAAAAAAAAAAAAAGAGGTTTCCTTACTAATTCGTGTAAAAACTCTCTCAGACTCAACCAGTCTTTTAAAAGCAATAAGGTTAAATCATATATCATTAAACATATAAACATATATATCTCAGTTGTTATTGTTCATATCAAATACAAGAACAGCTGAGAAAAGAAAGAAAAACATACAGCTACCAGCAGCCTGTTACACTGACACCATATGTCATAACTGACACCCCTATTGAGTTTTCCAAAGGTGTCAGGTGCTCTGCATTACAGCCAACACTGAGACACTGCCAAGAAAATAATGAGAGCTATGATTTGGCTCAGATGAACCTGAAGTCAATTGGAAGATTCAAGGTACGAGCTGACATGTAAAAGATGTTTTTTCTTTGCTGGTCTACTTTCGTCACTAATTAGTCTTTTAGTGTCTGTAGTTTGTGTTAATGATAGATGGACATGTTTTCATCTCTGATCACGAGTTCAGCCCAGACTGAGGGACAGGGAGTCTTTGTCCAAACGAACACAAACAGCTAACCAGTCAAATGAGGAAATAACACCATGAGATAGAGGCAGATTCTGATTTCCCTACATTAATCTGCGGCCTTAGGTTGAGTTGGATCTGATGAGCACTGCTGCTTTGAAGTAAAATAACTCAATGAAAAGAACTTTCAAATCTGAAAAGTAAAGAGCATTTCAGAAATTTTACTTATGTTTGTAGCAGAAAGGTTCAGGAATCTTTAGGAACTTGGTGAATTGTTTTGATTACGTTTCAGAAGGTTTACATTTCATTCTTCATTTTCTCACATCCTGTAGGAATGGCTCTCGTCATAAGCAAAATGTGGGAAATGTGAGAAAATGGATTTTCTTTGATTTTCACAATAAACTAAAAATAAAGGAAGGTTAACATAATCAATTTGAGATTTGTTAATCAGGTCCGAATAGTCCACATCTGCATCAGAAGCATCAGAAAAATACATTTTTCTTGCTCCCATCCCTATAAACAATTTAGTCATCTTTCATCATTGACATTTTGCTATGACTCAACTAAACCAATATGTCAATGATATATTGGACGAAAGCGCTGAATATGCCCTCTTAAATTTGAAATTCTTTTGTCACTCCCCTACTATTGTAAAGGTCACAGTGTGAGAACAACGAGCCCAAACAGCTATGGGGACTGAACTGAAATTAATTATGTCTAGACTTTTTAATTAGAATACAGCCTCCAACAAAACAACCAAAAATAACCGATGAACACAAAAAAACAGCTTAAGAAAAGCTGTATTTATGGATGAGCTTTATTTTCAATTTAAAGAATGTCTATCTAATGTAAATCCAATTGGGAATGTCCTGGAAAACTCTACAAACCAATAAAGTAGGCCAGTGATCAGCCAATTTTCTCCATTGTTTTTAACAAGCTTCGTTTAAATGCATCAACATCAGAAAGGCAACTAACCAAAACTGAGTTGGAGTTGGAGGCTCTCTTTACTGTAGCCGCTGTAAAGCTTTCATGAGCATAGCACAGGGCGGGTCAGCGAGACAATCGATTCAGTCCAGGAGACGGCTGCTGCATTAAAAGACAGGCTTCTGCATTGCAGATGGCACATCTGTATACTATTACAAAAACCTACAGCACAGAGAGCAGGACATCATAATGGATAACAATGTGCACATCCCAGGCAGAAACACAACTACCTCAAATTCATATGAGAGAAGCAAGCGAACAAAAGAAACATATCGGCACACACACTCACATGTGTGCTCATGCTGTGACATCAATCCCAGCTCATCTTCCATAAAAAGGTATAAGAGTTCTCCATATTGACCCTTCTGGGTCTGCTGCAGCTGACATATGAAAGGCACGCTGAATAATTAATCACAGCCTTCCTGATTGGTCCACACGCTCACATGGTACATATGACCTACAGCGTGCATCATCACCAGGCAGCGGACAACACCGGCAGCAGAAAATAAAATCATTCGCGACCTCGACGAGGCCCAAACCGGTTGAGTCACCTTATGAGCAGAATCTCAATGAGATTCCCACCACACAGCAAAGGATTCAACAAAAGATCTCAGGCGATGAAATTTCTTTCAGTCGGCTTGGATCGCACTGATTGGGTAAGAAGCAGCAGTAGGATCTCATAAACATCTCATAAACATCTATGATGTAGTACAATCATAGATGTTTATTAATGGTGAAGAAGACTGCCAGGAATATAACAGTGGTGGAAATGTCTAAGACACACAAAAAAAAAACTCCACTTCATTATAGTCACTGTGATTTCTCTGAATGACTTCCTTTTCTCAGAAAATTTTTTTCAGGCTGTCTGGCCTTGAAAACATAAGTAGAAACCACAGTAACAGCAGTAAGTTTTTACCATGTATTTCTTTCGAATAAGCCTACTTGAAACATTTTATGAAGTCTTCTTCATTTCTTCTAATGAAGACTTAAGTTTTTACATTTCTAGGAACCAGTGTTCTGCAATTCAGGATTGTCTGTTTCCCTTAGGAATGAACATAACATGAGGCAAGTAATGTGCTCACTTCTTTCAGCCACATTCTGGGTGAAGACCTGTGTTTATTTTGCCACCACCAGGATGGTACGGGAGAGACAAAAAAATGTCCAACGCTCACCATTAGAGAAATGCATCAAAGACCAAGTCTCCATATACTAAGCATGGTACACTACACACACTCCACGTTGTTGTTCAGTCATGTTGACAGAAAATAAAAAGTCTCATCAGTCCAAGCATTACAAGTGTAAACGTGGGGAATTCAAAATGTCATGAAACAGTGTGCTTAGCTGAATGAGATCAAGAATCAGCTTTTCAGCAACAAACCGTCAAGTGGATTTGAAGTAAAACTTAAAAACAACTTTCAAAAAGCATCATATACTTTGTGAAGAGGAGCAACTAGCCTTGGTTAAAGGCTACAGTGCAGTCAATAGATTCCAAGGATGGAAATTCCACATTTTCAAGTTGGAATAATTAAAATAATTAAAATAATTAAAAGGAAAAACTCCTTCAACTTTTAGTGGGAAAGTTTGAGAATTCTCCCAGGCCAAACCTCAAAATCCAACATGGCAGATAAAACTTGGTGATAAACAGTAAAAACAGATCATTTGTAATAATGGGTAAAGATGTAATTATTTTTGTTCTAAAATTTAGAAGAAGAAAAAAATGTGTTACTTTAACTTTTAAAAAATGTTAAGACTTTGGAAAGCTTGCCATTTTTTATTTTTCCAAAGGCCCGTTATCTTATGCAGCCATTGGCAAACTTAATGTTTCCTTGGATTGGAAAAGTTTCTGACTCCTCATTTAGATCAAACAGGCAAATCTGTACAATAACTGTGGAACTAGTAAGTTTGTTGAGTTATTTTTCTATATGTGGATTGTTTTTTATGATTATTTTTTACAAATGTACCCAAATTACATGATTTAGATTTTTGGTTGCCGTTTTCCAGTGCGACTTGTTTTAAATAATTTACACACTTTCATCAGTGGTGCAGTAAATGCAGCCGACACTATAAATTCTATGGCTCCACTGGATGTACAATAAGGCTTTTTTCCTGTTATTACAAGCCACAGAAAGACAAAGAGCAGCCAGAGCGAGCATGGCTAGGACAAAGTCACGACCATGAGATGAATTCCTCAGATCCTTGCACACATGGTTTATTTTTAGACTTGCAGTAGGTGATGTTACATGGATAAAGCAGCAGCGACTGCTTTCATTCCACAAAGTCTAAACTACCGCAAGATACAACTACATATGTAAAGATATATGGAACCACATATGTGTAATCAGCTGAAAGATCACAACTGTGACTTGGCAATTTGTCCAAGCTCTTTGTTCTAATTGGTCCTGACTGCCAGACAAGTGACAACCAGGCCAGCAGGTGTATTTTTAGCCGCTCTTCTCCACAAACCAACAGAGCCAAGAGCGAAAAAGCAGGGAGACTGAGGTTTAAACGTGCCTTGTGGTCTCTCCTGACTACATCTGATTACATTATGTAAAACAGCGCATCCTGAGTTCAAAGAGCAGAGAAACAGAGCAGCAGGAGTCCGGGAATGACTAATGGAAAAGACTGTGAGCGCCGTAACCAAGACATTAGTGTTTCCAAGTGGCAACAAAACACCAACTCACCTTCTGTAGACTGGTCGGATTCAGCTGGGTTTTGTCTATAATTTTCACCGCTACCTAGAGGAAGAAAGAAAGGAGGAAAAGATAAGCTAATTAATGGGATTAAAACAAGTCCTGTTTGTTTGTGTGTTAAAGAAAATTCTGTTCTACATAGTATGACTATTCTGTCAGCACAGACAAAAAGCAGCATACATACACTGGACTAATGTAGGTGAGCTATACATGTACAGCAGTCAGGCCAGTGCAGCGATTGACTGCTGGCAGCAAGCTGATCTCTCCATCGCCATAATCACCCCAAAGTGCACAGTGAAACAGACACGCTCTCCTCACTTTCTCAGAGCTCAGCAGCTTTCACAAAACCACGAGCTGAGCAATACTGCAGAGTCACCGGCAAGCCCACACAATATGCTGATAAGAGATTGACGGAGCACTTTCAACAATCTGATGCGATTACACTCGAGTGCTTGTGAAATGCATACAAGCCTATTGTGCCTGAACAAAAAACAACTACTTAAAGTGTTTTTTTCCCTCTACCACAAAGAGCTAAGTGTCAACATTGTTATGAATAGCGGCTGTTTTGTGGCCCAACCACAGACAATTAGGCCAAAATCAATTTTAGCCATGTCTCAGGGTAAAGGTAATGCAGTGCTGATCTGTTGGATAATGTTGGGTGCTTAGAGGCTACAGAGATTGATGGTCTTTATTGGCCTCCCACATTTTTGCAATTGAAAATAAAAAATAAAAAATCTCATCTCCCTAAAGATGTATCTGAAAATTAACATACTAAAACTCTTGGAAAGGGTTAGAGTTGAAACTGTTACATTCATTTATGTTAAAAAAAAAATAAAATAAAAAAAAAACTTGCGTGTTTGGTCCTCAGGAGCCAGAGTTCTGCATGTTTTCTCTGGTTTCCGTGCTTTAGCACACATGATCAATTAGTTCAATTACCAGCTAAGCTATTAAATTCTGCAGGAGACTGCTAACGACCCACATTCATTTAAATCAGGTGTTCAGGCAGGGAAAGCTCCAACATGTGCAGGATTCCAGAAAAACTGAACTGGACAGCACCACTTCAAAAAGAGCAAAGATTGAGGATCATTTATTGCTCCATTTTTCATTTCTTGAAAAAATTCCAAACAGCTTTAATCATTTTTAATGTTTCTCCTTTTCCTACAGCCTTTGTGAACAGTTGACAGTAACTGCTGCTACTCAGAACTCAATAAAATCAAACAGCACATACATTATGCTTCACTAAGGAATTGAAGCAAGTAGGTAAGCAGTTAAAGTGTTTATTTTTTTATTAAATGGTCCATTTTATGAATAATGTGCAATCTTGGTTTAGACCGGATGTTTAGACTACAAGGGCAAATGTTTGTATTTAAAAGAACATTGCCACAATTCATTTATGACCCTTCATAAAGCTGTGCAGATGCATGTGTTCTTCCTGTTAAGAGAAAGTGGTTCCTCTCCACTGTCACTGTGTGCTTGCTCAGGGTCAAAGTCAAAGAATTGATGCGATCTGCTGGGATTCCTCAGATAATTTTTTACCAGTCGACTTAATTGGGCTCTACTGTAAAAAATAGTATCTGTATATAATTAGACCCAAATCTGACTATCCGACTGTAAAGGAATGAATTGGATGAATTTGAATTTGGAAGATTGCATTCTATATCACTGGTATAAATCAGACCTGTTCATTTTGTAAAATGTGCTGACTTTTGTGAACTGGCAATTAATAAACATAATGAATTAAAATTGAAGTAAACATTTCTCATCTTCAAATAAAAATACCACACAAGAAACGAGAGCAAAGACTTATTTCTTTTATTGCATGTTTAACGTTGTTTTCTAGGGATAGAGGTTCTCCTTTTTCAGGTCATTGTTTCAAATTAAAAGCTTGATTTAATTCTGAGACCATCTTCCAGACTGCCTTTATCCCTGTGTGAGCTCTATTGTCAGAAGATAAACTGCTTCTGGAGATAGTATGGCAGCCATCATTACCATTTCTAATGACTTTTACTGGGGCCTTATATATGCATGCTTCGGCGGGTGCAGATTGTGCCTAAGACCACAAGAAGCACATTAAGTGGAAAAAAACAGCAAGCAAAATGCTGAGTCATGGCACAGAGAATGCAGGTTATTCATCACGAACAGGGTTTCCCCAAGACCAGCGCCGAGATTCAATTTCATCAAACGCCTGAAGCTACACCCCATAATGACGCTGATGTGGAGCTGGTGAACAAAACACAGTCCTGCAGAGGCAGAAAGAGAGCCCAGGCTCACAGAGTAAAGAAACAAAGTGTGCATGTGGGGTCTATTTCCAGCTCATCTTAGGTGGGCAGGTATTCTCTGAGACTTTCAACTTCCTGCGAACCGTGCTCAGACTTTAAATGTTGGCCTGTTAAATGTTAAAAATGATCCTTTCCCTCTCATTCGGGCATTTTTCACTTTGCAGGATATGTTTTCATTGTCACACAATGTTCTGATATAATCCTTTTAATCTCATTTGACAATGACGTGGATGGATGATACAAAGTTTGCATTAAACGTGCTGCATCCGTCTGCTCACGCCAATGGTCTGGGGGTGAATAATTAAACTCCACGGCGACAGAAGGCCAGTGTGCATCTCTTAATTATGCAGATCGTTTGTAACTCAGCGGCCATATGCTTGGTGCCGAACGCCGGCCCCGTCATTGTGCACGCATCTAAAACGTGTGCAGAGTCAAGCGGAAGACGTGGAGGGAAAATTTAGTCGTGTCACCACTTAAGTGCTGAAGGCACCTCAAATGGTGTGCTGCGCCCATTTTCCTCTGAGCTCTTGCTACAGAAGCACTGGTGCATGATTTAGGACACAGTTACACAATGAACAGATCAGCATCCCTGCTACTAAAAAGAGACAGCAGTATTTGAAATCAATATTAGCGTTACAACACATCAAATGCACAAGAAGCACATAATGTTTCTTACTCTCAGCTGTAGATCAAAGCAGATTATGAATAATAAATGCAAGCATCTCCTGCAAATATATTATTGATTGTAGCTTCTCCATATTGACATGAACTCCTGCAACTCTGTGTTCTTGTTTGCAAATCTCCACTCACTTAAGTTGCTCTGTGTGCTGCATGTGAGAAATCTGAGATTCTAAACAGCAGCTTTAAACATTAAGTGTTTTAAAAACTAGGATACAGTGGTGCCATTAAATAAAGTTAGCAGACAGAAAAAAAATTATAAACCCATCTATTATTTTTGCTGTGGTTGCACAAGAATTCAAAAGAAAAGCTAAATATTTACCGTGTCTGCAGACGTTTCTATACGTTTAGTTTGCAATAAACTGAACATGGGTAGCAGTTAAATAAACAGCATAATCATGCAGAATTATCGAAGACTGATACGTTTTTAACTGTTTGTAGCCAAATTTGCATCTTGTGCTTATCTATTTATTTATGACAGGACAGGAACTGTTTGAAGGGGTTGGAGCAAATGTTTCATTTTTTTAGCTGCAAGTTAATATCTTCTCCCTGAGGCAGCAATTCCTGGCAAAAAAAATATGAAAACAAGTCTTCAAGTATATTCAGTCGCCTGTACAAGAAAACAAATACCAACATGGGTCTAATTATGCAAACAAGTTCAACGTTCAGAGTGCTGAAAGACAACAGCAAACTATGGCACCTGTCCCCAGAAAGAGACGGTTATGCATTTAAAAATTGTGAACCGTTATTCTGAAGGCAGTTTTTTTTCCTTCAACTGTTCCAGAAAGACCTGACAGATAAAACGTTTAATGGCAGATCTGCACAATGTGGATCATGATGTCCATTCACAATTCAGAACAGAATGAGAAAATGGGTTAAGGTTAAACTACACAAAAATTTAACATTTACTGAAAATTGGGAATATTTTGAAGAAAATTACACACAATTGCACAATGCCAAACCAGGCTTCCTCTGTAGCAGATTTTAGTTTTGTATACTTTTATGCTTCCTGGTTTGGTAAACACAATCTGATGGAGGTGGTCATCTCTACAGACAGGCTAACAAATATGTTGTCCTATATATTAGGCCAATACTTGAAAATTCTTTTAGCAAAGATCAATATTTTAATGAGACACGAGTGAGGAACTAATTTCTGCTGCTGGATTCATAGCAAGCTTTTGATCAGCTGTAGCTTAGTGAGCAATAAGTGAAGCACAAGGTGTCAGAGCAAGCAGCACCAATGTCATCATCCGTTCTGGAGAATCTGCCTCTTTCACAGACAGTGTGCAGAGCAGATCTGTAAACATGATGAAAGTGAGTCACCTGAAATATCTCTATCACCAGATCTCTAGAGGCACAGAAGGAGAGATAAGCTGCTGTTTCTGCCAGCTCACCGCATGTTGTTAGTGCATGGATGCTTCATACCAAGGAAACTGTCAAAAATCTGATCAGATGTCAAAAAAAGCAGGGAAAAAAGCATAAGCCCATAAATAAATAAAATAACTTTCAACCGTCCGATTTTTAAAAATGTTATCTCAGTTCCCATCAACCCAAACTGTCCTTAGTCTACTCTTTTTTTTTTTTTTTGCTTCCATCGAGATGCCTTGTGTAGATTTTAGGCACTAAAATCTACAGAAGGCAGTCAGAGTCCAGGTGGAATGTAAATGCATCACACTTGAAATATAAGAATCTAAATGTTGCATCTGATTGCTTCCAGACTGCAATAATGCACATGCTGATAGCAGCTCAAATTGTTCCAAACATCTAAAACAAGCTCACAACCTGTAATAATCCAACTGTTTGTCTAGATACATTTTAAGTTGCACTTCAACTTAAAATGTATGGTAGGGCATTACTTCAATAAGATTGCATCAGTTTTTACGGGTTCTGTTCTTTCCATCTATTCTCCCTCCACCTCTTGTCCATGTCTTTGCATTTTGATGAGCCAGCAAAGCCTTTCACACACACAAACCAGAGCATGACCTTCTCCCCCAGCACCAGGCGTCACACACGCAACCTGCTTGTTTAGCATTAACATTGAGAGCCACGAGGCCGACACACTTGTACCCGTTAGACCTGAGAGACAAGTTGTGTTTTTAATACTCTGATAAAGCCTTGGACTTTATGAAACTGAGAAGTTTAAAGGATGAAAATAGGGAAGATGCCAACATGAGAGCACCTATGAGGTACATAGAAGGTGTGATTACAAACACACACCATCACCCCGACAGGTGAAGTCTGTGCAAGCCTGCCTTTGTATGTGAAAGGAAAATAGATGTGTATCAAAATAAATCGAGCAAGAAGATCAATAATGCAAAGTAAAATGTGTACCTCATCTTTATTTGACATGCATCTAAATTTACAAGATATACTTGGTGTTTTTTTTCCCCCCATATGTTTTTGAATTGCAAGTCTGAAAATCTATCTGAGGCTCAAATGGATTTGGAAAAATACAAAACATAGCCTTGCAAAAGTATTCACATCCCTTAAATATTTCATACATTACAACCACAAACATCAGAAATGTTCGGGGTTTCATGTGATAAAGCAACACAAACCAGTGCAGAATTAGATGACATGGAAGGAAAATTTGGGGCTGGTTTTAAATAAGAAAAAGAACAAACTGAATAGTGTGGAGATGCATGACCATTTAGCTGCAGTTTTGTAAATTTGTCTCACCTCTCTCCCAGTCAGAATGTGCCTTGCTAGCTTCACTTTGGCAAAGTTCCCCTTTCCTATGGTCTTAAGGAGGCGGTAGTTGCCGATATGAGGCTGCTCGTCTGTGGAGGTGAAAGAGTTGCGACATCGTGGCAGGCTGTGACGACTTGCAGACTTTGTTGGGGGAGCTGGAGGCTCAACAAAGCCGTCCACCGATGAGACCTGCAAGGAAATTGACAAAATTACTCTGCAACTTCATCTTAAAGCAATTTGGGTTCACAAATCAGAAGCAAAGAGAACTTGAAACAATCTTTTGTACAGCTGTCAAAGGAGGACAGACCAGGCACCTCTTTATTTGTAAATTCAAAGCAAATATTCAGGTATCTAGTATCACTGGGGTTGCTGTAGACTTACAAGTTAATATAATACAAGTAGTTCTCATCATGGATAAAAACCTCCATAGTGGAAAAAAAGTCATGAATACAGAAAGTGGACAAAGGTGTGTATCAGGTATTACTTTCATTTCTAGAGATATCTGTAATACCAATTGCAAAATACTTGCTCTCATGTTAACTGAAAAGTAGAAATACTGGCTAAGGCCTCCCGAGCACGCTCACTGTCTGAAACATCAATAGTAAACTCTGTGTAGTCAGTTTGGAAAGTACTTAGTGTCAGAGCCTCTGAACGCTTTGTGTTGGACTCTGCACATCCGTGACTGGGAGATTTCCCCGCATTCTTCCTGCACTCCTCTTTGGAGCCTCACCAATCCTAAAGGATGAGTCCCTGGTGTGAAAACTAATGGCTTTTGAAAATTGCCAGCTTCTAGTTTCAAATAACTTGCAGGTGTTTTGAGAGCAAATTGTCTGCTTCTGTATTTGCTTTGTATTTTACATTCAAACTGAAAGGAAAAGGCTTGAGATTAACAGAGGGATCAGCTGATGATCAGAAATGTCTGGTGAGAAAGAGAGAGCAAGACTTCAGTAGATAACAGGAAGGCTGAACAGTGCAGCACAGGTAATCTGTTTCATCATTTCAAGCCAACGTCTGACATGGAAATTGCTGGAGGTGGAAATGTTTCGGAAATATCAGAGTTTATCTACAGTGTGCAGAAGAAACAGTCTCATGTTTTTATGATAGTCATGCAACTACTCAATTGCAAAATAACTTTGCCTCTAAAAATAATTGCAAAACCATGGCTAAAAGCAACTGCTCTCTCAAAGTGGTTTGATATTTATGTAAAAACATTACAGCTGTTAAAGAGAAATCAGAATCATTTTGGTGTTGGAGGGTCAGAGTTTTGGAGAAGTCTGAGAACAGAAATCAACAACAAAAGTCTAATTGGTCCAGCTCTACAAAAGATTATTTGTGTGACAAAGGTACACAAAGGGTTTCCGTAATAAAAGAATGATGCACCAGAATACTTCCAGGAAGTTTCATCCTAGAAACTTTCTAGAATGCAACATACCTTCTGCAAAGTCAACTGTGGCTTCATACATGATTTTTTAGCTGCACTAAACTTATAACTTTAACCTCTAATAGTGTTGGCCACGCGACAATATTTCCTCTTAGTGCCTGAAAATATGCTTTTAAAGTAAAAAGTATATCGTGTTTATAAAGCATATTTCACAAAAATGCTCACAGAAGCTAAAAACACTCAACACAAGGACATCCAAAATGGGACACAAAAAACTAAACACAAAAAACATGAGATGCTAACAACCCATAAATCTGACTAAAAAAATATTAACTCCTCCTACTTTGTAAAAATTTACTTCTACGTTTTAAAAGCTTTTAACCTTTCCTAACAAGTTTTACTGTGTGAGAATGCCTACAGCGCCACTCTCCTCCTCCCCCCTAAGATGTGAATATGCATCCTAATTCAACTAACTAAAAGGCTAAAGGCTAATGAAGGCAAAATATCTCCACTGAAGTTATTTTGTTGTTACTTATTGTGAAAATTAATAATTGCCCTAATAAGTAATGTCAACCACAAGCAATGTGAATAAAGATGCTAAATTCAAACAATTGAGTATGTGAGGGATTTTTTTGGTCATGCTTCAATATTATTTTAAATTCTAGCACTTTCTCAGAGTACTTAATTGTTAACACTGTGAAGGAGGAAACCAGTCCAGTTCCTTCCAAACACACACACACATAATTACCCGCAAAGCAAGATTCAATATCAGAGGAGACAGATAAATTACGACATCTTCAAAATGTGTAGCACAGAGCCACAACTTTAGCATGATTTGAAGGTGAACAGCTTGTTGTGAATGCAGCACCGGTGCAGGCCTGGCGCAGTCTCCTCTGGTCTGCCTCCTCTCCTCTACAACAGCTGCTGATGTCAGTCCAGGTCAAAGATCCCATGATCCTCTGCTCCCGAGCACCACACCCCGCCGGAGAATAAAGCCTCGGTCGGGTTACCCAGGCGCCCGTGTTCCTGTTTCACTGGGGAAATGCTACACCCTGCAGGGTGTGTGCATCACCTCTGCCAGCCTCCATCCTGACAGAGTCAGATCTACAAGACAGGTTCACATTCGCCGGTTCTGCGGTAAAAAAACAGTCGGGGGAAACTTTTGATAGGATGCCATTGAAGGTCCACACTCTCGCGTTACACAAACATTTTGCAAATAGGACTGTACTTAAAGAAAAAAACACAAATAAAGTGAAGTGACTTTGAGTTCTCATGTTCAAATACTGTACAAATGTTGTCTCTAGTCGCTGGCCAATGACATCCTGTCCTCAGGGAGGCCGTACCAAAGAAACAACACACATCCTTAGAAGCACAGACACAGACACAAGAGGAGAGAGAGAGGGCTCTTTATTGGTGGTCTAAAAGCCACTCACCTCACTCTAAGTAATGGAGTCTTATGCAATGGAGTTTAGCTGCTATTTTGCCCTACAGGGCTCGGAGCTGGGCTTGTACGGATGCAGAGTCGCCCGGCTGACTCCTTGCAGTGATGCTGAGACGGGGCTTTAATAGCCACCTAGTAATCTATGTCTGTGGGAGCAGCTTTTTCCAGACATTTACATTAGCTGCTGATGCATTACGGAAGATTAACCGTGCTCAGCAATGCATCTAATAATGGTCTGAGAGGGAATATAATCATGTAAAGGAAGTTTTGTTAAGCTATTTATCTATACTGCTGAAGGAAAAATACTTTCCTTATTTGTTTTTAAGTTCATGATGATCAAAATACATCTACTCTCGAAGAGAGATGAATAAAGTTTCTAGCTGTTGACAGACCTTGGTCTTTTTTCAGCTTTTCTAACTTTTTTTATGATCTGTGAAGGCTTAATACACAAGCCCTAAGAGATCCTGCTGACAACAACACTCTTCGGTGTGGATGGTGTTACCGAGTGAAAAAGACTTGAGCTTTTTTCAGCATCAGCCATCGGTTCAAATCAGAAGAACTTCACAAGGTGTAAGAAGGTTTTTAAATGAGCTCTGGAAAACCTTCAGGCCAACAGAGAGCAAGACTTCAGCCGATAACAGGAAGGCCAAACAGAAGGCAGAAAATTTGATCAGTTTGATCATTTTAGGCTGTCTACCTCAGTCTGTCCTTGAATACGTTTGGATTTAAGAAGTCTGAAACCTTTAGGAAAATCTGAGGTAAAGTTGGGTCCTTCGTTGTTTGTAATGAGGCGACCAACTCCAGTCTTCAAGAGCCAGTGTTCTGCATGGCAGAATTGCCTCCTCAGCATGCTAATGAGCCACTGATTTGATTTAGGAGCATTGGACCCAGAAAACATCTTAACATGCATCAGCTCTTGAAGACTGGAGTTGCTCTAGAACAGGGGTGGGCAACTCCAGGCCTCGAGGGCCGGTCTCCTGCAACTTTTAGATGTGTCTCTAATGCAACACACCTGAGTCAAATAATGAGGTCATTAGCAGAACTCTGGAGAACTTGACTGCACTGCATAGGTGATTCAGCTATTTAATTCAGCTGTGTTGGACCAGGGAGACATCCAAGAGTTGCAGGACACTGGCCCTCGAGGACCAGGATTGCCCACCCCTGCTCTAGAAGGTGCTGTTTTGTAATGCTGGCCACAAAGCCAAAACTTATAAAATGGTCATTTTAAACTCTATAGTTTTGTCTTGATTTCCAACCATGAAATGTCCCTGCTACTAATCTAAATGATTTTTGATCGTAATTATTAATTATTAAATGACGCTGTCCTTTCAAGCAACTCATTCCAGTGATTTCCAGTCAGCGTCAACGACATGGCAAGAGGAGGCTTCAGTTTCCAGGACGCATCAGAGGAACCCTCATGTGTCACAGCCAGTGTCAGCAAACACGGCTCAGTCCTCTCATCAGAGATCATCTCAAAAGATCCGTTATACAAAAGAGCTGTGATCAGGATGAGGGGAAATAAACAGGACTGCCCGTTCATAAACATTCCCTCACACTGTGAGGTCTCTCGTGATTTCAGTGATGTCTCTTAATAAAAGCCTGTCTGTAACTCTCCCTCCTCCTCCTCTACACTGAGTGTGCAGTTACAAAAGAGCCCAATGGGTGATGGATGTCACATTGCGATGCTACCGAACGCTGCAACTGGAAAAGTAGGGCAACGACCTCCCCCCGTTCACCGACACATACTGACTTTGAGGAACAGAAAATTCCCACAGCTGCACGAGTGAAGCGAGGAAATATCCCTCAAAGGACACGGAGACGGTCTTTCATTCTTTATATTAAGCACCACTGCTTCGCTTCTGCCTTAAAGCCTCACTGACGCAGTGCGTTGTTTAGGGCTATTGTGCTTGAGAAACTAGGACAAACATAACAGAGCTTCAGCTTTATTCTAGGCTGGTTAACTTGAGCCTCGTGCTTTTATTCCCAGCAAGGGGAAAGGAAGAAAGAAAAAAAAAAAAAAGACCAAGTGCTCATTGGTGGTGTCGCTGTGCAACACTGAAGCGTCCAGAAGCCATTAACCAGAGCGCTCCACAATAAATAATAATAATAATAATAATAATAATAATAATAATAATAATAATAAAAACACCCTATTCCCGAACACCATTGTTCGGGCTCCCTGTCTTCTGTATTCCTATGTCTGGGCAAAAGAAAGACACTTACATTCTCGGTGTCACGCTCGTTCACTGTGGGCAATGGCGTTCTGGTCGACATCTTGTGAGGCTCGCAGGCCGCTCAGCGATGCAGCGGGCTGGGCAGAGCAGAGCAGACACGGCGCTGTGCCTCGGTCCCCTTCTCTACATCCCCTTTTAGCGGGCCTTTTACCGCAACATGTCGCGAACGGACGAACGGACGGACCTCGGCGGACGCGTCGGATTTCCTTCTCGGCTTTGTGCACTTCCCCTTCAGGTGGACTAGTGTCAGACAGGAAAGGAGGAAAAAGAGAGAGACCGACAGAAAGGGAAGAGGAGGAGGGGGGACAGGCCAGGAAGATGCGTCGGTTTGGACGGCTCTGCGCAGCTCATCTCAAACCTCCCACCAGGAAGGATGGAGGATCCCACTCTCTCTCTCTCTCTCTCTCTCTCTCTCTGTCTGTCTGCGTGTCTCTCATACACACATTCCCTTTGTTTGCTCCTCATTCAAGTCACCAGAAAACAGTTAAATGCTCTTTCTGAACAGCGTCCGTCTCATTTAGAGCAGATAAACTGCTTCTCGCAAACTGCTTTTTGATCCCGAAATGATTCCTGGACATTTTATTTATTGTTCCCTTTCGGCATAACAAAAAACAGCAGTAGGCTACCTATAAACGACTGCATATGTCTGTGTTTTAGCTTGAAGTTTTCTTTTTTCATTATTATTCAGGTACTCTTAATTAAGTGGTTGGACGTGTATCCACAGAGGCCTAATTCAGGGATAAAGCTTAATTCACTATAAAGTGAGCAGATTTTGCCACCTGTTGGTCTACTCCTGCATTGCACCCTGCTTTGTTCACCTGCCTGCGAATAAAAATGTGACTTTTCTGAGTGAACGAACAGCAAAACAGATCCGTTGTCCACTTCCAGACGAGAGACGTTCTTTCATTTTATCAATGAAGTGGTCACATGTTGTTTTCTGGGTGTGGTTATGCTACTGTGCACATCCATCTGTGTTGTCACTATCTGTCCACTAGGTGTCAGGCTGCTGACGCACATGTGGACGCTCATCATTTAAAGGGGCCGCTCAGAGTTTCTTAAAAAGATGTTACTACAGTATGAATATCTATCTATCTATCTATCTATCTATCTATCTATCTATCTATCTATCTATCTATCTATCTATCTATCTATCTATCTATCTATCTATCTATCTATCTATCTATCTATCTATCTATCTATCTATCTATCTCGTTAAAAATATTTAAAATGTAAATCTGTCATGGCTGAAGAAACATCCATTTGTTTTAATACCCAATATACTGACAAATGAAAACAATTTAAAATAATTTTACTTATGATTAAATCCGAAATTGTAAATATATAATACTAAATAATACCTAACCTTATACTGAAGTTGTTTGCAAGCCTACATGTTTTTTCTGCATGAATGAGATTGTTACCACTCACAGTATTTTTATTCTTTATTCACAGGCTTCCTTCAGTAATTGCAGGATTCTAGTGTTCTTCAAAGAATAATTATTAGGAGACTGTTTAGCAGTAACCTGAAGTATTACTTTCTTTAGGGCTCTTACTTTATGCAGTGAAAAACTAAAAACCAAAACGATTATGATGTGCTTAAATTGAATGATTATTTATGATGGCTTCTTCAATTTTCTCTGAAAATTTTTGTTCATTCTATTTTCCCTTAAGTTTCTGAAGTTTTTTTTATTTTATTATTTCTTCCTCTTTGCTTTTGGTCTCTAGGAGTTGTATATTAAATTTAGTAATTGATGACATATCACACCACATAAACCCAACTTGTGGTACTTGTAGCAGAGTTTGAAAACCATGTTGTAAAAATCTGAAAAGTTAGTACTTTATCTACGACAGGTAATACTGTTGGCGTCTTTCTTTATTATAAATCAGGTTAATTTGATACTAAAGGTTGAATCTAATGGGTAGTCCAAGACCAGGCCAGTACCAAGGCAGATTGTTCTGCTCTAAGCAAATCTCCATAGTGGTTAAAGAGAAGTCAGTTTTACAAACCTTTAATCCAATCTTCATGTTGGCATTGGGCAGTTATTTACACAGGTTTCAATGATGACTTACCAGTAAATACAGTTTGGAGGGGTTGTGTTATAAATCACCTTTTTTCTGTGAAACACCTACAGAGCTGGCATTCCTGGTCAGAGTAATTGCTGTAAAAAGCAATTAAGAAGCAAAAGGTTGTCGGTTTAAATGAACCATATATATATATATATTTTTTTACTTTTATGCTCTTTTCCATTAGGTATTTACTCTAACCAGCAATACCTCTTTATTTCATCTAAGAGGATCAAAGATGCCACGCAGCCTTTGACCTCTATTCCTGGTAAATAATTATTTGCTTCTGGTAAATAACCACTTGCTTGTAATATTATGTTTGCACAAACTGTTATAACATGTTTAGGTCTGAAGCTGGGAGATATTCACCATGTTCTTGGCATTTCCTCACTCGCTATTTGCCTTAGTGTCAGGGTGGATTTAATCTAATTTTATACTAAATGACCACGCCAAGAGAATTATCTACTGCTGGTGAGACATTTGCAGCTTACAGCAACACATTTAAGAAACCCTGGACTTTCCCCCAACTTAACTTTCTGGTTTCATTGTCTGTTTAACAAGTCATTTAACTGTCTGGTGAGTAATATTTTAATGAGGAATAGGCAGATTTCTGTTGAATCTCTCATACGAGATGCCAGGTCTTCTTTGTTTCTGTAGTTTTATTGTGGAATTCAGGCAGACAAAACGCCTTACTGGTGCTGGTTGTTGTGTGGCTGATGGTTTGTCTGTCACAGCGGAGACCATAACAATGAACACAGCGTGACACAATGTGTCACAATAACTGATGGATACAGGACCTGAAAGCTACTGAGATCATTACATCTGTTTTTGTGGTTTTGAGGAATCTTGAGCTGTTTTGTTGTTTTCACACCAACCTCTGAACTTAGCTCTACACACTGTTTCCCGCTTAACCCTGGAATGCTTGAACGTAGTTTGAAACTACATTGGGTTGATCATATTTTATGGTTTTCAATCAGAGATATTTCAGCAAATAAACAAAACAAAACAAAACAAAACAAAAAAAGCTGAAAGATTGCAACACCAAAGCTTGGGGTTGTTGATTGGGCATCTCTGGAATCCTGCATGTGATGCCAGAGCGGATCAGATCCCAGCATAGCAGATCTGATCCCACTGCTCCCTGACAACTGAGACCTGCAATATTACTCCAGCCAAACAAATACTTTCTCCTGTCATTTGTTTCTGTTTAGCTTAGATTTACAACTACTTATCTAGATTTATGTCTCAGTAAAATCATACAATAAAATTAAATGTGCACAGAGTACATTTTTGAAAACAAGTTCAACAGAAGTTCTTTGTGAGCTGTCTGAATTCATGCCTAGGACTTGCACTCTGTACCTGAACTGCTCTGCCATGGAATGTGCTGTAATAGGTGCTGACAATGGTTTAATGAGTGCATGTACACCCTGGGCCAAATTGAATTACATGCTCTCACAAGCAACCATCAAAAAAGGAGGCAGCTGTTAACAGCCATTCATGGCGGATGGTCATGCTGCTAACTATATTTGTGGAGAACAGGCCTGGGGGTGAGGGGAAAGTGAAGAAAAACGGAAAAAGAGGAGGGGGAAGGGGCTAAAGTCATTATGTGAGAGATAGCGGAGCAGCATCTGTCAGTACTGGCAGTTTACCATACTTCCCTGTGCTTGAGTCAGATTTACCAGAGTGGGACAAGCTACACTCTCCAGTGAGTGAAAAATGTTGCACACATCCTGCAAAAGTGTGGGAAGCAACAGAAGCAGCATTGTCACAACAGCGGATGATCTGTAGAGCTCTGCACAGTTGTTGTTTCTCGTGTATTTCAATTACATGAGAAGAAGAAATGCATGAGCATATAAAACTGAGCAGATAAATGTAGGCAATATTAGAGATTTCCTATTTGTTTCATGGGTTTTTAAAATTATTCCCTTTTAGGATTTACTTTCCATTACTTTTTTAGTGGAAGTTTGGCTGCAGATTTGGGTGTTAGGCCAAAATAAGAAGCAGCCAAAGCCTCTACACTTGTTGCATAAAGATTAAAATGATCAGACTTCAAAACACCTTCCTCTGTGGTCACAAACATATTTAAACACTTTTTTTTTTTACATGTACTACCATAACCAGTAGCTGTAAAAGATACACCTATTCAATCCGTTGTCAATACAAACAGTGAATAATTTCAGACATACAAAAAAGTAGCAAAATAGTTAAAACTACTTTTGTGTTCACCTCTTATAACATTTTGAATTCACGTTTAGTTTAGACATGTCTTAAGTTCTACCAGGGGTTGTTTTTTTTCCCCATAATTTAAATGTAATTTATCTACTCTGTTCCACATTTAGTGTTATTCCATAAAAGAGCCAAACCTCAAATTAGATTTATGATGCAATTTATTTTTAACGCGCATTTGCCAAGTGCAGTTTAGGTAGATACTAAAGTCATAAGTACACACTGTCTTATCATAACTGATGCATTTTAGTCAAAAATACCAAAAAGCAACCGCAGCTAAAGAATTCATCAGTGGACATTCCTGGGTTAAAATCTGTTAAATGCACACCTTACAAGGCAGAGCTTGCAATCTGCTGTCTGCTCTGACAAGTCAATAAAACCCACTGGTATGCTGAACATTTTGGAAGGCAAGATAGATATGGGACTGCTGTGGAATTTGATCGGGCAAGGAGCCAGACTGCTCCTCATGACAGCAGATTGTCCTGGGCATGCACACGTCAACCTGGGGAAGATTATTATTGATTGGCATGGCATTCGCCTCTGTGCCCATCCTTCTGGCTACTCGTCATGTGGCTGCTTTGATCGCTACCACATATACATGTGGTCACACCCACATACACACAAAGATATCGTGCACTGTTGTCTCAAGCTCTTCCAAGTTGCACTGGGAGGAATGGCAAGAGAGTGGAAAATATGAAAAGACTTGGAAATACAGGGCAGATGTCAAGTGGAAGGGGTGGGGGGCGCAAATGGGTGTGTTCGAAGCAAACAGCTTGGCTTCAAAACAACTTTTTCATAGTTTCCACAGATTGTTTTAGGAAAATGTGCTTATTAATTTGACTAAATTGTCACTATCATTGATTATTTATGGGCTTTGGGTGGGCCACATCCACCCTTCAATCGTGAGCTGCAGATGGATTTGATGGGGAGGGTAATGTGTGATGAATAGTGACCTTCCTTTTATGATTATCTCTCTTGAAGTATTTCTTGGTCCTGGCTGTGGACCAATCACAACCCACATGGCAGACTCATCCAAGTACACTTATGATATTAACTGTTCATAAGCCATTCTTGTTTTTTTTTTCTCTCTATTTAAATAAACCCCAGCTGATTTATAATAAAACATTTGGGCTATTTCAGGTTGAATTGAAGAGTATTCCTATCAATGGAAAATTCCACCTCAAAATTTTTGCAACACAGAGGTAAATCCAAGATATGCGGGGGCATGAAGTTCATCTATGTGAACTACATAGCTAACTCTGCCATCTGCGAAGGAACAATGGTTTTGAAGCACGCAATGTGCAATGTCAAAATATCAGGTTTTTGTTTTGAGTGCGCGATAAACCATTTCCAAAAAGTTGTCCATTTATAGTGTAAAATGTGTAATGCACATTTTAACTGAGAACAAACATGTGCAGTTTTCAAAGATCTTTTAATATGGGTCATATGGGAGGATTTAAAAATCCCAATTAAGCAGGTTTATGAGTAAACAAACCCTTAAGGTAACATGTTGTTGAAGCACCTTTTGCTTCAATTATGACATTTAGTTTGCCTTGCAAATGTTCTCCAAGTCTGCCAGACTGAGGACATCTCTAGTCTGGAGCAGAGTTAGTTCTGACTCCACTATCCCGTTCCAGAACCTCCTTATTTTGGAATTGTGGCCAAAATTATTTAAGAACAATTTAAACAGACCAAAATAAATCCGAAGTATGTGAAGGCATGCATGACTAAAATTTCTTCTCAGCAAATACTAACACAACCATAGTAAAAACATCAATTTGTTGTGGGTTAAGTGATGCTTTTCTTTCTGCTGCACTTTAATCCTCTTCCCTTTATTGATCCACAATTTCTACTACATACATTAATTCTGGGGATAATTAGAAATATGAATGTAAAAAAAAAAAAAACTCCTAAAAATTCAGAAGATTAATGGAAGTTTCCTTTTCAACTTATAAACATACTATTTTAAGGTAAAAGTATTGGAAAACCAGTGAATTTTTCTGGCTGGATGTATTTTCCATTTAAAAGTCTGGCAGTGGATAAATGATCTTTTCAAGTTGTTTACATCTTTACAGCAATTTAACTATACTTTGCTTCAGTTGTGAGTGTGCATCCTAATGTCACATGGGCAAACATCAGTTCTCTGAACAAATACACTGTTCCACAGAACGGTCCCATTTGAAGCACGGCAACCCCAAATCATTTCCTCTTTTCAACCAACGGATAATGACAAATGCTTTACAAGGCAAAATAAAATTATTAGCTTTCCCTCTTCAGTGAACTTGTATCCTCAAAGGTAATGACACTTACTGTAACTGTTCTTTGGGATGATTATTAACTTTGTGAAACATATATATCCTTGTAATTATGTGATAATTCAAAGGCTTTTCTGAAGGTCTGAAAATGGTAAGGCATATCTTCATCTAACAAGCTCCTTTCTGAGGACTGGGCCTAATTATTGTCAGGATATTATTACATTCACAACACCCCAAGGGGCCCGTCCTTTTGCAGTCATCTCAGAGTTACTGCTCCAAACAATAATTAGGGAATGTGATCATACAGGTATGGACCCCCAGGATTTATTTTTTTCAGTCTGACAGAAGACTGATTGAAATAACATGTGAAGCTGTATATCAAGCACAGGGTGTTTACGACCTGGCGCATGTTCAACAGGCAAACCAAATCAGAGGAGCAGTTCAGACAGTTCATAAACACATGGACTGGATGCTTGTCAGTTCTGTGATTTCTTAAGTGGCATGCATTTACATCATGCTTTGCCCCATGAATGTCCCTGTGTAGCACGGTTTCCCAGTGTCAACAAGTGACTTCATCACGTAATGACTTTACAATCCCAAAGGCCGTCCAATGAACAGCCCCCTTTCTCATTGCTTCGTGCAGACTTTCACTATGAAAACTCCCCAGGGCTTCAGGACACCCCTCTTGAAAAAGGCCAGAACTCATGGGTGAAAACATAAAAACTATACAGTGAGGTGGTGGAGCTTGAATTTCATGAACCTGGAATTTAAAAAGAGTGGATCAAGCAAATGTCTTCACTGATTTTCTTAAGCTGCCATAAGACATGTTTATGTCTGACTACATATCTTCAAAAGTATTTTACTTGAAAAAAATAATTGTGTTATGTGAAACAAACAATCCTGCTGCATGTGTGAAAGCATACTATGTTGTCAAAAGTTGCTCATTCATTGAATTGAGGTGCTTCTATTGCAAATTCCTTATTATGAAACTTTGTATGCCGGCTAAAAATGAACAATATAACAAAATATTACACGATATTAGCCTGATATCAACATAGGTATGGGAGATGACTGACACTGAATGCTTTATAACCAGCTTTTGTTTTGCCTCTTAGAGGAATTTATTTCACAAGGTACTGGAAACGATCTTGTCATATTGGACTGTGTGAGCATGACTGCATTACATAATTTCAGCAGATTTGTCAGCTGCACTTGCGTTCTGCCAACCATCTCCTGTTTCCACAACTCCCAGAGGTGCTCTATGAGAATCAGATGACTGCCAGTTTCAGCTTAGCGACACGGTGCGTTATCGTGCTGGAAGCTGTCTTTTCAGGAAACAAATTGTAGCCATAAAGAGACCCAAAGGTCAATGGCAGTTCTCAGTGATATTCAGGCAATGATTAGTTGGTATTGTAGATTAAAGTGAGAAAATATTTGACCCGCCATTAAAGCACAACTAACAGCTGCTCACCGAAGGCCCATGTGATTTGTTGATTCAGAAAAAGAAAAATGAGAATCATCAACATCTCTCTCTCTGATCCTGAGCAATTTGTTAAGCATAAAAACTTTCTTAAAGAGGTGATTAGAGAACATATCATATGTATTCTGCACAAGAGAGATAACAGAAGATAACTATTAAACTGAACCAACTTCTTCTTTCCTGTGATCTGTAGCCAATAGATTGAGCTTTGATCTGATCAATAAGTTTTCCTGTGATTAATGAGAAGTCTCATAATAAGCAGGGAGATTATGTTAATTATCCCCAAAATTATCATGAGTGGAATACTGATCAAGGGTAAAGGAACAGAAATGGTGCTCAGAAGCTGTCCACACGGTTGACCCAAAGAATAAGTGGGTGAGCGGCATTTACTCATGGGGGTTTAATCACGCACGGACAGCAGAAACACAGCTTGGTTGCAAGGGTCGCTGAGTTTGGTGTTTGGGGAACGATGACACATCATGTATCATCTTTCAAATCCCAGTGCTGCTCGGACTAAAGCCTGAGACAGCAAATGATTGAGTAACAACTTACCATAAGACCACTCCCATCCAGCCTCATTTCTAAATATGATGCGTGTGCAGGGTTCACATTAGTCCCTCAGCACACACCGACTCAGCTGCATTACTGTATCTCCACTGGATGTCTTTAAACAAGATAGATATGATGCCTTTGGCATCATGCGAGCTGCATTTATCATTGTTAATTTCAAGTGAAATCATCCTATCCAATGTTATTCTCCACTATGTTCCTGTTGGTTGTGTGTGCTAAGAAAAGCTGTTATTCTGATGATTGCTTTCCACAGAGAAGAAATCCATATTTTTACATCACATTTTATTTAACAACATAGCTTTTGCTCTTCAGAGTACAATCAATACAAGATACATATGACAAAATATATATTTAAATAGAAACTGAAAAAAAAAAAAATCATTAAGGCATCTCATGAAGGAAAGTTAACAGTCTTGACAGCATGAATGATTAGATTAGTGTTGCAGGTTTTGTACAGGGCTTGAAGGCACTACGACATAATGAGAGCTGAAACCACACAAAAGGGATATCTTAAAGCATAGCTTGGTAACTTTCTGCACTTGATGATGACAACATGTACATTTTTCAGTGGTGTGAATCAACAGTTTACAGTGTTTCAGCACTGAGCCAGAGCAGACACATGGAGCCATAAGAGGCAGAACAGGTAGTGAAAGATCTCTCCCTCTGCCAAATGTCTGGTGGCATTGTATTAACACTTTAATAATCCCCTGTGTTGAGCATGAACACGCTACAGGGCAAAATACTGCAATTATCTTTTATAACGCAAGCCAGCCCGGTGCCAGTGTGACTTCTAGACTGGGACCGACATTAGAGGGGCTTGCAGCGACTCTGGAGAATAACGGCAACAGAGAGTGGTCAAGTTGCCAAGGTGTGTTACCAAAGCCATAATTTCCTGTATGTGTTCTTGAGTTTAAGGGTCTCTGTTATTGGTTCTGTGACCTAAAGCTTGCTGGGATGGCATCACAGAAACACATAAACAGCTCAGTCACATCCACCAAACCCCAAGAAGGAAAAGCAAAGGCTTTCTCATTCTTTCCCCTTCTCTCCCGCCATTTCACACTGACATTTGCATGCAGGCATAAACAAAGCTTGCGGCACACACGTTCATGCATTCATCAACATTCGCATATACACAACAACAACTATTTGTTTTTTCATCTTTTATATATACATGTTTAAGCCTGCTGTGACATAAAGTTTAACACTCTCTCAACTTGCTGGGTGATTACCTCTCTTTACACTTTTGAACTGTTCCTATTGTTTTCTAGAAATTTTCACTTATGAGGCAAACGATAGAAACTTGCATCCCTGACTCCTAATAGTCATCAATAGAAGCTCTGAAGTACAAACAGTAGATTATTATTGCATACAAAGCTGCTATCCCTGGATATTTTTTATGTGCTTATGTGTTGAGTTCTCAAATAAGAATAATAGATGCATTAACAGGTTACTCAAAGCACTTTTGATTTGAATTAAGGCATAAATGAACAATAGGTAGAGCTGAATTCAAATATTCCAGTTAGGGTGTCTAACAGGGCTCTTTTCATGAGTGCTGTCACACTGTTTCCAGTTGGATATTGCAAAGAACAATGTATAAAGATTAACTATAAGGAGTAAAAAAAACAGGGACATCTTTAAAGTTCAGGGCATCCTTTCAAGAGCAAGACACCCAATACTGATAATATAGCACAGATTTGGTGTGATTGAGCAACCATATAAGAACTACTTTTGCTGGTGTTTGATGATGCAGGCTATGCTATTTGCATAATTGAGAGTGAAAATGTAGAGTATGCTGATACAGGCATTTGCTATGTTTGCTGAAACCAGACTAATGGGGGCTGCTGGAATCTTGAAAGCTCAGAAAGGGAAAGCCCCCACTATGATGGTGAGCCGCAGCAGTGAGCTGGAGCGGTAGTTCATGGTCAGATGGTGAGTGATCATCTCCAGATCTACCACATACTCCTTGGGCCCTGATAAGGGCTTGGTAAGGACCAACATGGCATTCACATTACTGGAACGCTACAAAAAAAGAGAAGAGAAGAATGGTTACTGATTACAATACAGTACAAATAGTATGAGTATGTTTTAGCTGGAGTCACATAATCAATTAGTAGTGGAACCAATCCAATCAAATTGGTGTGGAAACTGATAAGTGACAACTTTCTTGGATTGGATATTGGGCTGCTGTCACTGATCCATTCATTAACCCAAACAGACCAGCTATGCTGCCAAAAGGCAAATTTTGTCTGATTACATTGAAACATAAATGTTTAAGTTTACAGCTACAAAAAAAACTCCACCCAATTCAACAAAATATTCACACAAAAACTGTATAAATATATGCTTGAAATGCAAACTGGTGTAAAAGATTATTGAAGCGGTAGCTGCTTGGGTGAATGCTGCTCCGAAAGTCTGTTGTCCGGTGACATATTTTATTGTTGAGAGACAGAAACACAGCTCCCATTTGTTGTGTGTTTTGTGGAAACATTTAGAGCAGCAAAACTCTGGAGGAGATAACAGTGCAGTAGCAATAGCAACAAAAATTGCATTTTGCTCACAGGGACATGTCCTCCTCCCATGTTTGACAGTAGGCCCAGGTCAAACTATTTCACACAGAGGACTGTGCAACATGCTGTGTGATTGATTGGAAGTTTGTGGGTGTGTTTTTTCAGGCATTCACTGGAACAGGATTCAATTAATTCACTTTGACTACCTGTTTTGTTTTTTGTTTCTGAAGGCATTTATCAGAGGTGGTGCGAAATTATGTACAGTTGCACAATTCTTCACAAAATAACTGCAAAAATTGTCAAATGGCTAAAACCTGCTAGATAGAAATTGTAAAGTTGTCCACAGAGGAGGCTGTCTGTAGAAAAGAGTGGCGCTTTCTTTGTGGCCGTCCTTTGTCTATATGCTAAAGGCCTGATGTCTGTTAAAGTGGGAGTGATGTCCCGATGGACTGCGCCATGAGGGAAAGGTGTGTCCGAATGCGAACATCCATGGGATGGTGCATCAACTGTTTGGCTTTGGGTGAAGCATGGAAGAGAGGAATAGTAAATTCACACCTGGAAGTTGCTCATGCAACAAATATTAATCATTTTCAAACTCACCCGAAGGAAAAACTCTCCTCCATCGTTCCCAGCTTTAATTCTGAAGCTGTTGTGTGTGTTGGTGTACACAGTAGTGGCCTGAATCTGGAAAATGTCCGCTGGCACAGATCGCTCTGCCTGCATGCTCATGTATTTGTAGACTATTGACGGAGGGAGACCCTGGCACTCAGACTGAGATCGACAGATACAGCGACTGCAAAAAAAAAACATTTTTGAAACCAGCTGAAAAGATACGCATAATGTAGGAGAACAACAACAAAAAAAAACTGCTCACTAACTTTTCAGAGGTCAGGGTGTAAAGAGGCTCGCACGGGTTTCTAGGGTAACAGCGAAAACCTCCATAATAGTTCCAGCACATTTCATCATCTTGGCAGTCGTGGGTCCCCATCTCGCACTCATTAATGTCTGGTGAAGGTAACAGAAAGAAAAATGCCCCAATGTCAAAAGCAGCAGGACTTCCATGCACTCTTTATGCACTCAATGAAACAGATGTTGTAGCTCAATCAACATTCAGGGTCTGTAACTTGTAATTTGCGGGTGGTAACTGCAGGAAAACCTCCAAGTCTGCAGTTGAGGAGAAGCCCCTGATGTAATCCTGCAAAGGGCAGTAACTCAAGCTCTCTCAGCGAAGCAGCGTGAAAACAGAAACATTAAATGTTCTAACCACGGCGCTATTTCTGGCACAGCCATCTAAATTCAACACCTGGACGGCCATCAGCCCCAAGAGGCTGAATTCATGGTTAAAGGCTGCACCTGATGAAAGGAAAAAACTAACAGCTCTCCCTTTGAGGGAGTGCCACAGCTTCAAATAAGTACACCTAAACAAGCCATGATCATGCATATGAAGTTGATTGATCTGATGCTGAAGGGCAACAGTAAGTGCAAGTGCTCCCTAGCTTTTGCATTACTTCCATGACCGTTGTGCCTGAAAAGTGGAACACCAAATGGTATCTGTGACAAAACCTGAGATCGTCAAAAGCTTTGGGAGCAGGAAAGATAAAAACCTACTTATGAACATTATTTTGCGTAAAAAGGTAGGTTAGGACAGACAGGCAAATAAATGACTTAAGAGGTGAAATGATTTATGAACCACTTTACCTTGACACAACCTGTTCCCCTGGAGCTGATATCCTGGAGGGCACTCGCATGAGTAACTTCCAGGGGTGTTAACGCACTGGTACTGGCACATGTAGGTAGACAAGCTGCATTCATCAATGTCTATTCAAAATATAAACACACAAACACAGATAAAGGCTATGGTAAGTGTTGAAAAACTGTTTCTTTTATTTTTTTATGTAAATGCTGAGTGTAAGTCTGGTTTCCTGTATTTGTCCACCTTCGCAGGAGACCTTGTCTAGAGCCAACTCGAAGCCGTGATCGCACTGACACAGGAAGGAGCCAATCAAGTTGTAGCAATGATGCTGACATGAAGACTCCATTTCGCATTCATTCACATCTGAAACAAAAGCAGCAGTTTTTTTTATTTTTTTATTTTACACACATTGATTTAATACGTACATTTCTGATGGATTCCCTTTGACCAGGGGCTTTTGGTGATTATACATAAGATTTTTGCTCTTTGTCTTCATTTTGCAGAATATACAGCAGATCAATTGTCTTAGTTTAGAAATATGTACAATTATTTGGGTTATTTGGGATTTTAATACATTACAAAGACCTGTTTTGTCTCAGTAAGCTTGCTGGTTACACTCAGTCTCACTTTTAGAGGTTGATTCTTTTCTTAATAAGCAACCAATTAAGTATGGAGAAAGCAGTGTGAAGGAATGAAAAGAGAAATATTCAAGTAATGTCAAAATTTGATGACATCCAAATTTTGAATGTCATCAACATTTTTTACTGATGTTTATTTTGTGTGCAACAGTAAATTAATGATTTTTGTGAAACATCTTTTTAGAAAATCTGCTTGTTTTTGCTGTGACGCCATTTTGCGTAGTGCATGTTCATTGGGATGACAGGTGTAGAACTCTTGGTAACTCGAAACTTCAAAATGTGATAATTTTTGCTGTGATGTCACTGTTTCATTTCACCCCCCCACCCTCAAATCCAGTTTCCTTAATGAAAAATTGGTTTGCAACTTAAAGTTTGATGCTCTTCATACAGACAATCACTGCCCCCAGGTGGTCAAATTATTCTTAGGTGAATTTATCAGAAATTAGGTCAAGCTTTTATCAGTTGCCAGAGGCAGATGAATCAGGGAGACAGCATTTGCAAAGGGTAGCACAGGATTAAATAAAGTAAATCTGACATTGCGGTGATATTTGAGTTGCGTAAATTAAATATGAGTGGCATATAAGTAGGCTTTATGTGATGTCCCAGAGTTCTGTCTGTATGCTAAAATGTTCAATGGCAAGATATGTTGTTAAACAGGAAGATGAAAGCACCAAATAATAATAGGAAAATATATAAAAAAACATAATAATAATAATAATAATCAACAAAGGATGGCTTTAACTGAAGCTAACTGTTATTCCAGCAGGTCTGGCATTAAAGCAATTTCTAAAACCACCAAATCAGTTAGCACCACTTGACATGCTTTTATTGATTTGCAAATTACTGTTCTGGTTTCACTGAAAATAGACATAATTTCAGTGATGCATTAAACTCTGATAACTGGAGGTCAAAAGAGCACAGTAAAGATGATAAAAATAAACTTGCTCACATTCAGCCCAAACATGCATGTTGCAGCATACATAGGGGCCAGTTACAGGTCAAGAAGGATTTTCAAGCGACAAACAACTCTCTGTTACACACTCAGTAAGTCATTTCACTTTGGCAGAAGTTGTGTTTCATGGGTCCTTGATAAAAGCATAGCTGCATGATAATTAAATTCTTCCTTCCATTTAATGCAAAGTAATCTACTATATCAATTTGTTGTAATTGCATTAATTAATTTGAATATCTGGAGCCTAAGAGTAATAAAATGTGCTAATATTTATTAGACTGACACTCTTTGCTACTTATTAAGTTTTTTTATTCAGCTTAGTTTTACTTCTTTTGTGTTTATATTTTTGTGTTTACTTTTCAGTGACATTTGCTCAGTTCAAAAATTGTTGCTATTTTTGTAAAAAACTAAAAAAAAATCTTCAGTACAAAATTTGACAAAATTATATGCCTTTTTGTTAAGTATTGAGTGCTAACTGATGTATGTCGGTGGAAAGTAGTGCTGGTTACTGGGATGCCATTAAATAAATGAAAAGGGCAGAAGTGAAACCTTAAACGATCACAAACAGCAAAAAATATTAGTACTTAATGGGACAAACCAGAGATGCGCAAATACTAGAGATGGAGTGAGAAGTGGATAGAAAATGCTTATTTTCAGCTAGAACAGCCCTTTTTGCAAAAATCTGATCTTTTTCAAATCAGTGAATGCACCATATCTAAGTGCAGTAAATGCTTACAGTAGCATCTTTCAGTTTGGATGTGGTTACAAAAAAATGTCAAAGCTAGCTAATACTAGCATCAGTGAGGCGGTTTAAAAAAGAGCACAGAAGCGAAAGCACAGGGAAAATATTTCTGTGTGTTTTCTGCAACAAATTGACACATCTGTTGTTCATTTACACTAGAAATGGGTGAGAGGAAGAGTTGGTCTTTCAGCAGATAACATGAAGGTGTACCCTATTACAGTGATCCTTGTAATTTATAACTTTAAGCCTCTGCTGTGAGTCTTTGAGAGTTAAGGCAAAGATCAACATTATCTACTCCAAATTATTTTGTCTTCGTTTTAAAATAATTAAAGGAAAAGTAGGAATTCTAATCGTAGTATTTCTAATTATAACACTTATTTTCTTAATGACTTACCAGTACACGAGTAATTGTTGTAGGCTAATTTGTAACCAGGATTGCATTCACAGTAGAATGAGCCCAGAGTATTCACACATCCATGCATGCAGTAGTGGCTCAGGGCACACTCGTCTCTGTCTGCATTTGCAAGAGAGTCATGAAGGTACAGACAGAGAAATAAAAAAAAAAAGTTACTGTCAAGTTTGTTTGTTTTTTAAGTGTTATTATTACAAGATAAAGTGGGAGGGAAGTGTTATTTTTTTGCGTCTGTGGCTCACCGACACAGCTGTCCCCATTCCTATAGTAGCCGAGAGGACACTGGCATGTGAAGGAGCCTCTGGTGTTGTAGCAGGTCTGTTCAGGCCCACAAGTGTGTATGCCTGTTGCACATTCATTTATGTCTGCAGTAAACACACAGAGAGACTCTCAGAGGAAGCTGAACAAAGTTAAGAATGGCTGCATGCAAGAAAAACATGGAAAATCTACAAAGGAGAGCAACATGCCTGAACTGCAAGCACGTGATAATGCATTAACTGCTTTAAACAGAGGGCTAAATCCGCTATCAAATCACTAACACCATCAAATGAAACACATATGGGTATGCACACACATGCTCACCTGTGAAGCAGGAGATTAAATAAAGAGAGTGTTTATTCATCAGCTTTGGTTGAAGGGGAAAACACAGATCATATCCTCTACTATTAAGGCAGCTTCTTGATGGGGCAAGTCTGTGTGTATAACTGGGAAAAACATGGTTCTATAAGTCATTTACTGGCAATAATTTATTGCAAGGCTCCACAGAGTCATATTTTATAAATTGAACTATTATTTCTTAAGAGTTCATTTATTTTATAAACTTAATTTATAGATTTTTGTAAACACCAATATGTTTTTGCAGCTTTAGCTCTGTTAGTTGTGCTGATGAGCACAAGACTTAACATTAAAATGTTACCCGAGATCAACATGATAATATTGTTAAAACTGAAATATGGGCTTAATGACAAGAATGTCCGATTAAAGGTTATTATTTTCAAAAGGTAATTTCAATGAGTCTCATTTGAACCCATATGCTAGTAAATTGAGTATGACTTCACTCATAATGCATCTGTACCTTTACGTTCTCCATTTTTGCTTCATTTAAATGCATTTCGTAGGGATTTTATCTGATAGACTAATCCAAGGTTGTGTTCAATGAACAGAAAATTATTCCAAGTTTTTCCATTTATTTATTTTTTTTCCTTTTTTACAAATAACATCCAAAAATAATTTCATTCGGGCCTGATACTCCACATAAAATAATAATAATAATAATAATAATAATAATAATAATAATAATAATAATAATAATAATAAAAACCAAAGAGCACACCAGTCAGGTCAGGTCAAGCCAGGGACCACAAACCTACCAAGACATTGCCGTTTCCCTAAACCAGCTGTCTTCAGCTCCAGTCGTCAAGGTCCAGTGTCCTGCATCTTTCAGATGCATCCTTGGACTAACGGTTCTGAATGAATTGGCTGAATCACCTCGTCAGTAAGCAGAGAAGTTCTTCAGAGTCCTGATAATGACACTGGATCTTGAGGACTGGAATTGAAGACCCCTTATATAAGCTGACAGTGGGTCAGACGAACATTAAAAAGAAAGGCAGTAAAGATGATCATGGGAACTGCAGGGGCTGCAGAGATCCACATCTCAAGTAGGAGAGCTGGTCAGAGTTGATGGAAAGATGTGTGTAGGTAAATACCAAACTCAATGGGGCTCAACACCAGTGAATACCACAGCCTGTTAGATTATTTTTTGTTTTGTTTTGCAAAAGGTATTAGATGTAATATATAGCTTTCTTCCAACTTCATAATTATGCACAACATTGTTTTGATCTATCACATAAAATACCAATAACATGCATTAAAGTTTGTGTATGTAGTATGACAAAAAAATGGAGAAGCTCAAGGTTAATTAATATTTTCGGAAATAAATATGACAAGTTATATTTCCAACCCAGGACATAGCCGTGAAATTTCTAACATTGTTACTGTAAATACATTTTCTCATTTGGTTTGTGCAAATCCAGTGCTTTTTCAAAACAGCTTTCTCAGCATAACCCACACACATAAATATGTCAGTAGTGTATACTGTCATCCCTGAGGCCCACCAGCACTCCTCTTGGGTGGTCTGATGCAACCCATCATATCCAGACAGCTACTGGGCATCAGTTTAACAGCATGACAGACACTTATCCTCGGTACCACACACACAGCAAGAGAAAAACTACTATTACTGCGTCGTAACCTAATAACAATTGGTACGAATGTGATTTTAAACATAAACTAGAGTTGAACTTTGTTTAAAAGACATGGAAATGCCGAACCCAAGCTTGGCAAAATGAGAGAATGAAACCGAGTTGCTGCTCCACTGAAAACCTTGAATCCATATATGTTCATACAGCTGGAAAGTTTCACAACCAAGTTCTTCAAGTCCATCGATAATTCAGTCGCTCAACCTTCACTCTGTCAATGGAATACTTTGCTACAAAAGAACAGAGGGAGAAAAAAAAGAAAGGGAAGAAGCCTGAAATGCCCTCGACTCCATGAGGGCACAGTGATGGCATGAATCTGCACCACGGAGGACAAAAGCAAGGCTTATCTGAAGGTGCTCCACTAAGACAACAGGTGCAAACTGCACAAAGGGAGGAATGTGCCCACATGGCTTGTTGCTCACTGGGCCGTTAAGTGAAGACGGAAGATAAAAGAAGTTTTGTTCTGGAAAATTTGTGCCCTGATGTGCCATAAAACGCTTCTGGAGCAGTGCATCTATAGGCGGCACCAAGCAGAAATGTGTAAACAAGTTACTGTCCTGATATCAACTCCGTATCTATCAATGGACGTGAAACATCTATAAATGATTGTTTCTTTATTATGTGAACTGGATGCATTCTTAAACCAGACAAAGACTAAACAGGTGAAACAGAAAGCAGATGCTTGACAAAAGTAGACGGTTTCTAACTGCCTTTTAAAGGAGTCAATAGCCACGTAAACTACAAATCAGCAGAACAATGGGATCTTTCTGTTGTGTGAATACTGAAGATAAACACAATGTCTGAATAGGTCTAGATTATTTGGACAAGATGTAACAATCAGAATCCTTGATCATGTCCTTGTGAGTCATAAACCAGCCCAGTTCCTGGAGGTATGCAGTGATTCATGCAGACTGGAAATGCCCTGCCCTCCAGCATTAAAGTAAATTTAAACAAACAGAAGTCTGATGCTTAATGACTACATTTTCTCGATCTAAAGCCAACATAGCCTCAGCAAACAGGCACCAAACCCTGAAGCTAATGAAATGCTGTGGTTTTAGTGACACAATTGGCAAACTTCAACTGTTTCTCAGACGTGTTATTTTAGAGATGATTTAAGATGCTGGAGTGCAAAACAACACCTGTGTTTGTGAGGTTGTGCTTAAGCATACTATGTTAAAGCTATATCTGTGTATATAGAGCTAAATCCCTGCCAACAAGATTATTCTTTGACTGCAATTATTCTTATTGAACCCAGTAGCGCTCAAGGATTATGTGAAATCAGATTTTTTGGATAATCCCAAGGGATTTAAATTAATTGTAAAGACAACTCGTAAAATCTTAGGTGGCACGCTTAATTCTGGCATCAAGGTGTTGCCAGCGGCGTAAAGGACGTCGGTCACATCTCTGAAAAAGTTCTACATAAATGATTTTTTGATAGGTAATCGTAGCCAGCTGTAGATGTGTGGAGCTGATACAAGCAAGACAAATTGTAAGTCCATTAGTGAATTCCAAAAGGTCCCAAGTGGTTAATATTTTCTCATGTGTAACAATGACCTCATTGTGATATGAACAGAAACGCTTGGCCAAGTACAAAATAAAAACCAGAAAGTGCATCTAGGAACTGTAGGCCTGTCACAATAACAGATTTTCCTGGACGATAAATTGTCCCAGAAGTTAGTGTGATAAAAAATAAAATTGTTGTTTTGAGACCATTTTCAAGTAATATGATGGTAAGGGCATAATTTAAAAAAATAATATATTCTTAGGGATCAATAAAGTTTAAATTGTGAAATTTAACACTGGAAAACATTTTAAATATCCAAAATAACTAGAATGTGTCAGGGCTCTGTTATAACTTAGACAAAAAAAAAAATAAATAAATAGGCCAATGCCATAGTTCACTTCAGATAATGTTTAAAGTACACGTCTTCAAGTGAAAAAACTTTGGAAAAGTCGTGTGGCATGTTCATAACAAACGTCCAGGAACCCCAAACACCAGAAGTACCAATTCATTGCAGCTCGAAAGTTCATCACGCTCAGTGTTACCACTAGTCTAAATTCAGACTAACTCCCTGCAGTGCAGAGCCCACAGGAAGACAAAAAATAAAAATAAACAACCACACAGTTACTTCAAATAAATGCATATCACAGTATACAAAATAAATAAAATAATCATAATGCTAAAACAAAACAGAAAGCTGTGACCAAAAGTACAATATTCAAGAAAATACTCAATAAATACAACGTCCTAATGATGACATCACGTGACTCCGTCGTGGTGCGCTTTGATCCGGAAATAGCTTTGTTTGAATAGAAAATGTTTCACACTGAAAATGACTAGGATGGATATATAAACTGACACAGGAGCACTCCGTGTGCTCCTACGACGAACCGCACGTCGTAGGAGCTGAAACTTTGCGACTCAGGTGGAACTAAAGCTAAGCCCATCACTTTTAAAAAAGCATAAATAAAAAGCTAAATAAATTAAAGAACGCATGTTTCAACACAGTGAAGAATGTCTTCATGTTTTCCCCTTACAAATGTATACTTCATCCACCTTCACATTTCTCTGTGCTTACATTTCTTTAAAAGTATAGAAAGAATGACTTTGAGCAACAATTGTGTAATTTTATTGAGACGACAAACTTTAGAATTGTATTGTTTAGAGATGTCAGACTTTAATTGAATGATTTGTTTGTTTTTGTTGTTTTATCGCTGTGCATCCAAGGCAGTGGGAGGCAGAGCAGCTACAGAGGGTGGGCATTGGCCTCCATGAGGTCCTTTTGGTGGTGCCCCTGACCCAGAGTCCTTCAAATGCTGGATCTGGATCCCACGCAAGAAAATGCAACGCAAAGAAACACATGTGGCAAAATGTATATGGCTTAAATATAAAGAAGGCAGTTCTAAGGAAATTCTGTGCGTGGAAAAATGAGAGTCATCTTCTCACTCCCTCAAAAGTAAGCCCAGAGACCTTTAAATAAAGACATATGTGCTGAATGAAGTCCAAAGGTTCATTTTCAAGAATATCTTGTGGTGACTGCTACTTTGTCACTAAACCTCTAAGAAGCTGCCAATACAAAGTTACACAAAAGTTCGTGTGTGGGACTGGGTGGGGTGGGTATTCCACACTGTATCGTTCCCAGCTCCCATAAAACCTTGACCGCTTGCCACATGCTTTACAGTTAATGCAGTTTACACGAGAAAACAGATTTTACTGCAACAAGCCATCAGGAGTGATGATGTGTTGCGTGTGGGGGAAAATGACTCCTTTCACTGAGTTCAGATATTTATTTATTTTTTTTCTTTTCTTCTTTTTTTTTGGTGGGGTGGGGGAGGGAGGGAAATTTATTCAGCGTCGCTTACAAGTTCCTTCCAAGTGCGAGCCTGCTGAAACATCACAGGGAAAGATAAGCCCGTCCAGCAGAAGATGTGAAAGGAAAGAATGAGGAGAAAGGGTGGAGGCTGTCTTCCTTTTTTCTCTTCTTTTCAAACAAAAAAAAAGGGGTTTTTAAGATTTGAAGCGAGATTTACGGCTGTGTGTGCTTATGTGATGTCAGGGTTAAAAACTCCTTGCTTTTCAGGGAGATTAATTCTAAATGCCTCGCGGGAGCAGGGGGAGTAACGGGAATGGCGGCGGCTCAAAGAATGCGAGTGTGTGTGTGCGTGTGTGTGTGTGTGTGTGTGTGTGTGTGCGCACATCTGAGGTCCTGTTTGAGGTGCTCAACAAATGGCCTTTCTGCAGAGCTGTGAATGTTTTATAGAGTGGGCTGGTTCAGAATAAAAAACTGGCGTAAAAAAAAAAATAAAATAAAAAGAAGAAAAAGAGAACAAGTATCTGAAATGGGTACTAGACATCCTTTGGCCTAAATACTGAATAGATTGTTGTCTTAGTGGCATTATATAACTTGCTGCAATTATCACTTGAGAGCATTTAGTCCTGTTTTCACTGAACCACCGCAATGGAAAGCAGGAGCTGTTCCAGGGAACAGTTGGAGGCATCTTGCTGCTGGCTCCGTTTCCCCTCTGTATTATTGGATAATGCAATCTTTGGGAAAGCAGGGGGCAAAATGTGTAGCGTTAATAACCCATAAAATTTTACAACATTTAATTTATCAGCAGGTCCAACACCATCCTGTGAGTGGCTGGTGTTGCTCAACCTCCAGCGGCTTAACGCAGTCAGTCGCTGCACAGGGCAACTTCCTGTAAATTTGTGTAATTATCTCTGTGATGTAGTGCAAGCGAGTTCAAACAAAATCCAATAAATTTGATCTTATACTATGCCAAAAAAAAAAAGGGCATGAAACATTTCCTTATTCCCAAGATCCCCCTGTCATCAGGCACCGATCAAGAGCAGCAAAAGTTGTAGTTACTGTGCTTTTTCAAAGGTGTTCACATCCCTTGAACTCACAACCACACGCTTTAATGTATTTTATTTGGATTTGAATTTTTATTTGGATTTTTCAGACTTCAGATGAGGAAGGAAAATTCTAGATTCATAAAGTTATTCCATAAAAAAAGAAATTGTGGGTATTTCTCTTCCAGATTTGCACATAGGGACTGATTCAAACAGTTCAGCATCAGTCAGATTAAATGTTGAAGCTCAAGTCTTGCTACAGACCACAGATTAAATTATGTCTGGTCTTTAACTAGGCCAATATCGCACATTAATATGCTATAATCTAAACCACTTCTCTTGTAGATCTCTGGCTGTATGTTCTGGATTGTTATGCAACTTCTAGCAAACCTTAGACCTTCACAGAAAGTTTAAAGGTGTGAATATTTTCGCAAAGTACTGAAATGTAACACTTTGAGAGAAAATACTGGTCTTAAAAATCTTTGCAATGTATGTGCTTCAGCTTTGATTGATACCCAGCTACTTTTCTGGACAGTCAATATTCACAGAAAGAAATCTTGAATCTCAGTTCAGCCATTGTGGCACCCTAACAATACTTTTCTCAGGTCGCAAAAGTTAATGTCGTTGAAAGAAAAGAAAGATAGTAATGAATAAACATATTAGACTGATTATAGAAAAGGAAGAATCAGCGTGCAAAGCAGGCACTCTCGGATCTCATGCAAGTGTCACCCAGCAGAGCGAAAAATTGTGATTTTATAGCAGCTCTGTTACAAATCACCGTTCCCTTCCATTATGAGGTAAACGGAAAGATCAACACATTCGAGTACATCAGAGGAGGAAGCAGCTGGCCGTTGGACGGGCACCGACCTCTGGGAGGATAACAACATCAACATTAAGCACTCGCACCGAGGAGGCACGGCAAAGCTGCTCCCACTCCAGTTCTCCCTGCCTTCAGTAATGTGATTCCAGCAAGGAGCCAGTGGCAAACCGCACGCATTAACAGCGTACTGCACGGCGGGCCTTCACCGACCAACAGGAGGGACGCCTGCACGATGGTTTGATTATGTTAGCCGAAAAGAAAGGCGCTGTAGTCCTCTGTCTGGCAGCAAGACAACCCTGATGAAGTACTGTCAATAAGGCATTAAAGGAGGATTTTTGGGAGCACATCTCCAGAAATGTCTCAATAGCTTGTAAAGTTCCTTCTGTTTTTCTCTTTGAAATACAGTTGCTTGCAAAAGTATTAATATTGCCTAATCTTTTCCACATTTACCCCATTTCAGCCATTATCTTCAATATATTTTCACAGGATTTCATGTGATAGACTAACAGAAACTACATCACACCGATAAAGATCTGAACATCCACCCAAACTGACATTGTGAGTCAAACTGGAATTAATCAGAGTGAAAGATTTCTGTCTAACAAGGAGAATCTGTTGACGAATAAAAAAAGTCTGACAAGAATAACTAATGTTTTTGAAACTCTGGGCTAATCTTTTACAAATAAAACAGAAAAGAAACACATATAATTTTCCTATTAGTATGTCAGACCATAACATTCATAGCTACAAATCTACTATAAGCTTGAATGACTTTGAAAACAGTATGGGAAATAAAAATCACTCATGTCACCCAGTAACATATTAAAGTTTGAAAAAGAACAGAAAGAAAGAAATTGGATGGATAGGACTGTCAATGCAAAAGAAAAAGAAAAAATAAATAAAATAGGGATGGGTGTGAAAATGTGATGGGGGAAAAAAATAAAATCCTTGATAACCCTTTTTGTTGTTGCCTTCATCTATTATTTTAAAACCTTAGCCTTATCAGACTGGCAATTATTGACAATAAGGAAACTATCTAGATATTTTCTTGATAATCAAGTTGTGTACTGACTTCATAATTTTGATTTAAATAGTTATTTATAGTTATTCATTGCCAAAAAAATAGACTCCCATATTGTAGCACAGCGTTGGGGTCAAAGTTCAAGGCTTTATTTAGTTTTTATCTGACTAGATGCAGTCATCTCAGTTATTTCAAAGATTAGGCATGCTGATGTCAGTTAATTGCAGACCTTTTCTAGCAGTGGGAGCTGCAAAAAGTCAGTTGCTATTCTGAGCAACACTCAGAGATAATTTACAAAGATGGTTGCTACATGAAAAGGTGATTATTAGCTTATTAATTTACAGATCTCTAGTTGGCCTAAATTCTGCTTGCTTGCTCATATAATAAGTTGAAGCTTATTGTGTACAAGAATATGAATAATTAATGATAAATTGCACATGTTATAGAAGAAATTAAGGGTTTTAGAATAAATGCAGCAAATGTGCAATTGTTGGAAGTCAATAGCCAACCAGCCAGCCATCGCCGCAGAGCAGCTACTAATGAAAGGCAACGTGGCTGTTGCAGCTAAAGCCGCAGTGCAACAGGTGCAATGAAGCGGACAAAACAAATCCCAGGGCTCCATAACGACTGTCTGTACATAAATGCATAGAGATCCAAGGCAGACAAAATCATCCGTCTGACGGCCAAAGGAAGACTGAGGCTTAAATAATAATACTAAGGTTTTACTGGGACAAAGGAGTGCCTTATCATTTAAGCAACAATGAACTATGTGAACCAGTTTTATTTAATTCTATCTTAGTGGAGCAAAAACGTATCTTATTTCATACCAACACCAGGGTTTCCAGGATTATGTTATGTGTGTTTGAAAGGTTTCCTCCCTCTGCAATAATGTTTTCTTAATAGCTGCTCCCTCTCTTGGTGAAAGTTTTGAGAAAACAAACACAATCAGATAAAAATCTGACGGAATTTACAGAAAAAAAACTATTATGACTTTATTCACATGGAAAGACACCCGAAAGGGCTTTGTCTTTGTAGATGCAAACGTCAGGATGACACAGCAACAAGCAGGACTGTTAGGAATTAACTGTAAAGGTCAAATCGTGGCTGCTGGCAGCTTCTTCTCAAGCTTTGCAGCCACTGCTTGTTCTGCTTTCTGCATTCCTGCTTCTCACAGATCGATCTGATCCTTATCTGTACAAAGGTGGTGAGGCATTCCTACCATCACAAAAGATGGGGAAAAAACAGAGGAAAAAAAAAAACACCACTGACATTCCAGAGATATTCCTCCCAAATGCATTGCATCTCTGTGGAAAAATAAATTTTATTGCCTGTGCTTGGCCTTGTTTGGAAAAGTGCACAAGTTCTCCTTCACACGGGGTTTAATGGTCTTAGCTGAACATACTTGGGAGATGTTTCCAACCACTTCCAGGTGAGAAGCTCCCAGATGTAACCGAAAGCAGCCAGGCACGTAGGTGATAACACGGCTGCATGACCTCAAGAAACCAGACAGCCAAACAAGAGTGACATGTTTCTTCATGCCCTATACTGCCGGGCATGAGCATCTAATTTAGACATGAAAAAGCAAACAGGCAGCAGAGGGGGTAGGTAAAGTCAGGACTTATGAGCAAAACAACATAAACCACAAAATGTGAAGCATGACATGTTTGATTTTCTATATCATTAAAAACGCGGTTAAATCATGGGACTCAAAATTTCTGTGCACAAAAAATAAATAAATAAATAAATAAATAAATAAATAAATAAATAAATAAATAAATAAATCACTTTGTTTGAAAAAGTATTTCTTTAGATTTTTCCAGTCCAGTCATCATTTAAGTAGTTTTACAGCAAACAGTAAAAACAACATTAAAAATCGCCGTCAGAAATAGCTGAATAGATCTAAGCACATGATATTTTAGGGTATTTTAACAACAGCAAAAGCAAATGTTAACTAATGCTGGGTGCATTTTGACTGCATCATTTAATTAAATTTTAACTATGCTCTTTTGACCAAATGTAATTTAGTTTTCCACATGCATGGGCTATTAGTTGCAGTTTTATCTTTGTAGGTTTAATCTGGTTTCAGTCAGCTTCATTGCAGAGCACAAAAAATAAACGTAAATTTCCTCAACTAAAATATAAAATCCTGAAAAAGTTTTAGCGCATGTCACATTTTTAGAAAAAATTATTTCCTTGTACTTAAATCCGGAACGCAAGTTCTCTTTTGCATTACACAGAAACAGATTTACTTTAGTCGTTTGTAACAGCTACGCATTAAAACTCATTGGGTATTTTCTGCACAACTAAAATTGTGCAAGAAAAAAATATGTTGCACAAGTATTGATATGCCTTGAACTTTAACAGATGTCTGCAACTTCACCAAAGTTGCATTTGACCTCTTGGCTGCTTCTCCGTCCTTGCTCTCCACGCTCTGCTTGCAAATTTAGATGGATGGCCACATCTAGGGAGGTTTGCAGTTGTTCTACTCAGTTTCCATTTTCAGATGATGGACTGTACTGCTCTGTTTGGCATTTAAGGCATCTCATTTTATTTTACTGCATCATTATAATTTTGATTTACACTTCTCCAAAACTTTATCTCTGACCCAGCTGAAGTGTTCATTGATCTTTCTGATGCTATTTGTTCAATAATGACCTCGGAGGTCTTCAGACAGCAGCTTGAGTTATACTAAGAATAAGCTACAAATGTGGACTTTTTAAGAATTAGGTGACTTTTGAAGGCAACTAGTTGGATATGATTAAGGGTATTAGTGCTAAATTACAAAACAAGTCCTCCTTTTCACACTTTTATTGGTAAACAAAGATTGTAAAGATTGCATATTTTTCTTATCCTTTCCCCCAGCAATGCATGTGTTGGTCTATAACAAAGAAATCCCAATAAAACAGATCAAAGCTTATGTTTTGTTGTGGAAAGATCTGAAATAGTTGAGGCTGTACAAATATCTTTACAAGACAATGTCAATCTGTCTGGATTATATCTATCTGCAATATGTGCGTTTAGTTTTGATATACTAATGAAACTCAATCATTTTAGTCATAGCTCAAGTCGTTCTTGGTCCTATTCCATTTTTGTCCAGAACAAACAGTTGAAGAAAAAACAACTTAGCTAATAAAGTTACCAGGATCTTAAGTGCAGTTATTTCTGTGATTAGATTCCTGTCTTGTCTTATATGAGTTTCACTATAATTTTAATTACCTCCTTAGTAATTACTGAAAATTTGTGATTAACCACAAGCGCCTTTCACTTCCCCAAACATCTGATGGGTGACACAGCACATCTGATGGACAACCTTCATTTCCAGGAGGATGTGATCTCACCTCTGCGCACAACAAACCGCTTGCGAGCATCGACCGGCGCCAGTGTGCAGTGTGTGGAAGCAAGCGCCAATAAGCCGTCACACATGCAGCAAAGCCTCTCGATGTCTGTGTGTGGCTAGAGGCCGCTGCCAGCTTCCTGCATGTGTCACTACAACAACACACACTCGAGCTCCTGTTCAATCTCAGCCCAGACGGTTTTACAAACAGCTGCACACATGTGAGGGGAAATTGAAGCAGCAATCAAAAGAACATCAAGAAGCTGAAGAACGTCCTTTGTTTTGTGGTTTGTTTTACTTCTAATCAGCTTAAACAAAAATGCGCTTTTGTTTGAGACAATATTTTTCTAACAATTGAGGTTTTTTGGCAGAAAGGCGGCACATTAGATTTAGCCAACTTTTCTATTTTAAAGTTTTTTTTTATGACACTAGTGACCTTTACACAACAGTAGATGGACAGAAAGAAGTGCAGAGAGAGAAGTGGACTACGCGCAGCAAATTGTCCAAAGCCAGAAATCAAGCCGAGGACAACTTAGTGGAGGCCTCTGTTTGTGGTGCGCCTGCTCCAGCTCTGAGCCATGTGGCGCCCCGATTTAGCTGATCCTTCAACAGCCAGCCACAAACCCGAGGCTTGAGCAACCTACGAAGCTGCTGCTCCTTGGCCGGTTGTCTACGGCACTTCTGTGGTTATGCACTGAGAGTCAGCCTTTCATCCTCCCCTTTGCCCTACCTGACTCTGCACTCCGGGTTTCCTCTGCGGAGTGGTGAGTTAGCAGGGAAGAAGCCTGATGTAAGCGCTATTTGATACAGTGAGGTTTCCCTCTCCATTGAAGGTTAATGGGAATTCCTTTGCTTGCAAGATACGTAGCTGTGCAGAACAAGAACAGAAACAAAACGATGATAATGCCATGTCCAAGAACAATTGGCTGATTGTGGTGAGTTGAAGGTAATGACAGAGAAACCAGAGACTGATGTAAACAAAGATTATATCAGCCTCCAGCACAAATATAAGCCCACATAACAGTGAGAGACGCCATCCATTTCAAACTGCTGCCGTCTCACAGCGCTAACGCTGACAACAACAGTCCATCTTTGTTTAGCTCCAGCCGAGCAACAGTTCACCACTGAATGGGTCTCCGCCAGCTTGCTTATGTGGTTGCTTTAACTGATATGCTGCCATGTTTTACACTCCAGTAAAACCTAATTGGGTACCAACTCAGAAAAACACATAAAGCAACTCACACGTATCGTCGCCCCAGGTGTAAAATCAAATTTGTTGCTTTCACTAGAGCCGTGTGACCACAAACCCGACCGCACAGCCACTCAACCACACGCCTCTGCCTGCTGGCGAGAGGAACTCCTCACCAACTAGCATTGCATTTAGGGGACCTCACCTCGCATATCTCAACAAAGGAGAGGGAAAGAGACTCCTTCTATTCAGATGCTAAAGCGGGTGTCAGTGTGTGAGTGTGCAAGCGAGACAAAGAATGAATCTTTCAACCACTCCCCGTTTCAGAGGATCAAAGAGACTTGCTCAAACACAAGATCACACCCACGCCGTCTCTCTGTGCATCTCAACCTCGTCGAGACCCTGCTTCAGATGCAATGGCTGCACATGAGCATACTGCTTTCTTGCAATATTGCAAAATCATCTGCTTGATTTTTTTTTTTTTCTTTTTTCTTTTTTTCCACCCCCTGAAGCGATGTACTTCAACACTCAAAACAAGAGGAATTTTAGACAGAAGCTGAACCACGGCCAAAAACATCACGCTGCAAGCAAGCAAAGAGTTTAAAGAACATGACATCACAGGGAGAACGAGTGAGAAGCTTGCAACACATCTGGCAGCTACGCATAGTTGAGCTGCTGATGGCTGTCAAACAGATGGATGAACGGTTCACCTTTCTAACTTGGTTTATGGAGGCTCTAAAGTAGTTAGAAAGTAATTGTCAAATACCTCCAGTGACAGGGAGAAGAAACCTTTCAACGTCTGTCAGAACAGTTGGAAAAAACAACAGAGTACAACTTCTCAGCTCCCATTAAGAGGGACAGTAGTTAATTAAAGGATTTGATTAGATAATTGTCAGAAAGTGTGACCACCTCTAAGTCAGCAGGAGCAAACTGGATTATTATGCCAAGAATCTGTATTAGTAGGAACCCTCACACTCCGCCGGACCTCGACATCCTTTCCACTGATAGACGACCCAGGGAGGGAAAAAAACAACAACTTTTCAGTCTTAAAATATACAATTCCTCCTGACGTTTTTTTGGAAACTAGAAGAACTTTCAGCAAGACAATTACTTTTACCTTTTATGTGTACTAATAAACAGACCAAAAATGTTGAATTGGAATACAGTGATTTGTTTCAAAGAAAAAAAATAAAAAATTCTGTTTACTTCCTGCCTTCACTGTCAGGGGATCAGCCAGTGGCTTCTTTCCGCAGCGTGGGAGGGGGATGAAGTGGGGGGTCTAATCTCTATCTTCAGTGGTCATTGGGCAAGAATCACAGTACACTTTGGAAAGGTCATCAGTCCATCACAGGGCAAGACAGTTAGAAAATAATTATTACATTTTGACAGGGAGATTTTGTCTTTTTTTTTTTTTTTTGAGTCTTTCTTGCACACATACCAGAAAAACCTAAATCAAACCGAACAACAAATTCGAGTAATTACGCTGTTCCAGTTTCAATAACACAATAATAATAATAATGATAATAATAATAACAATCCCTGTTATAATGATAGTGATTCAATATACTGGGCAGCTGTAGATCAAAACTCTTTAACTACAAAAAGGAGTAAAAAAAAAAAAAATGCCCGCATTCGCCAACGTTTATAGTTCTTGGTGAAACTAAGGAATGATATATTCACTGACTGGAAAACATTTAGACCGATTCAGCTAAAAATCTGGCAATTTCTTGTTGCATCACAACAGAAAATTTCAATGTAATGGAGAAAGGAGAAATCTATGGACTAAACTAAAAAGTAATACAGAAAATGAGTACGTCAAGTTGTTCCTGCCAGTGGCTGTTTGAAGGATTGAATTATAATGTGTGCAACGTTGATAGTCATGAAATACCTTTGTAACTAAAGAAAATACATTTGTGAGGCTAAACCACTGAAAAGTAGAAAAAAAAAATCAAATTTTCTTGTCTCATAGGTGACGAGAGGTCTGAAGTGAAAACACAATTTTAAAGTACAATCCTTTTTAATAGAGTATCAACCATTTTAAAATTATTAAATGACATATTAAGCAATAACTGTTGTCTTTTATACTGGGTATCTGGAAGTCAGTGCTCGTCAACTCAGAAAAAAATAAATCAAAAATCTAATGTAGCAGTTGTTCTGCTAAGCATACCTCTGCAGATGTTCTGCTCATCAACAGTGAAGCCAGTAGAACAGCGAATGGTTTGGCTGGTTTGAGAGCCCCTGTTGCCTCCGTTATGCCGAGTGTGATGCGCCTGGTTCGGTGGGACAACAGGAACCTGGGGGACCTGCTCGGGCGGCGGAGGCGGGTCCACCTCGTTTGTAACGTAGATGATGGCGCTCTTGGGGAGACAGAGGTACCCGCCGAAATGGTTGACACACTGCATCCCTCCTTTGCACGCATCCTCCAGAAGTTCACACTCATCAATGTCTGACAGGAAAAAAAAAAAAAAAAATTGGGTAAAAGAACCTGTACGAAAAGCTGAACAAATGAGACAACACTGTCATTTCTTACCTCTGCACTGCTCCCTTACTTTGTCATAGGTGTAGCCTTCTGTGCACTGTGAAGACATATATGAGGACTGAGGTTTACATTGAACGGCCTTCTTTCTGCTCACCGTTAGAAAATGTAAAAAGAAAACGCCAGGCTGGCTACATCACTGACTGAGACTGTAACAGGCTCCTCGGTCTCCTGAGACAGAACCTGCGTGAAAACCGCACACAGACACACGCAGACCCCCAACATTTCGACCCAGTTTGTGAGAAGAGAGGCCCTGTAACAAAAGACACGGAGAGTAGGGGAACTAGTGAATCATTTTCTGCTCGACAAGCCTACAAGTTTTAATACCGGTGATTACATCACTTGATGGCATTGCCTAACGAGTCCCAACATCTCCCGCTGCTGGCTCGGTGTTTATGTTGGCACCTGTCCAGCTGAAATGTGCGACTTAAGCTCAGTCAAGTGTTTTTTTCTGCTGTTTTTCTCCAAAAGGGGATTAGGGCGCACACGCGTAAAGTGCGTGCGTAAAACTCGTCTTCATGTGCCAATAAATGCCAAGATCATGAGCAAGCTCTGGAGCCCATGTCATGTTGTTAAAAAATGTCTCCTTCAATAATTAGGCAATAATCACTTATAACCTCAGGTAATTTATTTATTTATTTTGTCATTGCATGCTTCAAAATAAAAAAATACAAACTTCCGAGACATTTCAAACACAATTTCTCCAATCTCGCGTTTTCAGCAACTGTTTACAGTATTGCATTATTCGTCAGTAAGCGAGTAAGCTGCATGCATCGCGCTCTGACAACCTACCTGCGTTTACCTGCGGTTCTTCCAACTCCCCAAGCGGTGCTGCAGAAACCGTCTTCTGGTTGTGCAGCGGCGAACCTGGACGCGTGGCGAGCCCAGCAGTCTGGCCGCTACCGTGTCAGCTGAGCAGGGGATGTTAGATGTTTGACGGAGAACAAGGTTGTGATGAACATGCTGTTTGAGGACAGTGAGACCTTCCGGAGAGGGAGGAGAAGGGGGGCGGTGTACCGAGCAGGTTCAGCTCTGAGGTTGTTTCTGTCAGCGGTGGTGGTTGAGAAAAGCATGGCTCCCTCTATGGACTAACAGATAGTAAAGGAGAAAATATTTGTAGATTCATATCTTCTAAAAAAAATAAATAAATAAATTAAAAAAACACACAGATGATTGCCTCAATAAATTAGGATGAAAAGTTATTTTTTGTGTTTTATTTGGAAGAGTGAAAAACATACTTTTTTTTTTTTATCACATACAGTGATATACTTGAAGCACTTCTTTTTGTTTTTGAATTTTTTGATGATTATGAAAAGCAAAAGCGATGCGTTTCAGAATTTATAAATACTCAACACGGGCAATGGCAAAAGGGTTTTTAAAATAGAGATGTTGTAAGTTAGGAAAAGATAGTTGTGAAATAAGAATGTATCCAAGCAGACTCATGGAAAATTGAGTAGAAGGGAAAAAAAAGGAAAGTTGAAAAAAAGGGTGCAGAAAAAAGCAGGGATAACCTTCAATATTGAGGGAATTGCAAAGTGTGTGGGTGCATTTGTGTGCCACCACACACAGATGAATCCAGAACACGGGCTGCAACTTTAACATTATTTACGTTAAGCTGCTTTGCTTGAAACAACCTTATATATAAAAGATAATATTCAAATTTTGAATAGATGTTTGTTATAAAAACTAACTTGCAGAAACACCACTAAATACAGAATAAATTTAACTTCTGATTTTTACTCCAAATAGAAGAGAAGACTTGATCCAACTTAAAAAAGTTGCTTTAATGGTAAGACAAAATTGAATTAAGTTTATTCAAGGTAATTTATTAAGTTTGTGCAACTTGAAAATGTAATACATTAGCCTGGATGGGCGTACATGAATTACTTATTACAGACTGAAGCAATTTATTTAAATTGGATTAACTAATTCTTTTTGTAAGTGTTGAATAAATTAGGTTTTTGATTTCTATGTAGTATTCTAGTAACTTTTTATAAAATTAAAGTTGAACACGTTGTACCAAATAAACTCTTCAGTCGGGCCATTAAAATCCAGCTCTTTTAGTTTTGTGTAAGTCGTTTGTCACCCTGCGAACTCAGGAGTGAAGCCTTAATAAATTCTGCGCTATCGGCTATGTGTGAGCAGCAGGTGGTATAATCAAATCTTGTGTCGAAGATCTCTGTCAGCAACCATTGCATTAACCTCCAAACCATTTCATGGTGTTTACAAGATGCCTGCGCTGAAGGAACATCTGTTGGAATTGGCAAGGCTCCTTTGGACTTCTCTCAGGGACGAAGAGACAGCGAGTGATTGCGCATTTCCGTGCGCTAGCAGCTTGCAGATATAAGTAGATTGAAAGGCACTTGGCACTTCCTCCGTGTATGCTGACCTTCTGCCCTCTCAGAGGGCGTGTACAAGAAGATGCTAGGTAGATTCTGCAAGCCATACCCCCTTGATGCAGGAATTTTAATTATGAACTCCAGCATTCCGGATATTTAGAAATATGTCAGTGCAAGGAAATGTGGAAACAAACAAACAAACAAAACTACAATGTAAAACCTTTCACTTTTTGATGAACATTTATTTAACTTGGCAAGTGATTAAACATGCTGCAACAAAGGGACAAATCAATCAAATGCATATCAAGGCAAAAAAATCCAACACTGATAAGGAGATGAGAGAACCTTCCTCCTTCTCATATTCGTCACCAGACAGAAATGAACCCCAACACGGTTTTTCATACATACTTGAGCATGAGAAAGTCTCCCCCTGCAATTTACAGTTATTCTCAAATTATTAAAAGTCAACCTAAATGTACAGTGAGTACTGAGGTGTGGCCCAAAAGCATCCAGGTGTCTAATCCGAACGAGAGAGGAACATGATTCCTCAGACAGCAATGAGATATATTTATATTCAGGTCAGTGTGTCACAAAGATTATGTCATTTCCACATTAAAACAATACATTTAATGCACTTTACTGAAATGTTATGTGACCAGCTGACAAAAAGTAGGGGATAAATGTAAAGCAGAAGAAAAAGGGGGTGCAATTTAATAAGTCTGTCATGCAAAAATGGAAATAGGTAAGCACAACCGCCAACCTGTTGAGACGTCACTATGAACTGGCAGGCAAGACGAGGTGTAACCAGAAAAGCAGGAGGGAAGCAGATGGCAGCTTGGAAGAGATACAATCATTTCTTCCAAATTTGCCCAGGTTGGAGATTCTGATGGCGATATATCTATTAGCCTTGTACTCCACAGGTCTCACAATTGGGTAAAAGTGAAAATAAAGAAAGCCATTAGTAAAATTAAGACAACAAAATGTTGGATTTAAAGTTACAAAAATAAAAGAAAACAGTTTATGGAAACACAGCAAACATGAAGGGGCATGTTCAATAAATTTACCATCCCCATTGTGAAACATGGTGCTGACCTGAAAGGTGGTGAGAGATGGTGAGAAATTGGGTAGAATTAAGAAAAGGGCAATACTGGATGAAAACTACCAAATGACTCGAGACTAGGGCAGAGGTTGACCTTTCAGCAGGACTGTGACCCTCAACTTAGAGCCAGAGACGCAACATAGTGTTTTCGGACACTATGTGTCCATTCATTTCTTCAAGTGGCCTAGTCAAAGTTCAGACTTGAATCCATTTGAGTATTTATGTCAAGATTTGATTTTTAGAGATGCCCTCCATTCAATCTGTCTGAGCATGAGATTTTTTTGGAAAAAGGAAAATAGGCAAAATGTTGAGTCTCCAGAAATGCGAAGCAGGTTGAGATAGAGCATGAAGTAACGCTTGACATTCAAATGTATGGTAGAGTTTCAGATTTCTGTTACTAAACAACCTGTTTGGTTCCAGTTCATAATAATTCATTTCTGTGTGTTGCTCTCTAATAGAACTGCAATAAAATGCAAAAGGAAGTTGTGGCGATAGGCTGACAAAATGTGAAATGGTTCAAGAAGCACCACAAGTTTGGCAAGGGACCACATGTTCCTATTATTGTCAAAACAAAATAAAGTCAAAGGTTTGGATCTAACGTTCAGTGAAATACCAAATGTGCAAAAATTATTACAGTGTGTCCTGCAGGCACAATGTTTAGACTTGGGGAGCGAAAATATTATACACCAGAAAACAGAAACACAGATTTAAATATATCATTCCTATAAGTTGGAAAACTGGCGAGCTGTCTAGGGTGAGCCTCGCCTCTCACCCGGAACATTGGCTGGAGACAGGCACCAGCACCTCCCGAAAATGGATGGATGGATGGATGGATGGATGGATGGATGGATGGATGGATGGATGGATGGATGGATGGATGGATGGATGGATGGATGGATGGATGGATGGATGGATGGATGGATGGATGGATGGATGGAAAATGTTCATAACATTCCAGCCGGACGTCAGATCTCAGAGGTTTGACTAAGGTGTGCATGCACAAATATTTATTTTCAATCATTAAACACAAAGCATATCATCAGTTTGTCTGTAGAAAACCTGTGAGTAAGTTTGATCGAAAGCAGCTGGAGTCATGTGATGTCTCTTTCGATGCTGAAGGCAATGCATCAGGTACTGTTGGCAGTGAAGCATCAGCCAATCAGTTCCTGATGCAGTACCATCCACATCAGAAAGCTCCTCCTTTGTGACAACAAACGTCATAAAACTGAAATAAAAAGAAGAGAAATTAACGCATTTGGTTCCCTCTGGAACTTTCTAACTTGCACTGAGGACAATCAAGGCATCATTATTCTTTTGACGGAGCCATAATACAATAGCTGCTCCTGTACAGTACACATCATCATAAGGCAACATGGCAGCAGAAGCATCTGGATGGTGAATTCATGCAAATTCAAAATGGGCCTGCATTATGAGAGACCTGCAAAAGACGAAGCTGCACTTCAAAAGAGTGTCGAAAAGAAATTCTTTTTTCCAAAAAAAAAGAGGAGAAGCGTAGAGGTGGAGGTGGGGGGGTGTTAAGAGGAGGAAGAGCAGACACACAGAGTGTCTATGACACATGCTTGTGTAATTGCAGTGACATCTTCATTGAGAGCCCTCCGTCTCCTTTCCTGTACGCTCCAAAGGGCGTCGTCGATGCGGGTCGATGCGGGGGAGCAGCCGAGGCGATGCGTTTAGCATAATCCCAGAGGCCATTGTGAGAGCAGCTAGTGAACGACTCACAGTTGCCAGCTGAGATTTCACCAAAACACAGCAGAACGTGGTGGAGAACGAGATGAGACAGTGGGGTGGGGAATTTGGAGTGTGTGTGTGTGTGTGTGCGTGTGCGTGTGTGTGTGATGGGGGGCGGGGGACTGAAGGTGGGGGGCTGTGGGGATAAAATAAAAAAAATAATAAAAACACTTGCATAATGTTAATGATTAGAAAGAATCTGAGGAGTAATATGTCATGCATGAAAGCTTTCTCATGTACAGCATCAAAGAATGTGAAACACATTGTCCTGCAGGTGGGCTGCACCTGTTGGCCCTCATTCTGCACAGTAACTCAATGTTAATCCATTTTTCTTCTTTTGACCAGTCATCAAATACTTTGCCTTTTAAGAATCAGAGATGAAGTTGTTTTAAAAGACTCCTTTATTAAGATAGATTACAAAACCACTTTTTGATTACAGAATCACATATTTAGTCAGTTTAGATAACAATGCGTTTTTCTAATCTTAGGGTTAGGGTTAGAGCTGTGAGATTAAAAAAAAAAAAAGAAAGAAAAGAAAAACCTCTTGAAAACCGAGTGCAAGGCAAACTGCAGAATCTCTCCAGGTGATTGTGAGAACAAGATGCATCATCACAGTTGCCTGCAGAGATTACCCAGTTATCCTTTAGCTTCCTTTCCTGGGCCCTGTTTGTCGTTAAAAAAAAAAAAAAAGCCGTTTTGCACTGGGGGCGTCATACATTCAGCGAGTCAATCGACAGCAGATGTCTTACAACAATCAACATAAAGAGAACCCTGACCCTGCTCCCCACCATTTCCTGAAAAGGTCTTACGTTACCATGGAGATTAGGCCACGGCACGTGCCTTGCATTGTCGGACCTTGTCCTCAAGGGTCAACCTGCACGCCCAGTCAGAGGTCAGATGTCGCCCAGGCGTCCAGCGCAGCTCACCCACTGACCAGCTTTCAGCCTCTGACCTTACCAAACACTGGAATAAATTGAAAGATTGGGAAGAAGACCAAATAGTTATTATTATACTTGTTAATTACTCAACAGTTAAGTTTAAATAATTACTGTGTTTCAGTCTCTCCGTGTTTAGATTTTTGCAGTGAAGTTGTGTGTCGAAAAATTATTCTGCACGTTACTGTATGTCTCCCTCTTGTGGTGAAGTTTAAGCTTTCACAATTAACCATTTCAACTGAACGTCATGAAGTTTAAGGGCCATAAAATTAAAAGTAAAATACATAACCAGATCAATACAGGAGCAACAATATGAAAAAAGATGAATTGATTTACTAACTTTCAGACCACTTCTAGTACTCATTTATTCTATCAGTTGTTTTATAGCTAGAAGATATGTAGTCTCAAATAATACAACTCTGGCTTAAAGTTTGAGTATAATTTCCCAAAAACCAATAACCTTTTTTTTTTTTAACCGCCATGTTTCTATATTCTTTGGGAAGTCCCTGCCTAAAAGGTGCATCCTCTGCCACTGAGCTGGAAGAATGTCGGGATATTCAGGTCATCGAGTTGCAAAAGTGTTGCTCGGGCATTGACAAAAGAAAAATCTTAAGTTTATTAAACGGAACAGGCTGACAGTCCACACTTTGTTAGGCAGTGAATGAGCAGAGTGGTTTTGACAGGCCTAACCTCTTAAGCTTCGGGTCCCACTGAGCCCGGCACAGCTAGAGCTAAATACCATCTGTCCCAACATCATGAGGCCCCCCCGCCCACCACACACCCCAAACCTGTCCCCTAAGATGTTAGATCTTAGAATTGCTAACTAATAAAAATATTCAATCGGTATTGTTGTGTTTTATTTAATTTTAAAATGGCTTAAATTTGAAAAGCTGCGAAAAAAAAGGCGGGACAGCGTTTTTCCTTCCATGTCGTTTGTGTTATTTTTTCTAAATACAGCAAATATTGTCAACAACACATCTGTATTTAATTAGAAATGAGCTAGAATAGCAATTGAATTTAGAATTTCAAATTGTTGTTACCAACTTTTTTGCTGTAAGATGCTTTCTCTTCCTCTCTCCTTATGCACCTGCAGCTCTGCTCAAAGGCGTTCACTAGCTCTACTGTGGGGTTCAGTCTGAATAAAAGGAGCTCAACAGCCTGAGTATTCAGAAAGGAGACAGATCAGGAAAAAAAAAAAAAAACTCATCTGAATGGATAGTGATGTCCCAGAAATGGAGGCTCCTCCTGTTTTCTGCCACTAGCACTACAAGTAAGACCATACAAAGCAATTTTTGCCTTTTAAATGTGGATCCAAACCTCCGTATCTGTCAATTCTGAGTTAGTGTTGCACGATTTACTGGTTACCACAAAGAATACTGACCAATAAACTACAAGTAAATAAGTATCTAACAATATATATGGTATTTTTTCGTCCGTCGGATGTCGTTCACAGTAAAGAAGAGCAAATGTCCCTCATGGCCTCTCACCATGTGGCGTTTGCTTCAGCACTTCATTAGAGTCCTGGACATTCGCTGAACAAGCAATTGTCCTCCGCTAATGAAAAAACAAAAAAAAGATGACGCATTGTATCAGTTGGAAGTAAATTTATCAAAGGAGGTTGATACAATAGACAGAACAGCTCAAATTATGAAACATGTCTGGAAGGAGGCCTCCTGTGGAGCCATATTGTATTGTTTGTTGACGGTCCAGTGACATGTGGTGACATCCAGACGGAAAATAACAGAGAAAATGTTGCTGTACGTCCACAGTGTGAGGTTGAAAAGGTGGGTCAGGCCGTAGGAGCTGTGTGAGAGCATGTGCATGGCTTTAACATACAAGAACACATGCTGGGAAACACACACACAAGGAGCAGACCTTTGAGAGCTGCTCTGTGGCTAAAAACAATTGGGATCTGCGTGAACCGATGTGACATGTGTATTAGCCCCTGCCTTTCCGTTGGGAACCCTTCTGTAGAAGTAGAAAAAAAAAAAAAAAAACACGCAGGGGAAAAGGAGGGAAAGATGACGAGATGGAGGAATAACAAAAATCTGGGGTAGAGAAACTTATTAATCTGCAGCTGTCTGAACTGAATCTGAGGGGAGTTTATATCAAAATGAACAAAATTGGGATGAGATAGAAAAAAAATATATATATATATATGAGTATTCCAGAGGGGAAGAATGCATAAATGTCCCTTTTATTTCTCTATCAGAAATACCAGCTTCAGAATGTTAACAAGTAATTTCCACAGAAGATTGAGGAACTAATCTGAGAATTTCTTTTGTCAGGCATAATAAATCGAGATGTACTGTGCAAGCTTTATACAGGCCAATGCTGAGGTTCTTTTTAAGAAAAATATGCCGTCGGGATACTTATACTACTTGACATGAGTATAAGTTTTGAATTCAATAATAATAAAAAAACAACAACAAAGGAATAACAAGCTTATAAAATGAATGCATCAAAGCAGATACACCTATCCTTTATTTCATGTATAATTAATTAATAAGAGCATACTGCTTTGGTGTGCTTACCAACAAAACAATTATGATTTTTATTTATTTTTTTGAACAGGGTACACGATATAATTTTAAATATGATGATCACAAATCCGAGTTGATCATGGAAAAATTGGCTGATTTTGATCCTTTCTCAATAGGTTGGGACATCCAAAATTTGTTAAACATTTTTATTTACAACGTTCACTAAATTTAGAGGATTTGATGCTGCTTTATTGGTGCATCATTGAAAAAAAAAACCCAAAAAAAACATTATTGAGTGGTTTATAAGTTCTGCAGTGTACAGTGCAGCCACCTGTTCTTGCCAGTCACAGGATATGAGTCTGGCTGCCATTTAGCCCCTGCACTGCAGTCTCACATGGAACGACCCGAAGAAAAAAAACAAAAAAAACAGCCTACTCACTGTCCACACCACATTTACATCTCATCTCGGTTATTGGACGCATAATTCTTCAATACATCTCTTCAATCTCATATTACCCCCTTGTATCCTTCAACATACACATACGCACACAACTGATGACAATTATATTTTTATATTTCCCAAAGTATCAACCGCCGGAGCGATTTTCTGCCATTTAAATGTGAATTTATGTGTCATGTAAATGAGTGGGGAGTATATTTAAGACCGTGTGAGGAGTGTCCCTGTCCCACACAGCCTCTGTTCGTCACCTTTTCTCGTTAAACAGGAGCTGAACGGCCCCCGGTGCCACCAGCCTCCAGAGCCGGTCCCAGGCTGTTTGGGGACCTAAGCAATATTTCATTATGTGGTTTTCCAACTAGCATCGATCATAAAGGTACATTTTACATCCCCTTTGTGTCTAACAGTTTACCCAACGGACATTTAACATAACCTACATTATAACTCATGATGCTTTTATTATAGAAGACAATCATTTACTGACCTGTCACCTACCACATAAGAGTTGCTCTTTGTGGAAAGCAAATTGATTTTCATGATCGTTTTATTTCCTTTTGCTGGTTATCAGTACTTTTTTAGAAAGGTGAAGCATAAAACAGCTTCTTAAATATCAGTATATGAGCTATAATTTTAAGAACGTTAATTTAACACTTACTTTAGAGTTTCTAAAGTTATTTGGATTCTTTTATGTTTGCTTTTTCAATAATCGTTCTTTATCGCATGAGTTAATGCATTTCAACATGACTCATACTCACCTGCTCAACTAGCAATACAGAGTGCTGTATGTCATTGCTTAAGTTCTGCTAGGCTATTTTCTTCTTGTAATTTAGTTGTCTTTATTATTTTTATCTTGCGTGTGAAACAACTGCAATGGCTCCACCCCCGCAGCTTTTAGTTTGTTGTCAAGAGTTAATATGTTCATCAACAAAACTATTTAAAGTCCAACTACACCAATTTTTATCTAATATTGCAAATATCAAGTATCACAAGTTTGATTTTGCACTATTGCAGGTAAAGGCCTCATTCTACTTGTGATAGTGCAAGTAGAATGAGTGAGTAAGATTTACAGTACATTTGTAAATTGTACTTGTGAAGAATTATTATTATTATTATTATTATTTTGCTTTTATTTATGATAATTATGACCCCCTATGGATAGGCCCTAAGCTACTTAGGTTGCTCATTCTTTGGGCCGGCTCTGTCAATCTCCCTTTTTTCTTTGATAAGCTTGACCCCAATGACAACTGAATGATAAATCCAAAAAAAATATTTCTTTTTGTCCGGTGTTTCCTAAGGAGTTTGGATATTTGGACCTACTATAGTACTTTTATATATTTAATATTAAGATTTCAGTGACAAATGTCCTTAATGTTGTGAGACGATAAATTCTGAGTAACACTGAGCTATTTACAAAAGATAAAGAAGAATAATTGCTAAATTCATCGCAATGTTTTCTTCTTGTCTGTTTCTCCAAAAAAGCAAAAACAGAAACAAGCATAAAAACATGGACCGAATAAAAGCTTATAACTGGAGCTAAACAGATCATCTGATGTGACCCGCAGTTTGCAATATAAATTAAAATGGAATCACTAATATTATTGCATGTTTAACAACAATGGATTGACACACGTTTTAATAGAATACGTTAAACTATTTTGATCCAGCAAGAACAGTGATGCAGAAACAATTTCGAGATTAAATTTCTCTACAAAAACTTTGATCTCGTTCAGCCGATCAAACCCTGATATTTATCAGAATCTCACCATTATGCGCTGGCTGTGTCACTATATTGAGTTTATAATCCCATATGTTTATGAAGAGTGTGAAGGAGGATTTTTCTATTTCCTCTGATGCCCGTTTTCTTGTCAAAGTATGAAATCGTTGACATAACACTCCAATTAGGTTCTTGTTTCACAGGCAGTTATTGGCTGCCTCATTGTCCACATCACAACAAGCAGTGACCTTTACAAAGAGCATTTCAAACCCTGCAATAGTTCACTGAAAGCCTACCAGAAGACAAGCTTCATTTATTCATTTGAAACAAAAACTATATTTAAGCCAACACTTTTCCTGCTCTTTACAAATGGGAATGTGTTTTAAATATAACAGACGTATGACATTAAAAAATGAATGGAAAGCTTTACAACATGTTTTCTCCTACAGACATGGATCAGCAGCCGTTATTTTTCAGGAGATAAGGGTGACGTGAACCTTTCAGCTGGTCAAACTATATTCGATAAACAAGACCTTGACCAAATGGCTGATTGCTTAATCTTAACACGACAAGCAGCCCACCAGCTGCTTATCATCTGTGCTCGTCCACTATTGCGAAAAGCGTCCATTTCAGCCCAAACTTACTTTAAAATAGATTGAAAATTATTTTTATTCAACCAAGACGTTTGTTTCTGGGAGGGAATCAGAAGACGTTTCTAAAAAAATAAATAAATAAATACATAAACAAATATAAATAAGAAAAATAGCATTACTTTGTGTGAGTATATTTTTATTCCTATTTTTATTAGTTTTTATTTATTTTTAATTAAGAACAGCTTGTTGAAAACTATTTAGGACCTTCTTAATAATCAGTGGGGGACAAAAAAATGACTTCCATTGCAGCAACCAAACCTCTCACAAATAGTGAAAACCTTATCAAGTTTTCACTATTTCTGATGATTTATCTTTGGTGATGAGCTCCAAGTCTTTGAAGCTGGAAGACCTCATTGCGTCTCCCTCATCTTCAGCTCTGATCTATAAATCGTGCGTGAGATTCAAGTCTGACTGGGACACGGAAACATTAACAATATTTCCAGTCACTGGTTGGTAAAATTAAAATATTATTTTTAATATAGTTTAATCTACTAGCGGCATGAATAATCTTAGGAGTAATTCCCCAAATTCATATTTATCCTGATAAAAAAAAAAAAACACAGCAGAAAACAGAATGTGGTAACTAAGTCAACACACCTGGTTTGAATTAATTAAAAATATTTACAATTCCTTGCATGATCAAAAGTCACAAGTTTAAGGGATGAAACATATCTCCCCCACACAAAGCAGGATGAGAATATTGATTAGTGAATATGTGAAGTAAATGAAGTTAAAAAGTGATTTAAGTGAACATGGTGTTAAGCTGGCAGCAAAACTTTGGTATGTTTACTCCGACAATTTGCTTTCTACAATAAGAAGATATATTTCATGGATGCTCACCCCACAAATTTGAAATGATATATCTTATCTGAATTTTAAAATTAAAATTACTGCAGCAAAACGTTACCAATATTAGGCATCATAGGAAAATGTTTCAAAGCACACACTTTAACATTTATTATGTATGTATACCAATATACAAAAGTCTGCTTGCATGATTTGTTGTCAAAGTTTTCCACAGAAATCCTCCCCAAATGAACACGGTGCTGCAGGCAAAGTGCTGCCTAATCCCAGATCTGGGAGAAGGCTTGAGGGACCAGCAAAAAGAGCAAGGCAGCTTACATTGGTGATTGATGGTCTCTGTCTGTGCAATAGCTGACTGAGCAACATGTACACTTCTCCTGTTCCCACACTTAATGGCTCACCACATTCTATATAAGGTGCTTGTCCTCAAATACATGAACCTAAATCCATGGAATGCTGCACGCATGTTGAGGACTGAATAGATCAGGGCTAGTGTTGGCTAATTTGGCCGAGGGACGTACCATGCTGTCGCGGCATCTTGCTGTAGAGCGTGACCTGGAGTGCTTTGTTGAATCTCTCTTTGCATCCTCTTCTTTCTCAACCATTCTTCTGATTCCATCACTGTTAAAAGATTGAATGAAGACAAAAAAAAAAAAAAAAAAAAGACATCAAATGTACAGCAATATTTTGTTGACCTATGTTTAAACAATACTGTAGGAGCACTTTTCTGGCAATCCTTGATCCTGTCACGTCCCTCTTCCGGTGCCAAGACGTGTCTGGTCTGGCCCTCGGCCAGGCTGGGCTGGACTGGGCTGGTCGCCACCAAGGCCCCAGCAGCCTAGCAGGCAGGACAAGCTTAATGCTGACACATCGCTAACATCAACCAGGGAGGATACCACTGGAAGATGCTTAAACATCAGCACGCCACCATTTCAGAAACGCAGGGAAGATTAGACTTTGGTCACAAAAAGGCTACATTTGAGAAACCGTCCCGATTGTGCTTAACTGTCTTTTTAGCAGAATCGGATTTAGATATGATAATTCAAAATAAAAGACTGTAACAGTGGTTTGCAAGAAAAACATTGGGAAATGCACAAAAAAGGCCACACCCCTTTACATAAGCCTGCGCTTATTCAAATCAAGGCGTTATAAGTGCTTTTGTAAGACAGACGACCTGCCAAAATAACGATATCCTTCTCAATGTGAGAGATCAGGTTAGCTTAATTAAACATTATTTTACTTACAAAGAGACAAGAGAACAAAACAGATTATAACAAGTTGGATTAGTTAAGAAAATATATCATTTTTGAACTCAGTAAACAATTACTTGACTGCCAGAGTTATATTTGCGCAATAGGCAACAAAGGCAAATCTTGCATACCCTGCATCACGACAAGTTTAAAGATTTGTATAGATTTACAGATATGCATAAGAAACCATCGTTGCACACAGCTGCATTATAATCTAGACCTTTTAAAAATACCCCGAGCTGTTTTCTGGACACTCATATTATAGCTCCTTTCAAACTACTTCTGTTGGTGCTTACCAAACAATGCAAATGAGCAAATGAGATTGGCAGAATGAAGCACATTATCAATATGCACAGATATAACCAGGAGTGCCACTGATCGATGATTCAAACCTTCTCCCTACAGCCTTGTTTGTGACCTCTGACTTCTTGCCTCTCGAGGGGGTTAAACTTATTACCCTTTGACTCATGTGACCTCTAGTTTGAAAGGAGCTAGATGGAAGGATGTCCACAGCTCGGGTCCTATTGGTCACTCTCTGACCACTCTGCGGCCAGGGGGGCTGACCATCCGAACCCTTGTGGGATGTGACCCTGGCCCCGCCACACGCTTTGTGGGTAATACCATTAATAGGTCAATACTAACCGCAAAAAATTTGATTTTGAAAACAAGTGAACAGAATGTTGATGTTTTTTTCTAAAAGGTCTGCAAACAGCGAAACACTGTTTGTTTTTTTGGGGGGGAGGGGGATTTTTCTTTTTTTTTAAAAAGTATCATTTTTTGAAACTCCTTTAAATTTTGCTATATCAGTATTTGGATCTAAATGTGAGCAAGGTAAAAAGGTGTAAAGAATGAGCAAAATTTTTATTTTTCAAAGTATTGGCTACAAATAAATCCCATAAAATTGCCCGCAGCCTGTTCAAAATTGAGCTTTTTTTCACTAATCAAGACCTGAAGATTCGACTTAATTCAGAAAGTAAACATTTTAAAGAGGATAGTCTCTGTCATAATTTGAAATGAAAGTTGTATCTCACTGTCTCTCCATCCTGAGTAGAAATGGTTGTCCTGGGTGTCTGCCAGTACACCACGTTACATATGAGACATGTGCTCTCGCTTACATGCGTACAGGATTATTAACCAGTTCCGATTTATCTCCCTAAAAACGTGCAACTTAAACATAAAAATGGAAGATTAAATGTTTTTATTTCATTTACAAATTTGAGTTAAAAAATATATCTATCTATCTATCTATCTATTTGGAATACATCATTTCTATAGAATACATTTTTAAAATCTTTCTGTTAAGGTGTGTTTCTTCATTGGATTTAAATTGATTGAGAGCTTTCAATCAAACATAATAACAATGCATATTAGATGGCGTGCATAATGCGCTTTGTTTTCTCCACCCGTAAGAGTGCCAATAAAAATGAAACTCAAGGCTAAATAGTGCAAAAAGCAGTCAAAGCCCTGACCTCCATAAAAAAGGTGTGTTAAAATGCAGCAGAAGGTAGTTAAAATAAAAATATTACAGAGTTGGACCAACAGGAGCCCACTCTGCTGAAGTTGTCAGACCTGCAGCTAACACTGGGGCTTGTAAACAACTGTATGAACACACATTCAGCCTCACACTACTGCAAATACAACCTCACATCAGCGGGAAAAGCTTTACTACGAGAGAAGAATCTATCATCAAAATAAAGAAGAGAAGATACAAAAAGAAGCCAAATGCACAGCGTCCTCAATCAGAATAAAATGTTGTAAAAAGAAGCGGAAAGGAGCCAGTACCTTCTGGAGCATCCCTGCCTCAAGAGAAGGGTGGGACACCTGCAGAACCTCGCGTGGTCTATCCAGAGCTGCTCAGCGACTGCTGCCTCATGGAGCAGAGAGTGTGTGTGTGCGTGTGTGTGTGTGTGTGTGAGAGCCACGGGGAGAGGATGTGTGTGTGTGTGTGTGTGTCGCTGGCTGAGGGAGGGGATCCCTCCGTCTCCCTCCTCCTTTTCCTCCTCCTCCTCGGGACTATGCCTCCTTAACTGGATGGAGGGGTAGGTGGGGCCACTGCAATAAGCAAACACACACACACATTTCTCTACGCTTGTTATGTCCTCGCTTCCCTCACTCTTTCCCGCTTCTACACTTCCATCTCTTCTCCAGACTTCCTCTTTCCCTTGCAGTCGTGCTCTTGTTCCTTTTGCCTCGTGCTTCTCCCTCAGTCTGTCCACCGGACTCTCCTACTCTCCTACTCTCCATCTACCTTTTCATTCCTCGCCCCCCCCCTCCTACCCCCTCCTAGTTTGCTGAGTTATCGTAGTAACATATTCTCAGTAATCTGGTGGGGAGATGGGAACATGTTTTTTTTTTTTTTTTTTTTGGTGGTCCTAAAACTCCTGGTCCGGGTTTGTGTGCGTTGTGGTTTTTGATCACATGGCACAACAGCAGAGCTATAAGACTAAGCTGGATGGTCAGAGAGCATGGTGTGATGGAGGGATGAGGGGGAAAAAGGAGGGGTGGTGGCACAGCCGACAGCACCGAGCCACTCACCCTCCTTCTCTTCATTTCATTCATTCATTCAACCACCAAACACATGTCCCATCTGATGCAGAAAGGAGCCATCCCTACATAAATCATTCTCCTATTCCACTGGCCACACATTATATTCAAAGTATTGATTTCCCCCCCCCCCCGTCTCTCTCTCTCTCTCTCACCCCCACCCTGCTGCAGCACTGATTGCAAGAAAACCCTGCACACTGATCAAAAACAGGAAGTGAACCACCATGGCAGACACTTTGCTTTGGTGCCAGTGCTGAAATGCAGCACTCGCCGTGTAAAAACTTTAGGCAAAATGCAAAATAAAAATATAAAAAGCTGGAGGGGAAACATCAATTTGCAACAATGTTAATCTGTTACTTGAAAAGCATGAAGTCAACTCAGCAAGTTTTACTTTGGCCACAGAAACAGCCCTGGACTCCTGTATTTAAATTAGACTGTTTATTATTTTGTTTGTTTGCTTTTCTTTTTCTTTTTTTATGAAGAGTGACCATCAGATGGGCAAAGCCGTGGTTTCCATGACAGCACAGCTGAGGACACTTTGAACCCTGACCCTGCGCTTCTGCCTGGGCTGCGGAGCAGTGACCAAACCGAGGGTCCTTCAAAAAGAGGGTCAGCAGGGGTCAAATGATAATGACCTCTCTCTAACTACACAGCACTACCATATCAGTCTCCTCCAAACAGCATCTGAGGATTATTTATCCTAATCAGAGCAGAGCAGGTTTCAAGGTGCCCCTCCGTCACCAGAAACAGAATCTCGTGGAAGTGTCCGCACCTCTCAAATTTTCTCACATTTTTTTATTTTTATTTTATTTATTTATCTATTTTTTTATTATTATTTTATACAAAACGTCAACAAACAAAATGGCATAACTGCAGGGTGAGATTGTCAAAAAAAAAAGAAAGAAAGCAAGAAAAAAAAACAGTGCATTGTGCATTTGTGCACCAGTCAATTTGGAGTATGTAATTTTAACATAAATTAAACACTTAACTGAAAACAGGGTAACATTTAAAAATTAGGCTCAATGGACAAACATTTTGTGTCAAATCAGATGGATTCAGACATTTTCAGCTCACTGTGTCTTGCACTCCAAGCAGAGGGAGAAGCTAAACTGAAACCTCTGTTCCCAAATTCATTTTGAATTCCTAGAAGAATCAATATTAAATGCCATAAGAATGCAATGCATGATGGTTATTAATGTTTTTTTTTTGTTTTGTTTTTTTTTTTTAAAGCAAACAACATAAAAACGAGGGAACCAAGCCAAGAGGAGCTTTATAAATTGGTTACATCCAGGGAGCAAACCTCTGCATATTGAAAGAGGGTCGCTTAGCTTAGCCGCAATGATGGGTGAGGCAACTGCAATCTGTAATAAAACCCAAAGTGCACGGATGTTCTGCACCAGTGTTCAAAGTGAACCCTGAGGGCCATTTCTGTCCCTCAGAATATTTTTGTGAGGCCTTCAAGTGCAATTCAGGAATGATACAAATTCAACCCACCAGCACAGTCAGTTCATGCAGACAGAAATTTATTTTTTTTTTTAATTTGACTAATTTGAAACCTTTCAATAAAAATCCAGACAAATTATAATCTTCTAAAATGGCAGGAATAACCCAAGCTGTTGATTTTTAATTAGCCATGTATTTTTGCTTCCATATTGATTTTACAGTAAATGGGGCCACAAACATTGAGCAACTTTTGGACACAACCTTTTCCTAAGCTTGGCTTATTCGAACAAAGAGTGACTCATACCCATTTCTTGTTGCTCAGAACACACTGAAATGTCTAGATCCAGAAAAAAATAAAATACCAAAGTTGAATGTTTTCCAAATCATACTGACCACTTTTAGTCACCCACCCTCCCTCATATTGCTGACATATATTTGTATCCATTTAGTGGATTGTAGTTAATGTGAGCTATGTGAGTGAGGAGGAATCAACCTTGCAACCCACCGATGTTCAGATGACCAATCTTCCGACTGAGTCACAGTGTTTCAGGGTGATATCCAGCGTTAGTTTTCCTTCACACAGTGTTTTGCTAATAAACCAAAAAGGTTCATTTTTGTCTCATCTAAGCAGTTCATGAATGCACTTACTGTGTAAGATTTTCCGTTTGAGGAAATCTACCGACAGGACGTCTTATGGCTTTCTTTCAACAGCCAACTTGTTTCTTAAACCTTAGTTCAAGTGGGCTGCATGGGGAGTTCATCTCGGGTTTTAAAAAACATATGCCTTGGAGAATGGGCTTTGATTAGCCTTTCAACATCAGTTCAAACAGCAGCACACAATAAGAGCTGGAGTTATATATTTTAATTGAAAATGTTTTGCGAGACAGAGGCAACTTTCTGTGCATTTGCATTATGCATAGAGTTCCTGTGATGAGTCAGCAAAACATTTATAGGATTTGACGAAAGGCTCCAAGCAGGACATCTGAACATTCGCTGGCCGTACCACAACGAGTTGCAAGACAATATCAAGGAATGGAGTTGAAAAGAGTCTCCAGCGACAGTGGAGTTGGTGTTTCGGGAAGGATGACACTATCTTGAGGAGGAGAAACTGGGTTGGAAGAGATTGGGTGGTGGGGGGAAGACAGATGAAGGGGTGGAGGGACTGATCAGAGGGGGGCCAGACACAAAGAGGCCACGCTATGGCCAGTGGCACGCGATGGGCAGATTAACAAGCGTTTCCTCCCCTAACCGAAGCATTAGGACACCTGACTGAGTCCCGCCAATGGCAGCCAGCCAAGGATTCGTGGGAGGGTGGGAGGGGAGACACGCTGGGGCTCGCCTTTCAGCACTCAGGCTCTGCAACAACACAAAGAAGGGTGGGGTAATATTCGCGGGGAGAGGAAAAAAAAAAAAAAAAACAAGGGGAGATAGGGCTGGTGGTGGCTTGGAGTTGGGTGGATGGGGGGCTACAAGCCTTACCCCTCACCATCTGCTGCCCAGGCTAAGTGAGGACAGGGGCAGGGCCCGAGCATAGAGCGGGGTGGAGTATGAGAGCGTGTGCACAGAAAACACACGTGTATCTGCGTGCACGCACCTGTTAGTATGTCAGTGGGTGGGTGGGTGAGTGGAACAGCAGATGGACAGGGCAAACTCCTGGCACTGCAGCTTCCATGTTGGCCGTCCCACGTCAGCCAGTATCCCACACATTCCCCCCCCCCGAAACATTCTTAACCCCTGCTTGCAAAAACACAGTGTGAGACAATTCTTTACATTTTGCTCAGTTTGATTAAGACATCTACAATTAGAGACATTTCGAGACGGGTGTGTGAAGCGTTTAAATGGGAGGGAGCTCTCTGGGATTAAAGCCAAACAGACGCAGCCCCTTTTGCCTCCACGCCACTTTGTTATTCACGTTCACTTAAAATTTGCAGGTGAAATTTTAAGGTCTTATTAATGGCAGGCAAACGACTGGTGACCTAAATTACACATATTGACGTATCCTTCTACCGTCTTTACCAAATTCTCTTGTTTTGCTCTGTTCTGTCCGTTCACCTTCATCAGGGGGTAGTTCATGCTGCCCCTTTTTTTTAAAATAAAGGGGGTCAGAGTAACAGACAGTTCAGTCTCGCTTAACAGTAATCTGAAAATGCCTGTAATCCTCCATACAGAGCCCTTCTGGAGAGCGTGGTTGTAGCATTGAGAGGTGTAACCTCGTCTCAGTTTAGCAGCCATGTGTCTGACCAGTCTTGACACGCAAGCAGAGCTTTACAGCTGCCAGGACACACACTGGGACACCGGGACATGAGGCACAGTCCTGTCACTCCCAGGAATGGTTGTTACAGTGCAGAGAGACTCCAGATCTTAAATACCTCAATAAAATAAATAAAATCTCTTACAAGTGATTTACTCTGACAAAACGTTGGGGAAAATTTTAGAGATATTCCTCAATACCAATTTTACTTAGACATTAACGGAAATACAACAGGGAACAAAAACACAGTTATTCCCTTAAATTATATTCATGGACAGAAAATGCAGCATGATGGCAAGTTCTTGTTGTCTACAGATTTGTGACTGCACCAACGTTAGAGTAACGTTTCTGTGTTCTAATTCAAAAAACATGCTTTAATGTCAATTTTTGCCAACATGTATTAGTTTTGCCAGAACAGACGGTACAAAAGTTCCAGCAAAGATTTGTTTTTAAAAAATTCACTGGCAATGAATGAATCGCAGAACATGTGATTTGATGACCACAACAATCTAGTCGAAAATTACAGCGGATTTCAAAGTTTACACACCCCTGTTAATGTCAAACTGGTGTGAAGCACTCATGTCAGATCACAATGAATCATTTCAATTTTCTTCTGCATTTAAAGTGACACTACTGTATTGTTTTAAATTCAACTGAAAAACAAAACAAACAAAAAAAAAAAGCTGCGATAACCTTTTTTTTGTGATAAGTGTACATAACCTTGTTATCTGCATCTTTGAATCCTATGAGTATGCGCTTGCCATCAATTAGACTGATTCTGATGGAGCAGATTTTGCTGGCACTTATTCGTTTGCATCCTTTAACCAGAGTTTGCTGGATATTCCTCCAAAACAGAACAACAAAGCAACATAGAAAACGTTTCAAAGAGGCTCCCAGAAGCCTGACAGGAACACCATCAGCTGTAATGATTGTGTGTTTCACTTGTGAAAATAATCTTTTGGTCTCCATTTGTGTTGGCTAAGAATTAAAATTCTGTAAGACACATTTTCGTCCAAAGAAAGCATCCAGGCTTGTCAAAAACATTCTAAAACCAAGTGTTATTGGCTGATGATGCGGTTTGAAAAGATATGCTTGGTATAAAAACAACATTGTGCATCAAAGAATTATAGCTATGTGGTGGTACTAGCATCATGATCTTGGGCTGCTTTTGTACAGATAAAAACTATGTTTTTTGCTAAAGTAAATTAAATGGTAAATGGAAATGTTCCAATATTAAAATATATGAGCATTATAAAAGTCAGTTTTGACCCCAAACATTCACTTGTCAGCTTCAATTTTTCAGTGTTTCTGAGTCCAAGCCTACATCCAAATCATCAATAAATTGGCTGCTCAGAAAGGAAATAAAACGCTAGAAAAGTCCAATCTGAAATCAATGGGTTCAGCTGAGAAGGTCTGTGAACAAGATGTCCTCACATTCTGATGGAATATGAGAGTTTGTTACAAGGCAGATTGGGTACGCATTGATAAGTTAGGACGCAATGTGCAAAACGATTTTTACTCGCTCCAATACTGAACTAAACACATCACAATCAGTAAACATCAGACTCAACTTGCATTTTGATTCAACTTGTATCAACACGTAATTAATAGACCCTTTATATCAAATCCACAAATAACTAACATTATTTATTAGTTACTAACACAACTAACAAATAGTTCTTGACTAATTAACTATTTGTTATTTAGTTAGGAGCTAACTAACAATGCATTTAATGATTTGATATATCATATCATGATATACAAATAACGATATGATTTGCATCTCAACCAAGTCATATTATATTTTGCATTATGTGATTTTGCTTTAAATACACAATATTTGGCATCACTTGCTGTTTTTAAACCACTTTATGAATGAATTTACAATCCTTCAAAAAGCATGTTTGTCGGTAATGTTTCTGTGGATTTTTAAAACAAATATTAATTAGAAGATCGTTCTTCTGAGCACTTGAGTAGCCTATGAGTCAAAAAAGGTGCATCTATACAGTTTATATACCAATAACGACTAAAAAGGTCTACAATCATGTTCTTTTAAAAGGACTGAACATATAATAAGTTGTCCTATTTTTTTCACTTATTGTGAACCCTCATAAGCGTCCTTTTACTCCGCTGTTTGAGGAATCCACCGACATATAAAATCTGGGGCTACATAACATCAAAATTTTAACATTCTTTCCTAATGTTTAACTATTTGCCTAAATGATGAACTGATTTGTCAATGATATCTCCAGTTTCAGGCGTTTCGCTTAGTTTGTAGTCCATTTTATCTTCATTCAGAATAGACTTAATCAATCTTAAACTAATACATAGCTCTGTGGGAGGTAAAAGGTTAACAGCTTAAAATCAATTACATTTCAAGATCTATTGGTCAAGATGGTCTGTTTTCATGCTCTCGCTCCATGTGTTTTTACACAGAAAATAGTTCCATTATTAACCCTGTAAAGGTGTTCTGTTATTGGATACCTGCAAACATATTGTGAGCAGCAGATAGCATAAAACTGGTCATCAGGAAGTACCTGAAGAAATAATTTTTTCTTTAAACCCGTTGTTCAGTTTATTAGAAATATATTGCTAAAAAAAAATTGATCAAAAGCACTGTTTTATAACCAACAATTTTCAAAGATATTTTGTGAGATTAGCCCAGAACTATTAGCTCTCCTCTAACTCTCCTAAGAAAGTCTCAGGCTTAGCCACTAATGACATTTAAAATATTAAAACGCAGCTCTTTTGAAAAATTTATGATTTTGCAACAATTGCAGAAGGAATTGCTTTCAAAATATATCAAATCCTCATCAAACATGCACCGTCCTCTAAACTTCTACATCCCTGGTAAAGATGTGCAAGAAGTCATAAAATAAATGAATCTTTCATTGCAATACCATAATATCAAACTACAGATTGCAGAAAAAAAAAAAAATCAGGGTTTAACTTGAGCAATGTTACTAATGTCACTGCAATGAAAGTGGAATGGATTTTAAGACTTTTCTACATACGAATGCACAGCGTGGTATAAGTTTTTGAATGTGCTTTATGTTTTGTCACTAATTGAAGCAAAATGTGTCAAGAATGAAATAAATGAAAACATTTTTTTCTGTAAGTCTAACATCTGTAACTTTGTAAAATTACATGATTTTTTGTTTTGTTTTTCAAAAGTAAAATGGTAGTAACTGGCCCCAAAACCTTTTGGACCAAAAAGATCAAGAACTGAAAAGTTCTAGATACCGTTTGGTTTAACCTTCATCAGTGTATTGATTAAAATAGATCAGCTAACAGCCGAGCAACTACGCATCCGTTATATAACCATGTTCTAACACACATCCTGTCGGTGTGAAAAAAAGATTTTACTCATTTTTGGAAGCGTCAGAATAATTTTCTTGCATCAAGCAAACAAAGCAACTGAGATCTAATGACTATGATCTAAGATCAATTGCACAGTTGAATTAAACTGAAGTCCTTTTAAAAGTAGAACTTACAGCTGTGTTCAGCAGGAAATGAAAGAATATTTCCAAACACTTGAAGCTTTGGAAACAGCTGTGCAGCCTTTAGAAAACTACTCAGTACTGAGACTAAAAGAGCTCCAGTTTGCTGGGGAGCACAAAAGGACCCAAAGCGTTGGGAGCGTCTGATTTGGAGCTAAAAAGGTAATGCTGTTGTATGAGTCAAGATTTAACTTCTTCCATGCTGATTAGAGAATCAGAGAAGAAAAAGGGAAATAAACGAAGTGATGTTTGGCATAATCACACATAAAAGTGGTTCAACAAAATAAAGAACTTCTTTCAAACTCGAAGTGGGTTTTCGTTCAGCATTATGATGTCGTCTCTATGGACTGCTAATATAGACAGAGATTATACTTTTTTTTTCTGTTTGGGAGGAGGCAAAGACAAATGATACAAATAATAGTTTTACTTGTTGGAGCAAGTCCTGATTACATCAAAACAGCAAATTCTTGAATATGTACTGATCAAAAACAGACCATAAAGGATGTAGAATACACACGATACACTCAGAGAAACAATCCAATCTTTAACTTCAGTATATTTATTCAGTGGGGCTAATAAATCACAGTTGAGAAATAATGCGGAACAATTATTGGAAACCTAACAATTCATGAAAAATAAAAATAGTAGCATTTTTTTATTATTAGACTTCAGAGAAAAATCTGTTTCAAATGACTCTTTATTTGTAATTCGTTAATTCTCGCTTCTACAAGATCTAAATATGACACAAGCCAATTTCTCTTCAAAATGCAAAGAACAACAACAAAAAAATATATACTTGAAATCAGGGAGATGTTATGGTCTACTAAAGTCAGAAAATAGTTTCTTGACTTACAGTCTATAAAATGTTAAATAACCGAAGCGGCAAGGCTGATCATAGAAATGTATCTTTATGCCCCAGAACTGTTGGAGAGATGAATGACAAAAAAACAAAACAAAAATAAAAATATCTGAACAAAGGCTTTATGAGGCCCTGAGGAGAATTTCACTTGAGGGCAACAAGCCAATTACAATAGACTCTTGATCAAGCAGAATTGGTCACTTTTCTTTTATTTACATGGAGCCATGAGAAACCCAGTTTAGTAGCAGTGTGTATAAAACAGTCCCTCTCACACAGAGCTAGTTAAAATTATTTAAAAAAATGATGCTCAAATAATTCTCCACGTTTTTCATAGTACTTATGTCCCTGATGAGGTCATATTTTTAAGGGCTGTAGGCTCCAATTAGCAACCTTTGCCCAAACCTCTGGCTGGTTTTAATATGTATAACACTTCAATCATCTAAACTGAAGTCTGCTATTCACCGGATGAAGTTCTCATGACAAGTTATCTAGAAGAAAAATACACTTGCGCAGCATTTGCACAAAATCACTAAGTATAATTTGTGAAACACGGTGAAGTTAGTTTCATTCAAAAGAAGAGTAGCAACTATTCGCACTGCTGCTGCTAAACAAATTATGTCGTAGTGTTTATTTAGATTCTGAAAAAGATAGCAATAAAGAAACTTTTGGTAAATTCAGTAGTTTTTGATTGCTTCTTGCCCAAAATACATTTTTTATTATTACAGAGTAAGAAGAATAAAAAGCCACCTGATCAGGATGACCAAGCTGTCAGATAGTGAACTGATATTCCTCCTTATTAACTGTAGTTTTAAAATAACTATCTGATGCTGCTTTAGTTTTCTGTGACTAGAAATATTTCCAAACAAAACTGTTTTTATTAGAAGCAAAAAGAAAATGTCTGACCCTTTTTTCTGTCAGTTGTCATGCTGTGTGAAGACGAGCACATCTACATTACCCTGTGCTCCACACAAAGGAAACTTGGTTCTCTCGCTGCACTTTCTTTGGCATATTCTTAAAAGGAGCGTAGTTTGTCTAAAACAATATGACCACCTTTGCAGTTTGGGAAATTGGAACTTTTTCAAATCTGAATATAACTTTACCTTATCATCAGGTTACATTTTGTCCATGCACAACACAGAGCTACATGTAATGTGGCAACACATCCAACTATCTGTTGGCTTGGATGATTTACAGAAGTTTAAGAAGCAATTACATTCTTTCATTGTTTTACCTGCTTTTAAAGTCTTTCCTCATTTCCATATTTCATTATAATGAACCAGTCTGACAGTTCATCTGTCACCATTACAAAGCTTTTTTTTTTACTTGCATCTAAATGTCACAAATTTACATCACAAAAGCAGTAAGATTTTCAGGTAACACCTAAAATTTATTGAAAACTTCTACAATATAATAAACCTTTTAATACCTAAAGTTACACACTAAAAAATGCACCAATTGAAAAATTGGTGAGGAGGTTGAAGAATTAGTACTGGGTGTAAATATTTCAAGGTTTCTAAATCCAAATAATTTACCTTTTTCAAGTTGATTGTTTCAGCCGACAATATTAACAACAAAAGATTTTTAATTAAGGACTTCAAGTTATAAACCTATATAAGATTTGCATGTCTTTAATAAGAAAAAAATCTCAATTATTTGTCTAAATGGCAGATGTAAAAGCTTGTTTCTCCTTTTTTTTTTACAACAAGCAATGTGCAAAGACCCAAATGAGGCAGATCGTTTCATTTAATACCACGTAAGTGTTTCTGTGCTCTAAATGAAAAGAAACAAACATTTCTAATAACAAACACGTTCCAAATCTATAGCAAAAATATAAACCACATAACATTTTCAAAATTCCCATGTTTGTCTTTGTGCAGAAAATCTTAGTGTTGAACAGACATTCCCAAAGAAAGACCATTTGTTTACATATATATGTATATAAAGCTGTGAATCCTTTCATTTCAGGGACAGAAATATTTTTTCAGTCAAACAGTATTTGATATGTAGACCAGTGAATGTGTATTTAAGAGGTTCAAGCTAAAACAGCTGCCATATATTTTGGTCTGCATATTTAAAACAGTAAAAAACAAAACAAAACAAAAAAAAAAAACAGTAAAGAAAAAGAAAAAAAAGGGAATTATGATCTGCTAAAACGGCAACAAACAGCAACCCAAGAAATCATGTTAAAAACAATCCTTTAAACAACAAAGGAAAATAGAGCCAGTTCAGAAAATCAGAACATAAAAATGATTAAGTAAAAAAAAATTAAATAAATGCATCAGGTGATGAAAATAAAGGTATGTGTACTTGGAATAAGCTACACGTTTGCTGATCCTTAAATAGTTCTTAACATTATATGCAGCCTGTGGAACGAATTGTCTGCTTAGAAGTCTGCAGTCAGTGTTTTTGGCACATATGATATCTGTGGAGTATGTGCGCTGCATTTTTTCAAGCAAATCCAAATGAATTTTGGATCGCCCAAGTTGTTTAGAATAACCAAAGTTAGCTTAGCTGTCTGGTAATGTGTGTTAAACAGCTTCTTCTTCCTCTATGCAACTCTATTTTTACCGTTAACAAAAAAATAAATAAAAAAATAAACACTGTAGCAGTTTATTCAAAGTTTCTTAAAAGTTTTTTTCTTCCCATCAAAGAAACGTTGAGCCTAAGGTACCACTGATAAACTCCTTCAGAATCAGAAACCGTGTTAAAGCTCATCCAGTCACAGGAAACATTCGTCACCGGAACCATGCACCATTTCTTCCTCCCCCCCCCCCCCGGTTTCATCCGAGAATAAATCCTTATTGAATAAATCCCCACAACATATCTGCCAACTCTAAGCTCACATACTTAGTTTTTAAACACCAAACACACCCAGCTCTGTGCAAACCGCATAATACAGATCTGTTCCTCCCTGTGTGCCTTTAAAAATCTCCCTCTGAAGCAAACTACTTTAGATTTTGCTTATTTGAGGATTGAAAGATTTTAAACACTTTTCCTGAAATAAAAAGCTGCAGCTGAGCTCATAATGGAGCTCTTCTTAGTGTTTGTGTAGCTTTAACTTGTTAAAATGATAAAAGAACCAGAAGTGGCAATACAGAGAGAAGAGTGAAGTCAGATTTGTGGCTTCTTTAAAAAATAAATAGTTACTGGACTCTGAAAAATCCAGTAGACAATATGGACTTCTGTTTAATTTGTTGTTCAAAGTTAAATAGTTTGCCGTCGCAAAAAGAATATTGTGTGTTGGTGTGAGTTCTGCTGAGATGACCCACTGAAAAGCAAGTTGACAGATATGTTGGGCAGCTCCACACTACTACAGATGAGTGTTGTGGAGAAGTTTAAACACACAACAAATGTTTCCAGCCAGTCAGAGGTGCTTTCCCCCCTACAGCGCGTTATTCTCCGGACTGAAGAGAGCTGCAAGGCCCAGTTGTTCAGTCTCCAGTATATCCTTGTCCGGCTTTGGCTTCTTGAAGAGTGATGGAAGGTTGCGGATGTGGACCTCCTTCCTGAACTGCTGGCAGAGAGCTTTCTGTGGGGGACAAAAAAACATATTAAAACAAGAAAATTTTCATTATATTGTTCGGCATCATTGAGCTGGGGTAACATTTTCTGCTGCTGAGAACAGAAGATTTGCAGCACAGTCTAAACCACACTGCTGACCTCCTCTGTGGGGTCGGAGGAATTTACAGAGGATTGAAAAGTGAAGCGCTGCTCTCTAGAGGTTGAATGTGGCATTACCCCAATAGTTCCAGCAAGGAGCTTCTTGAACTGGTCTCTCCTTTTCTTCTCTCCAACCTTCTGGGCATTGGGATCCACCAGCCTTTGATCGTAGAGGTCCAGAGCTTCAATGCTGATGTTTGGAACTTGGGTCATCACTGTCCGCAGCTCAATGTAGCGAGGCCGCTAACGCAGACGGACAGACAACAGAGAAAGAGACCTTCTCAGCAAGAAAACATGGAGAAAATGCTCAGATAACAGTGGGACTGAAACGATGGATCAGATTAATCGATTATTGAAATAACTGACAAATAATTTAGCAATCGGTTGAACATCAAGTGGAGTACACAGACCAAAAAAAAGAGCAACATGTTCAGAGAAGTATTTTTTTTTGTATGTTCCACCTAGATCTCCTCATGTGGTAGTTTCACTTTCACCGGGTTGAAATTCTATTAAAAGAAAAATACTAAGCATCTTTTTGCAATAATTTGTCAGTTAATCCAAAAAATTATCTAGAGACTGCCCCTACATTGCATTTGTATTATCTTTTATTACAAATAATCAAACATACACTACAGGAACACTATGTTACTGCATTTTAGCCAATAAAATGTCTTTCTTATTTAAAATAACAATAATAATTTAATTATTTGTTTCTTTGCATTTTTTGTATTTCTAATGCTGTATAAAAAAAGCTTTTGGTAGATAAAGAAAATAATAATAAAAATGAGCAAAAAGTGCCATTTCTGACAACCGTCAATATATTAGAATAACTAATAGAATAATCAATTACTAAAATAATTATTAGTTGCAGCCATTGACAGAAAAAACATTGCTCAGGAATTTAGGTCCATAGGAAACTAAATAAAAACAAATAATTGGTGATTTAATTGTTATTTAATGTCATACTATTTACAAAAAGAGATTTGATTTGACTGGATTGAACTTTTCATATCAAATCTAGTTTGCGATTACTCTAAATTTCTGATTTTCTATCAATGAAATGACTGCATGTAAATATTACTCCTATAAACAGGCATGAAGAGTATTGACATTAGGCTCACCAGGTTTTCGTATATGAGCATTGCTAGGTTACAGAGGGGAGTGTTGCAGGCTTCGTGTTGTCCGTGAACCTGCAGAGCTCTGAGAACGCTGGTGTAGAACCATGTGACCGCTTCAGGGAGGAGGTTTCCTGCTACGACCTGGGTGGAAACGGTCACAGATGGTTAAGGCCACTTACCTGTATGCATATCATGCCAAAGACGGCAACTGCCAAAACATTAACTACATTTAGAAAACGTCCAAAATGAGATCATTGAGATGGGAGGATATCTGGGTCAAGAGGAGTTTGGTTGAAGCATCAGTTATTCATGAGGTGTGGCTCATGTACGGCAACAAGGAGTTACTATCAGGATCCTGGATCAAACAGGAAGTGCTGCAGCTTAATTTAATAGGATAGTTTTGGCACTGTTGCTGTGGGCTTCACCCCATATCACTGCTCTGGCTGCATCCAACTAGATTTCTTTTAATCACCAACAAACAACCTTTGAACTTCACTCAAATATATATAATGCAGTGTCTCCGTCAAGCCTCCTGTATATAAAAATCAGTTTTTGCTGGAGTCCCAACAAATATGGCTCCCAACTGGAGAGTAACACGCACACCTCACACATCTATGCCACATATATGCTTTGTGCCAAAATAGTCTGAAGCACTGTATAGTCTTGGCTTTTCCTAATGTTGTTTCAAGACTACTTAGTTTTTGGACTTTTGTGTATTGAAAATGTAGAATATCATTTTTGAAAATTACATTTTTTTAAGACGTGGACCATGAGCTGTAACAAGTAGTTTCAGTTGAAGGCAAAATATATTACAATAAAACCCTAAAAAGACAAAAAAAAAAAAAAAGAAAAGCCTGCTGCTGTCTGGACGCTACCTGCCGCAGGAGGTTCCAGCAGACCATGGACGCCGTTCGGTGGCAGTTTGTGGTGTCCTTCCAGGACAGTGAGGTGAATGAGAGGGTCAACAATGACATATACACATTCTGGGAGAGAGAGAGAGAGAAAGAGAGAGAGAGAGAGAAAAAAAAACAAAAGCGAAACATAAAGTTTAGGAGCACTATTTAAATGTGAACATGGTTTATATTTATTTTTTTTATCTGAAACTGACCTCGTGTTTCATCAAGCATTTTCCAAGCTCACTCAGCTCTTCGGTGGGTTGAGGGGAAGACGATACCTGAACCGACTCCATCATCACATCCTCCTCTGCGAGAGCACATTTTCAGCAAAACAATCACATTTTTTTTTCTCACTCGAGATAAGAAAATATAACTCCACTCTTACCATCGATTTCCTCTTTATTTGCTGCTGGTTCGGGCACTTTTCTGGAAATACAGCTTACATCTAAAAGAGAGAGGAAAGAAGATGGGTGCTATGAAGCCATCATAACTCACATTCCACATGGTTGGAGAAAATGCTGATGAGGCAGTTGTGATCTTCCAGCTAGGAAACCAGCTAACTGATATTCTCTGGTGTCTTCTGATCGATCAAAACCTCTGCACAGCATCAAGTCCGCAGAATCACACGATGTTAGATGCGACTCAACCGGAGATAAAATAACACCTGGTTTGTGACGCGTGTCTTAAAATATGCTAAGAATGTTGCGAAGAAGTTTCTTTCATCACTTCATGTAAAAAGAAACTCTTTAGGAGTGATCCTTATAATCGTGATTGTGGTTTTTAAACAAAGAAATAAATAAAATACCCCTCCCCGGGCTGCCACCTTATCGTGGTGGAGGGGTTTGAGTGCCCCAATGATCCTAAGAGCTATGCTGTCGGGGGCTTCATGCCCCTGGTAGGGTCACCCAAGGCAGACAGGTCTTAGGGGAGGGACCAGACAGAGCGCAGCCCGAAGACCCCTATGATGAACAAAAACTTTGGATTTAGTGTTCCCTCGCCCGGACGCGGGTCACCGGGGCCCCACTCTGGAGCCAGGCCTGGAGGTGGGGCACGTTGGCGAGCGCCTGGTGGCCGGGCTTTAACCCATGGAGCCCGGCCGGGCTCAGCCCGAAGAGGAAACATGGGTCCCTCTTCCAATGGGCTCACCACCTGTAGGAAGGGCCATAGGGGTCGGGTGCAATGTGAGATGGGTTGTGGCCGAGGGAGGGGGTCCTGGCGGTCCGATCCTCGGTTGCAGAAACTGGCTCTTGGGACGTGGAATGTCACCTCTCTGGTGGGGAAGGAGCCGGAGCTGGTGTGTGAGGCTGAGAGGTTCCGGCTAGAAATAGTCGGTCTCACCTCGACGCATGGCTCTGGTTCTGGAACCAGTCTCCTTGAGAGGGGCTGGATGTACTTCCACTCTGGAGTTGCCCACGGTGAGAGGCGTCGAGCAGGGGTGGGCATACTTGTTGCTCCCCATCTTGGCGCCTGTACGTTGGGGTTCACCCCGGTGAACGAGAGGGTAGCCTCCCTCCGCTTACGGGTGGGGGGACGGGTTCTGACTGTTGTTTGTGCTTACGGGCCGAATGACAGTTCAGCTTACCCACCCTTTTTGGAGTCCTTGGAGGGGGTACTGGAGAGTGCCCCTCCTGGGGACTCCCTCGTTTTGCTGGGGGACTTCAACGCTCACGTGGGCAATGACAGTGAGACCTGGAGGGGCGTGGTTGGGAGGAGTGCTCCCTCCGATCTGAACTCGAGTGGTGTTCTGTTGCTGGACTTCTGTGCTCGTCACGGATTGTCCATAACGAACACCATGTTCAGGCATAAGGGTGTCCATATGTGCACTTGGCACCAGGACACCCTAGGCCGCAGTTCGATGATCGATTTTGTCATCGTTTCGTCGGATCTGCGGCCGTATGTCTTGGACACTCGGGTGAAGAGAGGTGTGGAGTTGTCCACTGACCACTACCTGGTGGTGAGTTGGCTCCGGTGGTGGGGGAGGATGCCGGTCAGACCTGGCAGGCCCAAACGTGTTGTGAGGGTCTGCTGGGAACGTCTGGCGGAGTCCCCTGTGAGACGGAGCTTTAACTCCCATCTCCGGCAGAGCTTCAAACACGTCCCGGGGGAGGCGGGGGACATTGAGTCCGAGTGGACCATGTTCCGTGCCTCCATTGTCGAGGCGGCTCATCGGAGCTGTGGTCGCAAGGTTGTCGGTGCCTGTCGTGGTGGCAACCCTCGAACCCGTTGGTGGACACCTTCGGTGAGGGATGCTGTCAGGCTGAAGAAGGAGTCCTATCGGGCCCTTTTTGGCCTGTGGGACTCCGGAAGCGGCTGATGGGTACCGGCGGGCGAAGCGGCGTGCGGCTCAGGTGGTTGCTGAGGCAAAAACTCGGGCGTGGGAGGAGTTCGGAGAGACCATGGAGAAAGACTTCCGTATGGCTTCGAGGCGATTCTGGTCCACCATCCGGCGTCTCAGGAGGGGGGGGAAGCAGTGTAGCACCAACACTGTTTACAGTGGGGGTGGTGTGCTGCTGACTTCGACTCGGGACGTTGTGGGTCGGTGGGCGGAGTACTTCGAAGACCTCCTCAATCCCACCAACATGCCTTCCATTGAGGAAGCTGAGCCTGAGGACTTTGGGTTGGGCTCTCCAATCTCTGGGGACGAGGTCGCCGAGGTAGTTAAAAAGCTCCTCGGTGGCCGGGCCCCGGGGGTGGATGAGATTCGCCCGGAGTATCTCAAGGCTCTGGATGTTGTAGGGTTGTGTTGGTTAACGCGACTCTGCAGTATCGCATGGACATCGGGGGCAGTTCCCTGGGATTGGCAGACTGGGGTGGTGGTCCCCCTGTTTAAAAAGGGGGATCGGAGAGTGTGCTCCAACTATAGAGGGATCACACTCTTAAGCCTCCCTGGCAAGGTCTATTCAGGGGTACTGGAGAGGAGGGTCCGTCGGATAGTCGAACCTCGGATTTTGGAAGAGCAGTGTGGTTTTCGTCCTGGTCGTGGAACACTGGACCAGCTCTACACCCTCAGCAGGGTCCTGGAGGGTGCATGGGAGTTCGCCCAACCGGTCTACATGTGCTTTTGTGGACTTGGAGAAGGCGTTCGACCGTGTCCCTCGGGGTGCCCTGTGGGGGGTTCTCCGGGAGTATGGGGGTACCGGGCCCTTTGATACGGGCTGTCAGGTCCCTGTATGACCGGTGTCAGAGTCTGGTCCGCATTGCCGGCAATAAGTCGGGCTCGTTCCCAGTGAGGGTTGGACTCCGCCAGGGCTGCCCTTTGTCACCGATTCTGTTCATTACTTTTATGGACAGAATTTCTAGGCGCAGCCAGGGTGTTGAGGGGATCCGTTTTGGTGGCCTTAGGATTGCATCTCTGCTTTTTTGCGGATGATGTGGTCCTATTGGCTTCATCGGGACGTGATCTTCAGCTCTCACTGGAGCGGTTCGCAGCCGAGTGTGAAGCGGCCGGGATGAGGATCAGTGCCTCCAAGTCTGAGACCATGGTCTTGAGTCGGAAAAGAGTAGAGTGCCTTCTCCGGGTCGAGGGAGATGTCCTGCCCCCAGTGGAGGAGTTCAAGTATCTCGGGATCTTGTTCACGAATGAGGGAAGAAGGGAGCGTGAGATCGACAGGCGGATTGGTGCAGCGTCTGCCGTGAAACGGGCGCTGTACCGGTCCGTCGTGGTGAAGAGAGAGCTGAGTCAAAAAGCGAAGCTCTCAATTTACCGGTCGATCTACGTTCCTACCCTCATCTATGGTCATGAGCTTTGGGTAATGACCGAAAGAACGAGATCGCGAATACAAGCGGCCGAAATGAGTTTTCTCCGTAGGGTGGCTGGGCTCTCCCTTAGAGATAGGGTGGGGGAGGATGCTGGTCAGACCTGGCAGGCCCAAACGTGTTGTGAGGGTCTGCTGGGAACGTCTGGCGGAGTCCCCTGTGAGACGGAGCTTTAACTCCCATCTCCGGCAGAGCTTCAAACACGTCCCGGGGGAGGCGGGGGACATTGAGTCCGAGTGGACCATGTTCCGTGCCTCCATTGTCGAGGCGGCTCATCGGAGCTGTGGTCGCAAGGTTGTCGGTGCCTGTCGTGGTGGCAACCCTCGAACCCGTTGGTGGACACCTTCGGTGAGGGATGACCGGGAGGGACTCAGAGTAGAGCCACTGCTCCTCCACATCGAGAGGAGCCAGTTGAGGTGGCTCGGGCATCTGGTCAGGATGCCTCCTGGACGCCTCCCTGGTGAGGTGTTTCGGGCATGTCCCACCGGGAGGAGGCCCCGGGGAAGACCCAGGACACGCTGGAGGGACTACTTCTCTCGGCTGGCTTGGGAACGCCTCGGGATTCCCCCGGAGGAGCTGGAGGAAGTGGCTGGGGAGAGGGAAGTCTGGGCCTCCCTTCTTAAGCTGCTACCCCCGCGACCCGACCCCGGATAAGCGGCAGAAGATGGATGGATGGATGGATGGATAAATAAAATAATGTTTTTTCTTTATGTAAAATACGAGCAAAAGCAGCAACTTGTGGGACTTACTGAGCAGATCCAGAACCTCTCTGGTGACCAGACGAACCAGCTGCTCCTCCAACATCTCCTGAGTCACAGCGCAGTCCTCGTAAACCACCTGCTCCTCCTCATCCTCGCCGCTGAGAACACAAAGAGGTCAATTTGAAAATTAAAACACCGATCCTACATATTTAGAGCCTTAATGAGGACTTTGCTGAAATGAATTTCAAACATATTTACAAGTTTCAGAAAATTTCCCGCTGCTCCTAATTTAAACAAATATCTGCTGCATTAGTGTGAATAACAGCTGCTACCTCGTCATTTTACAACAACTTACTTGACAGACGTCCTCTGGTTGATGACCTGCCACTTCATGTTTAGTCTCTGTGGTATAAAGCAGAAGCATCATCAGGACATTTTGCTGTGAAAATATGTAAAGCTAAATTTTTGCCAAATTAAGACAAAAAAAAAAAAAAAACATTAATCAGGGTTCTAACCTGCTGCATGTAGGTGAACAAAGGCCCCAGCAGAGGGCGCAGCAGACTGTCATGATACTCTGGAGGACATGAAGTCACGAGCTGCTTCAAAAACAGCCGTATACATGAGTCAAGGCAAATCAGTGTTCACGCAAAATAAGAGCTTTGCTTTTTGTATAAATAAAAAAAAGCACATCCTGACAAATTTTAAAAATGACGAAAGATATGAATCATTGAGCGGAGTCTGTGGTCAGGCACGTGGTCGAGGGAAGTGAAGGCAGAGCCGATGATTCCTTCAGCCAGACTCTCCACGGTGTAGAAGTCCTGCAGCAGAGCCGGACCTGCGTTACCCAGGATATGGAAGCTGCAGGGAGACAGAATGCATCAGGATGAGATGGCATCAAGACAAAATATAAAACTGCGCAAGAGTTTATATAACAAACCGTACCAGTTTTCAAATAACGAGTTGAAGAATCCCTGCATGCGATCCAAGAGGCTTTTATGCACTGGAGCGTCGTAAATATCCAGAGGAGGCTGTGGGAGACCTGAAAACATTCATTTAGGAAGCTTAATATTTTTAAACGAGTCTTCACTGAGGGCACACAAAAACAATTAACACATGGAGGCAGCTCTTCTTACCAAGAATTACGAGTTTATCTCCATCCATCACATCGTAGGCTCTGGAGAAAGTCTCACTAAGACGAGCTACATTCTCTGGCATGAACAAGCTGTTCTGAGTCCTGCAAAAAAAAAAATCAATTAAAATTAAACAAACTTTACAATACAATGTATTATGAGGACATTATTGACATGTTACTGACAACCACACATTGGTCAAGTAATTTCCAAAATATTTGTCTTGTTTGTAATATAAATTTTGTAAGTGAAAAAACTTAAGAATATAACAAAAAAAAAAACCATCTGTCCAACATAGCTGGTTAATCAAAAATTCACAGTGAAGGTGAGCTATTAAAGTTATTTACACTTTGGCATGCATACCTTATTAGAGCCAGCAGGTTGGGCAGGAAGGCCAGAACCTGAGCTGCACAGGGGTTTCTGTAGATGGGGGCTCCAGCAGGAGTGCAGCCCATCACGAATCCACCGGCTCTCGCTTCTTCCAGGTCTGCAGGCCATCGTGCACGTTTCACTACCGCAAGCATCGCATACAAACAGAAGCTCAACTGGGAGGAAACACAAGCAAGTGATCAATAAGGCTCAAAAACAAAACAACCATCCTTCTAGACATAAACGACATTGGGCACAGCTGAACTTTTTTTAACTCCACTTACTTGACCCCTGTTAGGTCCGGCTGTATCTCTCTCTGGTCTTTGCTCTGGGATCACTTCATCTGCTCCAACAAACGACAGGAACTTGACAGGATCCCAAAGCACGCTGAAACCAATGTCAAAGTCAAACGTGTTTCAATATGTCTAAAAAAAATAAAATAAAATCTTGCAGAATTTTACATATAAAAAAAAAAAAGTCACAGCAACCTTGTCATCTCCTCAGAGGTCCACTGAGTGATTATTGGGGCTGTTAATTCATCTAGAAAAGCCTTTTGCTTTTCAAAGTCTTTGAACTGGTTACTGATTAGCACCAGAGCTTCCATCTGCGAGCATTTCTCCAAGAAAGTCAGCAAGGCCTCATTTGCAAACAACTCTTTCACGTGGTTGTAAAACATGTCGAAGCAAGGCTGCGGAAGGAAAAAAAAAAAGAAAAAAAGAAGATAACTGCATTTGTTAAAAAGGGTGACTCAGGTTAATTTAAAAAAAAAAAAAAACTGGGATAAAAACATAAATTACCAGGATCAACTGTGGGTAATCCCGGCAAATTTTGATGATGGCTGAGCACGCATGTCTCCGAACATTCTTCACAGCTCGACTCCGGGGTGCCTGAAAACATCGCTGAATGTTTTATTTACAATTCAGACAAGGGAGATTGTGAAAAATTACTCTGCTAAGTGAAAACAACTTACCTTGTTTTCCAAATCAACGTGAAATGTGACGGAATTGAACAGCTGTGGAGTCAAAACACAGACAGCAAGAGGTAATCAGTAAGGACAAAGAGACGTGGCTTGAGAACTGTATAATTAGCTAGAAGAGTAGATGAAGCTACATATATAGAGATGTTTATGTGTAAAATACTGAAAAAAAAATCCTTTAATGGAAATCAAAATGTTCGAAGGGACACAAAGTTTCCACTTCTCATCTTTGGATCAAATAGAAAATCTTTCAATCGAACCTTGTAGAGGACCTGTGGCACGAACTGTGGCCTGTGGGTGACGAAGGGAAAGAGGGCAGAAATGTTGCTCAGCACACAGGACAGGATAAGTGGGTCTCTGGTTTCGTAGTTCAGCACGCCCCGCAGGAGCTCCATGCTCTGATCTATTGGCAACTTCTGCGCATGTCGAAGAAGAAAGGTGAGAATACATCACATTTGCCCTTTTGATACTACTAAGTCATTTTTTTCCTGTACTGTGATAAACATTTAGTCACCTCCTCATCCAAGCTTTTGCAGATCTGATGCATCACACATTCCATGAAGACAGTCAGTGCATCCCACTGAAGGACGGATGGAGACATCAAGGAACACAGACCCTCTGCAGTCTTCACTGGAGAGAAAAGCAAGTTTTCAGAGCAGAAGAGTTAGCTACTAGTGGAAAGAAAATAAGGACACTGATTTGTAATTTGACTTCAAAGGAGACTTTATGAAGGCTACAAGTATAAAAACAACATGTCGCATTAGCTGTGGTGCGATAGAGTAAAGATTTTTCTGAGTAAAAAGGAAACAGTCAAACCCTTACATGTCGTTTCTCCAGGATCAACTGGACAGGCAACCTGGAACCGAAGCCATTCTGCTGCGGTGTGGAAAGCGTCTACCGGAACGATACGACTTAGCGTCCTCAAAACGTCCCCGTGCTGCGACCGATAAGCTTTAAGACAATGCAAAGGAATAAACAACATAAAAACCAACAATGAAACCAAGGAGCCTATAAGAGAATGAACTGATAAAACCTACTGGAAAAGAAAGAGTTGAAGTCCTCGTCGTTGTCGAAGTCCATTCGTGAATACACACAACTAGGGCTGTCTTGTCTAGAAGGAAAGCCAGTCTGGAAGATGAAAAATAAAACTTTACACCATGCAGTGAAAAAGCATTGTCATCCTTTCAACTTTAACATATCTCACAATACAACCACAATGCGGTTTGTTTTCTCCATCAACCTTGTGAATGATCATACAAGAAAGGAGACTCTCACCCTAACAAGGTTGGTTGTCGATACTTTGAGGTATTTGAGAGCCACCTCCACAACTACAGGGACTTTTGATAGAGTCTCATGTCTGAACAAACTGGCCCATGTTGACACAGTGCAAGACTTTAAAAACTGCAGAATATAAAAGGAGAGGGAAGGGAAAAAAAACACACATCAGATAATAAGTACAGCTCAAGCACAAAGTTTTCAAGAAAACTGAAGCAACATTCAAGCATTAGCCCTCTGATAATTAGCAGTAACTAACCTGACTGGAATGTGTAGTAAAGGCTAATAAGGCTTCTGTGTACTTGCTGAGATTTGCAGGAACTTCAACCTCTGGACATGAGCCCTGTGGGGGCACATCATTTCAGATGCCGTTGTGATCAAAGCGCACGTTAAACAGACAGAACACACCCTTACATGTGTGACCACACTGGGGAAAAACTCACCACTAACGAGCAGAGCTGGAATCCCAGAGCGCACAGGACCTGACAGAGCCGCTTCAGGAAAACGTAGCGCCGCTCCACCACCTCCACTTCTCTGAAAACACAACAAGCACACCGTCGCTTGATGTTAAGAATAAATAAAAACATCCAACTAATTTTTTCACAATGATAGGCATGTGACAGAACTCACTGTGGTTTGGAGGAATTTGAACATATCGCTAAACCATCTGCGGATCTGGACACGATACAGAATATTAAGCATATATTATAAAAGACGCCTTCAGAATAATCAGGAGAAGGGATCAGCAGCTTCACTCACTGGGCTGCACACAGGATGTACTGGATGGCCACATCATTAAACAGCAGCATGAAGGGTTTCCTCTCCTCCAGTTTGCCCTGCAGGAGAACACCATAAGAACTATAAATATGTTCCACTTATTAACCGGATGCAAGTTATGATATAAATATCTTTTCAGTTTATTGAACAAGAGTAAGAGTTCAGCAATACGGAACAATTTAAATCTGGTCCTTTAAATAATTTCCCATCAACAACTCTCACTCCTAATTAGAAGGCCATATTTCCAACATTATTAGTGTCTAATACAGTATTCCTTTTAAAAAGATGCACTGTGACTTTTTCCTCTAATTGTACCAGGAACTGTATGGACAAGTAATAAAAAAGAATGAAATGTTACTGACTGAATGTTTTTATTTTATCAGCCCGATAAACTTATTGTTGTTCTCCATCTCTAATTAGGCGTTACTTGTTTGCAGACATTTCTGTGTTGGAAAATCCTGAATAGATGTCATAAAGTCTGAAAAATTTCTCACTCCTGAAGTAATAGCTCCTTTAAAATAAATAGGACTTTCCTCCACTTGGGTGTTCTGTTATTAGATTTCAGAGAATCTGTCAGGGCTAATGCTTTTGTTCATCATTTACAAGTTAGCTAATTGCAACCATTACTCAAAGTATTTCATATTAATAGACCATGGCTAAACAAATGTTGGCCTGTGAATAAATTACTCAATGTAATTTTTTTCAAACCTTACATTTATTCTGTAGAAGCGGCTGGTTTCAGAAAAACAACCAGGAAAAACTAAATGTCTTTCAGAGTAATAATGATCTTAAATCGTTATCAAACATTGTAAGGCTGTTGGCCAGAATTACTATAAAAACACTGATGATCTCTGATCAAACCACCAAATTTAAACATACAGATAATTATAAAGGATGACTAATAAAACGAATGAATCTCCATGCAACTCACCTTCCGGCTTAAAGCAATAAGCAGGCACTCAGAAGCCTCCAGCTGCAACTCGGGTTCACTCAGCAACAGACACAGCATCTCCAGCAGCTGACAGTTCCTGGAAGTGATGTGCACCAGTGTCACCCAATCTACGTAGCCTGCGAGCGTATTCAGCGTGGCCACGGCAACTCGACAGTGAGCTTTGGCCTGTGTGCAGATACAATGTTAAAATAGACAAATGAGTACATTGCGAAGTGCGAAAAGAACCAAATTGTAATGTGTAAAATGAGGGTTTTAGTAAATACCTTCAGTTCAAGGCCTGGATCATTCTTCTGGAAAAACAAAACAAAACACTGTCAAGACTGTTACTTTTTGGAGACCTAAAATAATCTAGTTAAGGCTTTACTAACCAATTTGCGGTAGTCCTCCACATTGATATGCAGAATAGCCAACAAAAAACTGAAGATGTTGTCCATGTTCTGGGTGAGTGTCTGTTGGATGTCTCTACGCCGCTGTGAGGGTAACGTCTGGAAGGTGATCACGTCCTCTGCCAGCCTCAAGAGGATCAGCATGACCAGTTCTGTCTGTGCCTCCTGCCACAAAAATCCATTTTACTTCATTTAGCATAAAGAAATGATAAATTTTCTCAAAAATGGAAAAAAATAGGTTATTTATTATACATTTTACTTTAAGAACTCTAGAAAATTTATGAACAGAAATTAAAAAGATGAACACAGTTTTATGTCATAACCACAAACAAATGTATTTTAATTGAATTATATGAGACAGACCTAAACAAAATAGTGCAACAGCTGCAAAGTGAGAGCAAATTTATGCATAACAGTTTGTTGTACAGCTTTCTTTCAACAGTGGAGTTCTTTCATATATTAAATGGGCCAGATTTGTGATAACTAACCCCTTAGCTAGTTCTCTTAGTAATAATCTCTATGACTAATCAGTTTTCATGCTAAATTCTCATGTCTGGCTATGCTTGCAATTGTGCCACACTCTGTGACATGTTTAAATTTGGTATATTAGCTGCGATATTGTTTTATAACCCAACCCTGTTATAAAATTAATTTGTGACCCATCTGCTGTGTTTCTTTGTCTTAATGATACTGTTTGCTCACTAATGTCCTCTACCAAAGCTCTGAAATCTTCTCAGAACAGCAGTCTTTATGATGGTGTCAGATTAAAAATTAATAAATACAAATGCATGCTACACTTTTCAGATTTTTATCTGTTAAAAAAAAAAAAAAAAGAAAAAGAAAAAAGAAGGAAGTAGGATTCTTCAGCCTACTAGGTATTGGTGAATAATGTAAAATGTGTGGTTTAAACATGGCCATAACTTCAGTGAAAATTTTTGAGCTCACTTTATTTGCCAAACAAATAAAGTGAGCTCATGTTTGGGTAGTGAAGCAGGGTGAGTATGACTAATCATTCACTGGAATATATTTGCTTGCAAGCCATTACGTAACCCTATGTACACTGAAATTACATTGGATAAGGAAGCATGCTACACTTTCTGCATTGTTTATGCCACTCACCCCTTGGCCAGAGAGAGATTCCATCTCTTTCAGCATGTCCGGCCAATGTTGAGGCCATTCTCTTTTAATCATTTCCACCACAATCCGAGATAGGGCGTCTTTGACGTGGCTCTCTTCCTCCAGGATAGAATGGGTGCCCTAATGAAACACAGTGACAGTGTTTATCTGATCTAAACAAGATGGTTATTTCACAATCCTTTTACTATTACACCTACAATTGTTAGCAGCTGCATGGCACACTCCTTCAGCTGGACCTTTTCTTGCTGCTGCATGTTGTTCCATCGAAACCTGGGAGCCAAAAAAAAAAAAAAGGATTATCACACTATAGTGTTTTTTATCATATTAGGGATATAAAGTATCACATAAACGACTTACTTGATGACCTGTTCCAGTATTTGCAAGCCAAAGTGTCTCACTACAGCCGGCTGACTTTTGTCTGCTAAGTGTAGGCCACATGGGACACACAGGGTGCTTGTCTCTTTAAATTCTTCACAAAACTGTTCAGAGAAATAACTGATTACTTTACAGCGAAATTACACCCAACTAAATGTTGAAGTGCAATTAAATTACACTTGAATGAACTTGCAGCCAGGTACACGTGTCAGGCATAAAATCAACAGCTCGCTCAAAACGAATGAAAGAATTCAGAGCTGTTTAATAAATAGGTGATCTGTGGACAACACATGGAGAGTTGATTTGATTAAATTAAGTTTTAGTTTCCTCGTTCCAAGGTCTAATTTGTTATTCGCGTGAATGAGTCAACTACTCATTTATTCACACTAGGCTAGCTTCTTCAACATTTTAACTTTTTAACACCTAATTCAGTTGCTCGGAAAAGACGTTTCCAAGCAACTGTTACAAAGACACGACTGAACAATAGAAGCAGTTTATTCACACAGTCACATCATTACAATCTCCCTGTAGTCACAATAAATGACAAGGTAAGCTAACTAGCTAGCAATCGGTAACAGTGCTACCTTCAGGGCCTCCAGACGGTAAATCTGGCTGGTTTCTGCGTCCATTGTCACCATCACGGCTTTTATAAGCTGATCACACATGGCAGCCACCTGCTCAGCCATAACTTCGGGTAGCGTCTGTCACACCGTTGATACGAAAGCAAGTAACTCCCTTATGCAAAGCGCCGCTCGACAGTGGGTAACGTGCAGAAAGGGAAACACCGACGTCGGCCAACGTGCTCGAAGAGCGAAGCTGGGGTAAGTTCGAGCCTCTCGGCTTGCCGTTAAAGCTGAATTATGGGCGTTGTAGTCCTCTTTTCTTCTTTATTTCGTTTTGTTATGACTTTCTTTCCTTATATTTATGATTTTCATATTTAGTTGTTTAATTATGCATTTGATATTTTTTTTTAGATTTAAGAAATTAGATTTTTTTATATATGTATTATTTTATTTGAAAGTATTATATTTGTACTTTTATTGAAATATCTACTGACATATTTCTTTGATGTTGCCCCTTTTGAGCCTGAATGGAACCTCAATTTTAAATTACATTTTGTTTCCTTGTTATTATTATTATTGGAGTTGTTGTTGTCATTGCTAGTAGTACCTTAATCAAATGTATGTATTTGATCAATTGATATATTTATTTCTTAATTTATCTCCATTTTTAATCATATATTTTTTATGTAAATTTTTATCATTCATATGTGGAATTATTTATTTCTACTAAAGATAGTGTCAGTGAGGATAACTTGAAGGCTAGTCAGTCGATGCTTAAAATGATAAGCCAGAGACAATTCAAATATTTCACGGTGAACTGGTGGATTTGTACTTTTTTTCTGAGAATTTCATACAGGATCAGTACAAGTTTTGCTAGATAATTTAGTGGTCAAATACATGTTTAACCTGCTGCCACCATCCTTTGGTTTTCCCACACCCACGTCTGACCCTTCAGTAAAGAAGCAAGCTCTTCTGTCCCACAGAACAGTGGGGGTGTCTTCAGCTCCAGACCAGAAAAAGGGGGCGGAGCCAGAATTCCAAAGTGGAATGAACTTCCTATAGCTACGTCACTTTGGGATCGGCTGCGAGCTGTTGAGCAACGTAGACAATCAGCGGAGTTTCGGGTTTGTTACGTTTGCATCTAGCAGTAAGTAAGGCATTTAAAATTATTATTTTATTCCCACATATTTTCCGCTTTTTGTTTGCGTTTTGTTCTTTGTGTTGTATGTTTGTTTTCGGAGTATTTTGTAGCAGTTACAAGCTGTTTCAAAGTTCTACAGCGATGCTCGCTTAACAACGGAAACTTTTGTCCCGAAGGCCGTGTTATGTGTAGCAACAAGTCCACGACGCTGGATTCCATTAACATTACTCTGCTTCATATTTACATATTTCAGTAAAAAAAAAAACAAACACAAAAAAACAACAACAGTATCCTCTTTCTGTTTTTTTTTCCAGCGGAGGTGAGGAGCTTCGAGCTAGAGAAAGTAGCCTTGCCTGTTGTCAGGTTTAGGCTGCGGGATTAAAGAGCTCTCCAGTCTCAACGCTTTCGTCGAAACTGCCTGTGGGGATTCATGCTGGAGTGGTTAGCTAAATGCGGTACGAAGCTAAAATGATGCCGGTAAGATTGGATTTATTTACACAAGTTTTAACGCCGTGCTATAACACGTCGTGTCTATTTTCCTACAGTAAGATCGTCATGTTCTTACGTTGTGAATCAGCAGGGTATTTAAATCCACGTAGTAAACTGGTAGAGTAGCTTCTTCATAAGCTTTTGTCGTTAAGTGTTTTTTTTTTGCGGTGATCGGTGCTTGTGAGTGTGCTAGAGGACGTAACTTGCCTCCAAGGATATGTAGTCTACAAACCCACATCAGTCTATTCCCTTAGGACCCATACTTGTGAAGAGTGATCATCTTAAGAGCCTAACTACAGAAGCTTTAGCATTTGCATTGTCAGTATTTGGATATTAATTCTTCATTGAGCATATACTAGAGCAGGGGGCATATGCCAAGTGTTGTTGGCAAAGGCTAAGCTTAGCTCTGGACTCTTGCCGTGTCATCACTATCATCATGTTCATCATCAGTGGTCCATTGCTTTTGCTGCAGTGTGGGATATAATTTATCAGCACCTCCTTGATGCATCTAGAGAGAGCAGTGGACAGCTATGTAGGAAACATTTTATTGAAATTTCATGCCGATAAATAATGATGGGTATATTTTATAGGGTGCTAAATGTCAGAACAAATGATTTTTAAAAATATATTTTAGAATGTTGCATACAAATGTTACATTTAATACAAAAATTGGGGAAAAAATTGATCGATGCTGAAACCTGTAAAAATGTTGCTCCAAAATCAAAGGAATTTTTGGGGTTGAGTGACAGAATATTTTTTGTCACAAGGACATTAAACGCACACAATTTCTCAACATAAACATTAGTTAAGTTCTTACAGGCCATTGCTAGAGATATTTCCTGCTTACAGCCATCACTATCTACTCTTACTCTGATAAATTTGAATGAATGAGTTACAGCAATATTTAATGTCCTTTTGGGGTTAATAAAGTTTTGAATTTAAATTAAGCTAAACATTTTTTTATTTATTTTGAGTATACAGAGGTAAGTAAGCGTTAAATAATCCATGGTTAGATTGATATAAAACAGTACTTGTTTTCAGGTAATTAAAACCCAATTTTGTTGCGCCAACAGCAATGGGAAGGAAAAGGTATTCAGAAGAGCCAGTGCAGTCAATTGCAAAGTCACCATCACATAATTGGAGCAAATGCTGCAACCTTGCTGATAGTTAAAGATGCATTTACCTTTATTCACCTATTGTCATAAATGATAGAAAACACAGCATGTGTTGATATATTGCCAATATATTTGGCATCTCAAAGCATTTTACAAGTCAGACAGGACTTATTTATGTTGAAGAATATATCATTAAGTTGAATACATCCTACCATATAAACAAATTTAAATTGCACACGTCTCAGTTCCAAGACGTCTGTCTAAATGTATTGAATAGTCATTAATTGCACAGCAATCCCTCATCTCGATTAAACATGAGGAATGTGTTAATAGACAACATTGCCAGAAGTTGCCTGACATTGGTGTTTGGCAACCTCTGACATTGTGTTGTAATAACATTTTTATTAATTAAAGTTTGCTTTACATTGAATGAGGCTTACTGTTGAGTAACAGGTTGTACAAGACAGAGTGATGTTGATTGTGTAAACTCATTAGGACACATCTTGCATAAGCCCTCATCTTGATTAGCGTATCCTTCTTGGCAACCAAGCTGAATTTGAATAACACCTGTCGTGTTTATGACTTCAGCTTGTTAAGGGCATGTAGTTAACATCGTTGCTATCGACAGGCTTCTCTTCTCTCCCCCCCAATACTATGGATGGATGGTGCATGTGTTTTGATGAGATACGGTTTTCTGTGTTTGATTAAAAGAGAAATGGCCTGTGTTCACTCTTTTCTTATGGGAGGTATTGTTTTTTTTGTTTTGTTTTTTTTGTTTTGTTTTGTTTTTTTTTAATTACAGCACCAACCAGTGAACCAGGTTGTAAAGGCCAAGACTTGGGGAGGAGAGAGAATGTAGTGGGATAATTGTTGGCTGTGATTTAAATAGAGGTGGGGGGGGGGGTCACTGTTTCCGGAACACAATAAAGCAAAGGAGCTCTTTAGCACTGTGTGGTGGAAACCACATTGTTTGTGCCCCTGTGCCATGGCTGCACTCCGATAAGGGACACTCGCCCCCTTTATTGAACCATAGCATCATGTAACTCATTTACATCCGAGTTGCGGTTATCTCTGCTTAAACAGCTTTGTTGAGCTGCTATGTGTTATTCTTACGTTTAGGCTTGAATTTATTCTTGTTTATTGACTAATAATTTTTGTCAAGATAATTTAAAGGAACAGTTGTGGGAGAACAAACTTAAAGAACACAATGTGCTATAGAAAACACTTGGTTTGTTTTACAAATGCAAAAAAAAAAAATCCTGTCGGTTTCCTATTTCTTTCTCATGACAAAAGGCTGCTTTGTGAGTAGATTTTTAAGTTGATAGTCGATATGTTTGTGTACATATTTTGGCTATCATTATTCCATCAGACATTTTTACCATTTCTCAGTTACACTATCTGCTGTGGCAGATTGTGAGAAAGGGGAGTCATACTTCAGGAAGTTGTTTTTTGCTGCATGTGTCAATAAAAACCTGAGAAGGGTTTCGCCCTGACATCTGCATTCCTGTTAACTCTATGGAAGAGTTGTGGTATTTTCTCAACTACACCATGTGATAAACAAGGACATTACATGGACTATGGACAAAAGAAAAGGCTGTTTTATCTTACAGTCGTCAGTTTGCCTTCTTTCCTCAGTTTTGCATATGAAAGATTAAATGCCACAACGGCATCATGAAGTGAGTTTTCAGGAAATAGCGATAGCTAAGTCCATCTCCCCCATTCTCCCCAGCTTATAATATTTTACAGAAATTAAAAAGACTTCAGATATTTAGTATTTACTATTACAGTAGGTTATTTTCTGAAAGCTGAAGGTTTTGTTATATATTTATAATAATAGACATGTTCAAGACCATTTGAGTAATTTTGTTTCCTGTGACCTTTGTCTTTTTCAGAATCATTTAGTTCAGCAGTCTGGGCATCTTCACAAAAGTAATAAGTCTCCTCTGCTTAGTTTTGACTCCATTTTCCTTTATCTCCCAGATTGCCTCTAAATGGGAACCGTCTCATCACGTAGACCAGAAAGGGGAGGATATTGTGAGAGTGCAGATCAGGAAGCGATAGGCTGAGTGCTGCAGTGCAGAGCAGAAATAGAGATTGTTCAGACTGAAGTGGCACAGTTTGTTTTAGTGTTGTATAAATCCCTCCTTGCTTTTGTAAATGCTGCAGCTGAACGATGGCAAATGGATGTTTGGATTCCATATACAGTCTGCAGTTTGTTACTCCTGACCTTTTCTCCCTCATTGCCTCATCCTCATGTGCAGCCCACTGTTCCAGTGAGTAGGTGAATGAGATGAAGAGAAATAATGCAGAAAGCCATTAGGAGGGTTTCTGTTGCCTCACCTTTCTGAAGGACTACTATGCTGGAAGTGAGTCAACTCTTGGAACTGTAGAGCGCACACACATGCACAGACAAACACAGCTGCAGTGTGTTAGAATCCCATAGATATTGGATTCAAAGGTGACTTCATCAACAAAACGTGGCTGATTCATTGGCTTTGCGAGTAATTGAAAGCACGGATGTGGATGTAAAGCACAGATGTTGTAAAGCGAAGAAGCTTTAGAGATGGGTTAAATTATAACCCCACATTATCTTTTACAGCTGTAAAGTCTCCTATTTAACCAGTTTATTCACCAATTGGCATTAGATAACATCTTGGGTACAAATAGTAGTAAATAGTAGTAAGTCTACCTTCATGCTCTTTCAATGTGACAACACAACTGCATATAGTGGAGCTATTAATGTTTATATCGTGTCTAAGGTGATTTGACATTGTCTTGAAAAATGTAAAACAAACCATAATATGCTATTATTATTGTCACATTTAAATAATTTTACCAACAGCATTTATTATTCTCATTTGCTTCATAGAGGAATGATAAATCTAACATCACTCTTCGCCTGCTGAGCAGCTGGATGTGGCAGAGGCATGGAAACGGAAAACAATTACAGGCTGGGTGTTGGGTTTTATCACAAAGACTTGTGAATAGAAATAATTTGGAACGTCTTGCTGGGTCCTATCAGCTGCAACCAGCATGGGTTTACTAAAAAATATCAGGGATGTTTAGATTTAATTTTAAACACATGTCTGACCCCACAGATGTGTTGCCTCTTACACTACACTCTCTATAAAAAAATACTGTCACATTAGCCTTTTTCTCTGAAATTTCTGTTGTTTTGAAACTGCACGATAACTCCTTCTGTCTAAGAAAGACACGAATTATGGGTCATCTGTGACTGGATAGGTTTTGATGGTCTGATTACTTTGCTGTTCCAGAGCAGTTATACCAAGGCCTTGGCCCTAGTGTATCTCTGGACCTTGTGAAACTGTCTGTTCTGATCCATCTTATTCAATATTTGAGGTAATGGAGTATGATCTTGAAATGAAGGGCAATAGAATTGACTCCCAAGGGTCTGAGGTGGAGCAGATGAATTAATAGAATTTTAGGATTGTTGGAAGTCATTTATTTAATGATCCGGTAGACTAGTTGGTCTCTTTTTTTGACAATAAAGGAGTGTGCGACATACTTGATTGAAAGTCTTGTTTAGATCTGTAATAATTGACTTGTCTCTTACAAAACCCTGCATGCAGTCACAAAGAACATGACATAAATCAAATCTTTATCAACTTTAATGCTCAGCCTTACAGCCGCTTCATCTTATGTAACTGTATTCTTGGCAGAAACACTGACAAAAAATGGTGTCTTAATACTGTAACAGAACAATTGAGATGGTGTATTTTTTTTATTTTCAGTCTTGGAGCCTTTGAGCTCCTTTCAGCAGGGAGCTTAATGACTGCCAGCTGCAGTCTTTCTTCTCCTCTAGATGTGTTCTTATTACAGCACCTTTTGTCTGTGGGTTTTGATGTTGCAGCCTTTCATCTTTAAAATACACCCAATCCTTTCTGTCTCCTGCAGAGAGAGGTCCTACAGCTGACCTCCAAGACTGTGAGGTTTTGTTCTGTCCAAGTTATTACAACTTTCCCCTTAGCCCAGGTACAGAAATGTGATCCAGATAAGGAATTTCTGGATTATATTATGTAATATATATTATATAAATCATATGGGCTATATATAAAATATATGGGCTATATTATATTATGTATAATAAGGTATAGGATGTTGCTCTTGTGAAAATAAGCTTACTGTTGTGTCCCAGAGACAGCAAACTGGTAAGAGGCTATATTTTTATATAGTGGATTAACATAATCCCTGTGATATATCTCCAGTGACCTTTCCTTATAGCTGCTTCAATTCTAGATAGCCAGAGGACAGGCTGCACATTTCTTTAGATCAGCAGTCATTTTCATTTTGTAAGTCTTTACTGTCACACCATCGCCAAGTGCTGGGAAATGGCTTTGACTTTGCTGATGCTGTAATAGAATTAGCAGTCTGTTGCCTTAAGAGAATAGCAGAGGCTGCATGCACCTTCTGCATTCCTGGGCAATCTCTCAGACAGGAAGGAAGTGCAATTCAGCTTCTGATCTGCTCATTTGCTTCATATCTAATAAGACGGAAGGCAAACGAAGCAAATCTCAGCCAAATGTTTTCGTTTCCAGTTTGCATTAGTTTTGCCCAGCTCTAAGTTGCTTTAAAGCTGTGTGAAGCTAGCGAAGCTTTCTGGTTATCTGCAGAGTAGCTTTTAATTTGCCCTGCAGTGGGACCATCAAGCTGTTATTGAGCTGTTTCATTTTGCTTGGTGTTGTCTATGAATATTTAATGCTCTCAATTTGTCCAGCTCAGTCAAAACAGGGACTCCTGATACTTTTTTTTTCCTCTTCAGGTGATGTAGTACTTTTTTTTTAAAATATCAAATAACCCACAATCTATAATAATGTGAAATATTTTTGTAAAATATTTGCTTTTTGCGATGTACATCTTATATTGATTTCACTTTTTAAAAAATACAAACTCTATGTGAATGTAAAAATTAAGTAACTATCATTGGAGGGCTTCATTTTTATGGCTTCATCCACAGAGTTCATGATAAAGTTCTAACTCATCCAGAATGTTTCTGGGTCCGGTCACTGTTGGCCCTGGTTCATTACCTTCAGCATTGGAAAGAAACTTCTTTCAGTGTTGGAAGTGCCACAAAAACACTATTCTCCTCCTATTGATTCTTCCACCTTCTCTCTCTGTCAGCCCACCAGGTTTACACAGGCAGGTCATGTGTTGTATGTCCTCTGGGATGTTGTGAACTGCTTTAGACCTTTTACTGTACGATGACGATGTGGGACGTAAAGTAATTTTCAGTCACGTGGAGCAGAATCATGACAGAATCACCAAGCAGCCTTGGTTCTACAGGATGATCTTTTACTAAAAAGGATTAAAAGGTTAAATCTGGTGACAATAGTCTGGGTCACACATTGCTGGAAAGGATGATGCTCTCTGCTGACAATGATGACTCACCAACTCTGTCAATGGAGTCTTTTCACTGACATCTTTATTAAGCAGTCTGGTCCGGTCAAGGCCTTTGACTCAGCATGCTGTACTCCCCTCTTCCTTGCGCTGTCACTATAAACCAGTTTTTGTGGTACGATTATGGGAGACTGGCACCAATTCATTCACTCAAGAACCTAAAGCTTCCAGCTTGTTAGAAGCTCGTTGTGCTTGTGATTCTGTGGTATAAAAGAAAACCTGATTATCTGTCATATTATTATTCTAGTATGTTAGTTTAAATAAATTCAGACTTTGTAAACCATGAACTATATCAGGTGCTTTTCATCCACCATGTTTGTTTTGAAACCGCATCTCAACCACCGCCAGCCATTAAATGATGGTAAATATGAATGACTTCAGCAACGTGCAGTAACATACACAAATAGCTCTGCAAACTATAGGCAGTCCTCTCCTCAGACACAAAACATTTAAGGAGGACTGTTGTTGCTAAAAAGTAAAAAAATAAAAATAAATGGGAAAGGTAAATTAATAAAAAGACGGTGACATAAAAATAGCAATTTGGGTGGACTTGGATTGTCAGCGTCAGGGATTATGTTTGAGCTCTGTGCCAGTGGAATGCTTCACTTCTGCATCAGTTTATAGAATCGGTTTTTATCTGTAGTAGCTGAAGGCTTTCACATTCCATCCCACTTTCAGATGTGTGCAGGTGATAACTTTACATCTTTCCCATAATGCATGTTGATCTACAAATCAAGCTTTTCCAGAATTAGCTGTGTGGAGCCGGTTTTCCTGTGTTGGGTTCCAGGGATCTCTCTCAGGGGTTAGTTGGAGTTAAGATCAATGGTGTGAAGTTAAATGAAATTCTGGAAGTTTTTGTTTTTTCTCCTCCTGCTGAAAGATAAACAGAGCTTAGAAATGACATACTGCTGTTGAGGAAGTAGACATTGTATGCACACACTCACTGACCCATAGAGGAATTCTGCTCCAGTTCTCCAGGACTGTGGTGTTTTTCTTGCCATCATCAACTCCACTTGATACCAGGATCCTTACTCTCATGTTCCTGTTTAAGTTTTCTCTGCCTAACATGCTTGGCTAACTACTTCTCCCTTCCTCTGTGTCCTTTGCACAGATGTTCTTGACTGTATACCTCAGCAACAATGACCAACATTTTTCTGAGGTTCCCGTTACCAAGGAGACGCTGTGCCGAGATGTGGTGGATATGTGCAAGGAGCCTGGGGAAACGGATTGCCACTTATCCGAGATGTGGCGCGGATCTGGTGAGTGCAGAACAGAAGATTTTTCAGGTCTATTATCCTCACAGTTGGTTTTCATAAAGATGGTGCGTTGATTTGAGTTGCTTCATAAGAGCTCATCTCAGTATATATCTGCAAAGCAAATTAGGTAGAAACTCTAACCACCCTGACAAGAACAAATCACCTTAATATCTCCTACATCTCCAAAGCAGGAGCTGGAGGAGGGGGGAGGTTATAATTTCAGCCTTCTCTATCCCCTATCTGAGACGTAATGACTATTCAAAATCAGAACTCGAGTAGCAAGGTTTTTGAGCCGTTTCCATGGTGAGGCTTCAATAAGAGCGAGACAAGTGGCAATTATTGTATTCGAGTACTTCGACAAGTAGTCTGAAATTAAATCTCAGGATCATGAAACATCAGTCTCATTTTGTAGTTTTCCACTGACCACTTTAGATTTAAGATGTTAAGATTTAGAAGAAACACTAATAATGGTGCAATTATTATTTGTTGATTTATTCGGCTGTTCTGCCATTATTACGCATCATTTAATTGACCTCTGCCTGACTGTGATGTAACGCCCCTTGTGCAATGAAACAGGCTTAGATCTGCTGATGAAAATCTCACAAGAATTGTTGATGAGCCTTGTAGTGCCATGTCAGCCGAAAAGAATGAACAGCACACTTTTTTTGTCATTAGGTTTGTGCCAAGAGACCTTATTAGGATGCGCCTTTCAGTGCAGGTCAAACAATATTCTCTGAGCAAACACCATATGTACACTTGACCATCCTTATTTTTGTCACGTTTAACTTGAACTGCTTTTTATATTCTCTCATTGTTTTCAAATTTTTGTAATTAGCGTATAACTTCCGATGCTCTTTGCTCACAGAGAGACCTGTAGGTGATGGTGAGCGGATGTGGGATGTGCTCAAAAGATGGGAACCGCACAGAGCAGAGGTGCGGTTCTTTCTGCGCCACAACCGCGCACCCAGCAGAGAATCCGGTATGTTTCAGGCTGTAAATTAAAGATAAGTAGAGGTGTCAGTGTTTGTTTACTTCTTCTACAAATTAAACACCATTGTGCAAGAGAGGCTCGACACAGAGATTCTAAATACCAGAGATTGCTGCAGTTTTTAAATACAAAAGTTCAGCCATTTAGGAATTTTTCAGACCAAAGATTGTTCCAGACCAGTTTACTTTAAAGGGACAAGATATTTTTAAATGAGTTTCTGTGAAGTTACCAGTAATGTCTCTCTCACTTTTAGTATATGAGCTAACATTACACAATGATAGCCCATTGAAAGCCTAAAGTTTACTCCACTCTTGGTAGATTTGGAGCAGAATGACAATATGCAGCTGGTCAGGTGGGTTTTACTGCAGCTTTAGTCCACAAAACAGCAAGTTTAGCCACTGTCTCTTGTAGAAGCATTTACAAAGCATTATGTTCATTGCGTTCTGTTCATATAAACATTTCCATTTTTAATTGTTTAATTGGCTAACATCAGGGATCCTTGTCTAACTGGTTGATTGTTGACTGGTTGTCTTTCTACTAAAGCCAAGCAAACTATTACAGATAACAAAAAATATTCCCTTAATCAAATGAATAGCTGAACACTTGAGCAAGCAAGCTTTATTTATAAAGAATCCTGGTCATCTTTGTGGCCTGTTTTTCTTTTCTTAAGATGACAAGAAGTATCTTATTGGTTGTTGACCATCTTCTCAGCTTCTGGTTGCGCAACTAAGCCCTTTTACCCCTCACAGCTTGAGTCTAGCCATGGGATTAGGTGGTTGTTTTCTCTTCCTGTTATCTTCTGCTGGTCTTGTTTCCCACACTGTTAGCTAAGCTTTTCTCTGTCCTTCCAGTAAAGCCCCGGATTACCTTTTTGGTTCACTGTGTTTATTACTGTATGAGGTCAAAACAGTAAACCGGAAAGATATGATAAAGAAACTCAGTGTGTTGGTCAAATCGCGATTGCACACTTAGATATGAACTCAACAAATCTTGTTTTATATTTAGCTTATTGTTCATGCATACCTAAATGACAAAGATCTTGAATAGTGGAATAACTTTGTTTTTGTCAAATCGTAGTTTTACGACTAAAATTCAAACATCCAAAAAGCACAGACACAGCTTTGTCTCCAGACTCTGAGGCTTACGTATTAGTTTAAATCCTAAGATTATTGCAAGTTACAAGGAGTACTTATCCCGCCGGTTGTCCAGAGGAGCAACCCAGCCAGTCAGTTTTAACCGAAGCATGTCCTTTTGTGCTGCAGTGTTATAGAAACCTGGGTGCTTCACTGTTTGTTTGAGACACAAACTGACAAGGAGGAAGTTCCAATCATTTTTCACAGCTAGCCATAAAGGCCACTGCTTTAAACAGTTTGCTGTCATTTGGGGTCACTAAATTAGAAAAAAATGGTTACTTGAATGAAACACTACAGCAGATTGTAATGCCTGAAGTCTTTTTTGTCTCACAGGAGGGTCAAGAGGCCTGGATTCAAAGAGAAACGGAGTGAGAGCTCCCCCTGAACGAAGGATGGAGAATGGGGTAAAACAAACTGTTTATGATGGGCAACATGATTTTACAATATGTTAAATCTAAAACAAACCAGTTTTATTATATGAAGATTAAAAATCTACGTTACTGGCTTAAATCAGGTGGCAACTCCTCGGATGGATATGACGTTAGCTGAGCTACAGGAGATGGCCGCCAGGCAGCAGCAACAGATTGAAGCTCAACAACAGCTGCTCGCCCTAAGGTGCGTAAAGCTGTGCTGGGAAAAGGACTCGAAATAATTTAGTTGAGAAGTGGTGAGGATGAAAGTAAAAGCCAAAATGATGGAGGGATATTATTGAAAATGGAGCTCAAGTGGCAGATGCTAAAAAAGTCACATGTACTGCTGAATTTGAGAATACTCAGAATAATGTATTCGGTGGTTGTGACAGAATAGTGGGTTGGATTGTTAATGATTGCAGGATAAGTTTCTGGTATCTACAAAATCTGCTGGTAGTTGAATACATCTCCCTTCTGTTTAATGACCCAGTTCCCCATCCTGGTTTGGATTTATGTGTTAGGCTTATTTTTTTTAAAGTTCTGTAATATAATTTAAGCACCTCTAAGTTTGGTGCTCAGGCGTTCTAAAATATTACATTCCATCATATGTAGTGAATGATGGTAATATGTAAAAACTTCCCTGACGCTCTGGACTCATGTGACCTAGTGAATCCTGAGGATGGCATGGGAAGCCAAAGAACGTGGCTTCCAAGCAGACATGTACACTTCACACACATCAACAAACAGGTTAGCTTCAACACATGACCTGAAGATTTCCAGAATATTTCATCTATTTAACAGAATTCAGCTATAAAAAACTGATGAATGTTTGGATATTAAACACCATTCATCTCTACTGCTTAACAATATTGAATAAGATCAATGTCCTGTCATTTAACTGTAAAGCATATAGTGAGATATTGTTTGTAGGAACCACTAAATGGAATGGTGTAAAAGGATATGCAGATAAAACAAAAAGTGCAAAACATTGTAACAGTTTTTATCTGTCTGGGGATTCTGCTTCTGATTATGCAGCTGGTTGAATTCTGGCCAGAGACCTGTTTACTTTTTATTATTCCAGCGGTGTTCAAAACAAAGTGTCCAAGAAATGGATGTAAAGTTTACAAGAGTACACTGTGTGATGTTTGCCCCTGTAACACTTTCTTAATCTCCTTCTGCAGGAGCAGCGGTCTGCGTTACTTGAAGCAACAGGAGCAGCGCCAGCAGCAGCAGGCATCTGAGCAAGAGAAGCTCCAGCGTCTCCGAGAAAATATCGAGAACCAGGAAGTGCGACTCAAGAAGGTCAGGGCTCTCAAGGGCCAGGTGGAGCAGAAACGTGTCAGCAATGGCAAATTAGGAGCACATGTAACTGAACGAAGTACAA